>JAOXNO010000024.1:36650588-36682982 GCA_028565335.1 Limnodromus scolopaceus
AAAATGTAATTGCTGAGCTCAAGCATAGACTTGTTTCTTCACATTTCATCAAGGTGAACAGGGAAGAAAAGAACAGACAAAAACAGGATTTCCCCGAATCATTCTATACATGCAGGGGGAAAAGTGTGCTACTGCTGCTGCTGCCATCTGAAATGGAGTAACTTTGGGTTTTTCCCTTCTGGATCTTCCAACGGCATTTGTGCTCCCCCAAGGCACAACACGCTCAGGTTTGGAGGGCAGAATGAGGAACAGAGCTGTGTTGTCCCCACAACCCCATTGCAAGATGTAACACATCCCTGAAGCATTTATCCATCTCCAAAAATGTGGGTGAAGAGGAAGAACATACTGAAAACCTAATCATATATAGAATGACTAGCTATTTTCTTTTCTCATGCTTGTTATGTAGCATAGTTAAAAGGAAAGTGTATATTTAATTGATCTTACTGGGGCAGAAATTACCCTGATAAAATGAGTTGTTTCTATTTCTGCCAACGGTCTCTGCATGTTAATATTTTAATCTCTGTAATTTTCATAAGAGAAGGATGTGCAACATGCTTTCTCATCTTCCACAGATTCAAATCCTCTCCTAGCTTCATGTACTGCCTTCACGCACTCCCTGGCAATAGAGATTTCTCTCAATATGTTAGTGCAAATCATTGTTAGATGAACATAGACAATGTCAGATTCACAGAAGGCAGAAGCAGTGACTGTTATATAAGTGTCCTAAGGACATGGTTCATCAACTGGGTAAGAGTATGTGGGGGAGAGAGATGTAAAAAACACAGTGCTGAGCACACCAAAGACAAAAAAATAAGGCAAAATCTTAAAAAAAAAAATTGAGGAAGTCCAAATATCCTATCAACACACCCCATGCTGTCAAATTAGGGAATAAAAGTATTTTCATTTCTTCGTGTTCTCTTCCCTCTTGTTGCCATGTATGTTGTACTGCTGCATTGTGCTAACCAACCATATGGCTCTAAGTCACAGTAAGGTTTCCTTACCAGCATCTTAGTGCTAGCAGATCACATCTTCTCAAAAGATAATTTGACTTCATTAATGTGGTCCGTTTTATAATTACATGTTTACTTACAGTAAGTAGGGTAAATGAGGGCAATTTCTAACAAAATAATGATACTTGCATCTTTTGAATATCAATGAAATAAAAAAGAAGTTTTGAATCTAAATAGAAATTAAGAGTATAATTATGTGGTTGCCACATCCCTACACCAGGTAGAGTTTTCTGACAGTATATGGTTTGTGATTAAGAGGGGCATAAATAGGAAATCACCTGCTCTTAAAAACAAACCTTTAATTTTCAGCATGTATGTGTCCTACCATATATGCTTCCAAAGAGATTGTTATTCAAGTTTCAATGAATGCCATTCAAAATTACAGGAAACACAAGATATTAATCTGAACTTTGCACTTTTATAAAACAGGGCAGAAACAAGTGACCAAAATCAGCACTGAAGGTTTCCAAGCATTAATCCAGCTGTGAATCAGCATTTATTCAGTGTTTGAGAAGAACAGGCTACATTTTAGATAAGGAATTATTAGCTTTAAATACATATACAAGGTTAGGTAGTTCAAATGCTACCAGTTTTGGGGATTATCTTTTTTATTCAAATCAGCAGACTTGCCTAAATTATTATATATGGAGTAGAGATGCATTTCTGACAACAGAAAAAAAAAATTCCCAGTTTGAGGACTTTTGTTCCAAAATCTATGTGAATTCATTTGGCAAATGGTAATTTTGCAAGTAAAATGCAAAAGGTACATTGCCTATCTAATGTAGGTTTTCCTATAGAGACAACATGTTGGAGTAACAATTTTATAACTGCACTTAATTTAAGCCTTTATAAAGTGTTTTTTTCCTGATGTGTTTTTCTGGGAATTTTATCTGTTTATTTATTTATTTAAGTTATTTTATTAAATAAGTCACCATGCTGCTTGATGATGGTTGTTCACACAACTTTTCAAACAAACTGAAACATATTCGACATGTTATTTACTCACTTAAAATTTGTTTGTTTTCTGAATCTCATTTTGAAAATGAAAATTTCTCATACATACTTCTAACATTAAAAAAAAGGACTTAATTGTCTTTTCAAGCTTGTGAGCAAAATGTCAGTTTGGCTAGATGACAAGCATTATTTTATTTAGAGAGAAAATAAAGGCAAAACTAAAATATATTCAATTTATTCACAGCTTTTATACAAAGGCTGTAATAACGTGCTTCTGAAATTATTGTATTAATGCAGAAAGCAGAAATGTTATAGGCAGTATGAGAAGCAGCAGGTATTGTGCCAATTCAGAACTACTCCTTCCCTTCAAAATAATGTTCTTTTAGAATCCATTGCAATGTTCATTGGAATCAAAATGAGTGTCTGAAATGCAATTTTATTTCTTATTTATTAAGTGTATGTAAAGTATCTACGAAAAAGCATGAAAACAAATACTTGAAAAAAAGTAGTCTTCCCTTTCACAGACATTTCAGTAGTAAATAGAAATTAGTTTTATGATTTTTTTTTAACCTGAATGCATTTTTTTCTCATCAGTTGATAGCGCTTTCATGTTTGATCTATACACCCTTTTCTGAAGTTGGAAATGTCTAATCCTCTAGATACTTGATTATGGAGACATTAATTTTCTCATAACATGGATAATTTTTCCTGAACAAATAAGTACAAGTGTGTAACTAGTTTGATATTACCATGCTAATGATTGTTTTAGGGAAAAAAAACAATCTGCTGTACTTAGTCCCAGAGAAATTGAATATTCTTAAATATCTTTCCCAATTTCTCCCTCTACCATATAAACTTCTAATAGCTATCATGACAGTATTTTTACTTACTTTGTGTTGCCTTTGAACATGGTTTGGTTTTGGTTTTAGTTGTTTTTTTTTTCTCTTTTAATTTAAAGAGATGCAGGCCCTGATCCAACAAAGCACTTACTTACTTACACATATAATTAACTTCTGTGATGTCTGTGGCTCCAGCAAAATCAGTGGATGGCTCACCCATGCTTTTTGGAGCCTAGTCTTATGTACATTTGGCAATAAAATATCCGTGCTAAGGGACCTTAATCCAGGTTAAGAATAGGATTTTTTAATACTATTGTGAAGGATGAATCAGGAGCTCAAGACCATGAGGTGCATACAGTCCCTTCTTCCAGAAAACAGTCAGTCACTGTTGCATGACACTCAAATACCATTTGGTTCAGTTGTGAGCTTAAACAAGACCAAAAAAAATATTGCACAGTTACTGGAAGCTAATATGATATCTACATCTTGATGTCCAGTAGAGAGTAGGTCCAGTTGTTTTAAAAAGAGTGGTGCTTTTCAGACACTGAGATTCATCAACACAACAAGAAACCCTGGCACCTACACCTACTTGTGATAAAAAGCTCAGTGGGAAAAAACTCTACAGTGAAAACCAGCGTAGTTCATCAAAAAGCTTTCCTGATTTGCAACCTACACCAGACATTGTTCTAACCCTCTAACACTAATTTGGGATAACCAACTTCATTGTGAACCTCATCCCAAAACTCTCCTCTGCTTCCCTGGAGGGCAGGAATCTGCTTCCCCAAAGAATTCCAGGGAGGAAGAACTGTGGGAGCACCTTGCAGGCAAGAAAATGGCTCCAATGGGGCCCACTACTCCACTGTAGGACAGAACTGGGTACGGAAAGCTGCCGGTGAGCTCCTCTCTAGGGACTTTATTATCTCAGTTTCTTTCACATGGTCTCCCAGATCACTCCAGCTCTTTTTTGGACAACGATGGTAACACAAAATCACATTGCTGGTAACATGATGTGAGCAGCACAAGTCCTGGGGCTAACAACTGCATCCAGCTCATGGCCCTCGGATGGCTACTCATCCCTAGAGATGGTTCATATCACAAGCCAAACCACTCAGCTGTGGTGATCTCAAAATTTCTGTTGAACTCTACAGGGGTCCTGGATCAAGAAAAATGTCCTTGGCCGAAAGACAAAAGGCAGCAAATTAACAAATGCCTCTTGTGCATCCTTAAAGAGACATTTTGGTGAGATGTGACCCTGTGATGCTGCAGTGAACACCCAAGGGCACTATAAAAATGTTGACAAAGTTGCCTCATTTTCCAGGCAAGGTTGAAGGTTTTACCTCAAGGCTACATTCCTAGACATTTGGTCTGTTTTATTAATTCTGTTTGATTTATATATTTGCTCTTAGGTATCTTTGTTTAAATATTTATATGTTGTCTTGAATACTTTTTTTATGGGTGGAAAAGACCTTATCACTATATCTCATAAGTTATTTTGTTGTGGATGAAACAATACAATATTGTCATAATTTAAATATTGTGATTATGTTTCCTGTATCATTGCTAGATTTAATTAAAAAGTAAATTTTCACAAGAAATTCCATGTAATTCCCATGGCTACTTACCGTGGCTTCCATGCATGCCTTCTAACTTAAATTATTTTTCAAGTTCTAGAAAAGCAAGGGAATAAATATCTTCAGGTCATAGATATGCTCCTTTCATATTCCTCAAAGTTTTAATAAGATGCACTTAAATGTGCTTACAGCCAACACTGTAATTAGGAATTTAATTTCTAACTTATTTGTCAGATTTCATAGATTTGAATTTCTTTCCCTTGGGGAAAAAAAAAACAACTCAAACGAAAAACACCTCAACCCAATAATTGTACGAATTTTAAGGTGTTTCATAACATAGATAAGGATAATTGTTACTTAGCGTATAATTAAGTTGGGGGCAGGGAAAGAAATACATTCACATATGCTTTTGCCCCTGAAAGACAGAAAATATATATGACTTTAAAAGAGATATAGGAAAACAATAGAAATAATCTGTTGGATTTCAGAATGAACCAGACATAATTTCTGAGTATGTGGGCCCCCTTACTTTATCTGTTTATTTAACCAGAAAGTTCAATAAGCATTAATGAATAACAACAGAGAAGGACAACAACAAAATTTTCATATGGTTGGGGAGGTTAGTATGTGTATATATATGTTTTCTGAATCTTGCAAAGGTAATATGCACATACAGGGATACGGATTCTTGATACAGTTTTTGTTAGTAAATTAATTAATAGTTTTGGTATCATAACAAAAAGCAGTCTAAGGCAGGATTTGAGGAAGGAGGTTGTTGCAGCCTTGCAGATTAACCCAGTGCAATGAAAATACACGTAGAGTCCTGGCACAGAAGAGTGTGACGCCTGTAAGAGATGTCAGGCACCAAATTCAAAGTTTGACATGTTGGCAGAAGGAGTAACAATGAAAGTTTACACAAGAAGATAACAACAGCAGCTGAGCAGCAAGAAAGGGACATGTACAATGCCTTGAAGGTTAGAAGAAAAACCTGGGATTTTACCTGAAATGCAGAAGTGATTTAAAGGGTGGGAGATTTTCCAGCATGAGTGGTAGGAAAAAATTTGGACAAATGGGAATGTATGTGGACAGGAAAAGAATTTATGACACAAGTTTTAGATTCCATTAATTAATTAGTTACAGTAATCAAGTTCTTAGCTTGAAACCCACAAACGCGCAGTATTACAGCAGGGAGAGAGGCCATGGAGAACTGGACAAAACAGGACTGGACAGGGAAGAAAGTGCTGAAGAGGAGCCTCAGGCTGGGGATGGGAAGCAAGGATAGGGGGTGGAGACTGCTGAAGCCCTGGAGGTTGCACAAGAGGAAAACCAAAACAGATAAATCAATTGATCTTTCTGATCTATATGATATTCCAAATAGCTGACAGACTTTCAGAAGAAAGAGACAGCAGAACTGGAGAGCTGAACATGGGTACGTCCTCAACGGTAGATGTATCAGACTGTACTCAGGTTGCAAGGAAAGACTGGCTGCTAAAAAGGAAATGCAAATTGGCAGTAAGAGAAAAGATGGAAGATCTCACAGAGTGCTGAAGAAGCAGAACCAATGTATGCTCAGTGCTGACTGAATGATGCTATTTAGATCAAGACAAGGGAAATATAAGATGTGAAGAAGACATAAAAGTGTTCCTACTGCAAACAAAAAGTATGGGCTCAGATAATTTGCACAAAATCGCAAATGCTGTAAAACAAACTATGGGGGGAAAATATGCTGAATAATCTCCACTTTATTTTTTTAATTGGAATTTGTGTGTCCTTACAGAAAACATATTCAGAAATGCAACATTTTTTTGCAAACAAGAAAATAAGAGAGGAAAAGATCTCACTATCCTATACCAGGAATAGCTCTTTCTGCAAAATTTTTGTGCTAATTACATTTTACCCAGGAAGACTAGAGGCCTTGGCTGAAGGTAAAATAAGACCTGTCTGACTTACATGCTTTTACTTCCCATCTCTCCTCTGATGTGACCTGCCAAAATATTAAAACCAACATTTATAGCTTCATGTAAAAATAATTCAATCACTATATTTTTGGAGCATTTGTATTTATTAACTAAGTAGATGGAACACTTATTAAAAATATTATTGTACTGAATGTGATGGACTATCGGTTTTAGAAGCAGCTTGTAACAAAAAATACATTTGTGATGAAAAGGCTAAAGCACACTTAGCACAGTGGTTTCAGGGGCTTCTTGGGCTAAGATCTAGTGACCCCAGCAGCATAAAAAACTTTCCCTTTGGGTGCAATCTAGGGAAGATGTGGGTGGTTCTTGCTCTAAGAAACCAGAAAAACTCCCACCATTAAAATCAGTTTACAGAAAAGTTGGGTGTAAAGACTGAGGCTCAGCATTGGTGTGCTGTCTCAAAGTTGTTTTTGGATACAAGTACTGACGTGAGAAAACCTCTGATTAAGAAAGAATCAGATTTGATATGATTTTTTAAAGCAAGCCTTTGGCCTTTATACTCACAGACCAAAGACTGAACATCATAATGCCAGGACAGATGATAAGAACTCAGTTCAAACAGGACACTCTGAGTGAAGTTTTAGGGCAAGAGCTCTCCTGCAGCAGCTGTAAAGAATTACAAAGTATTTCTCAAGCACTCTCAAAGATCATTATTAGAATACAGAAAACTATTATTGGCCCTAAAGCTTCTCTTCCTTTATTTAATTTACTACCATGTCTTCCCCAGGGCTCCTACTGCCTGGTTTCCTTCTACTGCTTTTAAAGAAATAGCACACGTCGCCATAGATGCTCTCTTTAAACTAGCTCTGTCACTGCTTACGTGCTACAGCTTCAGAGGCTCATCACCACACCCCAGGATTCGGGAAAATATCTATTTTAAATGGCTCCAGTTCAGTTTTTGCAAACCTCTCCTTACCTATTCACTTGCCCCCATTTTAGCTTTGATTAAAACATTCCCATCTTGCATCAGGATATTACTAAGTATCACAAATTAACTAAACAAGTAGGGTGTAAACCACCTTAACCAGGACTATCTTTCAGTGGCCTTAGGTTGACCAATTCAAAATCAATTTTGACAGCTAGCTATAATGTTTCAATGAAGCAGAGGACAGGCAAAGATACATAGTAATCCTTCTAAATTGAGGCTAAATTGCTACGGAACTGTTAAATACCTCAGTTTTTCAAATTAGGGACACAAAGAATATTGTCCTATTATCCTCCTTTAAATAACACAAATATATATTCCTTAATTAACCCCTTGCAAATTTGCTCGCATGCACCAGACCAAGAAAGTCTTCACTTGCCCGTATTTATCATGCTGTGACATATAGTATCTATAGAAAGGATGCTGTAGTTATTATGGAGAGAAAAAAAAAAAAAAGAAAAGAAGGGGTTCTTGAAATTAGAGCTGACAAAAGATGTGGGGAGAGGTGTTAAGGATATACACTGCTGAAGAGAAAGAGCAGTGAATAGAGTCTGTTATGGAGAGGGTAGAACAACGAACTGTGATCAGTAAAAAGAGATGCAGAAGCATTACAATGGATCTCCAGGGTAAAATGTAAGACATATTTTTGCATCATCTATTGGTATCTTAGTTTGTCAATATATTTCTAATGTGTCTCAATTAACATGCTATGTGTCTCAATTAAAAATAAAAGTAAAAATAAAAATAAGAGTGAGAAAGGGTAAAAGACTTCCTCGTATAAAAAGGAAATTGTATAATCTCTCTGCTGCTTAAGCTTCCAGTCCTAGATAGCAGATACTCATGGTCCTCCATCTATAACATTATGCAGTAGTACGAATAAGGAAATTGACTGATGTAGCTCTGAGTGGATCAGCTTGTTTCAGACCAAAAAAAAAAATCATTTTTTCCCGTTTACATGATGTCATTTTAAATATGAAATGAATATAGCCTATAGCACCGACTTACACATTTTCATATAACCATAAAATTAATAATTACAGCAGGGAAAGCTTAGTTCTTGAGATAAACAATATAAATTTGTTTTACTGTGAGTAACAGGACTTGGATGGTTTATTTATTTATTTATTTATTTATTTTTTTAAGAATTAACTCCCTACCCCTACCGTGGATATAATTAATTCACATTGACTACAATCTAAAGAGAATTTGTGATAAGAGCATTCTAGTACCTATCTGTTTAAGATTGCGTCCCAAACACTGGAAGAGTGATATTTCACCATCTGTTGCTGAGCGGATCATATCAATATGTTGTTCATCATGTTTAGCCTGTTACAGTGTAAGAATGTATAGAGCAAGAGTCAAACATCATTATCAGCAACCAGAACTCTTTTAAAAAACACTAGGAAAATTTCCCACAACAGATCTTCAGTAACTCATGCTTTTCATGGAAAGGACTTTGTTTAAATGCAATGTTGGTGTTGTTTACAAGACAATCCAAACTTTGTGTCTGGTAATTATGGCCAGCAGACAATTTTCAGTGATTCCACTGGGTTTTCGGCTGGTGGCTGTCAGGAGGCCCTCCACAGTCATATAGCGTCAGTGTATTTCATGGAGCTTTCACAGCCATGTCTTCACCCATTCTACATCCTTCAACTATTTCACACAAAATACCTAATGGTGCCATCTACAAAGTCCTGAAATCAACAGGTGACTTAATCAGGAGGTCAAAGTGACTGCCTTTTTTCACAAAGTGCACATTTGACCCCACAACGTTTTGCTTTGCTGCTGGCTATATGGGTGCAGATGGTTTGGATGGACTCCAAGCAATAGGCTAAAAGCTGCAACATGCTCTCAGTGACTGAGCAAGAAAACACAACAGCCACCGGCATATCTTTGCTTTGTTTTACCAGGTAACTTCTGGCATTCTGTCAGTTCAACAAGGCATCTTGCAGGGGACCTTTTGCATCATACTTTACATGACAATTTTTCTGGATTTGCAGCACACACTTGTATTTGATATGTATTTGGTATTTGACAAATACCAATGCTATTTTTTTTGGCAGTACACCTGATACATTTCACTTATCTCTGTAGGTAAGTAATAATAAACACTAAAATAATATTTTTATGATTTGCATTACCTGCTGCATTTTATTCTTTCCCAATATATCACTTAACCTGAAAGTTGAGAATAGGCGGTATTGGAGACCTATGAAAAATAACAGCATCAGTGTATCATGAGACTTTCTAATTTGAAATGTGAGCTAAAAGTGAGCACTGTTCTGATCTCTTTCTTGTACCTGGGATGGTCCCCGCTGATTTCTGCAGAATTGCATGGTATTGTCACTGTGGCACCCAGCACTTCAGTGGATATCAAAGAGCAGGTATTACAGCCCAGGTGAAGCAAACTTTGGTACTGCCATACACACGCTTCTAGAATGAGAGACAGAAATGTTAGGGGATCACCTGGGACTTCCCTGCTGTACAATATTCCAGTCATATTAAAATTACCAGAGAACAAGGATCCACAAGAAATAATTTTTTTTTCAAGGCTTCTGAAATACTTTCCTCTGGTTTGTTTTTTTGGGGGGGTTTGGTTTTTTGGGTTTTCTTTTTTCTTTTTTTTTGGTTTTGATTTCCTGAAGGACTTAAGGCAATCACATTAAAATTTAAATTGGGATTGCTTCCCTTTTATGTACCTTTACATTACTGTATCCTTCAGTCTTGGCTGCTCAAAGCAGTTAGGAATATAAATCACATTGATTTAAAAGAAAGATGGACACTGTAATAACTTTGCAGATCTGGACCTCAGTACCTTTTCAGTAATGCTGTTTGAAATGGATGAAAAGGGGTGGAAAAAGGCCACAACAAAAACCAGAATCTCAGATGGTTTAAATGAGTAGTGCTAAACTGTTGTCACTTCACTCACACCAAAAGAAAATCCAATCCTTTGAACGTGAACTGAGTCTTCAACACTAAGCAGAACTTACTGCTTTCACGGCAGACATACAATAATGCCAAAAAAAGCCACAGAGGAGGAGTTTACAAAAAAAAAAAATTATCTTGTTTTCAAATAGCACATATTTCATTACAAGAAAACAAATTTTATGGTATGGGTTGCTCTCATTAACTGTTTCCAAAACAAATCTATGGAATTAGACTACTAACAACTTGTAATTTTTAAGAAGCATGATTCTTTATCATATTGTATTCTGTATCAAATGCTTAAACTTTTAAAAATACTTCTAAAGAAACATTCAAAAATATGTATTTTTTATCTATGGAGAGTTTTACACATTATAGATAGTGAAACCGTAAATTATTACTTATCAGCCTATCTACACGTTAAGAAAAAAATGTAGAAATGAATTAGGAAGCAGTCAGTATGTGTGAGAGAAGAAAAAAAAACAATGTAAAAAAATACATCACACAATCTTATTCTATTTTTTCCACTTTTCCCACAAAAGTAACACTTTCAATTATATCACACAATTGAAAGTATGTTTTTTGTTTTTTTCAAATGGAATGTATTTAAACAACCATTTTGTTAGCCTCCAGTTAGCACCTAAAAACCTATTTCAGTGAGGACCCTGGGATTAAACTGTAAATGAGTGGTTGAACAGTCCGCAGTGCTTTTCTGGGAAAGGGTGATCTTCAGTAATTACTTTTTTATCCCCTATGAGACAGTATGTGTAGAGCTCTCACCCCAGAGGGAACGTAGCATTCTGCAGACTTCACCAATTTTAAAATAAGTTAATTTATAACAGATAATTCAGCAGACATACTGTAGAAGTGAGATTTGCACTGAAAATTTTTTTGTGAATTCATTTTTTACTAGGGTGAGTATTTTTTTTTGTCGTGACATGTTCATAAACAATAATGTGCTAGTATCACAGAAATCTTTTGCTCTCCAACCCTTACACTAGCATTGCCCTAGTTTTATGGGGAAACTGTAGATTTTCTCACAGAGAGGATGGGGCTTGAGTTAAAAGCTACAAAATCAAACAAGGTTATCAACTTCAATGGATTCCAGGTAAGGAAAAAGACATATTATAAAATCACCTTACAAAATTACTCCTGCAGATAGAGGCCCTAGGAGAAAACAGTCGTATAAGCTCTCCATATTCCGCAGTAGGACCTACAGCTTCATCTATCCAGGGAGTACAGGCAGTGGAAGGAGAGTTCCTGCTCCTTTTTTCTAAAGTGAGTGGTCAACACCTAAGAGAAAAGAAATATTCTGCTTCTTTGAGTTCATTTTAGTAACTGATATATAGAGAGGAAAGCTTGTAAAAGAACCACACTCTGTGCAAGTTGTATTTACAGCCAGCTGCATCTGCAAGTAAAGGTCTCTGGCCAAGAATCTTCAGGCAAATCCCCTTTGAGTCCCACTCCTTCAGGCCTCTGCCAGTGGGCTGATACCTGATTTTGATCCTCTTTCACACCACTTCTGAATTTGATATTGTGAGTTGAAGGAGACACAATGTACACACTAGGGGATAAGTGAAAAGAATTTAACAGTAGAAGAAGCTTGGAGATAATATAAATAGGAGCCAGTAAACTGGCCCAAACAACAATCATTTCACAGGTATTTGCATCAGTATATTATCTTCAGCATCCTGGAGGTTAAATTCTCCCCCACAGGTTGCAAATTGCATTAGGAACTCCCTCACCACAATATAATATGGCTTCTCTCAGCTGGCTGCTACAGCTAAGAAAAGCAATGCCGTGCCTTATGTGTACATTTGAAAATACATGAAAAAAATTAGAAATCTCAAAATTAGAAACCATCAAATAGTTACTGAGATTACATTTGATTGAGAAGTTAGCAGGACACAGTGCATTTTAAATGAAGGCAGTAACTCCAGACCTCACCTTTGCATTGAACTAGCTCTTCTCTCCCAGCCAACCTAGATACTCATCCATTTTGGATTTAAATCCTTTGAGGGTCTAACCTTTGACTATTTCCTAGGACTATATCACTTTACATGGCAACAAAGTCTTCTGAATATCATGCCTACACCTCTTTCCTGAATTTTCATTGCATGATTCCATGTTGAAGAAAGTTTAATTCCCTAATTCTCTATGATCTGTCACACACATGGTATTTGTATGCCATTGCTAAGCTTCCTTTCAGGTGCCTTTGCTTCCAAAGGGTCACTGCCCGAAGATACAGAAAAGACCTTTAAGTTCATCTTACTTATCCCTTTGGCTGTACAAAAGTACTCCCTATAGTATATATGCCAGTGATCTTTTCGGTTCAATTTAAGTTGTTTCACACAAAAGGATTTCTGTTCCTTCTGTTGGGAAGTTTCATTTTGTTACACTATTTCACAGTGTAACAGAGCTGTATCTCCCTTGAACTGAGGAAAGGTTTCTGTTTCAAATGAGGGAACCAGTTCCTCATTATAGGCAAGCAGGGTTTGCTTTTTCCAGTTCTGTTTGTTTCCTGGTCAGTTCTTTCGGGGACAGAGCAGAAGGAACTTTACAGGAACACAAGAAAAAGAAACCCTGCAGCGTTACCCCTGCCTGGGTGCCCTGATATCTGAGAGTCCCTGGAAAGGGCAAAACAATGCAAACAATGAGAAGATGTCCAAAAGGCAGCTCTCACTAACCGTCTTCTACAAAGCAGTGTGCAGGAACAAAGCAAACTAAAACCCAAACCAACTAAACAAGAAATGTGGGGTTTATGAATGCAATTCTAAGCTGTATCTCCTTGGGCTGCGAAGCAGCCTCCTACATTTCCTGTACCAGGACAACCCAAGAACATCTCCAATTTACTCTTTAGCTGTAATCACCACTAACACGTTACAAAGACACCTTAGCTACTCCTCCAGCTGGACAGGTAACTGGACACTTGTGGCTGAACTGGATGTCCCCACAACAGGACAATTTGTCACTCGGGAGCTTTTCCTCCAGTCCACTGCAGTTTCTCCTCCCATCTACAGTGCCTACTCTCACTTAAAGTTCCTCTCCCACAGCTTTCGCAGGAGCGGCTCTGCCACTGCTAGCAGGACTCACACTTTTTTCTTCAGTGTAGGTACGGTTTAGCAGGGTTCACGGTGGGATTATGCCAGCAACTAAATGCTGTGCATTCAAGTGGATCTGTAAAGGAAGGTAATTGCTATAGTTAAGGATATTATGATTATGAGATATTAGTTCTGAAGCTATATATAGACACATACATTTATATATAAAATAATGTTAAACAACCATTTAAGAAAGTTAATTTGACAGTCACATATCGTAACTAGCTTGATCCATGCCTGTTTTGAAAAAGCCCAAGTTCTTCACTTTCATTAGAGGAAAAAGAACCTCCCTTTACTGAATGATGATATTCAGTCCTATGTTACAAGAAATATGAGTTAAAACTCATCTTCCAAATTAAGAGTACATCAAGCTGATAGATGTAGTCATAGGTAATCTGCACAAGAATTGCAGTGTTCTGACATAAATAACTCTAAGTTTATGTCGGTAAATGTGAGAACTATCATGAAAAATATATTATAGCTCATCTCTAACTTTTACATGGCTGACTATCACTTGTGTTCAGTTGTTCGTCTATATCTACAATATATATCAGCTCTGAGTGAAACTTCAGTCTTAGTCACATAAAAAAAAAGTTATTTATGTTCCTCTTGAAGTCTCGTCTAAGAACAAGGATATTTTTTCTCTTTGTCTTGCAGGTTCAGGCACAACATCCTTCTCAGCTTTGCTAATTAATCTTGCCCCAGCTGCTGACTCCACAGGTGATGAGACTCTCCACTTGTCACCTAGGAAATACAGCTTTTGTAATAGAGAAAGGTTTCCATCTGTGAGAGTCTTAAAACCTCTATCAAAAGGTTTAAAAAAAGTTCTGGGGACCTTGCCCATGTAATTGAAGAATATTGGAACTTTGACATTTTGAAGTATAAACTACTAAAAGTTGTTATTTTTTTTTTTTAATCCAACCTCTTTTTCAAACCAAGGTAGCAACAGCTGCTTGAAAAATAACTTTTTTTCCACATGGCATGCACTCATTTATTTGCAACATCAGAGTTTTCAATTAGCAAACTGTTCAGCTTAAAAAAAAATTTGCTTTCTTGCCATCTCCAAATTGAACATAATGTAATGAAAATGGCTGCATTACTAGATATTTGTTATTTTTCCTATAACAACCAGAAGGAATGGTCTCATCAGGGAAATACTCTAAGTTATGGTGATATGAGAGAGTACATAGGGATTCACACCCAGCGAGATAAGTTGATGATGAAGCTCAAATAAGCCTTTGTGACATTTTGCCAGTATTGGTAGAATGTTTTCATTTATCTTCCACCTACGTTGTTCATTAGGAATTGATTTCTAGCAAACACAACTTGAGAAAGCACTCTGAATTGCCCACAGTTAGAGCGAGCAGTATTGCTAGAGTTTATTATAAGCGGACCATAAGGTCAGCATATTTATTCCATCAGCTGCTTGCTTTAATCAGGGACAGCAACACAGTCCGACTGAATCTCTGAAGACCTGACAGTGACAGGGCTGGTGGTGGGTGGTGACAGCTGTTTATTACACTGCCCATAGCTGCAACCCTCAAATGGGTTCTTCTTCCTCCAGTTGTAGCTGTCCCTACTCCTACCACCCATGTTGTTTCTCATGTTCACTCCAAATTGCTGTGCCCCCCTGCTTTGTTTCTATGACCCTAGGACAGGGGGCTGAGGGTGCTGTGATACCACTAGTGACTGCCTGGCTTTGCCTTTCTGCTTTTTGCACTGCCTGGCAGTTTGATTTTGCTAGCTGAACTCCTGCATGCACAAGCAGAGTCAAACCAAGGAGGAATTGGGTGCAGTTATTCTAAATTAGCGGCAGATACTCTCTTTAACCTCTCTCCCTTCAGAGAAGGGAGAGCATCTCCCTTATAATAAAAACTGCATCATGCTCGTAGCATGATCATCATGTCACTGGCGGGTACTAGAAAAGTCCCAGACTGCACTCAGGGGTGGACGGGAACCGGATTCTGGATCTGAACTCAGGAAGGCAGATGAACAGAGTTCTCCTCAGATGCTGACCATTGAAGAAAGAGGCTGACCCCTTTGATCCCTCAGCTTTATACTAAGCATGATGTAGATTGAATGGAATACCCTGTTCGTCTCAGTTTTGGGTCACCTGTCCTGTCCGCTCCTCGCCACAGGAGCAACCCCTCTGTGGTCTTCGGCTTCCGACCCTCCAATGTGGCACACAACAAAATTAGCTGACCTTGGTTGTTACAGGAATAAGTATAAGGAGGAGCCCCTCTGCTACAAGCATACACTGTCTGAAAAATACGCTGTTAATTTCAGAGTGCAGTTAGTTAGAAGAGACTTAACTGGAAAGTAAAATCGCTGAAAAGGAAATCAGTTCTGTTTTACCACAAACCAGGACACTATGTTATTCTTCCACATGTACTTGGCAAATTTGGTCTCAGGAACAAGATCTTTGGTGGTGTCATCACCCCTAAAAGGTATAGAAAGTATAATTCCAAGCTTTCCTCCCATATCACAATTTCTAAACTATTAACCATTCTTGTTGTTTTCCTTCTTTAACCAGTATAAATCCTTCTCAAATTGTGGTACCCAAAATTGTCAGCAGCGCTCCAGCTGAAGTCATACTAGTGCTGAGTAGAGAAAAATCATTTCAGTGGTTTTTCATACTGCATTCCTGTTTATTCATTCAAGTAGATTTCTTCCCTTACTCACAAGTGGAACAATATTGACTCCTCTTTAGTTTCTTATTTAGCCCTTAGATCTCTTTCTGCAGAGCTGATACCCCACCAGTTAATCCCTAATCTGTTTTTGCCCAGCAGATCATTCCTTTCTAGGTGGTGTGTCTCCCTCTTGTCCATATTGGGTAGTATATGATTTTTTTCACAAAGCAAGTTGTGAAGATTTGTTTGAGTTCTAACTCTGTTCTTCAATGGTGAGAAATTCTTAAAAATGCACCCAGAAAACAGTTATCAATGGATCATTATTTAAATCTAAAGAGGTATGGAGTATGAATCTCCAAGAAAAGTTGGGTCTGTTAAATGCTTACAGTAGTTAAAATAGGTAATAAAAAGACAGGTGATGGAAATAACACTTTTGAACTGATCCTACCCATATACTCATAAAGAATACATTTCCTTATTTGCTTACAATAACATCATGTGCAGTTCTCCTGCCTATGAGCTCTCATAACCTAATTTCAGTTGAAATTAGATCATTTCAACATGGTTTGTGCAGAAATCTGTTTCAGCTTTTACCAATCTCCTTATTTTCTTTTCAGTGCTTCTAAGTGGTCAGTTTGATTGTTTATTCCAGAACTTTTCAGAATTAAGCTTACTTGTATGAATGATTCCCTGGCTTCTCCTTTGTTTATTCTGTTTCACTTGTTGGCAAAACAATACCAGATAAACAATCATGTTTTCTACTCCAGAATAAGACTGATGAGTGAAAAAACTCAACAAGCATAAGAATCAACTTAAAATTAATGAAAATCTAATGGATGAACCATCTACCCCTGTTCATTTGGGATTTAACACAAGCAATTATTGAACTAAAAATCAAGCTAGAGGGGTGTTTTTTTCTCTCTCTCTTAAAAATATTCCCAAATACAAAAACAGAAATCCAAACTCTGTGCCTGCTGCATGTGACTGACATTGATGATTGCTATAAAGCAAAATCTAGTTCCCTTTGGCAAAAGCAATAACTTAAAATATCCTAAGAAATTAACTGATTTTCTGGATTCTGAATGAAAATTATGAAATAACATGAAATATACTGTCAAAAGCAGTAATTACAAGTTGTGCAGGTTCTTCCAGCCACAGGAGAACAGATAGAAGGCACAGGTATTCCAGAAGAATTGATCATACAGTTTAAAAAGCTTCATAAAAACAAAATCAAGTAGAACATGTAGGAAGAGGCTGTTACTCTAAGAGGAAAGCTTAAATGTGCTACTTAGAAGATAACACTGTTCTTAATGAAAAGCACAAGTTGGAGATACTATGGAGAAAATAGCAATAAACCTGATAGAATAATACCCCACTGGCTTAGCAAGTGCACCCAAAGGAACACTGACCAAGCTAACCGAAATTACGGCAGCCGTTAAACATTTTTTTCCAGCATTATGTATTACTCCCAGATAAACAGAGCTCATATCGATGACATCAACTGCAAATTAGATTTCCCTGTTTTCATATCATGATTGTAAATCTTTTTTTTTTTTTTTTTTAATTCTGCTTCTGCTTCCTATTTATTTGGGATTCCAGGAAAGGCAAATCTTCAGGGCTAGATGGGTATCAGATTCATTTCAGTAAAACAGCAAAGCAGTTACAAGGTAATTGCTCTGTTTCTGACTTTTTTATTTTTTTTTTAAATTGATGTCATTTCTCATATATTATATAAAAATATCTGGCTTGCTGGAGAAAGTTATCTTTAGTGTATCATGTAGTGACAGACAAAACTCACAAGGGTAATATGTCCAGTTCTTATCAATTACCCTGTAGTCAGGGTTGAATTTCCTGCACCTAAATTCATTACGGAAGTATTTTTAATTAAAAACAATAGAACAAAAAATATTGCCTGATATGAAAACAAGCTGGAAAGGGAAAAGAACAATTCTATATTAAAAAATTAGGTCAACATTTAAAATCAATCAGTGTGAAAGACAAGCATACCTGTTCACAGCAAGGGAATGAGACAAGCATAATTTGACCAGAAGGTCATGTAATAGCAGCAGAAATAATTGGATTATTTATCTGAGTTTTAGTACACTCACAAAATGGGTAGATGTGGGTGATCTGAATAAACATAGGAAAATAGCTGAGGTTTATTTGTACAAGTAATGATTTAAGCATCATAGACCTTTTCATTCTCTCATGCTAGACCCCTAAACATATTACAGGCTGAAAGAAGAATATAACCTGTCTACACTATCAAACCATAATGAAAAACAGCTTGGGCTGACAGGTGAGAGAGGGCAGCAGGGGAGGAAGGCGGCCCTCTTCAGATGTACGTATGGAGATTATGATGGCTACAAAATGATGGGAAATGGCAAGCACTAGCGGCTGGTAGAAGCTGTAGGATCCTACAGGACTTTTTCCAGTCAAAAGTACTAAGAAACATGGTTAATTAATCTTGATAATTTCTTATTTTCAGAAATAAGTAAATTTTTTTTTCATTTGTCAAACCAAAAGCACATTTTTCTAGATTCTTTACCCCTTATGAAAGATTTGACTACTGACGATATTGATCAATTGTCATTTTTTAGTACAGTAAGACAGATACAGCACTAAATATTTCTTTTAATGAAATAGATGATTACAGAGAGAAAAGATCAGAAATATCAGAAGTAAAAATTTTGAGAAATCTTGCACTAAGAACTTAGATTCCTCCTAAGAAGCTATGAGGATGCAGCACTTCACTTTGCAAACTGCTTGGTGCTTCTTAGACTTTCTCTTAAGCGTTATCTGTCTGTCTTTTTTTTGCCTTTCCTATTGGTACAAGGGGGAGGAAGGATGAGAGGAAATGGTTAGAAAAACCTGAAGGCTCTTTTTTGGGGGATCAAAGGGGGTCCTTATGAAAGGAAATGATGACTCATGGGAGCAATCACCTTCCATCCACTGCTCACTGCTTTGGTTAGTAATTTCTTAACTAGCACAAACAAAGCTGTCTGCTGGGGAGGGAAATTATTAGGCATCAAACACTTAGTACTCCCCTCCTTACCTCGTTCCCATTACGTGGATCCCAGAAAACAAACAATATTCTCTCTGATCCACATAAGATATGTGCATCTTAAAGAGATTTTTTTTCTGCATTAGCTCTGCCTAAAAGCATAAACACATTTAGCAGGCTCCCTTCAACATTGTGTTGGAGCTTTTCAATGACCAATTTCACATTTAATAGTTTGCCATTGGAAGTGAGAATTGCACGTGCTCAGTAATGCCTTAAAATAGCTCTCCATTATTTCAGGCCCAACACTGATATCAAAATTGTAGTAACATTAAAACAATCCATTAATTATTGTTTATTCACTGCCAACTCTATAGTGGAGTATAATTACTTCATATACCACTATTCCTGTGGAATACATAACAGAGCTCTAATTTCCCATTAGCAATTTTTCTCCAATTCAAGTAGCACTGCAAATATAAAAATACAGATGGGATTACACTCTGGCCATTGAAAATACTATATATTTTCCCTGTATGAGCGCAGCCCTGAGTGCTGTGAAGAAGTGGCATTGTTTGTTGCTCACTCCTGCACCTAACCTGCTCTCTGAAGTTAAGCTCGAGATGGAGTCAGACAAGTGCTTTGACAGACCCTGTGTGCTCACCTGCTCAACCAAGAGGTGAGCCTGGCAGGAGCCTTCTTTTTTCACTTCCCAAGATTTTGTGTTGTTTTACCAGAGAGGCAACAGAAGTTTGAAATGAAATGGAAAGGCGAGTAGGCATGAGGAATTCTTCAAACTATTTTTTCCTTCTGACTAAAATCACTCCAGCGTTCTCAAGGCTGAGATTCAGTCTTTAATAATTTCTTTTTTACTCTCATTCAAAAGAGCAGGGAAAATGACCTGCTACATATTTCACAAGGATTTGTTTACTACCACCATATGTAGAATTGAACACATTTCCACTAAGAGTCTTAAAGTATGGACAGAAGAGGACAGAAGAAACTTTGTGGAAACTCCAAAGCTAAGGTTTGTGAGAGATGTGGAATCTCATTGCTGCAAAATGTTTTTGCTCTCCTGTGTGTTTAATTCACAGAGTAAGGACCTTGTTGAACATAAGGAGCATAGAGAGTACAGGAGAGACATAAGTGGATAGTTACAGGTGTACTGCTGCCACTCATACAAACAAATTGCAGTATATTTGCTAGTTAAAATATTGGAAGTGAGCGGTGATGCCTGGGCAAGACTTATCCCAGGACTAGCACTATGCAAGAAAGATGTCTCCTGAAAAAGTGGAGGTTAAAGATTGATGTTTTCCAGTTGCAACACTGTGCAGATTTTGATTTTCTGTGAAGACATTAGAATATGCTGCCCTGATTTATCTGGGTGATTTTACTCAATGTTCTTGTCAGAAGAGGAACCAGAATCTTCACCCAGGATATAGTCCTTTTTCTCAAATTGCCCGCAGCCAAGAGCACACCTAAAATGCACCAGCCAGAAATTTCAGCAGCTCTCATTTCTTCCTACCTGAAACCGCCTTTCTTCCATCTCCAGGACAAATGCACCACATGCAGCACAGTTAGGAAATCCCCATTTATGAACTTATTTTGCCATATAACATGGATCTGACTGCAACATGGAGCGAGGTGGCGGAGACCACTCTTGCTGAAGCTAGCTGATTCCTGAAATCTACTGAAATTCATTAAGGAGAAGGCTAATCTGCTCTGCATCTCTCTTACTGCTATTTTCTTGTAAACTGAGCTGAACAGATGATAAAAACAGTCTCTTGTGTCAGTTTTTGTGAGAGGAATGATTTCTATCTAAACTCATTATTTTTGTGCTTTGTTGGAAGTGGTTTGCCTGCTCTGACAATTAAAAGTAAAATGGACTTCTCTACATGTTTTATAGTTTAGAAATGTGCTTTTCCAATGGCTTTGGTTCATGCACTTAAAATCTGTATAAAGATTGAATCAAGATCCTATTTTATTAAGGTATTTTGTTAAAAAAACTTCTACAGCAAATATTCATTTTCTAAAGTATTAAATTGCCATTTTAAAGAGATGGTTTCAAGTCAAAGAAATGTATTTGTAACCTACTACAAAACCACCTCCTTAATTGACCAAGAAGGCAGTATTTTAAAAATCTATCGCTGTGTAGCCCAAGTATGATCACTGAAATTTTATGGCTGGAACTATGGTCAGAATTTGATCTCTCATTTATTTCTCTGCCATACATGTGTTTTGCATTTCTCTTAGCTTGAATAACAACTTCATATTCTCATTTGTTGATTTAGTCCAACAATTTTGTGCTTACATTGCAAGGCAATTTTTCTCTTAATTATCTTTCCATTAGAAAGTCTGAAAAAATGAAATATTTCTGTTGGTTCTAGAGTCCATTATAGGTTAAATTTATCCAAATAGTTAACCAAAACTGACCATATGTTCCCATTCAAGGTTTAAACATGTTTCTAGGATTGCTAATATTTATGATTCACTTGGTCTCTTAATTGTACATGTTAGAGTTCTCCAGGTTGTAATGCTTGCCTCAATATTGAAATGAGTTGAAAAGTTAGTATAGTTTTATTAAGTAACGATTTCCTGAACACCCCCTCCCTATAATATGAATAGTGCTGTAATGCCTTAGGTGGTGATTAACAGGAACTTTGTCCGGCATTTTTGAAATAAAATCAGGTAAATTCTCAGGAGAAAGTCAGGGGGATTTGTGTATCATCCAGTCAGGTTTTCATACAGATGTTAATTGCTCTTAAGTACAACATTCATGTGTTATTGCATTCCCATCTGAGCACCTTCAAGGGTAAGTTGCCTTCACACAGTTCAGATCCCATTATGATTTTTAAGCCAAGTTAATTTCCTCAGAAATTGAAAAAAACCCCACTCAAAATACCACCAGCAAAAACGCCTGCTTGACAGCCTTCTCTTCCAGAAGAATCCGCTGCCAGGTACTTGCCTCACTCTTCTTTATACAATGCCCTCTACACTTCATGCAGTTGCATTCATGCTCTCTACTTTCCCTTCCCAATCATCGAGCCCCTACAGACTGGGTCCCCCTTTTTACCAATCCCCAGTGCCTGGGATTGTTAAGGAGCTGGTTTTATTCATAGCATCTTTGTAACAAAGGTGAAAATAAGCTCATCACTTTGGCCTCTGAATTAGTCCCATTTACAATACTGCAACCAGATGTGTGTTTTTCATTGCATGTCATGATAGCATCAAAGTGTTTCATAATATTAAAGATATATCAAATGTATTGCTAGGAGGAAGATTTTTCTTTTCTTGTTCTTTTAATCCAGTCTTTTCAAATAAAATAAGCTGCTGGCAGATTTCTCAGTGTTCCACTTGGCTATTATTTGGCACATACCTAGTTCAGTAGAAGAGTTTTGTTGCATACACTAAAACTGGGAAGATTCAGGCTCAACCAGATCTGTTGTGGAACTCTGTTCCATAAAAATTCCGATTTGTTTTTTTTTCACTCCCTGAAAATTTTCTTCTTGTCTCTCAGTAGGATACAACAGACCCTTTTTCTTAGTGATGAATAGGAAACAGGGATGGGAAGACACAAAGAGAAATAATTATCCGTAGAGATCATAATAAAGAGTTTGACTGGCTTGAAAATCTGATTGGCAGCCAAGGCGGGTGCCAAGCATATGTATCACAAATTTGTGCTGGTTAGCATCAGCATGCATTTGTTGTGAGAAGGCTCTGTATTGTGCACCAGATACAGCTAGTGCCCATCCCCATTTGTCAGTCAACACTTCCTTGCCATTTCTCATGGGAAAACACAGATACTTGAAAACTCGAGACAAAAAACTAGAAATTACTGGATCAAAAGGCACAAGAAATTTAATTGTAGAGAAATGAGCACTCAATTTCCTCTGGTCCTGAAGTTTCAGAGCGAACTGGAATATAACCTTGCTGCTTTTTAGGCAGTGATTGCAAGCAGCCGCAGGAGTCTGTTTTCCTCACAAATGCCTTTGCTATATGGACCAAAGGTTTTCATGTGGAATATCAGAAATATGTTTACAACAGCAGAAAAGTACTATGAGGTACTGCTATCTTGTTATAGTAGACAAGCCTCTAAAGGATATATTCCTGCTAAAAATAAAGCTTTTCAATTTGGTCTTCAAGATTGATCTAGGCATTTAATGAAACCCAGTGATCATCACTTTGGTTACTTTTTATAGCTGATTAAGCTGGAACGAACAAATGAGTAGCACATTACATGTGTGTTTTAAAAACAATAGTAGTGTAAGTAAAAATATCATGAAGTATATAAAATCAATACAGAAGTCAGAGAAAAGAAACCATTTTAATTCTGAAGACAGCTGACTAATTTCATTCTCTAAGTACAGAACAGACAAATAAAAAATTCTGGGGCATATGTTACATTTATACTATCCTGTAATTTCTGAAGGTTAAAATACTTTAATATTCAAATGTATGAAATTTTGTATGAAATTTTGTTTAACTTTTATTTGGCTGGTAGGTACTTGGTAAGAAGCTGGTGTACCACCTCAAGGAAACAAGCAGTTTTCTAAAAACAAAGATATTTATTCTATTCTCTGAGTCAATTTCCTTTTCTATTTTTTTTTATTTTTATTTTTTGATATATGATGTTAAGAAGCACCAATATTCACTTTTCTGCTGATTCTCCTCTTCAAGGAGAGAAAGGTACATCAACTGATCTCTTTTCATATTTCAAGTTTTTAGTCATGCATTGGATCAGCTCCTGCTTTAATAAAACTTTTATATTATGATACAATAAACTGTAGCAACTCCTTTCGGTTCAGTATGGTAACTACAGAAATACAAAGTACACAAGAGAGGATTAGACACTACACTATTGAACACTGAGATGTTCAACATTTTGGCCCCTGGCTGCCTAGGGAATTTGTAACCCCCGTTTGGCACCCTATGTGTTGCCTGGAGATCAATGTGGGCTTGTAGAAGCAGATACACAGAAGCCAACAAGCTGGCTGTAGAATCAGATAGAGCTAGCCCATAGGAAATTGGAGAAGAACAGGGGCTCAGGGACTTTTTCCACCAAAAAGCACTATGTTTCTAATTTTGGACTGAATAGAAAAATACCTCCTTCACAGCCATGAACACCTTCTTGGGCTGAAATTTCTAAAACGAGTCAATCTTAATTATTTTTTTCCAGAAACAGGGGAAAGAATAGTGGCTGTTGTCCTCCTTCCCTCAAGCATAAGTTTAAAAATTCATTGGGTAGATAGAGATTGAGAATGTTTAAAAAACACGATGGCCTTCATATTAACCTAGGATACTTAGATGCACATCCCTTCTCCAGTGAATATAGAAATATATTAACAAAGAGGAGAAACAGGAGAGATGAAGTTTACTCATCCAACATCTTAAGAGCAAGGGAAACTTTCTGAGGGATGAAGCTTCCATGTTCAGGTCCCAGCTGCAGACTGGGCAAAGGAGTGTCCCTGACCAGGAGGCCCTGATGCCCTCACTTTGTCCTCTCCTCTGCAGTGCAGGACGGTTAGTCTACTGGGGCTGGGAGACCTCAGGGCTGAGGTTTGATGCCAAGATCCCAACAAGGTGGAGCTGCATGGGAAGTTCAAACACCCAGAGCAGGTTGCGAGGATCAAGCTAAAATATGACAAAAGCTCAAAAATGCTGCTTTGTGAATCATGGGTATGAGAGAAATCTTGCCCAAGACAGTTTGTGTAGCATTGAGGTGGCTGTGTTAATGTTCAAAGGCAAAAGTGCAGTTGCTGGAGAAAGCGCTGATGAAAAACAAGCTAGCTGTGCATTTAAGTGGCAGTAGTGTGATGTTTAGGAACTAAACACCTATGATACCTAATGTTGCATTTAGAGAGTAAAAGTGGTGTTCAGACTTACATTCCCATTTTCTTTTTTTTCTTTTTCTTTTTTTTTTTAAATGAGAATATAAATCACTCTAAGTAGGTCAAGAGTGAGGTTTTGAGAAATGCCCCACACTGACTTGGAAAAAAATGATAAATATCCCATCAAACAAGAGCGTCATTGGCCTTACTGAAAATGTCCTGTCTTCAGCAAACCACAGATCCCTAGTTTTGGTAACACTCTGTGTTTCTGTGTCTAACAAGCACACCTGAAACATAAGTGAAAATGCCTTCCTTTTTGTTTCGTTTAAAAGCAATATATCCATAATTCAACATGCTTTTTCTTCCAGTTTTCATGTAACTGAGGTCTGACTCAGGAAGTTCCTGTCACATTAAACATTCAAAACTATTACTCACCCAATGATCATTAAGACGAGAATATATATCACTAATTATGAAAATTAATCCATATGCCATTTGGCTGTTGAGCTGTTATGTTTTTCAGTGTTGCCACAAAGGGCTGAAAGTGAAGATTCTCATAGGGACATAGTGGATCATGTTCTGGAATTACATATTAGAAAATACAATCAAAATCAAAGAAGCTGACAACACTGGGAATATAAACAGGAGAAATTAGTTCAGTTATGAGCCTTCAGGTCACAATGGATCTTCTTCCAGTAAAATAAATAAGTAAATAAATAAATAAAGTGTTTTCTTTTGTTGTTCAGTTGGGAGGGAGATCTGTAGTCTATAAGAAGTTAAAAGGTAAAGACTATCGAGGTATGGAGGTAGAAATTCCTGTGTTTCCTCCATTTGAGTCTTTTAGCCTCTCGTTTGAGGGATGAGAGGGTAAAAAAGAAATCAATGCAGGTTTCATTCACATATCCAAATGGGCAAGTAAGTTCTTCCCAAAAATGGATTGTTAAAATCCAGGAAAGCAGTCTGCAGGACGGAAGACATGCTGCCTCTAGCAGCTCAGTGAAACATCAGTACAAATAAGGTGGCAAAATCCAATCAACAAGCAGGAGGCAGATAGAGCCAGTTCAGGCTGCACAAAGGGTCAGTCTAGGCAAACGCACCTACCACCACAGGCCAAATCATTCAGTTTTAAAAAACAACACCTGAGTACAAAAAACCATCACAGACAACTGGGCTGAGACTTTTCCTGTAACCCTACATAGTGGAGAGTTTCTGATTATTCCTGCTGGGGAAGGACCTTCTCCTTTGTCCCTTGGGGACAGAAATTACTTTAGCTACTTATAAATTATTTTTATTGTTTACATATTGCATTACATATAGTATATGCTGTGATTTCACACTTTAAAAATATTTTGGTTTTGCCAGCCACTGGAAAATGACCTGTGCTCTGAAAGAGGGGCCAATTTATACACGTCTCTCCTTTCATGTACACAGGACAAAATGCGCAGGAGCTGCAGCGTAGCAAAGTGAGACTATTTTTTCCTGATAGTCCTGCAGTCACCTCATCTTGGGCTGTTAAAACTCTCCAGCTTGGAATTCATAGTTTATTTCCTTTACACGTTGTGGACTTCAAGTTTATTCAGTCCCTGGCTGAATTAGTTGTTTTTTAAAAATGAAGCGCTCTTGGCTAATCATTCAAATAAGTGAAGGGCCACTTGAACGTACAGAATGCATTTTAGCAGGAAAGCTGATGGCAGTTATTTTTAGTGCATCTCTCTTAAGAAGATGACTCAGAAGGTAAAAGAACCACTATGAACCTGCCTGTGCAAAGGCAGGTAGCAGGGACCTTTTTATTAACAACATTAACTTCTGCGTAGGACCAAAGAAAGTGTCCAAACTGGAGGACTGGGATATTGCTATGAGGACCCCTTCCGCCTCCCTTTCCCTGTTCCTGACTAGATTATTACAAGGTATTACAGCTCTAAAGAGCTAATAATACCACCAAGACAATTAATGAATTGGAGGGGGTTGGAACGATGACAGGATAGTTGGACTAGACATTCTTTAAGGTGCCTTCCAATCCAAACCATTCTATGATTATTCTTAAATTATTTTTTAAAGGCAAATTTTTTATTCAGGCAGATTAAAATGATATTTTTTTTCATTAAAAACCTGCTCAAGTGAGCTATGCTGCAGCTGTGCCATGCTTCATTTTGTCTGGAGGACTACAAAAACGAGAAGGTAAGAAGGAGGTAGAGTGAGGAGAGAACAAACAGCAAAATACCATAAAGATAAAATGTATTTATAAGAGCTTGGTCCTGAAGCCACAGAAGTGAAGTGACTGTAGCATCTTAACCTGTCAGTCTACTTCCAGTGCCAAAGCCTTATAGTTGTAGGTATGTCATACACATGAAATTTCACATTTCTGAAATAAAAACCTTCAGTGCTTTATTTGTAGACAAGGCATTTGCTGTTCTTTCATAGCATTCCACTGCAGGCTTCTGACTGATATTTTTAAAAGCTTTGTTTTGAAATTTTAAGAGACCTTCAAACTGGACTTCAGTAAAATTAACTGAATTATTCCCTGTCCTTACCAGCTGACAGCTGAATGCCCACTTGATCATATCACAGAATATACCTCATTTTGTTCCTCTGATCAATTTATTTGGTTGTCAAAGTCATTAGAATATGCCTGCTAGTAAAAGATGTATTCTCTAGTGTATATGCAATCCTATTGTTTAATGTTAATACAAACCTGTTTGAAAACAGCAGTTTCCATAGGAACAGTTTTTCGAAATAAATCTTACATGAAGAAGTATGTCATAAATAATTGGTCCTGCCCTGAAGGAACTGCTAAACATCCTAAGAAAATACATGGGTAGAGACAGAGAGAAAAAAAAAAAAAAAGCTATCAGAAAGGCATAAAATGATGGTAAATTTGGAAAGGTACATATTTTTTTTTGCCTATTAAGAATTCTTTTCAAAGCAAAAAACGTGAACATCCCTTGTTTTTGAAACTTTGTTGAGATAGAGGTGGAGACCATATTTTACCTCTTAGGATCTTAGGTGTGTTCAAGTTACACTCTGTGCAAATCTCCTTGAATTATATTGTGGCAATATTTTGGTTTTTCTTCATCCCTTTATATTGCACACTGCCTCTTTAACCAACAAGACAAGAAGAATGTGTACCTGTTTGTAGTATATTTTTAGAATGTAAATATTACAGAGTATAAATCATATGTAACTTCTTACAGAAAGTATAAAAATTATGTTATAACGTCTTCTCAGACTACAATACCTCAAGAAAACAAATTTGCCTGCACCTAATAAATAGCTAGTCTCCCTGGAGAACACAATACAGTGGCAATTTTCACTAAGATTCTCCTAGGAAAATTAGAAGACAGTAGTTTGCTCTCTTTTCAAAGCCAAGGAGAGTTCATTGGACAAGTACCAAAAACCAGAGAAACACTGGCATTTGATAATGTCTGTAATGTAACAGGGGCCTCCACTGCTCAGCAAGCAGATGTTGGGTACCATTTATGGGTAGGGATGTAAAGGAAGGGCCTCAGGCACCTGTTTCAAGTGATGCTTCAGGAGTTGTGACTTTGGTTACTTAATTTTGTCTATACAAGTGGAGATAGTTGAATTTTCTTCTTTTCAGTAATAGACTCGAAAAGCCTTATCTGAGTGACAGTTTTCAAAATATAAGAAAACTCTGAGCATAAGTTTAAATAATTGTTTGCTTTGAATTATATTGTAATTTTGGTTAGTTTTTGACAGTTAATTATAGGCTTGGTCTGGAAGCCTCAGCAGCAATGGCCAAGGCAAAGGAATGCCAACATGACTAAAAGCTCTGGATAGGATCCAGATCTAGCTAACTTCTGTAGGCATGTGATTAGATTTCTAAGCTTTTGTCCTCTGCCATGACTTCAGGGTGGACAACACAAGGGTATTGCTTTGTAAAGATGTGCATCTTGCAGGATTCCCTGTCTGGAGAAAGGGGCATTTTCATTAAATGTGAAAAGCTGAGTTTTCTGTTTCTTAGTGATGAGCTAAATTAGGTAGCAAATAATTGAGAAGGAGATTAAAGAAGAGTAAAAATACCCTTTACCACAATATCTTTCAGGGCCAGCTTCCAAGGAAATGACTTCTATCATGCTGCCATTTATAATAGTGGGTCAGCTGGCTAAGCTGTCTGGCTAGGTAAAAGAAATTCATCGGCTCAGTTAAAATATATAACTAGAGTGTAAAGTATCTGAAGTAATCTATTACTTCTTCCTGAAAACCTTTTCCTTATGACAATGAGTAATGACCCTAAATTGTTGAATGTTTCCTCTACTTATGCAGCTGAGGCCTGCAATTATATTCTTTTTCATTTGGAAACTTGACACATTTGGTTAGCCAAAGCTCTAAAAGAAAGTTGTATCCAATATAAAGTTTAATTATGCTACTCAGTAAAGAACTGCCCTCCAAACTCCTCATTCAGTGCCCCTCCACATTGGAGCCTTCACTCATACAAGGCCAGATTGATTTAATTCGACTTACACTGATTTACACCATACAAGAATTTGGTTCCACTTGCCAATAATTGTGAACACCTTTTGATGGAAAAATATCCAAATAAGCCCCAGGGCAGAGGGGGCTGGAGGAACAGGACACAGGATTTGTGATGGTGGTGTTGGACCCTAGATGGTAGTGCATAAGACAATCAACGATTGTGATGTCAGAATGGAGTTTGGATCAATAGAAATATGCCTTTAATATCTTACGTTCTCACCCTTGTATACTGCACTGTGACATTAAAAAAAAAAATGTTGTCATGGGTTTTTTTGCAAACACCGAATTTTTTGCAGGTCCATGTACACAGACAAACATAGCAAAAACTTCTTTACATACTATGACTGATTCATTTGTATCAGGGAAATACAACACCAGCTCCAGGGAACACTTGGAATGCACTTAAAAGGCCATGCATGGCTGTCTGGAACTGTGTTATGGTTATTTCTCGTACATATTTAACTTCAAACAAAAATATTAGATCTGAGAGGGTAATATCTGCTTCTAGGGGTGCCACCGTCACTGTAGTCTTCCCCAAGATATATGTGTGTTACATAGGACATTTATAAGTAGAGATAAGACATGCAGTCTACACAAAATCTGGTAGAAAGATGGTGTTTACAGCTACAGGGGTCCACATTTCAGCACTGCAGAATCACATTCACTACTAAAATCATGCAAGCCTGTGAAAGCAAGAAGATCTCATGGTACCAAATGATCATAATGAGCACAAGCAGCAGTGCTATCACCTGTAATTTGATATAAATGCAGCACAAACACTTATGTAGATTCTATTATAGTATTTCCAGATTATGGGCTGTGAAATTGCTGTCTCATAAGTAATGCTGGAGAAAGAGTAACAGAGATGGAATTTAAAACAGACAATTTGGTTCTGTCCCAAAACACAGAATTGCTGAGAGGAAACAATAACAGTTGCTAAAAAATGCTACTTGAATGAGAACGATAACATTTCCTCTGCAGGAAATTATCTTAGGAGTAGAAAATACCTAAATAGTAAATGACAAAACCCAAAAGCCTGTAAAAATGTTGTTTCTGATAGGGAAACATTCCATAGTCAAGACAGACAGCATTGCTATAGTCACTAATGAACCAGTGTACTATGTGCACAGCTAAAGAAAGTGCAGACCTGAATTTGCTCTTTTTGAAATAGAAGTTATAAAAAGAGAAGTTGCATGGTCTATCTTTCTTTTTGCCTGTTACTTGATTCCATTCCTCAAAATCTTTCTCTTTTTCTCTGAAGTCACAATCCTTTCACATCCAGAAATGATCCTGTTACCCTCCAATGTAGTTAATTAATTATGTGACTTAAACAGTAACTGCAACATTCAGAAAAAGAACTGAAGATATCCTACTTCTCCCATTCAACTGTTGCCACCCCTAAAAACACTTAAAAACATGAGTGACACTCTTTTCCTCCCCCAGAAATATGATGATTAAATAATAATAGTAATGCTTTAGGGTTTTCTTGTTATTTGCGTTCTGATTCCTTACCTTGGACTTACTTCACAAAAGAAGTCTTTTTTCTCTACAAAAGTTAAAAACTTTATTTAAAATAGAAAAGTGGGATCTACTATAAGATCCTGATTCCAGGAACCAGGACTGTGAGAACTACCCTGAAGTTGTGAAATCACAATAAAACCACAAAAGTTGGCACCAGTGTAATTCCTCCATGAGGATGCTTTAGTTCTATTGTTAGTTTTCTCACTGTAGGACTCAGAGTGTGGAAGAGGGGACAGTGGAAAGGAGTTTCCTCTTCTCAAGCCTGGGAAAGTGGAAAAAGGCCTGGTAGATCCTGTCCCTGCCCTCTTGTTGATAAGTATGTGGGTGACAAGAGCTGTTCCCAGGGACCCTCTCACCCCAAGGTGGTGGAGGTGAAGAGCATAGGGAGGTGGAAGGGGTAGTGATGCTTTAAAATGTGAGGGGAAACGAGTCTCAGGTTTCTTACCTCTGGAGGAGGGAAGCAAGAGGAAATGGGCAATCCAAGGTGAATGCCCTGTGACTTGATCAATTCAGGAGCAGCCAAGGTCCCACACAGGCCTTGTGCTCCAGAGTTACACAAAAACCCTTATCTGTGGTCTAATACCAGTTGGAGGAGAAAAGCCTCTCCTGCTGGCAGCTTATGTGGTCCACCAGGCTTGTTCAGTAAAAATGGTGTATTTTAAAGCCTTTGTCTAAGTGAAGGATTCAGGAAGAAGTTTTTTTCTTCCTCTTCAAAGAACAAGTAGTCTAACTCAGCTTCCCTGGTGTAATCCCTGAAAATGAAAATTATCTATAAAAAGTATGACCTAATGTTTCTTTACATTTTTTAACAAAACAGCATGGCTGAGAGCATAAATACTTATAATTTCTGGATTTTCTTTTCTTAGCAATAACAGCTCAACAATAACAGCAAAATTGATCAGTACTAATGTCGTAATTATAGAGGTGGTTTTACTGTGTAATAGGTGAAAATATAGGGCCACTTGCAACTTCACTCCCTACTACTCTCCTGTGCCCTCTCTAGACTGAGTTATCTGACAATCTTCTTTGCATTGAATGGTAAAGTTGTTGAGCTGTTGTCACTTCTCAGTGCCTTGGGAGGCAGCCTTGAAGGGCAAAGGAGTCCAGGAAGGCTGGACGTTTTTCAAGGAGGAAGTCTTCAAAGCGCGGGCGCAGGCCATCCCTGTACATAGGAAAGCAAGCCGTCGGGGGAAGAGACCGGCCTGGCTGAACAAAGAGATAGGGTCACAGCTCAGGGAAAAAAGGAGAATGTATGGCCTTTGGAAAAAAGGCTACTCAGGAAGATTATAATGGTGTAGTAAAGTTATGCAGGGAAAAGATTAGAAACGCCAAAGCTCAGCTAGAACTTCACCTGGCCCTGGATGTTAAAAACAATAAAAAGAGTTTCTATAAATTTATTAATAGCAAGAGGAGGACTCGGGAGAACCTCCACTCTCTACTGGATATGGTGGGTAACATAGTGACAAAGGATGAGGAGAAGGCTGAGATACTGAATGCCTTCTTTGCCTCAATCTTCAGTAGTGGAGTAGGGTGTCCCCAGAGTACCCAGACCCCTGAGCCAGCAGTTAGAGGTGGGGAGCAGAATGAAGCCCCCGTAATTCTAAGGGAGATGGTGA
>JAOXNO010000024.1:36683082-36697254 GCA_028565335.1 Limnodromus scolopaceus
CCTGGAGGTATTCAAGAGACGAGTTGACATGGTGCTTGGGGATATGGATTAGTGTTGGGTTGGTGTTGTTTTGGGTGCGGTGTGTGTGGGGTGGTGGTTTTTTGGATTTTGGTTTTTGTTTTTTGTTTTTGTCTTTTTTCCCATTGGTTGGACTAGATGATCTTAAAAGGTCCCTTCCAACCTAGGTGATTCTGTAATTCAGTGATTCTGGGACAGACTTTATGTTCTTCAAAGCTATTTAAATTCTTTTGACTGGAAACTGTGGTTATACACAGTGACTTCAGCAAGTATACAGAAATAATCTGTAAATTAATTTTGCCCTCCAAAAATCTGGATGTTTCTATTTAAACACCATTTTTTACAGGATGATTTTTTCATAATATTATAACTAAGCAGAATCTTCAATTCCTTTTTAGCACTGAGGCAAAAGTAAGAAAGAGGAAAAAGAGAATACATGTTTTTTGACGGTACTGTGACTTTCTAGCTACAATACAAGGGAATAAAAATCTATAGAAAGAAATAAAAACTGAACTTGAAAAAAAGTAATCTGGTAGCCTAAATCTCTGCCTGGATCAGAGAGCAGTAGATTTGGCAGTGAAGAATAGGTTCAGCTAAAACAGTAGGTTCAAGAGACTATAATTTTTTGTGAAGCTGGGGAATAGTTTTAGCCCAGAATGGCAGCTGGAACATGGAGGAAGAAGAAAAGGATAAGAGGACTTCTTCTCTTTGGACATTTTCCAATGGAATAATTTAAATTTTTTCATTTCAAAAAGACATTTTAATTTTGAAGTCAAGTATTTTAATATCATGTTTTAAGGACTGATGTGATCATGAAGTGAAGCAGTTTGTAGCTCAGGTGAAGGGCTTCCATTTTTATCTCATCTTTAGTGAACTATTTTTTAAAAAAAGTAAAACAGTGAAGTGAGGGGTGAGGATATGACCAACCAGCCAAAAAAGTCTGTTACTGACTCATGTCTGGCCATGTCAATAAAATGGCTTTCATTAATCTTTTTTTTGATATCACATTCCTATGAAAATTTGTTTATCCTCTGTTCTAGGGGTAAAAGACATGATGGTAGCCTGGTTGCTCAAGGTCCTGTGATCTGTTCCCAGCTGGCCGGAAAGCAAGGTGGGGATGTCTTTGCCCCAACCCGTGCTCCCCTAGTACAAGGTGAACCTTTTGCCAGACCTCTATAAAAATCCAAATATTCATTCCTTCCCAGATCCACTTGTTACACTGCTCCATCTTCAGTATTTTAAAAAATTCAAAATATATAGAATTTCCCAATTAAAAAAAATAAAATATGTATATCACTTAAGGTGGGATCATACTGGTCAGGGAATTATGTCAACATTTCACTTGCATGTGTTCCCTGAAGACTGGGGGCAGTTGCAAGATGTGAAACAGTTTTGACTTTCGAGGAATTGACAACTGCCCTTGATGTACTAAATAGCAGGGGAGCAGGTGGCAATGCAATCACCATGAACAGTTTTATAAGGCATGCTTCTGTGGCTGGTTCATGATCCTAATTCTCTAGGTCAGCATCAAGGAAGAAGAGCGGCTTCTCTTCATCACCCCCAGGCTGTCATCACGTTATAACCTGCGTGGTGGAAGGAGGTCAACAGCTAATAAATCTTGTGAGCAGACTCACCACTTTCAGACTGCAGTCCCTTTAGAGATTGCTGCTGTCTTTTTCCCTTTTCTTCTTTTACCCCCAGTGAACCTTTACATCCTCAGAAACATTTGGCTTTTCCTGGCCTCTGACAAATGGAAAATACTAGGCTTTGAATAGGGAGTTTCTGCTGTTACCAGTTAGTCTTTGAAAGAACAAGAGAAAATACGTTGCCAGATTTTTCTTTTTCTTAAGAGCTCTGAGATAAGGGCTCAGATTAAAGACAGGGCTGTGCAATTACATGAACTTTTTGAAGGGCATTTTTTCTCAGTAGCTTTGATTAAATTATTGAAAGGTTATTACATTAAGAAAATGGTGCCATTTAGCTGTCCTCTCTGTGTTTTAGAGCTAGTTGTGAAAGAGCTGCATTACAGAGTCTGTTATAGCATTGATGGATATGTTCATAGTGTCAGGTTCACCAGTAACTCTGCTAAGACTCAGTAGAAAAGCAGCCTAGAGACCATCACTTTATTCATTTCTCTCTTGAACAACAAAAAAAAAGTGATCAGGAAAGTGTAAATGAGAGGTTGCACAGGGGATAATTAGCACAAAGGTATCTGTGAAATCTGAATCCTGACTTGTTTATGTCTCAAAGTATTTTATAGTAATGCATTATGTTTTATAGTTGCTTTGTTTGCGTGCTGTCTTGCTTGAGTATTTCCACTTCACTTTGCTATCTGTACTGCAGGGATGGTGTTAGGCTGGTTCTTGTTCCAGAACAAAAGTAGAGACCCTGAGACATCTGGATTGAGTGGTGACAGCCCAGGGAACCAGTATTTTCCCCAGAAACATATCTAGCTAAGTGACATCCATCTACTGTAGATACAATATTGCTGCCTTCCAGACACTAGTGGTGACAGGACAGGACAAGACATCTGTGCTTCAGGCAGAGCCCTGCAAGAAACAGGTGTCTTAGTGGCTGGAAACATGCTTCTGCATCTGCTGGGGCAATGTCTTGTACTACATACAAAGACTGAAGGCAGCTGAATTAAGAAACCATGCTCATTATTGAATAGAAGATGCACTAAATATGTAGTATTAATTGTAGTTATCCAAATCTCATATTTTCCAGTATTTCCTATTATTTCTGGAGTACAGAGCCTCCATGATGTGCTGTAGCTTGAAAATCGATGAGTATACTTGCTTTCTGAATAAATGTATTTCCAAAAAGAAAGATGTCTCAAAACAATCTTCAGGTGGCCTTACACAGCAGCTGTAGGTGTCATGACACAAACTGAGGGCGGGGAGGAGAGAAGAGAAGAGAACGGTACTCTGTGTCGTTTTTCACCCCAGCACAACCACCCTCCAAAAGAACTGTACTTCTGACACCGGCAGATTAACAGTGCGGAAGCTCTGGTGGTTTGATGTTATGTCTACTAAAAATAAATAAAGCAGGGGAAAGTTAACGTTTATTCCGTTTACTTCTCAAACGGAAGCAAAACATTCTCTTCTCAGTCCCACGCCACATATGTTTTTGGTCCATTTCTTAAAAGTACATAAATATTAGAGAGCATCTAAGTATAGCTCTCTTCTTGAATATTTTTTTGAAGATTCCTCCAGTTCATCGTCATAGAAAAAAAACCAAAACCTCTATGTCATGTGGCCCAGTGAAAGCTCTTCACTGTCGAATATTGTCAAAGTCAAACCCATTAGTGGTTTACATTGTGTAGTAACAGGAGCAGCTTTCAGGGCACTCATAGAATTTCAGCTATTAAAAGGATTGAAATGCATCAAGTCTGTAGGTATTGAAAGCCAGGAGTTGCAATTATTTCATTGTTTTCTGCTGTCAGGGCAAGCTGGTCACTGGTGCCTGAGAAGTGCAGATTTAGTTGTCTCAAGGGTAACCTCTGCCTAGGTAGACTTGTTCATGACAGCTTCATCTGTGAAGATCAGCAGGTCAAAATAATAATATGGGGAAAGCACCTTTATGAAGAATAGATATTTCTCATCCCATTCCAGCATTTTCTCAGGAAACACAAGTTGTTGCAAGAGAGCAGCAGAACTGTGCAGTAGTAGCAGCAGTAATCTGGGAGTTTGTGAAGCTGCATGACTCCTTTCTGTGAGTCCTCTCTTCCCCAATTAAGTATCCAGGAGGCAGAAACCTCCCAGGCTACTTAGTCATTGGTATCTATCTAATTCATTTTCGCAGGACAATGGAAGGTGCAAGCAGCAAGGATGAGTGAAGCACACCAGGAAGATCTTCAGCATCTGCACTGGCACTCTCATCCTGTGGCCATCAGCTGAAAAGTGGTAAGTCAAGGGGGCAAAGGAGCTGCTTGGCCTAGAGTTTGGCAGAGGAGGTGTGAAGGACATGAGGGCCGTGGAGACGGAGGCACAGACTATAGTTAGTTCCAGTTCACAGTATGTTGTGAAGGTGGCCTTTCACAGCAAGGTACAATAGTGGTCATATACTATATATCAAGACCAGTGAGACCTATTGGTGTTCCCAGAGACCAGTTCACCCCTCCCTTACCCCAGGCTTTTTCCCAAAATCCTCCTGTTCAAAGTTATTGAACACTTCCTACTGCAACAAAGCTCAAGTGGATGCTGTAGGGCCAAGGCAGGAGAGTCCCTGCAGAGACTGGCATACAGGAGGAGAAGAGACATAGGGCAAGACCTGAGTGAACAATCTTTAATCCAAAAGATGCTTTGACATTGCAAGTTTCAGCAATTTTTCTGTATGCAAGGTGAAGTGTTATTAGTATGCTGCACTAAAGGGATGAATCCAGTGCCCATTTGGTGGGTGATAGATTTGAGACAATATTACCAATTCCCTTGCTAAAAAGCCATGTAGGGAAAACAGAAGTAAAGTTTTTGTTTTCCAGCTATATTGTCTGCTTCTTCTTTAATGGAACTTCAATAACTTAAATTCAAATATTAGGAAATGTTATGTTAACCTTGTCCATACATGCAGTACACTTTGGATTGTGTATAATTCCCTGCTTAAGCTTTTGGCAAACTCACTGCTGGTTTATAAGTACCTACCTCCTTCTAGCTGAAATCTGCTTTAACTTGGAGAAGATGATGAAACAAACCAAGACTGTAACTTCAGAGGCTATAGGCAAAACCCAGTGCAATGACTGTCTTGGAATATTGCAGAAGAAGAACAAGCAATGACAACAGCAACTCTCAATACTGCCAGCCTCAAGGACTCCAAAATGAGTGACTGTCTGTTGCTTAAATAGAGTAGTCCTTGGCCTAGGACAAAGGTTAGCTAAGCTTGCTGGAGAACGCAAGACTGACTTCAGATGTTTCCAATCAGCTTGACTGTTTCAGGCTTTGTGTTCATCACAACCCCATTGCTTTCAGCATCCCCAGGCTGCGGCAACGCTGTAGCCTTTCCCAAACTCCATTAAATCTGTACATGTGTGTTGCTTGCATAAGCCCCTGGGTGAACCTCAAGTCAGACTTCTGAGAATGTACCTGGTGTAACTCTGGATTCACAAGCATAACCCCGGTTATGAAGTTGAATGCACAAATGACCCCTTTACTTGCATATTATGTAGGCATAATGTAATGGCAAATAACATTGCGACATATGGGCATGATGGTCTCAGAAATTATCCCGGTGTTCTTGTATATTCTGTGCTTTTATGTTATTTGGTACTTGATGTGACCAAATACTTAAAATAAGTAAAAGATGTGTCCATTAAATGACAATTGACTGCAGAGGCAATTGAAAGTATCAACGGTACCCTTCTCTTCTGATGTGTGCTTTATAAAATGTTCCTGTGGCACCGTTCAGACCCCGGAAGGACGTGATGTAGATGACAAGTAGCTCATTGTGAACAATGGGTCAGGTAGAGTTGAGAGCCCTGAATTCAATACCTTTCAGGGTCATTGAGCTGCAGGTTGTATGGAAAACACCTTGCACATCATACCACTGGAATTATAATAGAAATGAATAGAGGTGGAAAAGGTATATACAAAACAAACAGATACAGTATCTAAGTATTAAACTTCTTGCCAAACAGGAAAAAACAGAAGAATATCAAAGCCACACACTGGAAGTTCTTTTACCACTAAAAGCATATGGTTTTTTGAATCACTGTCGCCTGAGGCAGCAGAGGAAGACCTACAGATAGGAGGAACAACAACCAACCACAACCAAAACAAGATGAATCCATGTTTCCTTTGATTTACGTGCTTCACGGTCCACAGTGGACACTGCACTATCTCCAAGACCACCACATACATTTGCTAATCCTTATCGCATGCTGCCAGCTAAGGAACAGCCAGTCAAACCTGAGCAGAGGAAAATGAAAAACAGACACATCAGCTGTGAATATCTCTAGCCATGAGCAGTCAGGCATATGGTTTGCAACCAAGGAGCATTGGTGCCTTGATAAGGAGTGTTATTCTCTGTACAGTCACTGACACACTGCATTTACTGGATTGAGGCAGTGCTCAATACATGCCATCAACACTGTGTAGGCAGTGGAGTAGAGCTCTAGCAGCTGCTGCTCTGCATTTTCTTGTCAGAAATTTAGTACCTAAAAGGTAGCTGACAGTTTCCACTCTTGAGCTGTCAATGGAGGTATCAGAGTTTTTTGATTGATTAGGGTTCAGTTCATCATACCTAATTTTAGGCACCTGAATAACGTGCCTAACAATCCCCAATACAATCAGAGCCTCTGAGTCACTTTCTGGGGTGCCTCAAAACTGAATGGCCTCTGGTAATATCTATCTTGCCCTACTTCTATGAGAAAACAGCCAGTGCAAATAGGGTGTCAATGTAAAAACCTTGACAAAAGTTTCTGTGATGTCCTATTCCTATTCTTACTTGCTTACTCTTAAAAGAGCAGCTCCTCTGTCTGGGGTCCTACACTTTTAAAGATAATAGAAAAGTTGTAGTTGTACTTAGAAATTAAGCAAAACATATTCTCCTTCTAACTCTGCTTTCAGTAAGTGATTATGTAAATGTCTTCTTCCTAGTGTCAAAGGATTAATAGTTGGGGGCATCAGATACTGAACTGACTTTAGCTGAAGGACACACATGTGAAACGTAAGGCCAAAATCAAAGAAGTTTTAACAGTATGAACTTCTATTCACAACAATTCAACAGGTGATCAGGTTATTCTACAAACAGGCAAAACATAACAGACATACTTGAGAGCACACTCAGACACACTTGAGCCTTCTTTCCATTATTACATACCCAGTTTTCTGCTATCCAAGCACTTACCACCACAGATAGGTACTGCAATGATTTTCTGCTCTATCCTTTTCTTAAGTCCCTACAACTCCTTCTCACATCCCTCGCTTTCCCTGGTCACAGCATGTGTCATCTTAAGCTGTAGTTTGTCACAATTCCTGACACTCTCCCCTCCTGGGCAAAACAGGGGGTCCCAAATTCCTGCAATACTCTGCTGCCTGCTTCCCAGGCTGTGCCTGCCGTGTCTGCCAGCGTGCCTGGTTGAGCCCAGACAGAGTAGCAGTAGGTATGAGTACTAGAGAACAGCTCGTCCCACCTCCGTGGTGCAAGGCATCGCTTTCAGACACCAGAAACCCAGTGGCTGTCTCCCACCGAAATACAGACATCTCGGGGAATACCCGGAGAGATCTGAATTAACTCCTGATCTCTGCAAAAAAAAGGTACTATTTAAAAAGAGTCCCAAAACATACATACGCGCACACACACCCCAAAACTAGTTTAATCCATTACAGCTTCTCATAACATCTGTTCATAACATTTTGGGACCACCCATATGTGAATTTGACTTGTGACGTGAGGTCTATCAAGGAGGGTAACTCACTTATCACTGAGGGCAATGGAGGTCCCCTGGAGTCCTTGGGAGACACACGGGGAAGCAAATAGAAGAAATATAAGACAATCCTCACACAAAAGGTAAGGAGTCAAACTAGACTGTTGGTTTTTTTTTTTCATGGACTATCTTTTATATTTAGAGTCGTATGTATATTGCCACTGACTCTCCATAAGTTGTCATTGTAAGTGCTAGTGAGAAGGATCTTTGATCAGTGATGTTTGCTTGCTATTATTATGGAAATTCAGAAAATCTCTGCTACTGCTACATTTTGACACAAAACACAGATAAAGGTACAGCTTGTGCTTGCCACTTTCAGGGAACCTAAGGTGCTGTTTCACCAAGTTGGCTGTGGCACAGTGAGAGCTTCTCAGATTAGTCTAAGCAGCCTCATTTCACAGGCCAAAGGCAGTAATCTTCCATGACTGCAGGCACACAGTCAGACAATCATTTGCAAGTATCTCTTCAACAACATTATGTACAACACAAGTAAAAATCTTTAAAGCACTATTTTTTCTTTTAGTATGATTTATTTTCATTTAGAAACAATTAAAATATTCCCATTGCAATATTTCGAGAGCACAAGCAAATGCAATTAGTGTTGTAGCTATGCCTCTGCACAGGGAAAAAAATACTCATTTTACAGAACAGTGTGAATATATTTTGAGCAAGGTAAAATTATATTGGTATATTTTGGGGGGAATTCAATATTAATCCCATTTGGACATGATGTTTTACTGAAATGAGATCATCAATTACTGTCTGTGTTTCCTCATGAGGTAATGTTTTATTTAAATTGTTCCTGATTTCTTCTGACAGTTTAGGCAAATGTAATTTTCATAAAAAGGACTTTTACTGCTTTCAGCTTTTTTCCTCAATATATAATTTCTAATAGAGTTTTTGAGGCACTGGTGATTTCTCTATTTTTATCTCTCTCTGATGTGGATGCATGCATAATATGGAACCTCAAACCTTTACCTTCTTGAGTTGTGATTCGATGTGGTATTAGTCATCTAGATTACTGCAAATTCAGGAAGTCTTTTCAAATATATCTATATAATTATGTATATATCTCCACCAGAATTCCTCCTTCATTTATTTGCCAAGGAAAACAAATTACTGTTTTGTTTCCCAGCTCTAGAAGTAAAAGATAGCTCTATCAGTTATCATCACCAACCTCCTCAAAGAATTACCTGCTTATAAACAAAGTTGAGCACCCCCTTGCAGTTGATTTCCTGGTACTTAACCTCGTATTGTGTCAACAAAATTTGTGCAAAGTGTAGGCACACCTAAAGCTTGAAAAGGCAAAGTCCAAGAGGAAAGGTCTCTGTGCTGGAATTATTATTATTATACTTGGTTTACAAGTGAGAACAGGTGATTGAAATGCAGTAATTTCTATGCTGACAGCAAAATAGGGGAGACCTAGAACAAGTGGATTTATGTATTATTCTCCTGTCAGCATCAAAATATCACTTCAGCAATAAATTTTATTACAGAGTGAGTACAAGAAACTCACGAGTGAATGCAAGAAACTGTGCCTTCCGATAGCTTAAGTTCCAGAAAAGGCCAGAATTCAGGGTTATTAAAGGCCTATTTATAATATACTTGGTTACATGGCAGGAAAACACTATCCTAGTATACTGTTGCATAATTGAAACTTTCACTGGAGATAACACTGGAATGATTGGAACTAAGGACAAGTGGTAAAATAAAAAAAGAGGGAAGCAAGGAGTCAATCTGGTGGTATCATCTATAAATTTCTCTCGGTGCAGAAGCAAGACAAGCACAAAAATTGGAAAGCACTTAATATAAAAGCAACATAGACTGGTGGTACAGATCATCTTCTGATGACCAAATGTGTTCTGTGGCACCCACTGGATCACACTTTTCAGTTACAATGAAAGTTACCTTCACAAAGCTCCAACTCCCTGATACCCAGATGAGAAGGTGTTCAACTTTAATAATTTTCTTACATACTAGCTGAAATCAGGGCTGCAACATGTTCTCATGATATGCCCTCTACAATTCCCAAACTTTTCCTGTCCTTTCTGTACTTCTGTATCACTTTTCATGCATTCACAAACTCCCTTTCACAAAATAATCTTGATATTGACTTGCTCTTTCCACTTCCTCTGACCTGCATATATAGCAGAGATCAGGAAGAAAATTACACCAAGGATCAGTTTTTCTCAGCCTATGTAGAAAACAGAAACACAAATTACTATCTCTGAAATTGCTAGGCGGTGTCTGCAGTGTCACTTGGTTGACCACCTCTGTTTTTCCAGACCTGAAATTGGAGGAGCTTTAGGAGGGAAATACTTTCTAAATAAGCAGGATATCTATTGATCCTATCTCCTCATCCACTGTCTGTCTATCATTCGTTCAGTGGCCAAACTACCAACCAGTTCTGCATCCTGGCTTGCATCATGAGTTCTCCACCAGGCACCCTGAGTACACATGGTAGAAGAGCACTGCACTAATCAAATAGGAATCTAGTAATGCTAATGCTAAAAGTTCACCAACCTAATAAAAAAATATGAAATGTCTCAACTACACTTTAATTCACTATTAGCTGAATAAACTGAAGCCACTTATAGTCCTTTTTGAGGCCTGGAAGAGGTAGTTTTGGGACATATATATGAAAACACATGACTTGAAGTCACACTTCATGAAGACAAATATGTACCTCTCTGGAGGTACTGCAGAGCATCCTCAGACCAATGATGTGACTGCCAGGAGAGCTCCAGGTCTCAAAAGCCAATTTTATCACAACTGAAGTATTCCTCAACAGGAGTATGAGGGTGTTCCGAGGGTGCGATGGAGAAAGTGCATGGATACAAACCTGGTGGGACCATAAAGGGGAGACAATGTTTGGCATCCAGCACTGAGGACTGACCAGAAGTGGAGAGGGTGCTGCAGCAAGGAGCCAAACACAGACCCATCTGAGGCTGAAACGTGAGCTGAGGTTGAATTCTGATCAGATCACAGTGACTTCTAGGGAAGGTATTACAGGTGTCACACTTTGAACACTACAAAGTCGTTCAGAACATTACAATGTTGAACCACTACTACCCCATATACTTTTTGCCCTTGAGGCCAAATAATCTCAAGCTCAATGTCAACTACCAGGCATTATGACTTTGTTTCAGACCTACTTGGCTGTATAAAATGGCAGTGACATAGCTGGTGTTGAACATGACGGCTACCTCAAAAGCAGTACGGCCTCTTCTCCCTTATCATCCTTTCCACTCTGAACAGTTCAGGAGGTTCCACTCAGCAGGTTGCAGAAGATATTAGGAAATGAGGAACGGAGGGAACAATAAGGATTGATCCCCTAAAACCCATTCATATGTCTAAGTTAGAGGATTCCTCTCCTAGATATCTAATGGTGCAGTTAGATGTCTTTTGCACCTCCTACTCTTGTTTTTTAATTTCACTATTTGAAATTTATTGTAACTAATATGGAAATTGACATTTTCATGACAAATTGAATTATAGCATACCAAATCTCTGAGACCGAACCTATCTCACTGTCTTCTTATGTTTGCTTTGTCACCCAAACCAATGTTTATTTTGTTTGTGAAGTACACAAGCAAAGATTTATAAAGATGATAAGCACATTTAAATATCCACAGATGTCAGAAAGCATTGAAACTAGTTCCCATGCTAACTCAGCAAATCAAATAAGTTTAAATACCCACAGATGTCAGTGTGTTGCAACAAGTTCTCATGCCATATCAGCAAATAAAATTTAAACAGTTGTTTTGCAATGGATGTTTCAGCATAATTAGAGCCTCCATCATGTTTTCAATAACTCTCCTCAAGCAGGATATCCAACACGCACTAGCTCTTCCACTAGTTCCCTGCTGGCTTCTGTCTTAGCTGCTCCATTACAAATGTATTTCCTTCTCAGGGATGTCTGGGACAAAAAAGATATTGACTTATTAAGGGAGGTTTCTAAATCAACTCCAAACATTCTTCCAGTGATTATTTACTTGTCATTACTGTTATATACTACTCATTTGGTGAATTTCACAGATTTTCCAGTTGAGCAATTACCTCAGGGGCTTTAATTGATTAGTGCCCAGCTGAAACAGACATGGCTTTAGAAGCTAAAATTAGGGGACAGAAAAATATGCTAACTTATATAAAATGGGAGACATACTTTGGGATTATGGATATCCAGATTGTTCTGACAGCCCATAGCTGGCATATACAAAGGAGGAAATTTAATATCTTTTAGTGCATAGATGTCTGAATGCAGCCACTGAGACATCATGTGTGAATTTAATGTGTGCGTGGGCAGGGAGAGCAAGGAGTCAAAGAGCACTAGATGTTAATCCGAAGTAAAATTAATCACACCCTCCATCCCTGGAGGTATTTAAAAGACACATAGGTATGGTGCCTGGGGACATGGTTTAGTGCTGAACTTCATAGTGTTAGAATTACATTTGGACTCAGTAATCTTAAGAGTCTTTTCCAATCTAAATAATTCTATGATTGTGTGATTCTTTGATTCTATGCAATGTGCATAGGCACTTTGTTTAGGTGTTCTGTAATATAAATAAAATAAATAAATTACAAGATTGATGGTTTATGCCTTTAAGTTAGAAATAATAAAAAATATTTTTCATCTGAGGGATACCAGCATCTTGAATGAACAAATCAAACCAATAAATTCCACTATCAAGAAGAGGTACAGTAGTTTCCTAATGAATATGTAATGCCTACATTAACATTTTTATTAGACACAAGTTATCTTTTTTTCATATCCATAAACACAGTGGACCATGCATGAAATTACTACTTTTCAAGACAGTGAGTTGTGTTTCCTGTTGTAAAGACTTGTAAACCATTGCTTAACTGCTGTGTGGTTTCTGTTAACAAGGTTCTTTGGGATATCTTTTCTGTTGGTCAGGAACCGTATGGCAATGACAGAACCACATTTTTGGATAACTTGTTTAACTAACAACAAAAAATAACTAATAGCGTAATCTAGCCTGGAGGAAATGTCATACCCCAATTCAACAGCTTGTTTCCTTCTTAAGAGGTCTGAAAAAATGTAGAGTCCTCTCTCATCCACGGTAATGTGGAAGCTTATAATTTCTTCCTGAAATTTTGAATCCTTTACAAAGCAACTATTCCTGTCTTCTCGCAGTCTGTCAGAATGCAATTGATTTTTTTGTTCATTTTCAGTCAAATTTTATGACTAATTCCGTTCAGCTAATGTGTCGAAAATAAATTAACTATATTAGTATGAGTCAAAAGGAGAAGAAATAACTTATAATTAAATGAAGGGCCTTGTTGCAAGTTCTTTTTTATGAGTCCAAAGAGTCCAAAGTTAGGCTAAATATTTCTCCTGACCTAAGCATTCCCATTTACTCATGATTCTTCTAATCCCCCATTAACATGGGTAGCAATTTAGAAATGTAGATCATCATCTGAAGTGCTGTCACCACAAAAGCTCAGCTGGATATCCACTACACAGATGAACAATATTTGCTGGTGGGGCAGACACAAGCCAGCTGAACAAGAGAACTTTTCCTTCACCTTTGCTTTGACATACATTCCCACCCTATGTTGTTTCTCTCCCAGGTCCCTCTTGTGAAAAGCTCTCAATCACACCTGTTGCCTCCCTGCATGCGGAGTTCCCACCTCTCACTGGTGCTCACACAGGAACCAAGAGCCCCACAAGAAAGAGTTGAATTTAGGGGTGCAGATTCCTATGTGGTGGAAAGACACGTGAGGTTATGAAAACAGAAAATTAGAAGGGCCAAAGCCCAATTAGATCTTAATCTGGATACTGCCATAAAAGACAATAAAAAATAATTACATCAGCAATAAAAGGAGGATTAAAGAGAATCTCTATTCTTTGTTGGATGTGGAGGGAAACATAGTGACAAAGGATGAGGAAAAGGCTGAGGTAGTTAATGCCTTCTTTGTGTCAGTCTTTAATAGCAACACCAGTTGTTCTCAGGGTACAGGGAGCAGACTGAAGCCCCTATAATACAAGGGGAAATGGTTAGTGACCTGTTACACTGCTTACACACACATACGTCTATGGGGACAGATGGGATCTGCCCAAGGCTACTGCACCAGGGGAAGTTTAGATTAGGTACCAGGAAAATTTTTTTCACAGAAGTGGTTGTCAAGCATTGCAACATGCTGCCCAGGGAAATGGTTGAATCACCATCCCTGGAGGTATTTAAAAGATATGAGATGTGGCACTTAGGAACATGGTTTAGTGGTGGCCTTGACAGTGTTAGGTTAACAGTTGTAGTTAATGATCTTAAAGGTCTTTTCCAAACTAAATGATTCTATGATCCTGAAGACACTGGAGGCGTCACAGCAGCCCTGTGGTGAACACCACTACCTTGCGATGGTGGACAAGGCAGGGGACAGAGTGACCCATGCTGCTGAGCTGAGCCCTGGCCTCTTCAGTGGAGACATGTTGGAATGGGCAATGGGATCAGTAAGTTGCTCATACAGAGGATGGAGGAGTGGGAGGCTGTTACAGGGGAGAGATGGAAAGCAGAAGCAAGGGGTTGCTGGAGGGAATCAGAGTCACAGAATCACCTAGGTTGGAAGGGACCTTTTAAGATCATCTAGTCCAACCAATGGAAAAACAAAAAAACAAAACAAAACAAAAAAAAATCCCCACACCCACCACACCACACCCAAAACAACACCAACACTAATCCATATCCCCGAGCACCATGTCAACTCGTCTCTTG
>JAOXNO010000024.1:36697813-36716913 GCA_028565335.1 Limnodromus scolopaceus
GGTAGGGGGCCCAAAACTGGACACAGTACTCGAGGTGGGGTCTCACCAGTGCTGAGTACAGGGGGACAATCACCTCTTGAGTCCTACTCACCACGCTGTTCTTGATACAGGCCAGGATGCTGTTGGCCTTCTTGGCCATCTGGGCACACTGCTGGCCCATGTTCAGCCGACAGTCGACCAACACCTCCAGGTCCTTTTCTGCCTGGCAGCTTTCCAGCCACTCTGTCCCAAGCCTGTAGCACTGCCTGGGGTTGTTGTGACCCAAGTGCAGGGCCCGAGACTTGGCCTTATTGAACCTCATTCCATTGGTCTCAGCCCAAATCACTCCTAAAATAGCTGAACGGAGGCTTGCATAGCTCCCCGTGCAGCCAAGGGATTATGCAGGGGCTTTTTGGTCTGGTTTTGGGTTTTTTGGGGTTTTTTTTTGCAAAATGGGACGCAGGTATACAATTTATTTGTTTGGTAATACAGTGGCTCACCCGTAGAAAAAAAAATCAAAAAATTTAATAACTGCTAGAATAGTGATCAAAACACTGGAGAAGATAATTGAAACTGTGGGGAGTTCTGATTGTGTAAATCTGAAGGATATGTTATTTTAAAGTCAGTGAAGTGGTTTTGGTGTGCTTAATGACACCTGTAAAATTTGATTTGGTATCAAGCTGATCAGCTCTGATTCTGAAAGATTTTGATAACTGCAAACATATCATGACTGAATCTATTGTAAAGAGATTAATTTCACAACTACTTACTGTATGGTAAGTGCAATAAATTCTTATAATAAATTATTTGAAGTATGAGGTGAATTTCAGAACTGACATTCTTTCTGTAGGGAAAGAGATCACAAGCCTTTGGGAGCACATTGTATTGCTGTTGTGAGATAGTTTGATTCAATATCTCACAAATACAATTTACAGGCAGTGCATGGAAACTAAATTGATGAATGTATTAACACTGTCAGGGTTTTAAATAACACTGCACAAAACATTTAGGAAAAATTAAAAAGAAAAGAAACCCAACAAAATTGGAATTGAAGTCACAGTAAAAGAAAACCAGTGTCTTCGCTCCTATTCAATGTACCACTTCATCAAGTAATTTTTGATCCAGAATGTTTAGGCATGTTATTGGTTTGGTCAAATCACAGAGATTCCTCATCCCTTGCAATACAATTTGGTCTGACTGAGCAGTTCCTGCAGTAATATAGAAAAAATGTAGAAACATACAAACTTTTTGTGTACTCCTGAGTTTACAAAACTTGAGCCAAAAAATGCTGTGGCTTTTATGTTAGGTCTGCATGTGACCCTGAACTGTCAGGAGCTGTGAAGCACGGACGATAAGCTCTGTGGGACTGAATATGATTGCTGAAAATCATCTGAACAAATCTGAAAATTATCTGTGTATAATGATGCACCCATAAACTGGACCTGTAAAAAAAAATATTTTACTTCACATCAGTTGGACCACTTTCAAATCATGCCGGAAACCTGAATATATATTTTCAAATTTTTACATTTAACGTATGTGAAAGGCAGATTTATTATGCTATCAGGAATGACTGTAGCATCTTTTATTAAACTGTATGTGTGATAATAGCTTGTAATACTTAAGCTCTACAGATGGTGTTTAGGGCATACAAAGACCTAATGGAATTATTTCCGCTACTGGGCCTTAAGACAGGTACATCAGTTAGCCTATTCTGACTTCCTCTTGAGTCATCTGATTTCTTGGGAAGGATGCATGGAAAAGTAATGCAAGAAATTCTTCATTTTGGCATAAAGTAAAGGAAACAAACAAAAAAATCTCAAATATTTTTGACTGGATGTTATCTTTGTATTATCTGTCCAGACCAGAGGGAATTTGGTGGTTGGAGTTCAATGAACATATATTTCTTCTATTTCCCCATCAAAAAGTGGCACCAAAAAACAGTAATCTCATCCTGGGGCCAGATGCTGAAAGACAGTGAACTCTGAGCATAGTGATTAATGGTTGAGAAATCTGTGTATAAAAAAGCTCCACTGAATGAAGCTAAAAGACATTTCACTCCCAGGAGGCAATTAATAGCTGGCAAGAATACTGTTCTTTTACAAGGTTATGTTTAACTGGTAGTGATGTCACAGAGCTGGGTAAATGGTAGAACTGCGTTAATGGTCCCCAAACCCCAAATCTCAGCACTCATTAAGCCTGAGTCATAGATTAATGAAGAGACATTTATACTTTCCGTCTGTGCCATAAATAACTATACAGCATTAAAGTCAGCTAATAAGGAGGCAGAAGATGTTGTCTTATGGATACAAGCGCATTTTAAAGATGTTTATTTCAAAAGAGTGTTTTTTCTTAAAGGATGCATTACAAGTCACACAGAGGAACTACACAAAGCTGTCAACAGAGTTTCTTTCAGGAAACTGTCATGTAAACTGCAAACAACAAAAGTCTTCAAACATAGAAGTTTGGCAGAACATATGCTCTTTTAGTAACTGACACGCTTTTAAGTAGGTAGAAAACTCAACAGCAGACATAACCTTTGACCAGAAAGAACCTTTCAAGTTTAGTTGTTTTCCTTGGCAAATTAGCAGAGACAATTATGGTGCACCCTATTGGAGACATTATTCTTAGGTTATACTTAGTAATAAGGTAAGTATATCAGATATACTCTTTTCACTCTTAGTAGAAGATGTTGGGGTTTAAAATATTTCTATACAGGAATTAGCCCCGAAAGTTTCTGGGGCTTAGAATAATGATTTTACACTAAAAGCCACCCAAAAGGTTCTGCTACTCCAGGAGTGCAATATTTGTGGTGGCTGTCACCAAAATAAGTCTAGCAATGAACTCCAGCAGTTTTGCACACCTAGTTGCATTCACTATATTTTTAATTATGTGAAGTTGTCAAGTTAATACTGATGCTAGGAAGATCTTCATTAGAGTAAGAGCTGTCATTTATTAATCTCAAGCTATTGTTAATAAATCACAGATTTACTGAAGTGACAAAATTATGGTTAAAAAAACCTCCAAAACACCACAGCAGTTAATTAAGCAAGAATACAAATTTTGATTGGGTTATAAATAGCCTCTAGTTATTTTACACAAATATATCCAAATGTGAGTTTCATTACGAGAATTTTATTTACAGGCATGGAATTCAAACAAATTATTTGATTGTTGAACAGAATTTTTCAGCCTTTATAGTGTTTGGTGTAATTTACTAGCATTTCCAATGCTTGATCAATTGACTTCCATGATTAATTAGCTGTGAATTTCACTCTATAATTTAATATGAATTGAATTTTTGCTTTACTTATATGTAAATGAGGATTATTTTAATGTCTTTTATCCCAGAAACACTGAACTTTTCGTTATTTTATGTTTAGTGAATTTTTTTCTATTTTAGTAGTGTTAGTCAAATATCCTTAGGACAGCCAACCTGAATTTATAGATATAGCAAAAAATATGCTTTTAAGCACAGGCATATTCCTGAACAGTTTTACTGTGGAGAGCAGTCCAAAACTGCTAAGAATACAGTTGTCAGTAATTGTGACTTGTGGAGCAGGGAGAGGCTGAAGAAGTAGATTTTCACCTGATGAAGTTGTTTGTAAAGTACAGGTCTGGGGGACCCTGCTTATTGAGGCAGTATCTGGACAAATTGAGAAGTGTATAATTTATGGAGAATTTTATAATCGCAGACTACAAAGTGGGCAAGACAGAGAAAATAATAGTCCCTGACATAAAACATAACTTCAGAAATAGCAGACATTTTGCCTGACTGACTTGCACCCGCCTAGACCGCATCATGATATCAGATCAGGAGCAGAGACTGAACGATTACAGTTTTAACATGATCCCTGCCCTTCTGCCACTCTGAATAAGTTGGATCCATCCAACTAAGTACTGCACCAGAAGGATTTATCTCCACAAGAAATCTGAACATTTGTTTCATTCCTCATATGGCCAGCCTGCTCGTACACCAGGAACACATCTCCATAGAGTACCAACAAAGCTGTCAGCCAATAACTGAATATCTGTCTGGAAACGAGACAACTAATTGTATACAGGGGCTGGGCCTCTTGGGTGTCATTAGCCTTTGTACAGATTTGCCCACTGAAGAGAGGAAGATTTCCAGTATTTTTGCCACTTGACTGGTATACATTAACATGCCAAGAATGAATGCCAAGAAGACATTCCAAAACATGCACATCCCCTATCACTCAGAGCCACTTATCTTGCACTTGGTAACTAGTAAGATTGATGAACAGGAGAAAAGATTTATATGTTACCTGATGCAAGAGTTAGATATCTGCTGGGACCAATGTTTTTCAGACAGGACAATGAAAGCCTTTAAGTTACTTCTCTGAAAAGGACAATTGGAATTGCCAATACAAATATTTACAAAGAGGATCCATAAGGAGATACAACAGCAAAGTTGAGAAAGAAATTAGGAAAGAAAAGTTTTTCTGAGAGTTTCAAACAAGCTTTCAGGACAAAGTTATAACAGCTTAATATTTTCCACTTCTAAGCAAGGAGTCATGTTTCTTTCTTTGCTGTAAAGAAGTTATCATTATTAACCTCCATGTTTCTGTCACACTTTGTTTGGTGTTTGGTGAGAGGTTGGCAGAGGGTCTTGGGAGCTTCTGCATGAAATGGTAGCAAAGCCAGTAAATAACCTTCTGACAAGGTGCCATGACAGTTGTAAATAAATGCCAAATTCCTGTATGAACAGTGAGTCAAAGAACTTTAATTAACTGAGCTATATTTTCCTTCCCACCTATATGAATCGGTTTCATACATATTAAAATGATTGGCATAGTTCCAAGACCACACATTAGGGGTCTGGCTCAGTCCAGAAAAGATCAGAAATTCTTGGAAAAGGGAAGAGCTATAGGCAGTGACATATCTCAGCACCAAATGCACTTACTGTCAGTATGTACCTATTGTCCAGTAAAATGCCTTGTAACACGTTCAAGGGTCAAAGGTCCTTGACCAAAGAGGTTTTTATCATTTTTCTGATGTCCATAAACACCTCTCAGGTGAAAAAATTCTACTCCCAGTGGGTCAAAATTGAACTGCAAGAATTGAGCACTGTACTTTGCATATTATCAGTCAGCAACTTTGTTTTATGACAAGGAAGAGTATCAGGGTAACAGGGAAGGGTAATAGTTATTAGTTTAACTGAGGCAGGGAGAATTATAAGTGCAAAACCATTAGACATACTAAGTAAACATAGCTGGAACAACTGACAACATTAATAGCAAATTACTGAACAGGCTGTTTCGGAAAACTGCTGAGATTATTGCTATTAGTTATGATATCACATTACCCAACTCATTTCAATATGCATGAAGCAACAGACTTGTTGATTCTACTTTTTTCTTCCCAGCACAAATCGGGGAGAGTTAATCTCCTGAAAGAACAGGTGGAATTGGTGATGCAAACCACTGCATATGAAAAAGGGTCACAATACAGACGAGAAGGTCACAAGAAACAATTTGAAACATGGAGCCCATTTCTATGGTTACTGAATTTATATTATTTATAAATTACCACAACAACCTGTAGAATCTGGGACAATACCCAAAAATAATTCAAATAGAACTAAACCTTGTGGATGAAAGAGAAAAGAACAGAGGCTACATATAAAGGACTGAAAGATTTTTTAAAATGTCAAAGCAGTTTTGCGTTTGTGTGTAGGAAATAATAGACAAAGCCTTCTTGTAATTTCCCCTGTAAATACAAAACACTGCATACTCAATCCACATCCACACTAAATATCTGCTAATGTCATTACAACTTTAGCATCATTATTGTCTTGTACTAGAAAAAAAAAATCAATCCATTATGCATAGTGTTTTCTTATCTGTTGGGAGCAGAAGCATGCTGTTTGTGGAGCTGTAGAATCTGTTCCTGCCGGCTAAAAATGTTACGTGGTGTAAACATAAGGTTAAGCTTTTTTATAAAACCTGGCGCTTTCTCCCCCTAATTGTGCAATAGAAGGCAGACAACGCTTAACAAACTTTGCTCTCATTATAAACTATTGCTGGAGTTGAGATAATTAATTTCTCCTTCCTGCTATGTTTGTGATACAGAATGACAGCATCTAAAAAAACTGCCTTTGGTGGTGATGAACAGCATGATATGCCGTGCTGTTTTAAGTTCAGAGTCGAGCCTTTCCTCTGTTGCTATCCAGAAAGGCCATAGGTACTTCATAGTCTCAGGTGATGGTACTTGGTCAGCACTACCGACACAGTGGTAACAGATTATGTGTCACTTCTTCTATGGAGTAAAAAATGGCCAGATGGAGTTTTCTATAATTTCAGCCAATCTTCCCAAATTTCCCAAAAACACCTGACAACTGCAAATTGAGTTTAACAGTGGCAGTGAAAGCTGATGGACTTATTAATCATGACTGCTGTTCAAGAAAAAATGTATAGACAAATGCCAACACATTTAATTGAATAACACTGACTCCTGGACCAAAAGGACAACTCTTTCTGGTGATTTTTTTTTCCACTTAAAAAACTGGAACATAACAGTCTTTTTGAAACAGTTGATAACCTAAATTTAGCATAGTAAACAATCAGATATGTGAGGAGTGTTTCTGCTAACTTTTGTCCTTCATTGCTGCTCATGACATGACACCCATGAAGTCCTGTTGACAACTCCAAGGCCAGTGCCGAATAGACTGAAAAGGATATGTTTGACATATCTTTTCCATTCTTTAAGAAAGAAGGCCATTTTGCATCATTCACATCAAGACTTTCAAATATCCTTTTGACCTTATATTTATGTCCACAGACTGACCAGTGACACTCAGCTCCAGGAGTTGGTACCAAACAATGCAGTTAGAGACTCACAGAATCTCTTTCTTTTTTCTTATTTCTGAAAACCAAACCAAACCAATCCAAACCAAAAAACACCGCAAGAAGCCCCCAGTAGTACTGCTTGTTTACAGATGGAAGTCAGGCTTCAATGGGGCATACCTAGAAGACAGTGTTATGGTAGAACAGCCCTGAAAGAACATATCTGAAACATGCTATCACCCAGCTTGCTTGGAAAACATCTATACTCTTGGTGACCAACCACTGTCACACAAGGGTCCAGCTGCCTTCTGCACTTTAAGAAGCTATTACGTGAAACATTACACTTCAAAGACATGAGTTCCAATATTACATCCCACAACTCCAAATTAGTTTCATAGAGCTTAGGAAAGGAAAAGAAAATGAGCATACAGGTTTCCCACAGTCCAGCTCCATAGATCTGCTATGAGCATCAGCAGTGAGATGTTACTGAGCTGTTATTGAAGATTCAGCTTCTTACAGACCTTCCTAGCTACCAGACCTTCCTGATATGCAAGATAAACCAGAAACTTAATGCTTGCTTTCACACAGCTAGAAACAAACCCTCTTCGTCCTTCTGCTTTTTCTGTTTTCCCGAAAAGAGGAAAGTTACTGACTACTTCTCCCCACCATCTACAAAAATAAAGTGAATATCACCTGGTCTTTCATTTTTTTAGTGAAGTAAATCTGGCCTAAAGGGAAAATCACCAACATGGGGGACTGAGATCCTTTTCACCCCTGCAGGGTGCCATCACTGTGCTTTGCAGGAAGACCTGTTGACAATCTCCTGCATGAGCTCTTGCCTGGGGTTTTAACTTTTCTTCCTCCTCTCTCTCTTCCCCAAACAACTTTATCTTGGTGACAATTCCCTCATTTCTTGGTTTCACCCATCTACAGCTTTAAGTTAAGATAGCTTTTCAGCTAAAAGCATAAAGTGCAACAGGGAATTAAGGTAGAGTGAATTTTCTTTGAATTTTGAGTAACAGTTGAAAGGTTTTCCTGAGCTAGAAAAGGAAGATGGGAAAAGAAAAATGTGAAATTTTACATTACAAATATTCAGAGACATAGAACGTTATAGGATGCTTATGTTAAAACAAACTGGCTGACTTCAGCCAGGCAAACTAGGATGAACAGCTGGAACTCCCCACACTCGCCAATTTACAGATTTTAGGCTTACTGAGTCCCAAGACAGTAAGTTCTTCCTTTCAAACAAGTTCTCCAGCAATAGTATCTGAATAATAGCATTCATTCTTAATGAAACACTTTATCTTATATTGTATAGTTGTTTCCTCATTAAAGCCATTTCCTTCTGGTGCTGGTAACCACATAAACCTTACAATCTCATTTGCATTAAGATGTGACACCAGTATTCTCCCTCATGTACTCCTATCCAGAAAAAAAATATTCTTGCTGGGAACATACTGGAGCTGCTTAAAAGCCAGAGGAGAACAATCAGTAAGTCAAATCATTGCCCTTATTGTCTATTAATAAAAGCTATCAGAAAAGGGTGATTTTGGTGAAATGAGAACAGCTGGAAAGAAAACAACAGACAGATAGACACATAGCTGGGAAGTCTATTTTCATTGATTCTACCTGTGTGGTCTATTGGGAAAGTAGTTAAACTTGTTGGGAAAGTTCTAGCTAGATATTGAGCAAAAGGGGAAGGAATTTACAAACAAATCATTTACTGGCTTCTATTTACTGCAGCAGGAAGCAATACACAGGATTGGCATGAATGGTCTAGAAAGGAGAGAACAATTGGTTGTGGCATCTTTTTAAATTAAAGATCCTAACTACAGTTTGAATTATGGTTCTTTTAGATTAGATTAGGTCAGCATGTGGTGCTAACTATGAGGCTGTTAATTGTTTTCAAAATACTTTCTGAGGTTAGGAACCAAAACTATTATTTTGGTTCTAGGCTGAAAATGCCATGTTGAGGTGATACAATGAGAGTCCAGACCTTCAGTAATAAACATAGGAATGGAAATAGATCTCAACAGGAACTAATTTTCCAGAGAGGTTTGAAAGACCCAGAAAAGAAAGGATATACGTTTCTCTAGATTTATTCCCTGGACTTGAATCCAAGCTTCCATATCACAAAAAGTCACTTTCTGTCTCACTCAAAGTCAGACTCTGTCCCTCCTGAAAGGTAACTTTCCATTTTCATTAAAAAAACTGTATAAAAATACTTAATTTAGAGAAGCGGTATTAGAGGTGCACACTTTAACACATGGTGATTTTAACATTCAGCCAAGGGGGAGACTTGATCTTCCCAGCCTAACAGGCTGACAGCTGCTGCTACTGCTATTGTTTCCTATCTAGCAGGCTAAAAATATAGCTGTCTAAGGCTGGACTGAGCCTTTCTCCAGTCTTGTCAAAACTTAGTTAATGGACAGACACCAATGGAAGAGTCACAGGCAAAGAGTAAAACAGGCAGCCTTCTGGAGTCCTTACTTCTGGTCCCTATTTTCAACTCAATTTATCTTTGTTTCTAAATCTAGCAAACGCTTTGATAACCAAGCTGAGAAAAGCCCTCAGTAGGTATCCAAACCTGCCAGTGCTTTAGGAGAAGACTGTCCCCACTCAGCTAGGTTTGGCCTTGTCCTGTTCTGGGTTGCAAGGTAGTAGTATGTGGTCATCGTAGAAATAGTTTTGTAAATCTTTCCAGGTTTGAACCCTGTCTGGTCAATTACCAAGTTTTTAGCTGATCTGGTGAAATAAAAGTGAAGTGCATCCTCCTGTATATATCTGGATAAAATCAACTGTTTTTTTAAATCATTAAATTGGAGCACCAATTTGGAGAACTAAAAGAAGACAACTACTTTGCAACGAAATATATTTGTGGGCTGTGCCCTCTTTGACATAGTGACTACTGCAAACTGTAATATAATTTTGTTATTTAATTAGGAGGGTTTTTTCTCATTTTTCATGTGTACAAATAAGCAAGATCACTAATTTAAGGGATTTTAAAAGACAAGCCCAGCTTCTAGATAAGAAGGAAAGAGGATCACATTGATGATATACTTAGTGAACCTGCCCTTGGAATTTCTGATAGAGCTCTCTTTATAGGATATTCTGAAGGCAATATGAAAGGAGCAAGAAAAAGAACCAGAAATACATCGTTAGATTAGAAATGGACGACAGGAGATTTACTAGATTGTCCAAAATGCTGGTAAACTCAGGTGATAGCCTTAAACAATTGGTTTTTTGTGGTGCGATGCTGATGATACAACAGCAAGTCCAAACAAATTTGAAAGGTGTGACACTCCAGGAAGGATAATTCCCCGAGCAGAAGACATTTTCCATAATCTAAATGCCAAGTAACAAAAGCATCCTCTGGATTTTTTCATACAGCGGTTTACTGGACGACGATATATACTGGGTATATATCTTAGCTGCTAGGTAAGCAAAAGAGCAAGCATAGGGAGCCATAGTGCCTCAGACCTAGTCCCCAGTTACTGAGATAGTGTCTAAGCATCTTATTACACTTTTTATTTTGCCTAATCGTGAACTGCTTCCAGAAAAAGTTGCATGAAGACATGAATAATTATGGAATTTTTTCCTTTCCTACATGAGTAGGCAAAGTTGAGTGTAAACCCAACTGAAAAAAAGGAAAAACTTGGAGGAAGGGGGAAAGGAAAAATTGTTTCGAGCAGGGAAAGGACATTTTGCATACAGCAAAGGAATCTTCAGTAGGCAGTAAGTCCACATGACAAGCCCTTACACAGTTCTCCTACATTACTCCTGACTACGGACAGCGTGCCTGAGGTTGAGGCTATGGCTTCACACTCTCCAAATTTCCTCATCTTGGAGTCTGCTGTTTAATTCTACATTTCTTCTTTTATGAAAAAAGCTGGGGACAGGCCAAGCCCTCAGGTACTTCTTAGCCCACATGACCATGGGCTATCTCATTGTATTAGCATCAATCCAGTTGTCTACAACTGTGTGCCGTCTTGCAGTACATGACAGACCCTATATGTGACAGGGAGCTCTGTGACCCTGCTGCAGCAAGACACTGTGGTGTTCAAAATGAAGTATCCATCTTGGCAGGTACAGCAACAGCCAGGCCCATCCTATCTGTAATGCAGGTATTCAAGAATATGTTTTTATACCTTGGTGTATCTGAAGATGGATGCACTGCTTGCATACCCTTCTGGGAGCTGTAGACGCAAAGCAGGTCTGTCTAAAGACAGACCTCAAATTTATGTTTGAAAAGCAGAGTAAATCGTGCTCCAAAGGTGGCATTGCAGTTGTTCTTCCATTAAAGCCCATGTTCCTTCCTTATTATCACAGAGATCCAGCCATGGCAGGATGGCTGTATGTACAGCCAAGGCCGTGAGCCCCTCATCTTAGTTTGATGCTAAGCCTGCTTTGAGAAAATGCTAAAATTTTTAACCTCTCTTTTTGGCCTAAATTTTTCTATCATGGTTATTTGAATGGTTGGTCACTAAGTTATGGTCTCCACCATGGCACAACAAAATGCTGAAATCCTGCTGTTTTTAATCACCTGATGGGTTCCACATGGTTACATTATGGTCAATACTTTAAATCAGATTGATTAAGTTCCTCCACCTGTGTGCTCCAAATGGTTGACTGCAGTTGAAAGTGTAAGAACTCACAAGAGAACAAAATGGCAGAGAGGAGCTTCCAGCAGATGTCACTTCAAGGGGAGCCACCAATCTCCAAAACAATAGGAAATAAGTTATTACATGAGCCAACCAATACACACGACATGTTCATTAAAAAGACATTATCTAGCATAACAACCGATACTCTCAGTGAATTAAATCCAATATGAAGACTAACTTCAGTTTCCCTTCTATGGGAAATTAAAATTATCAGAACGTAATGTAAACAGGTGAATGGCAGATGACAGATTTCACAGACCTGTTTAAGGTAATCTGTTTTTCAAGGATTATTTGTTTTTTAGCACCATGCTTCCCTTAGCATCACCATTAACTATTTGCTAGAAGATTCCATAGTTTTTCCTTCAAGAGCTTTCCTTGCCAATGCAGTCATTCATTCTCATGGCTGCGATCATGCTTTCTCATGTTTAAGTTTCTATTTCTTTCTTTTACTCCAGTATTTTGTCTTTCATTTAGAAATATCTAAGACCAATATGCTACTATAAATAACACACTGGCTCCGTGGATTTCTCTCTGGTAATTTCTTAGGCTCTGGGATGCTTAATTATTGGATTTTGTTTGTAACTTGTCTTATGTTTGTATTACTATTTTTCAAACACAGCAAGGAAAAATACCAGAGCAGTTTCCATTACAAACATGAACCATTAGCAAAAGTGTTTTGCACCTTGGTAACCCCTTCTGTTTCAAATGCTGTCCCACAAAAAGCAAATGATCATACACAGAGTAAATTTTGAAAGTGTGCAGAAATGAGAAGAATCAGCTCTGCAGTTGAAATTCTGAGATGCTGAGCACACGTAATTGTGCTTGTAAGGTGTCTGAAATTTATTTCCATACCTAACCTTCACTACTAACGTGAGCAGGAAAAACTAAAGTCACTACAGTCAGGCACCTTTGCATGTGTTACTGCTGATACCCAGAAATACTACTAATAAAAAGGACTGGTTTGACTTTTGCGTTGTTTTGAAAATAATTAGAGGGCAAATTCAATTATGTGTGAATGATGTAATTTCATTACATAACAGTGTAGAGGTGAAAAACCTTGGTAAAAATGTTCATTGGTTGAATTTTTGTTAGTTCATTCAGGTTTAGTTTCATATTTTAAATACCACTAACAGACACATACACACAAACCCCTCCAAATATATATGTGTGTATATACATGTGAAATAGATAGGCTGGCAGTTACCTGGAGTAACAGACTGCCACAGGCATAAAGCTTCTGCCAGAGCACTGGAAGCCAAGGGCTGGCCACTGCTGCTAGTGCCAAAGGCAGAGTAGGGGCATGTGGGATGGTGCCTGCTGCTGCAGGACTGTTTAGCAGCAGCCGAGCCAGTCCTGACTTCCCGTGGCTTGCATCTGGTCCCCAGTGCTGCAGCCCTCCTGCAGCAGGAGGCTGAGCCAGGGACCTCAGTAAAGCCTGGTGTGCTCCTTGGCACAGGTCTGGATGTCCACTTACAGAGCTGGCAGCTACATGAAAGTCTATTGCCTTGCAGAATCAGCTGGATGGTCGTGGCCCTAACTTTCCTCCACAATTTTATTTCTCTGGTGAATTCTGACACTTCCAAATTGTAGTCAGTCATTTAGAGCACACAGATGGAAGGAAATTTAACTAAATTTATTTTCAGGCATACAGACCATAAAGGCATTCCCCATTAGGAAGGAAGCTTCAGGCTTTCAAGCTCTCGTTTTGTAGTAACCGGGACCACAATCTACTGACCATGCATTTTAAATAACATCCTGGCTCCCTCCTTCCTTCCTGCCTCTTTTCTTCCCAAGGCAGGGCTTGCGCAGCCACAACCCTAACCAGAAACCTCATTTAAGGGAGATGGAAAATTCAACTTGCTTACATTTCTGAGAAGTCTTGCACCACCTCTGAATTCATTATCCCAACACACCTTTTTGTATAAAAGACGAATGATGGCCAGTGACAAAGCTGGTCATGTTACAAATAAAACATCCCAGACAACAAAACATTGCAGAAGCAAAACATCTACTTTTTATTCCCACCAAAAGTCCCTCTATTTAGTGTATGAGCCCATTCTGATGATGCACATCATATACAAATAATGTGGAAATGATATTTTAGGGGGTTTTATTTCTTGAAGACAACTTTTCTGAATGAGCATAAGAAATGTGAATCGGGCAATGTCTCAGATTCACAGGAAGACTTGCTTGCCCAGGCTTGACATTTCCTTGACTTCATCTAAAATGTTGTGTCAAGCAGTTTCCCTTGGTACCCTTCACCTTTCCAAACTAACCTTGTTCTTTCAGCCCAAGCCACACGCTACACTGTGGGAGAAGTCTCGGGAGAGCCTGGCGACCGCAGTGCTCTACAGGATACTTGCCACCTTCCTGAAGATGTGAAACAAGACAGGGAAGGAAGAAGAAGCAGATGGATAGAAAAGCTGAGCTCAGTGGCTTGACAGAAAGCACTTGCCCGTGCCACCAAGGGTTTTAGAAGAGTTTTTCTTTCCTGTGGTGTTTTTGCATGCGCCAGCATTTGCTCTGACCATAGTATCACTATGTTGGCTATGAACAACATGGAGGAAACAAACAGGGCTCAAAAGAGTCACTAAAAGGGTGTTGCTAGGAGTCTGAATAGAAGTTATGCACAAGGCAAGGTATGTCAGGGTGAGGATATGCCTGGACTGACTGGGAGAAAGGGGCCATGAGGCACGGACAGAGGAGATACAGTGTGGCACCCTGGGTATCTACCCCCACAGCTTTGACTACATATGCAGCCCCTAAAAAGTGGGTTTAGCCTTCCAGGGGGTAGAAGATGTTAACAGGAAAAGTGAGGACAATTTTCCATTTTTCACAAGATTTTTTTAGCTAAATGGTGTTTGGAGCAAGTGGATACTTCAGAGAAAGGTTGGGGAGCTCACAGGCATGATGAAATCTTTATGTACTTAAAATTTTTTTACTCAGGAAAAAAGGGTTTTAAAGATGTAGTTTGGGCAAGTGCTCTATACTTTTGACATTAAGAGCAGCTCCTGACTTTTCCTCCCTTTGTTCCCTGTACTCCCTGTAGCCCTGTGGCTCCCTGTCCCTTTAGGCATTGGCTAAGCCTCAAAGACAGGGAATCTCATACAAAAAATATAAACGAAAAGAACAACAGATAAAGGCCAAATGTTTTTAAATGAGTTATTCTTCATGATGTTTTTCTGTCATGTATAATAAAGTCAGCTGCATTCCTTGTCATCTGGACGTGTTCCAGGGAAATGCAAGTTGTCACAACAAATAGAATAACTGGGGAAGAAAATGGTCTTTCCAGGCCACTTTCTCTTGGGATGTTTCATTTAGTTGTTTCTTTGTGTGTTCAGTTTCAGGTAGGTGTGTGAAAATTCTCCCTGCTCATCCCAGTATTATATCTTACTGCTATAAAGAAGGGAGGGCCACTGGGAAACTTTCTGCTTCTAAACAGTATCAGGTACATCATGTTAAGTGATGGATTTTAACTCCTAAGAAGCTGAGAGATGACATCTGTGAAGCTTGGAGGCAGAGCGGACTTGGTCCTCCCAAATAAGGTACACATTGGGTCCAGCTTCCAACTCTGGTCCATCCTTGTCTGTGCTCCTGGGAAAGGTGCTTTACTTGCCATGACCAGAGCTCTCTTACAATCCCTGTTTGTGGGGTTGAGGCTCAAGCTCAGACAGAGATAATGTATTGACAGTTGTGTATAGTACTTAGCTCTGTGGGTCCTTAGACCTATCCAGGGCCTCTTGACACTGTCATAGCACAAAACATTAAAAAATAAAAAGATCACATGGAGCAGATAGTGGTAATTAATTTGATGACTGAATAAGTTAGCATTGCATTGTACCTATTAGACAAAGCTGTACATTTATGAACCTGAATTGAAAACGTGTTTTCTTACCCAGCTGAGAAGCTGGATGTATTGAAGTTCTTTATGTGTTTCACATGAAAGCTTTTGTCCTGGATGTGGTTACTCTGCATTCTCTTCTAACCATTTATTGTTATTTATCAGGCATTTCTGAGGTGCTCTGTAGCAGCCCAAGTCATAGAAAATGACTATGCTTGCTCAGCACCTATAACTATAGAACAGCTGAACAAAAGAGGGAACTTACTGTTACAAAGCTTACAGCTTGTGAGCACAGAGCAGTGGAGACACCATCTAAAGGAGCCCAAAGTCAGTGTGGATTATCAAGGGAGGCAATGGTCTCCATTAATCTTGTCTCTGGGAAAGAGAAGAGAAGCGTCTGACAGCAAAAGGATCACTGGTGCCTAAGGACCAGTTCCAAGGCCAGACTTCTCATTTTTCCTCACCTGCCTAGGTATTTCCCCCTTCAAGAATCCATGAGGAACGTTTTGTGTGAAGTTTTCTTCTGTGCTCTCTTCATGTCAGGAAGATCACTGCTTCATAACAGAAACCTGTTACACTTACTTTTGCCATTCCAGATGCTTGTGACTTCAGAAAATCAAGAAATCCAGAAACCCTCAAGCCATGATGGACAAATGCTAATATTGCTTGTGAGTCACTTGATCGAATTGCTGGGGTGACTTTCAGGGGCTTTTGAAGGGACCTTGACATTTTCCACAAATCAGGTGTGACAAGTAGAGGTGTACGCCTGCCGTGAAAGCAGAGTCCAGGGAGTGTATTACCTAGAGTGAAGTAAATTAAGGTAATACCAGTAACAGTGTTTTAGAGGAAGCTATTAAAATTCCCTATTCTGACTTGCACAACAAGAAGCACAGAGTTTAAGATAATCACTCCTGCACTGGGTTAACCCTTTACTTAATGCTTATGGGAAGAGAAGTGGTCAGGTGGTAGCCTGTCTAGACCACCTGCCAAGCTACAGGTATAACTCAAGTCAGATCCATTGAAGAATTAGCTTAGATGTGAAAAGACCTCACCATTTTTCATAAGCTTTACAAGGAAGCCAGTAGACTGGGATATATAAACTGCAAAAGCAAATCACTATTTTGTGTAGCTTAATGGTATTGACACGTGCAACTTGAACAACCAAGACTGACAGTTCTAAGAGTAATAGCACCAGAAAAATCAGACAATCGCAGACCATAAAATGTTTAGGTAAATTTTGATATATATGATAAACCAAATAAACCTTCAACTTCGTATGCTATGATAAAGAGGGAAACAAAACATGGGAGAGGAGAATGAATACAGTAGAAATATGGAAGACAGAAAAATAAATGCAAATGCAGGAAAAAAAGTCAGCATTGTTTGATAAAATATTCAGATGGCTAATTATCCTGACAGTCAAAAATTTTCCATTATTTCCACTTTAATCTTACTGATGTGAACTTTCCGCCATAAGCTGTTGAGTTTTGCTTTTAGACAAAATGCAGGGTTTTTTTTCTGTTAATAATAATTTGTGTTAATAATAACAGTATTGTATGAAAGCCTCTATCAGAGAATTACCTAGAGATGCAGACTTCCTTGACAGAGTGATGGAGGAGATATCATGCTATTAAAAATAAGGACCTTCATTTTAAGCTTGACATAAATGATTTGGTAAACTGTCAGGGAAGATACTGAATAACTCTGAAATGTCCTTCAGAAGGGTAATCATGATGAAACCAAAACCCATGGAAACCTTGTTAAGAAAGAAGAACAAACAAGCTCCTATGGAAGCTTAATCATGTTAATCATGTTCCAGATTAGAAGTTAGTCATGTTCCATACTTAAATGGCCTAGGAGCCGGGTTGCTCCAGCTGCAAATCTTCCTCAGCAGGAGCCTGTCCTTCTCCCTGTAAGTGCAAAAAGAGCCCAGGCTCTCACTGGTTATGTGCCAATCTGATGTTCCTAAAGCTTTCCAGTGACTGATCAGCGACTCAAGTCCTGCTGGATCAATTTAACAGAGCAAGTATGTTAAATTCAAAAACTGTAGAAAAAAAACCAACATAAAGAGAATGATAAAAGGGAAAAGAGAAGATGTTATCTAGATTATTGAGGAACGCATTAGGTAGATGCATAATGTAAAATTACAAGATTAATAAGTTAACCATCATAAAACCAATGGCATCTGACGTAGGAGGAGGCACTCAGTGAGCCATCTGCTCCTCCTCCCAAGCAGACTGTGGAAGCAGGAGCTAGATAGGGGCAAGGTGGACTTTGCCTGCCTGCTTATGGCCCACAGGCTTGGGCTAAGCTGTGGTGCCAGCCTACTGCCCGGACTGCTTGGCTGCCTGGGCACGCCAAGAACAGTTCGAGAGAAAAGAGAATTGTGGGGTTTTTTATTGCAGGTGTGTTAACGATCTCTGCCCCTGAGGATCTCTGCTCCCAGGTTGTTGTTCCCCACCTAGTGACCTGCAGCAAAATGACAGGAGGTTCTGGTTTTTTTCCTGAGGATGTGCATGAGCCCTACCAACCTAGACCCTCTCTTTTGTTTAGGCACTTACTTTGCACCTACAAATATGCTGAATAGGTGAACAACATATGCCCTGAATTAAATAAGCTATGCAAAAATTTTATCAAGCGAGAAACAGATCTGAAGAAATAGCCTAAAGAGACATCTTGTACACTCCTGTTTATCCTTTGCTTACACCGTCTGTCAAAATGTAACATAGGTTTCTTCTACACCAAGTGTAACACTGAATGGTTACAGTTCCTGTTGAATGGAGCCTGACTTTTTGCTATAATGGATCATAAAGAAGATATCGATCAAATTTCCGACTAGACTGTGACTCATTCTTCATTTCTGTGAAAACATCTGTGCAGTGGAAAACATGTTTACTTAATTTGTTTTGAAGACATGATTAACTAATAAATTTGAGGCACGATGGCAAACTGGGTTTTCAGATGCCTAACTCCTACAATCATATAAAATGCTGTTCATGTGCAGGTCTGCTGGTGTAGCTGTCTGAGTGGGCAAGTCGCTTGTACTTAAATGGAAGTTGTGCTTGAAAGCCTAAACCTCCATTTAGCATTTACTGCTTAATAAAACAGTTCAATGTGCCTTATATATCTGCTTTGCTGCTTTCAAGGTATAATAAGTATTATTTTTCAGTTCATTAACATCTTGTGGACCTAAAAGAATATGCTTTAGTATTTTGATGGCTTACATAAGGCTTACTTATGTTTTAGTTTTTTAAATTCAACTTACTCGTTTAGGTTAGTTTAACACTAGTTATGCCCTACTCATCTGCACAGAGAGATTTTCATTACTTCTGTTCTGCTTTCTCACCCTGAATCTCAAGTCAAATATCCAAGCAAAGTTAAAGATATTCTGAAGGAGTTAGTGATAAATCTACATATCACAAATATGTGCTCTAGAAAGGTTATGCTATTCCTTGCCTTTTGGATGTTTAATATTGGATATTCCAGAAGGCAAAGCTATGTAGCTCAAGGAGTTAAAGTCATGAAGGGTCCATGAAGGCTGTATGTCTGCTGAGTCCCCATTTTTTGTAGGATTGACTAAGGGTGGCCTTTGGCACTACACTGGGGAGCTGCTCAGATCCAGTTTGTGAGCCTTAACTACTTTGTATCCCAAGATCCATCAAAGGCAGCAATATTTTTAGGTATGAAATGCCCTTAACGTTCAGAATGTTTTTGATACAGAAAAGAAAGAAAAAGGAAAAGGAAAAGGAAAAGGACAAGGAAAAGAAAAAGGAAAAGGAAACGAAAAAGGAAAAGAAAAAGGAAAAGTAA
>JAOXNO010000024.1:36728043-36748580 GCA_028565335.1 Limnodromus scolopaceus
CCCTTTTTCCAGTCAGTGGGAACTTCGCCAGACTGCCACAATTTCTCAAATATGATGGAAAGGGGCTTAGCAACTTCGTCTGCCAGCTCCCTCAGGACCTGTGGATGGTCCTGAGGTCCTGGTCTCTATGAACCGATTAAAAAAATAATGAAAAACAGTTGTTAGTGAAAAAAAATCCTCTAGCTGTTGTTCCCTCAGTGTGAAACTAGTTCTCTAAAAGCCACTTGAAATTTTGTCGTTCTTTTCATTTGGACTAATTCCTGCCTGGCAGGGTGGCTCTCCCGTACCAAGGTCACTGGCTTCTCTTGGGCTGGCTGTGGTGGTCTGTCAAACCATGTGCTCAAGTGACCTCTCTTTCAGCTGAGGTTAATCCTTAAGAAAACACTTGAGCTCAAACCTTCTAGGCTTGTGTCTGGCTGCTGGATGGCATAGACCGCAAAGCAGGCTCCACGTCTCCTTTATGCCAGGGTGGCCTGGATGCTGGTCTGAGTGAACTGTCTGATGTCCCTGTGGAAAGTCTTGGGTAACTCTGAATTTTGAAATCTCTTTTACCTGCTCCATAGGCTGTCCCCAGCGTTCTGTACTTAGCACAGCCACCTTCATCAGAAGAGCCTCATTTTTTCCTGCAACAAGAGGACTTTCTGGCAGCAATATGGACACTGATCTCCAGATCCCAGGACAAACCTGTGTTACCAGCCATTTCTGTGGTCACTTGGCAGCAGTCACAGTTGCGGCCTCTGCTTTATCTTGCCTCACCTTGGACTGCATGGAGCAGAGCCACTGTCATGGAGTAATAAACTATAAGAATCTAATTTCTGTGACAGTGATGTCTCTGGTGATGTCTGAATCCCTCAGCCCAGAAGGTTCAGTGATTTCAGTAGTTATCTAACTCTGCATCACCACACCATTTTCCTCTCAGAATGTTCTCCTATCATCCACAGCCTCATAGTGTCATGCTGTCAGCATAATTAGATGTCCTCAGTCAATCACAGACGATGCTTGAACTCCACTGGCCAGTCAGTGCAGTTGAATAACAAATCCTGGTAAGCAAATACATGTGGGGTGAAGTTTAAAGTGTTATTCAGGGAGAAGAGACGTATTGAGGTGAAGCTGCTTAACCCCCATTAACTCCCCCGCAATCTCCAGGTCAAGTTTGTTCTCATAAAACGTAGGTCAAACCATTTCTAAGCAGACTTGTAAAAACAAAGGCTGTGGGGGGGGAGTAGCCAACCCTTGGGTGCAGCCCTGCCGACACTGTGGCAGGGGTACTGGCTCATTGGGGCAGGGCTGTCTGAGCTAGTGCTAACCCTCCACCTCATCTGAATGCACTTGGGGTTAAACAGCACTAAATTGGATGGGCTGTGCATCTGCCATTGGAGCTCGTATTTCCCTGACCTTTTGCCCTGGTGCTTTCTTATGTTTACTCGCTAACCCGTGAGATATATGTAAGGGCAATGCTGTCCAAAGACTTCAAACTGCATTTCCAGGACAAAGAAGGCAGTAATGAATCAAGCAGCATTAATGAATGGCAGTGAAATGGCGTTCAACCGCTCTCCCTGCCCAGTGCTAGAGTAGTCATTAATGTTAATAGGAGTCTCCCCCACGCCCCTGTCCTCCACGTGCAGAGGGCTCATGGCAGGGAAGCATCAGGACAGGGCACCTGTGGTCAGTTTCAGCCCCTCCAACATATTCCCAGCAGATTGAAGGTTAGTGCAAATAGAAAATCTCTATTAGTTATTTCTTAAGCATATATATTCACAACATTTATTGCCACCTATTTTGGTTCAGTAGCATGAACCCAGCAAGGCCAGCTAAAATGAGGTTAAAAAAAAAAAAAAGAGAGAGAGAAAGAAAAGCAAAAGAATTTTAAACCCAACAATGATAACAGTATATTTCCTCAAAATAAAATTGTTAGTGTTTTCATACAATTAAATGAAAAGAAAAAATTCCTGGATTCTCTAAGTGTTTGTGTAAAAGAGGTAAGATATTTTGGTGGCTTCATTTGTGTTATTTTGTCACTTTTTTTTTTTTTCTACTTTAAACAGGATTGAGAGAAGCTCCTATACTAGTGATTACACAAATGGGAGTCTGTTAGTCAAGAGTCAATTATTCTGGTTACGTCTTGAGCTATCATTTTCTAGGAAATTGTACACATGAAAATATGAGGTTGCTTAAATGCCAGGGCAACCTCAGTTACTGTCTGTTGCTGTTCTTCGGAATTATTGCCAGCTTTTGAACAAGAAAAAAAACATAAAACAAAGTACAGACCAAGAAAGAAACCCACGTACAGGCCAAGGCCATTTTCCAGTGAAGACGATGAAATTCAGAACCCGATGCAGCTCCCAAGAGAAGCAAAGTGAACTTCTGGCCCAGAGCAGCCGATGGTGCTGACATTTCAGATCAGGAGCCAGGTTAAGGTTTCACTGCTTGAGCCTTTGCCAAACATGAACATCAATTCCTGAAAAGCATAAATATTTGCTTTTAACTTATCAATCAGAGGTCACCAGAGACATTAATGCAGATCCCAAGGACTTGTATTTTATCTCAAGTTCAGTCTTATGTCAATATTAATTTAATTGTTGCCTTTTTATTTTGATAGTTGTACTAGCATTCTTGGCAAACTTTGAAATTATTTATATTTATGTGTGCTTCATAAGATAAATTTTTGAGAAAATCACAGTGATTTGGTACAGTATATGCGTTAGTAGAATCCAAATTTGCCTGACAGACCACATCTGTAAATTGGATAGCAGAAGGTGTCCCTACCCATGGCAAGGGTGTTGGAACTAGATGATATTTAAGATCCCTTCTTATTCCAACCATTCTATGATTCTATGATACTTCCCACCTTATTACAGTGTTTCTTCAAATACCATCTAAAGGTTTTATATGAGGGAAGAAGGTTATTACTTCCCAACAGAGGAGATATATCAGACCTGCCAAGACGTTCACAAAGAATCTATATATATTAATACTGTATGTATGCTTGGTCTGTGTTTTTTAAAAGAGATAATCAGGAAGTGATGGAGTGAATAAGAATAAGGTTCTCAAAGGGTCAGGAAGGAGGAAGAGAGAGGACTCTTGGCAGCAAATGCAAAATGCAAATTGTGACTAGGAAACACAAAGTAAAAGCAAAGAATGGGAAAATTAGATACCAATGCCTGATGTGAGGAAAAGGAAGAGATGCCTTAGGGACTTGCAGGTGGCATAACAGAAAAACAGAAAAGGTGATACCACAACTCAGAAGTGTACAGGAGGGCAAGTATCCAAGCAGGGGAAGCTTAGAGGAGAGGAAGGAAAATAAAATAAAAATTTGAACAGGCAGATGGAAGTTGAGGACCAAAAAAAAAAAAAAAAAGTGTGGGAATCATAGGGGAGGAGGAGGAAAGTAAGAATAACAGTGACAAATGGCCAATCATGATCAGCAGAATCATAAATCACAGGAGCTGTAGGCAGGTACAGTACCAAATCTGTCAGGTGATTGCACAATCAGTAGGCATCTCAATAAAAGTACCGGCAGGAGATCAGTATGCCAGAGGAGCCAGGTTCATCTTTTACATGACTTGAGTGAACTCTCTAGATTCGTACTCAGAACGAAATGTGCCCCAGGAGACTGGCTGCTCAGGAGATTTCAGATCGATAAGCGCCAGGGTGAATAATTGATATGGCAGTTAATAAATGGGGATTTTATGGTAATAACAATGATCTCTAAGTAATGAAATCAACTGTATGGCAGCAAATCAACAGCAGCAGATGACTGTAGCAAACCACAATGGATTATCTGAGAATGAAATATAAGAAAATCATATTCCTTTCAAATTCTATTAGCCACAAACAGGTAAAATGACCCCAGATAGAAACTGGACACAGATGTTTAAAACAAATTAAATGGCAGGGTAATTAAAAGCAAGTGGATGTAGGATTTGCCAGGTTATCAAAAGTGACAGACCGGACAAAGGGTGTAATATGAAGCTTGAGCTGATCACAATAAGGGAGAGGTCAGAAGAGAAAGAGATGCGGCACAGCACATCCTGAAGAAGAGCAGAGCTCACATCACAGCATATCCAGCATGGGCCCTTCAGGCTCATGTGCTGAGGGCTGTGGGAAAAAGATAACTTTGTTGCCCTGCAAACTGACAAAAATCAGGTTGGACCAGTTTTTTCACATCATGTATTATGGTGGAGACTGCTGGCTGTTTCCAAGTCCTGTGCTGGGTGCCAGAGGCTGTACAAAGGTGAGGGGTTTTGGTGACTCCCTGGCAGGGATGATGCAGTATTTGTCCCACAAGGATTGCCAAGGTGGGTGATGAGGCTGGCAAGGGCCTGTGGACCTTCTGCATCTCCCCCTGCAATGCCACCATCCAGCTGGATGATGGGTGCCACAGGGTGCCATCACCAGCAAACCTAAAATAATTTCTGGAAATGTGGGAAAAACACTGATCTCCTCCCTCTCCTCCCTCCCCTTGTCACTGAATAAAGCTATTACTAGGGCAGCTTTAACAACCTGTTATTCTTACTTAATGATTTTACTAAGAATATTTTCTGAGATCCTTGCGGTCTACTTCCTCAATACAGCTAACAGTGAAAACAGACGAATATATTCTTACATACAAGCACGCCTGTCCCCATGCAGTGCGATTCCCATGCACTGGTTTGCAGGCAGCAGGCTGCCACAGGGAGGCACAGAGCGCTCTGAGGGCGTGCATGAGAGTGGATGCTCTCAGCACCAGCCCTGGCTCCACGGTGAAGCTGGCCACATGCATCCTCAATTGCAGCAGAAGCAACCATCCTGCAGTGCCCTCCTGTCTAAAACAGAGTCAGGGTGTCACTTCCAGCTTCCTATAAACATGCCCAGTCACCAGGTTCCTGACAATTGTGACAGACTTTCATTGCTCTAGTTAGTACCATTCCTGCGTGGGACGGAGAGCCATTCCTAATTCTCTTCTTCATCCCAGTGATTGGCGAAGGACATTAAAATGCTGTCAGCAGCAGATGCCAGTGTTAAAATACTTCAAGGTAAAGAGAATGATTTGAGATTCAGACAATAAAAGTTACTTTTGTCTCATTCAGAGCAGAGGTTTGTTTAGAGTTTTAATACCATTTCAATCAAGACAGTACCCTCACCACTTGTGCAACAGTGGGTATTGAACCTGTATTTTCAACGTTCCCAGAGAAACTCAAATCACAAAGGGACTGGGTAAAAGAGGGAGAGTTATTCCTTTTCTCCTGGGTAATATGTGAACTGAATTGTAACTGATTCATAAAATGAAATACATTATTTAAAGCTACCTGCAATGTTTTGTACTGAATTATATGCTCATATGATTCCTTTTTGAGATTACAGAGGGGGAAGGGTCAAGGCCTGGGGAGGAGAAGATGGGGAGAGGAGGAAAATGACCAAATATCTACTGTTGCTTTAATCAAAAAAGTGTTTTCTGAGATAGTAGGCAAACTGAAACGTTTCTTTGCATTTCCCTGTGTGTAAGTTTTTCTTCCATAACACAGGTTGAAACTAATAACCATGTTGACACAATATGTAATAATATTTTTATAAAATGGAGGGCCTAGTATTTTTCATGAACAATAGAAATATCTCTAACACTGGACATTTTTCAAGTCACATTTTTTGTCTCACTCTAGTACTTCCCAAGGAACATTTCTGTAATTCTTTCAGCTTTTTTGTCATCTGAACCCAGAAGTAAGCTCCCACCAGCTAAGGAACCACAGACCACCTCACGTTCATGCTGCAGGGCTTCCCAAGTTTGTTGTGCTCCCGTTGCAGACTCTGCAGGCCACCACCGGCTTCCTCTGCTGTTGCCCATGTGTGCGCCGTGCATGTGTTCTGCCCCAGCTGTGGGGTATTTGTGGCTGCAGGCGGTCAGGTGTTTATCATGGTGCAGAGCCATGATCCTCCAGGGATTCAGATTGGGACTGAAAAACAGGAAAAGAGGGCAGCCAGATGGTGGATGCCAGGGTGTGCTCCCAGCTCAGAGTGTGGTCCAGCTGCCTAAGGGTCCTGCTTGTGGGAGCTGGTTGATGCTTCCTGGTCTAAGGGGTTTAGACACAGACTGTGAGCAATAGGATATACTAATAAAGATCACAGAATCATAGAATCATCGAATGGTTAGAATTGGAAGGGACCTTAAATACCATCAAGTTCCAACGCCCACACCTCCCACTAAACCAGGTTGCTCAAAGCTCCATCCGGCCTGGTCTTGAACACTTCGTGGGATGGGGCATCCACAACTTCTCTGGGCAACCTGTTCCAGTGTCTCACCACCCTCACATTAAAGAATTTTTTCCTAATATCTAATTTAAATCTACCCTCTTTCAATTTAAAACCATTACCCCTCGTCCTATCACTACACTCCCCGATAAAGAGTCCCTTTCCATCCCCAAGATAATTTTTTAAAGCATTTTCTCCACAGTCACTGTATTTCAGTCTTTTTCTGCTAACTATTCATGCAATACAGTCCTGTCATGGGCATGTCTCACTGCTGCTCTCACACCTCCATTACCTGCTCCACAGAAAACTTCCTGGAGTCCTAATCCCCCAGTTTAACTGTGCATTGCCTGTATGGAGCGTTGTTGCCTTGATGGAAGGCAATATACAAGCAGCACTGTCTGGAAGAAATAAAGGCAAATAAACTGCTCACAGGAGCAATGAAGGAACCTTTTACTCAAATCTGAGGAAAACTCCAGCAAAGGATGGGTCTGTCCTTGCCATAATAGCACACTATATTTCACAAAGACAGTAAAGAAACAAAGCTGACAGGCTAAATATTTCTCTGGTATCTTTAGTAGCTCCAAGCCTGATGGCACGTTTTGATTTCAGATCCCTAGAACACACATAGACTCCCTGCCAATTGATTTTTGGAATGATAAACGGAGAAGAATCAGACAGTTTAGGTGCTTGTAATTAAGTGAATATCAGGTCTATTAGAACAAAAAATCAAAAGTGTTAATCTAGTAGAACCCTCTGATAGATTTAGAGTCAAACCTGGAAAGACAATTTTTGAAACTTTTAATATTCAGCTGTGACCTTCAAACTTACTCAGTGACAGCTGGACTTTGCTCCCACTGGTCAGTACAAATAATCTTGTATAAGGCAATTCTGGAAAATTTTAGCCCCCGTGCTGCTTTCCCAATAAAAACAAGGAAATTTCAAGTAAGTTTTAAAAATTATTCCCATTTAATTTAATAGGAAAGGATGACATTTTTGGAAACAACCTAAAGAGTCCACAGTAGAAGCACAATTCTACAGGGCTCCCTGTATAATTTCACAAGAAAGACTGTCATTGTTTTTATTTAATTAAATCTTACTACACTCTTCTATATGACATAAAGCACTACAAGAATCCCCAGATTCCACAGCTGAGAATAATTTAATTTCCTCAGGTAAAGGCTGTCTTTCCTGGATTTCTTTTGAAAGCTTGAGAATCACAGACACCATTAATTCTGAAAGAAGTCTGTTGACACTCTCAGAAAGGGATTCACATAAATCCAGTACTGAGTGCAGTCATACGGGTCTTCAAATCACACAGCTTTTCCTTCCTTATGGAACAGACATCTCACACCAGGAAATGTCAATGGGAAAGTCAAAGAAGGATTAAAACCTCGTTTGGTCCTCCTTTGCTATTAAATCCCTTACTGTAGCTCCCATTGAATTTACAAGTATTTGAATATTGCATAATGGAGAGTCCTAATAGTTTCAGCTCCACTTGTTCAATTGGTGTTCTATTTCTAGGACTGATGGGTACAACAAAGGAGGGAATAAAAGTTATTCTTATTGAAAGGGCTCTAATTGTCTGGTCTAGTGGAGTCCATTTTGTTGAATCTGATTATTTTGAAAACGCTAAGTGCAATTTTTGCATCAGAAGTGATAAAAGGAATATTTTGTAAACCTGTTATGAGAAGACAAGTAAAAATACAATAGTAGAAACATACAGAAAACTCCAGTATTTTCTAATTATTATTTGTTTGTATTACACTTGGTGGATTCAGCCAAGTTCAAGGTCACATTGTATGCTTTTCAAAAGCATGGACACTAAATCAAGCCCATCAGGTCTTAGTAGAGAAGATGGCTAAATATAGGCTGTGTAAATCAGATGCAGAAATCTAATCAACTATGTCTATAATCCCACAGCAGATTACTAGTATTGCAAGGAATAGATCACAGGTTTTCTGAGTTTTAGTTCCAGGGTCTTCCCAGACTACTTGGCTTCCATTTTCGCTTTAATGTGCCTGTTTGTTGTTGGGATTTCCACCCCCTCCCTATCGTCTCTTCAGCCTCAAATGATGCCTTTGCCTTTTTCCTCAGGTGTATACCTTTCTGCCTCCTATACTGTCATAGCTTTTACACCTTTTTTTCAAGGGAGGCTTGCTTTCACACCTCAGTGAAACACAGAAGACTTCATGTTCCATTTTTAAGCATGAATATTTAGTTTGAATATAACAACTTCCTAAATTATACATGAGTTAACAGCAAGAAAATTCTGCAACTAAAACCTGAAGATACAAATGAAGGCGCAGTGCCTGGCAGATATAAAGGGTTTAAGATGGAGACCCAGTAATTCCCTACACACACACACGCTAATAATAATAATAATAATAGTAATAACAGCAACAACAACTTGGCTGAACATACAATTTTCTCATTTGTGATTCAGAACTCAGCCATTGAATGAGTGATGCAGATGTAAACGGGCAAATCTCAGAGGAAGGATCATTATGGGACTTATAGCCATGCTTACAGGCTGTGCATCCATGGCACACCAGAGGATTTAAAGCTTCATAAAAATATTTGTGAGACTGAGGTCTTATTATGCAAGTTTGCAATTACCAAGATATTTAGAGATGTTAAAAAGTCAGAGTTTAGCAATTTGATATACTAATTCTGTCCATAATAAACAATTATTAATTTTTTTTGCAAAGTTACTTAATGTTTTAATGTGGCTTTAAATCTTTGTAGAAACATCACAATATCATGTGCTATTCCTTGTAGAATTCAAGCTGGTTCTAAACCTCCAGTCAATTGGTGGGACTATTCCAGGGACAAATTTCAGACCATCTTTCTTTTCTGAAAAATTAAGCTCAAAATGTTCTACTTTCAGAGAAGCACTGTGGAAAACCCTTTTACTGATTAACTATTCACATTATTAGGTCCCACTCTTTTAAGTACAGACTGGTCTTTTAAAGGAATTCAACATATACTTGAAGCTGATTATATGGTTATGTGATTTCTTAAAGAAGAATATTTTCCTGAGTAAGAATTTATAAAAGCAATGCAGGTGCAGCTTGTTTAAAGGTGGTTTTCTTGTTATGTAAATAATATAAACATATTCTAACTGAATTATTGATTAACAATGCAGTACTGCAAAAGTGGAATGCGAGCAAACCAGCTTTACTGCTTGAAGGCATCTGTCCATCTTTCTGTAGAAAATTTATATATTTTTATATTAAATTTAGTCACCAAGCCAATAAAAATGTTAAATATCTGTGTGATATTTGCAGAATCCAAGTATGAGCTATGAATACTAGGTGACATTATGCAGTTCTACTATCCATATTGCTGCATGATTAGATTTGTATGGATTTGTATGGATTTACCTGCATTAACAGCAATTACCTTTGCAAACTAGTTGCCAATGGGGAAGATATCAGAAAACTGAAAGTGGAAAAGAAGGAGCCCATCTTCGTTCAATGCAAACTCAAAAGCAAAGAGAAATGCTAGAACAAGTAAATAAAAGCTATTTTGAAACATGTGCAATGTAATAAAGTGATAAAAAAAAATTACTATGAATTTTTGAAGACAAACATTGCCCAAGCAGTCACATTTGTTTTGGCAAAGTAACTGATTTTGGAAAGATGAGAAGACGGATGTGACATATCTGTACTTAGAAAGGCTTTTGACATAACCTGCATGAAAGTCCTGCAAATGGAGTAAATATTAACTAGATGGGATAACATGTGTTAATGGGTAGTTGAAAAACTCTGCTTATTAAATGGACAGGTGTGGGTCTCTGTCAAAATGCCAGAACATTTCTCTTGAGATCCTACAAGTGACTTACTCTGTTTTGGCATGTTTTTTTTCTTAGTCTGAATGATATTTTTACATGACACCAAACTGCAGAGGGGGAAGAAATGCAATGTTTCTTTTGGAGAACTGAGTCTGACTTTAAAACTATCTTTATAAACTAGAGACATTTTTCCAAATCCAAAAGCTGTAAGGATAAAATGCTGCATGTAGGAAATAGAAACATGTAGAAATACCCAACAGGGAAATATGGCATGGCAGCACTACTTCAGAAAAGAGCATGGTCGTGCTACTGAAACATCAAATGGGTATAATTCAAGAATGTGTGAAACAGTTGAAAAAGAAGCCAGATCTTGTTCTTGAACATATTAACGGTCAGTGGTGTATGGAAGATAAAAGAAAGCAATATTTTATGAAGCTGTAGTCTGATGTCTAGTTCTGAAAATCATATTTTAGGAAAGAGGGATTTGGATCAGAGATTGTCTAGGAGAGAGACACAGACATTGCATGAGGTTTAATAATTCCAAGGAACAAGCAGAAGGAACTGTGTTTGTTTAGTTGAAGAAAAAGGAAGGATCAAAGCAGACCATCAGATCAACCATCAATCATCAGACATAAGAAGAGATTGATAGAATGTTGTTTTTGTATACTTAGGACCTGAGAAAAATCTTCCTTTCCAGAAGAGATAACTTTGGCCTTCAGGAAAGGGTTGCACTAGAACAGGAACTGTAGGTTCATCTGAACTGAACATTTTCTCCAGTTGCAACTATTGATCAGGAGTAACGTACATGTACTTAGTCTTCAAGACTAGCTGAATTTCCACAGTTCCTTACAATTATACTTTACAGTGAAATATTTCAGATTTTACAATGTTAATTCTGACTCGCCTCTCTTCTTTTTTTTCCTTTCTTTTTTTCCCCCCCTTTGCTCTGACTTCCTAGTGAAATGAGGCTCACATGACCATGCTCCCTGTTTGCTCATCTACCCATCTTTGAATTCCTCCCTTATCAATGACTTTCTCAACTCTGTTGACCACTTCAAAATAGATTGATTGGAATATATTGGAAAGAGGAGAAAAAATCAGTATCTGTACAGGAGACAAAGTAAGAAATCAGTACCTGGACAGGCAGGACTGCTGGTTGCTCCACACAGCAATGCTTGGCTATCCAGTTACTTGTGTTTACTGGTCAACCAGTTACCGCGCACATTGCTCCAGGGCAGCTCTGGCATTGCCCTTCTCTCTGGTGATGGCACCACAGAGAAGAGGAACGTGAGAGAGAACCAGGGAAGCCAAGCCACTGCAGGGTGAAGGATAAAATATCAGCAGGTCATGCTCAAACACCCAGGTTTCAGGGTTTCACACCATTCTTCCCGACCAAAAGCCCCCAGATTCTCTGACATGGCCCAAGGACTGGTGTTGGGCTCCCTGCCTGCTGGAGAGGCAGATGCTTGGGACAATGAACAGGCTGGCATGGGAAGGTTGAAACACTGTGAGCACTGCAGAAAATGGCAAAAGATTTCCATTCTCTGGCACCCTTGAGTAAATAACTGTGGTCCAGCTGGTAAGAAATGCATTTGTGATTAAAAAGAGTGGGACCTTTACAGAAAGTTACTAATTCTATTTCTCAGAATTCAAACAAATTAGTGGAGCCGGATTCCTGTTTTTGTGACAATGATGAGAATATTGAATCTCTGCTAAGGGAGATAAAAGAAGCAACCAAGTCTAACAACAGAATGATACAGGAAAACCACTACATGCATAGGAACAGGCCAATTATTATAGCAGAAATCTGTTTGGAGAAGCACTGTCTCAGCAGCTTAAATAAACACTTTGGAACAACTAGCTTTACAGTATGTAAGAGGTAAATCTTCTCTCAGTCTAAAATCACACAGAGACAGTGATTCAAAAAGCAGTTACAGCTGAAATCAAGAGTTTGCTTGAATTTGGGTGCAAAAAAGAATAAGGTAAACCATGTCGCTGGGTGTAATTCTAGTCCTGAATACAGGGAGGCAAAATGGGAGGAAAATAGTTGTAACAGACAAAATTCAAACTAACATTTAACTATATTCTTGAGACTTAGTGTGGGAATTGCATAAGCAGAAAAGTCTAGATTTAGGGAAGATGCATATCCAATTTCTCGAGAAAAGTATAGGAAAAACTGAAAAGACTAAAAATCTTTCAGAAAGCCTGGAAAAACTAGGCTCAGGATTGAAACTTGGTTAAATCAATTTAGAAATCCAGACTAGGAAGGGCCATAAAGGAGTATAAACAGTAGTAAAGTGTAACAGAAAAGCATGAAAGGTAGGAAGGAATTTGTAGAGAAGAGACTGAAAGGGATAAAACAATTACAAAATAATTTAATGTATAAGAAGTTGATAGCCTGAGGGAGAGTAGGTGAGTCTTATGAACTAGTCAAGAGTAACAGCTGCAGTGGAGAGGGTGAGGGCAGAACAAATAAACTAATTATTTTTTGCGTCAATCTTTACCTCATATTATGTGAAGAAATGTCTTCCATTAACTCCTTTTCCTAGGAAATGAGGTTAAAGTGTTATTACAGTTTTAGGCATCAGTAGAAAAGGTGCCAAAACAAACTTAATCTAGAGAAGAACGTGTCACCACACCATATAATATATGCTCAACAATTTTTAAACAAGTTTTAATTAAGCAGTTCATCTACAAGTAAAATTTGCCAGACAACCATTTGAATCATCTACGTTATTTTACTTGAAGCAAATTGCAATAAGTAATTTGCATATGGATCTCCTTAGAAACTTATAAAGCTCTGTGAATTTTACAAACAAACTAAAATCTCTATATATCTTTACACACTTTATGCAAAAAATAATTTACTTTTTTACTTGCTCTAATGAGAGTAAAATATATAGCCAGGGTTGCTCAGAAAACAAAATTTCCATGAGAAACATTTTGAAGAAAAAGTAGTATTTTGTGGAATTTCATTGTGCACATCTTCAAGGTCTTTCCCACACAACTTGGAGAGGATGATTTTTTTAGTAGAAATAAAAGGTTTTCAGCAAACTCTGTAAGATGCTCCATCTCTATATCACCCTGAATAATCTTGTATTCTGCCAAAAAAGCAACTTCTAATTAAAAAAACCCCACAATTAAACATTTCTACTATATTTGCTATTTCCTTGTCAATACAAAATAACTGACACATTTTAATGTGTAATATAGTTATGTAAACATAGAAAGTTAAATGGGTGTTGGTCGTGAGTATCAGCTCATACAGCTCCTTCACAACCAAATTAAATTAATGAAAGTACTCCAATTGATCTTAATTCGCACTGAAACAAGGCTTACTAATAGGTGTTAAAAACAGATTCCTTTTTAAGCTTTTCCATTCTCACGATAGGGCTAAAAGTTTGAGTCTGCATTTCCTAATTGAGGGCTCTCATGCACAAACTTGAGCACTAAATAAGCTGGGGCTAGGATGTTCTGAAAGGAAGTCACATGAAGTTGCTGTTGTAGATAGTGTATAAAAGAATTGAAAAACTCTGATTCACAATAAGAAAGCAGATTAACCTATAAAATATCAATATATTCTAAAGTGTGCATAATTTTAAATAATAATAAAGTGCCCATAATTTTGAGTTTTCCTTTATCATAGGTCCCTCCACGAAGGACGTTCTACAATAGAAAATATATCTGGGTTATATTATATGAAACTGATTCCTGTATTAAATCATTAATAAAAACTACTAAATCAGTGTAGTAGGCCAGTGTTTCTGACATGCAATTTACTGCAATATAGTGATAACACCAAAATTAGGTTTAGCAGAAAACTAGCTATAATGGTAAGACAATCCTTCACATGACAGTAAAATTATCAGTTTCCTTTAAAAACCTTGGATCTGTACAAATAAATCTATATATCACTGTGCAAAAGTGTTCTTTCAGTTTGATATCAAAAACTATATGATCACAATGGAATGAAAATATTTCCATTTTCTTACCAGCTTGAAGAAAATAGGGGTTTAAATTAAATTAAACATGTTTTGAAACTCAAAATCAAAAGTTCCAGTGGAAGATTTTTTTTTTACCTTATGAATTTAAATTCAGGCAAATTTAGTCTTAAAATAAGAAATGAAAAATCAGAATGTTTCAGTTTTAAAATGTAGAAACAAAGTTCCATACCAGGTCATACAAATATTTCTTAAATTGCATAGATCTGTTTGACTTAAAATACACTTTCAGGTAAGTGTATTTTTCAGTAAGGTAAGGTAAGCAGATCATTGAAATAAAAAAGTTCACCGAGAATTACTACCACAGTGATGAAAACTTTTACATAGACTAGTTTCTTAATAAATGTTTGTGAAGCTGATCAAGTGCTTCCATATAATAATTAAGGGGTGACACACATGGATATTTTCCCAATGCAGGAATTTCAGTGGGTTTTCCAGCTCAAAAGTCATAACTTATTTTAAAACAACTGAAGTATTACTGCACTAAACAAACTTCATGCAAATGCTTTCATGCAATTTTTTTTAAACAAATGGAGTGTAATGGCTATAATTAAATTCAATGCAGAGTAAATTGGAGATAAAAATCAATAAGCAACTCCGAAATCTCGTCACTTATTGATTAATGAGCCATTCATCTTCTGCATTCCACATCAAAAGCAATTATCAGTTAATGAAATCACACAGATGCAAATCAGAAACAGGAAAAATTATTAACAGTGCCCCAAAACTGCTGCAAATATAGATTTCTTTACAATGTACACAAATTATCTTAGTCAGGAAGAATGTGATCTTGTTGTGACTAGGTCTGGTTAGGAATTTTTTGATTAAATATTTGGAGGTTTTTCTTCCTGGTTTGTTTGTTTGTTTGTTTGTTTGTTTTTAAAGTTAACTTGATCAAGCAAAGCTTCCTTTGTCAGAATAGAGAGACTTTAATTAACCACTCTTTAAGACAGAACCCTCTACTCCATCATAATGCACAATGTATTTCATTTATAAACATAGAGTCAATATCATTTACCTAGTTATGATTGTGTTTCAAAACTTGTGTCTTCTGCAGACAAAAAACCATCCAGGCAAGCAATCAAATGCATATTCAACAAAAATTAATTTAATGATAACATGTAGATATATTTTCTAGGATTTATGGCATCTAATAATAAATAATTACAAAAAAAAAAAAAAAAGAAAAAACAGTAAACCTTCAATATGATAAGCTTTTAAGCCTCTTGAAACTTGGAAGGAAAGCATTTTTTGTGTATTGTTGGATATGTCCTGAACAAGAAAGATGGAAGTTAACCCTGACATTCACATTATAGTCTTCAGATAATCCAGGTATATGCATGACAAGAATAAGAAAAGAGAAAAAAAAACTCACCAAAGTATTGATTTTCATTCTGTGTCAGTGTTAGCCTCTTGTCTAAACATATACAGACCATGTCTATTTTTGTTTCACATTTAAATCCCATGTGGTTACTTTTTTTGAAAAACAAACCAAAACCCACTGTGCAACTAGTCAGGTTCAGCTAGTGTCTGTTATGTGACAGCATGAATTATTATTAGTAGTATAGATCAATAAAAATATTAGTCTAAATTTCAATCAATTTGAAAATCACAGCTTTAGAATTAATATTTGAAATCTGGCTGTATATCCCACAGAGACTGTGATATAGTTTTAACTTGCATCAAAAGCTAACATTGGACATCACTGGGAGATGTGTACGGCAAGTATCATTTTGTGGTGAAGTCAAGAACAAGAAAAAGAGAATCTTTGCGTGGCAGACAGATATTGGAGGGCCTATGTCTAGCAATGCCCCTGAAGTAAGAAGTATTACTAGAGCTATTCGCTCTGGCCTAATTTAAAGATACAAGGTTACCTCTGCAAAAGCCTCCACACACGTAGTACTTCTGAAAAATAGATGCATGATATAAATATCTACTTGTGTACATCCAGTTTGACATGCATTCCTCTGGCCTTGGCTTCACATCTGTTTATAGCACAGGACAGCAGCATCATGCAGAAAAAGTAGCTTTTCGGGGCATGCAGTGCATGAGGCTGGTTAGTAAGAAACAGGTACTGAAATGCTCATGAAAATGTATCCTCGCTGAAAACATTTGCAAATGGTTATAGAGGCTGGAAAATAGTATTCCAAGGCCATCTACACTAGGATTCTCACCCTCTACTCTGCAGTGGTGGGTCCACAACTGGAATACTGCATCCAGTTCTGGGCTCCCCAGTTCAAGAGGGACAGGGAACTACTGGAGAGAGTCCAACGTAGGACAACTAAGATGATTAAGGGATTAGAGCACCTCCCTTATGAGGAAAGGCTCAAAGAGCTGGGGCTCTTTAGCCTGGAGAAGAGAAGACTGAGGGGAGACCTTATCTATGTTTACAAGTACCTAAAGTGTGGTTTGAAGGAGGATGGAGCCAGACTCTTTTCAGTGGTTTCCAGCAATACAACGAGGGGCAACGGGCTCAAGCTGGAACGCAGGAAGTTCCACTCAAATATGAGGAAAAACTTCTTTAGGGTGAGGGTGACAGAGCACTGGAACAGGCTGCTGAGAGAGGTTGTGGAGTCCCCTTCTCTGGAGATTTTCAAGACCTACCTGGATGCAGTTCCTGAGTAATGTGCTCTAGGCAATCCTGCTTCAGCAGGGGAGTTGGACTAGATGATCTCTAGAGGCCCCTTCCAACTCTGTCAAATCCCTGATTCCATGATTCCATGATTTAAAGGCAGGAAAATGGCAAATTATGTAGATGAATTTCAAAATCAGCTCCAGAACAAAGCTGGTCCAGGACAAATCTGTCCTAGCTATGGGATCCTCAGTTCTAAATCAAGGCAGTAACACACATGGACTTTGAGAGTACCCAGGGTGGGGATAAACAATAGGGAAATGTCTTACATTTCTGTTAATCTGGAATAACTCCAGTGGAATTGACAGAGAATCAGCCAATTATTTAATGCCCCATGTGTCTCAATAAGGCCAGGTATTATGTGCAATTTTGTTTCTGCATGTGGCATTTTCAAAACAAGGTGATTACTGTTATCATCTGCTTCCAGACAAAAAGAATAACTAGATAATTCTGTCAGGTTAGGTGTCCAGAACAAAATGATAGGCAAACATGAGGGATCAATGAGGCTTTTGATCAACTGAATTTTGGGTTGTCTTTTTCTTTTTTTTTGTGCCTTCAAAAAAAGTCATGGTCCTTAGTCAGAGAAAAAAGCATCAGAGAAATCTAAGGTGACTGGATGGCAGTGGACAAGTGAGGCAAGGCTCTGAGGGGCCCAGACTTCCAGACCTGGGGTTGTACTTCATGTTGCTGTTGTGTAGACCCCTACTACCCTACATGGGAGCACCCAGGCCCAGTCTGACCCTTTGGAGGGCATCTAGGAGGAGGGTTTCTTTCAGGAGCTTGTGAAGGATGGTCCTCCAAAATGCTTAAAAAGAGTCCCAAGAGAAGCAAGACTTTGAGAGCCCTGTTACCTGCTCTGGTAACAGGAGTGGAAGCGAGGAATCTCACATTGTCTCCCTCTGTCTCCCCTTAATGTCTCACCTGAACTGTTTCCAATTACAAAACTCTTAACTGTGTCAAGTCCTTCTTTTAAAGACTGAGTTTAGTTGAATAACAAAGTTAGAATAATTCTTTTCAGACAGGTAATGAGTGGAAAGCTGTAAAAGAGATAGGTATTCTCTATTCAGACTTAAAACAATAAAAAAAAGCTTTTTTCAGGTTTTACGTACTCTGCCACCATTCACAAACCCTTCACTGTGAGCCAGACCTATGACAAAAGTAATTCCATGTGTTTGGGAATGTACTTCAATCTAGTTTAAAAAAAGTGTCCTTAAACATTTATCCATTTTGCCAGGCATGAAATGCTATTATCACCAACAGATTTTAGGGGACAGCAAAACATTTCATTATTGGAACACTGAAACCTTCTGAACCTGACTATGTGCTGAACTGACAGACTCAAACATTTCTATAAAACCTCATAGTTTCAGAACATGGAAACTCCGCTTCCTCCTACTGCACACACAAGTTTTTTGGGTTTTTTTTCACTGTTGGCATTTGGAAAGTAAGGATATAAGAGAAAGTATATCAAGCTCTTTTTTTACTATTATGCTTTGGTATTATAAAATCAAAAAATAGTAAAAATCTAGCGCATAATAGTATTTAACACAAGAAGTATCTGCTTAGCTTCTTGAGCTCATGCCAATAATATCTCATTAAGGTCTGTATATGTATAGTTGTCCATCATACAGACTTTAACACTTTCTTGTGAAACATCTGGCATTGGCCAGATCTAGGGGCCAAACATATTGCTGATCTGATCTGGTCTGGCAATTCCTCTGTTACTACACTATCTTTTTGATATAAATTGACCGGTAAGAATTTCACAATATTTGGTCTCCAAGGCAAAAGATATCTACAGCAGAGGAAGCAGCTGCCCCTCCCCTTGGTTCCTTTTCTGTTTTCCACACATCCTGAGCCAACAGCTTATCCAGAAAGAGAGGTGTTAGATTTAACTGACAAGCCAGCAGGGACAGGAATACATTTCTTGTGAAACTCGGAAGTTGTTGCTCAGAGTTTCTGATACTTTTTAAATCCTTCTCTGTACACATCAGTGTCTAATGTAAATTCGTTTTTGCCATCTACATGCTGCAAATTTTGGCACCTGTAAATTGTCCTGTTTCTTGGTGTCCTTATTGCAGATTTGATATTTAAAAAGAAATCATTCAGAGCACAATTGATTACAAAATTACAGAAATAAGTTGATCAAATGTTGCACACTTTATTAATCCTTAGGAACATTTGGTCTACCTTATGATGCATTTGAACAGTACTTAGAAATTAATACTTTGGGATGAACAGTTAATTAGTGCAAGGAGTAGGATTCTTGTTACCTAACTTTAGTACAACTTAATCCAGGCTAGTCATCCAGGCTTTCATTCTAAGACACTCATTGCTTTTTATTGACTGTAGAAGCAACCTAGAAAATTATCTTAGATCAAGCTAACTCTTGTGTTGCAAGAGTAAAGGGAGATGAATTGCTCTGAAAGAGAATTACATGTGTAACATTAGTCACAAAATGGAGACCCAAAGGAGCAATCCTGTATTGCTGTTAGTTGCAAAAGTCAAGGTTATCAACAAAGGCCTTTGGTCTGAATCCTCAGTGGGGCTCTGATGATTTATGGCATTATTTGCCTTGCATGTATTGCAGTTAAATCTTGATTTATGGCATTATTTGCCTTGCATGTATTGCAGTTAAATCTTGATTCAGCAAGGGGCTTGGACCTGTGCCTGAGCTTAGTCATGAAAGCAGTTTAGGGCAAAGTGCTTGAGTCTCTGAACTTAGATACATGTTTAAGTACTGTGCTTAACTGGAACAATATGCAGACTTAAAAATGATGAAAGAGTTTGTTTCCACTAGATCTAAAGAAATGGAAATAAACAGGTCAGGCAGTTTCAGTGATCAAATAGTTGATTAAAAAGTTTTACCATTTGAAACAGTAAGCATGCCATAACTCCTAAAAGAAAAAGGAGGGACTTTCTTCAGATGAGAAGATGAAATTGACTTTCCCTGCAAAAAAAAAAACTGACCTAGGAAAACAGCTGAAATTGTCTTAACTGAGGATGAGGCATCAAGATAAAATAGGTAAGGAGACACAAAAATCAACCCCAGCAGAAACCTATCTGAGGAAGGACCAGGGAGAAATGCCTATAGCTACCAGCAATTTAAAGAAAGTTACACACATTAAAAGCATTTAAGAGAAAGAATTGAAGAGGTAGATGATGAATCGTTGACTGTTTCAAATTCATTGCCTGGCAAGTTATTGTGTGCCAAGCCATTTCTCTTACTTACAATTTATGACACTGTATTGAGAAGAGAGATGAAGCTAAACATGGGAATGTGCTGCAAATACATTACTAATTGCTTAGATTTGCTCTAGGCTCAGTGGTTTTAGATGGAGTGAGTGCAGAATTTGCCATTGTGTCAGTATGGTATTTTACTTTTTCAAAAGAGATGAATACTTAACCATTTCAAAAGCCAGTACTTAGAAAAATATTTATCTACATGTTCATAACCCATGACACAGAACTGTAAATAGTCAGAAACTGCCCATCTGCCACTCTGATGATTAATACAAGAAGCAAATTAATAGTTGTCCCAGAGCATCCAGCAATTATGCTTTTCTTCTATTCTTGTTTCTGCCTTTTTTTATGTTGTGGGTAGCTTTTGACCTGTTCAACTATCCAAAGTCCTTTTCCCCTCTAATTCTTCAAAAAACGTGAAAAAGTCAACTAAACTTAATAAGAAAGTTCACACAGGTGCTTCTATGAAAAATGTTGAGCTTTGAATGAAAAAAAATATTTCAGAATATATTTAAAACAAGCTTATTATTATCTAGACTTATCAGTTTGTAAAAAATAGAGAATATAAAATGACATGGTTACAATCAAAAAGGATGGGACCTCTCCTCTCCTCTCCTCTCCTCTCCTCTCCTCTCCTCTCCTC
>JAOXNO010000024.1:36748660-36760571 GCA_028565335.1 Limnodromus scolopaceus
CCTCTCCTCTCCTCTCCTCTCCTCTCCTCTCCTCTCCTCTCCTCTCCTCTCCTCTCCTCTCCTCTCCTCTCCTCTCCGTAAATTGTAGGGGACAGGAAATAGGAAAAATTATAATTTCATATGTTCCATCTGTCTGTTACAGACTTTCACTCTACAACTAACCTTCAAGTGTGTTACAATTTCTGATTTTAATCCTACACTAATAAGAGATAATTCGAGCCAAAACTCTGAATCAGAACAACTTCAAGAGTTGTGAGGTATGGAAAATAATTGTCAAGTTTGGCCTCTTGTGTTATATAATCAGAGCAATCAAACTCCCCAGGCTCATGGAAAGTACAGAATTTAGATGAAGTTTTCGTAACATGAATGCAACCTCATATAATTACTAACCCCAATGAAGCTACTATAAGTATCCCCATTTAGAAAGTAAAATACCAGCCCTTAGCTTTTAGAGGCTTCCCTCCTCACCTTCCTAATGGTACGAAATTCTACTATTAGATAATTTTCTATTGCAGATATGCAAAAATAACATTTTGTAGCACTGAGTTCCTTTCCTTTATAACCAACTTTCCTCAGAATAATCCTCCAGTTACAGAGAGGTTTCAAAACACAATATATTAAAATTGAAGAAAAAAGTAACTAAAATATAATTTGATTAAACTCAAAGTAGACTTTAATTTTTCCCTCTATTCTTAACAAAAAGTAAACTCTTTAGTATCAGAAGCCCTGTTAAAAGGCATTCAAGGTATGCCATATGAGAATGCAGTTAATGTTAAAAAATAATTAGAACAACTTAATTACCGTTAGCGTATCAGCTGTCAGAACTGTTGTTGCTATGCCTAACCCTTACTTAGTAATGAGTTATGATTGATTAATGGACCCAAAAGAGGTTTAATCTTGGTCTATAAAAAGTGTATTTAAAAAAAAATGAAAGGGGCCTGTACATTCACAGACTAGTTAACCTTTCAGAGATACAGCTTTCATTTTGACATCCGCAGAGGTCAAAGGACATCCCAGCTGCTTTTACAGCAGACCTCTTCACTTAGACAGCCAACAAGAAGCAAAGATTAGGGAAAAGTTTTATTAGAACCTAGTAATTAACAAACCCCGCATACATGCATTTTTATTAGACTGAAAATTAATGTGCTGCTGAGTCACATCGCCATAATTAACATTAGATAAAATTTCAAATACTTTTAGATTTTTCCCTTTTTTTCCCTGCTCTTTCCTTTCTGAAGTATGCATTTTTTTTCATAGGTTCAGAAGTATAAATTACAAGGTTCCCATATAAAGCTAAATTTGATCATTAAGCTACTGTCATTAGTAGGTTGTGCTGCCAAGCCATTCACTTCAGTCTGGCAGTACTTGTTCTTTAAGACCAGAAGAGGATTCAGGAGGTTAGTGTCAGAGGTGTTCAGTCTATCTCAAAAAGATGGTGGCAGCCACAAAAAAGGGTACAGAAATGAAGAGAGGCACTAATATAGTTTTTGTTTGAGCAGAAAATGCCTAGGCCTTTCAGCAAGATACCAATGACCTGGTAGTGTCAATTAGACTGAGTCATAAGCAACATTTCACATATAAATCTAGGATACCATCTTTTTTGTATGTTCTAAAGAATGAATAAGCGAAATTGGGATTTGCTATACTTGCAACATCTTCTGATCATTACCTGTAAGTGGAAGGGATCTAGCTGTAAAGTAGAAGAGATAGGGTAATACATAGAATTTACCACCGTTTTTTCCTAAGGTCATAACTTCGCTGCTAGCTGAGGCTATCTTTTGTTGCTTTCACTATTGCTGACTCTCAGTGGCAAACAGATCATACAACCAATTTTAAAATCATCATGTAAATAAAAGTAGAAAAAACCAAACATTCAGCAAGCTAGCTTGCTTGGGTAAATAGGTTGTTCTCAGTATTTGCAACATCATACAAATACTATGTCTTAAAACATATTGCAACTGCAGTAGAAGTAAAAAGTCAGACCAGTGAAAATATGGCTCATGACTTTGAATATTCATTGTTTTGGGCTTCTTACAATCCCGAAGTCTATCTGCTTAAAAATCTGAGCAGAATAAAAGAGTCCCTGTTTAAACTAATGTTAAAACAATAAGAGTCAAATTCATGTAATATATATTGGTCCACCTTTATTCATCCATCAACCCTTTCACTGTCTCACCATCACTTAAGATAACAAAGCATTCAATATCTCCATATGATTTAGTCACTCTTTTTCTTGGTTCCCTGAAGCTTGGTGCTTTTCATCTTTCATCAGTGACTTGACATTGTCCCTCAGTTTTAGTTACACTTGTTTCCATAGCTAGTTTTCATGGGAGCCCTAAATATGAGGCAGCATGATTAGCATTTTGTTCTTCAACTGGGAATTTTTTTAAAGGCCCACATGGTGGAAACATATTCATTTCCTGCCATAAATGTATTTTAATATATAAATTTAAGACAAAAGTGAAAATTGTGGAAGGTGTCTCTGGGCAGTACCATCAGTCACATTGTTACCACAGAAATCTAACTCATTTGATTGGTGATTTGTCAAAACTGACTCATTTCCAGACCATTTTTTGACCACTGATGGATGAATATTATTCAGTGGCAAAATTTTTTATGACAATATTGCTGTGAGTTATTTCAAACTCATTTAGGCTTTGAGAATACCTCCACTAGAACCTAAGATCAACTGTTTTCATGTGTCCGAGTGACTTAGGCAAGTTTACAAAACTGCTTTTGTCTAATAATGTGGGAAACTTTGCACTAGATTTTCTTTTCTGTACTGATTCAGGTAAGGAACAGGGTTATGAAGAAAATTGTTCTGTTAGTGATTTTCTGTGTATGCTAGAAATGGGGAAAGATGCCATTATTAAATGCACAAAACTCCTGAAATATGCCTAGTCCCAGAAGAGAAATGTTAAAGTACAAGAGTTTTGGTTTTATTTTGCTGTGGTTGTAAAAGAAAATTCCAAATGCTTTAACAAACGTACCACCAAACAAAATAAACAAAGCAAACAAAACTATTTGGTTTCTTTAATGAGGAAATCAGACCGCATAAGAAGATACTATATTGATTTATAAGATGATATTATATTGATTTATAAGATGACAATACATTGATTTGTATTTTTATATATTACGTTGATTTAAAATAAATTACATTGATTTTATTATATTTCTATAAAGGAATAGAGCCATTGTCTTTTACCTTGCATTTGGCTAGAGGGTGGTTGTGTTTACATGACATTCAACAAAGATGGGCACTTTTTGTAGTGTGAGAGAGAGAAAACTTAGGCTGGTTGACTTCTCACCCTTACAGAAAAGCTTAAATAAATCCCAGATTCTGTCCTGCAGAACTGTCATTTATCCATTTTGAAGATGAAGACTAAAAATAAGGAGGCTGAACAATAGCTTCCAAGCCATGTAGCCAAATTAGCATTTTTATAGGAAAGCAAAAGCTTTAATTTCTGTTTTAATCCTGGTTTTCCCAGAGTTCTGGGCTATAACTGTAGATGTATGTGGAAAATAAATATGGCCAAATTCTGACCTCAGTTACACTTGTACAGTCCCATTAAACTTAATAGTTCTCTATGGGTGTAAGTGATGGCAGGGTCTAGATTGTAACCAGAATCCTTGTCAGAGCTGCTCAGCTGAAGGGGACTAAAATATGGAATGTCTTGATGTTAGAGTTTCCTGTGGTCGGTGAAAATTCTATGGAACAATTTTATGGAACGATGCATGTCTGGAAAAACAAATCCCATAGATCATTTATAATCCATACCTCGTACGTGCTTAAGCATGTCATTCTCTTCGCCTCCATCCCTGGCCCTGTGGAGCCCAGTAGGAGTGTCCTGGGACCACTGCTAGTTCCACATCGGTGCTCAGGCATAGCTGCTATTTGTGAAGTATCTTAAAATTACATTTTCAAAAGCAATTGTTTCCCTTTGTCACAGCAGTTTCCCCTGAGCAAATTACATCTCTATGAAGCACATCAAGCTATGGATATCCTGTGGGATTTGGGAGTGTTTTTCAAATCTAATGTCTCGATAGTCAATTTTTTCAGTGTGGGAGGAGACATGGGTATTCATGTCATCTCCCACCACTCGCTGAGTTCTATGGGCAGAAACTCCACATATATGAGCCACAGCATACTCCAGCAGGCCTTTTCCCAATCATTTAGAAGTAAGGAGTGCAAGACAAAGCAAGGCTGCCCCACAGACGAGGCATAGACTAAGCTGAATTGCTGTTATAAATATGAAAACTTTCCAACAATTATTTGTGCATGAGCGGTGTCGGGGGTTCTCACTTGCAAGTTTTTGTCATCTACACCTGCATTTCATTTTAGCAGTGCAGCTATTACAGCGTATAGTTGTACAGGCAGAAAGCTACTCCCCACCGCCCAAGCAATTAGTGATGTGCATTTGGGTGAGATACTCCTAGAGCAACAGCTTTGCCTGATGTTTCCTTTATATGCTTACTGGCTTGCTTATCTTTGGTGAAGTCTGTGCAGCTGTATCGGTTCCGGTTTCTGGTTAGTAATTCTGGATGACATCTGATCCAGCTGGAGTCAGTCCTCCCTGTCAGCTTGAAAAATGACAAGAGAGGGTGGAGGGTCTCCACTGTCATTCAAGGAAAAACATGGCATCTGCTCTTGTTTATACTCCTATTTCTGTTTGGTATTTGTATATCCTTTGTTTTCTGCAAAATGTTGATGTTGTATTTTCTCGTACAATTCTGGTACTAATCTTCCATTCCATATCCGACCTCATAATATGCATATTTTTAGCAGACATAGTTATACTTTTGACATACATGGCATGATGTGCCTTCTATGCATGATATAGGTGCAAAGAGGGGTTGAGGTGGCACAGCTATATCTTAACAGTTATATCTTAACAAACCCTTTCAGTTTGGTTAAGGATAATTAGTTAATGCTCTCCATCAAAGTTGAATTCAAGCAAAACTGAAAATACACTGTGTCCTTTACGAAATTTGGAAATATCCGAGGTTTGTCCTGCTCCAAAAAGTGTTGTAGGTTTTCAAAATCTTGTCTCTCAGAAGCTCAGTAGGGTATATCTCCCTGGCATTTTGAGTATGGCAGCTGAAAAATTAAGCCTTGGTTTACTCAGAAACTTGTATATATTTGCTTTGTTTTCTGCTACTGTAATAAATATATACACATTTCTTCTCATACTCTGTCATTCAATTTTTATTTTTATTTCTCTTTTCAAAAACAAAATATTCAAGCATATTTGACATATCCACAAGAAGAAAAGCACCTTCTCTGAAACTTTCTTCAAATCCAGACTTTTCTATGGATGACCTTTCTGTCATGGTAAGAAGCTTAATTTCTCAGTTATTGCATGCAAATAAAGCTATCATATCTTTCCTTCTGTCACACTGTATCTTGTTTATTTAAAATCTCAGGATCAATGAGTACATTTTATTAGGGATTTGTATAGTCCATGGTGCAAGTGCATATGACATTGGCTATGACCTCTAGGCAGTCTTATAATATAGTACTTAGTAATAAATAAAATTTATTATATTTGTTATAAAATACTCTAGGTTTTCATTACTGTATATCTCAGGAGACCAATACGAAAACTGGAGAAAGCTGCAAAGCAACATACCAGAGGAAAAAGACATTCCAGCAAAGCTGGTACGCTGTTGGGAGAGGAATCTCTGAGGGTGTAAGGGTGGCACTCTCAGCTGTGTCATTATTGTTACCATACCCATTTGAAACCAAAAGACAATGCAATGACTGCATATCTAAGAATTAGTGCCCTAAACTAAATTCCAAGAGGATTATTTTTACGTCAAGTTACTCCCAAGCCCCTTTGTGTGTCTGTAGGGCTAACGTGGACAGACCACCCAGTGGCTGGATCAGGCTGCTGATATTGATACTTTGTTCCGTGAAGTCTCACGATCAAAGAGATGGAATTCACTCCACCTTCTGTTTCTTTTTTTGGGGGCAGGGGGTGGAGGAGTGGCAATTTATGCATGTATGTAAGTGTGTGTGCATCTGTGTGATAAATTGTACACTGTGCTGAAAAGCCGCCCACTCAGAAACTGTGTGTATATATATATATAGAATGGGAACTTCAGAGAGACGAGGTAAGTAACACAGACAGAGACTGAAAGGATAACAAATTGGAAATAGGATGAAAAATGATAACAAGAAAGGCGAGTAGTGCATATGTGGAATACAGCCATAAAACTCATCTGAAAAGGTGAGGAGAAACAGCAAATCAAGCGATAAGATGTATTTGAGCCTCAAGAGTTCATGTACACTTAGCTACTGGGGATCCTGAGCACCAAAAAAGAAGCAGGAGTAATATGGAGGGTAGTATTCAGCAGCTGTTTACCTCTCCAGCTGTCTTAGGAACTGAGATGTCAATACAAAGAGAAATGTGGCAGAGGCACGGAGAGCCCTGCTACTCCATCGTCCCACAGAAACCACGGGACAGGTTCTGCAGCTGCAGGGCAGGAGCAGCAGAACTGCGAGGGCTCACTCTTCTCCAGCAAAACAAAGTGGTATAGAGCAATGCAAAGGTGGTAGTAAAAATGCTATTTACAGCTATTTAACAAACTGCTCCCCAAATGATATTCCTCTCATACAGATGTAAATAAAATGCTGACTTTTATTATGCTGCACTGAAGAAGGCAATGCGAACAATCCCATCTAATAGCTAACTGTAAGTCGAAACACTCTCTACCATAAATTCTGTCCATTTTTACTGCAGTTTTGGGTGTGCTGATGCTGACCACAACATTTTCTGGGGTTCTGTTTTGTTAAGGATCCCAATGGATTTCAATGAGTTATGTGGCTAGCACAGCTTTGAGAGCATCGTTACTTGAATGCTTGGAGGCCATCAGTTAATTTTTGAAGGCTATCATAGGGATAAAATAGACCACTAAATAATCACAGGAAAATTCTATTTGGTTTTAAGAAACTATTTTTCCCTTCTGTGATACAATCTGCTTGTCTTGCAGTCGTTCATTGAACAAATAAGCGACTTATCCCAGGTTGATATTCGTTAGATTTCTTTAATATTCATAGTAAAATCTCTGATGCCATACTGCTTCACTGGTCAGCAGTTCCATGATTTTAAATAGCCAGGCTTCTGGGTACCAGTGCTGAGGAAACTTTTCCCAGCAGTCCTAGGATGTGCTGAGTTGATCCTGAAGAGCTCTGAGCATCCTCAGCTCCTGGGGGCACCCATGGGCCTCACAGAAGGTGCCTGCTGCTTCTAGCCCTCTAGATTCAGGATGTTATTCTGCAGAACACACTGAAGTCAGTGTGAGCTATTTGCAGTCGCACTGAAAGCCTGTTTCTTCACTTAATTACCAGATAACAAATTGCAAGGTACTACACTGAAGTCTGTGAGTTACATGAACTTAAAACTAGTCTAAGTGGGTAGAAGTGTGATTCCTGGCACCATTACCAAGAATAAATAATCATTCTTTTTAAAATCAGACCCAGTATCTATGTCCTTGTTCAAGGTCAAATGTACAATAATGAAAGAAAAGTAAGTTCCGTTACTATGGAAAAAATACTCTGAAGTGTTGTATCTTCCTTCTGTACGTCTGATAAGAGTGTAAGTTTTTTACTTTTTTTTTGCTTCCAGTACTGTGTATAGTTACATTAAAGCATGTCTCTCTCATTTGGCAATGATGTGTGAAATTGTTCATAATGATTAACCTCTGCAGGGACTTCAGCGAGCAGAACTACTGCAACTTACAGGATTCTTTTGAATTCCCATGGAAATTTATTGCCTCCAAAGAAGTTTTGCTGAGGTATATTGCCTGATGAAAGATGTATCTTGTAGAATATGCTCACACCCCAAAAAACCACCTTTTTCACTATAACAATGGAAGACAAAACATTCTGTATGTACTGCAATCACTGTAATCTATTTATGACACAAAATGATGCTGATTTCTAGATGTTGAGTATCTGACATTTTTCTTTTGTACAAATATTGTGGAGTTTCAATTAACTTTAATAACTTTCTAATTGCTTCCCCTGTTTCATTTTCTTTGACATCTTTCTTCTTCCTTCTCCCCTGTGGAAAACAAACATACATCTCAACAAACTAAAACTGTTCTTGTTGTATATAGAACACAGACTTCTGTGTCACAGAGCTCTGACATGTCCAATAGATGTTCTCCAGTAGCTGTTTATGTCCTCAAAGTTCCCTTCTTAAGAGAACATCTACAGAAATGGTTTTTTACACTTCACATAAGTGTGTATTTTTACAGAATAATGTAGAACATCATTTACATTAAAATAGAAGATATAAAGTAAAAAAACAAAGAACATCACAGACTTATAATAGATGAGGGTACTGTTATCAGATATATTGAAGTGTAATCAAGGCTACAGCCATGGCAAAACTTTAGTGTGTTTATTAACATCTCTGTATCTTTCCATGTATGAATTTTCTCACAAGTAAATATTTCTTATTTCCTCCTGCAAACCACTTACCCCTTTCCACTATGGGCACCTGTAGCAAAACAAAAGGATACATTCAAAATGCAATCTAACATTCTAATAAAATGCCAGTATTTTTTAAGAGCATACCTGAAGTCTAAAAATAACTATGCTGAGTAGTATAAAAAACCAACAGCAGCACAGAACAACAGCACTGCCATTATAGTTAGTGCCATAGCAACTGTCTTTTAATGATTTCCCAAACAGTAAGTTTGAGGTAGATAATTGGATAAGCAATTTTTAATGTTTCTGGAAGCAAGACATAAGGAAATGCCTCCGTATGAGTGTCCACCAACTGCCCCCTTCCCACATAATGTCTCTGGCAATGGAAACAAAAAGGTTAATTTTTTTAGGTGCTCTCCCTATGTGTAGACCTCGTGACTCAAAACTTCACTGTTTCACCTTTGTGTTTGTTCAAATGTCAAGCATATATTTGGAGTAGTTCCCTGACATCTTACTGGCTTTTTAGGAGAATGAACTTGAACCGTGTAGTAGCACCTTCCACATCCATGACTTTGTGAAAGACTGAACAGAAAATTGCTAATAGAAAGTCTGATGGTCAGCAGTGCACCATGGGATCCATATTTCCGTTATGGATATGTATCAGTATTTCTAAGCCATCAGTAGGCTTCTTAAAAAAACTGCAGGTCCACTTTGGCAACCAAACTACTTGTACAAGAACACTGATGAAAGTCAATTGAAGGTGAAAATGAAGGCAGATATCTTCATTTCTATACAAATGGAGATAAAGCAACTTCCAACATCTTGTCTTCAGCGCACTTCACTCTCTCACCCTCCCAGTCACTGACAGAACAGAATGTATGCTTGAACCAAAGGCATGAAACGATTTTTAAGACATCCACAAAAAGCATTTGTTGGCTCAGTAATGATGACACTGATTCACAATCTGTCACTCCATTTCAAAACTTTTGTAAGCACAAGATGAATCATCTGTATTAGCAAAATAACTCTGCTTCTCTTCACTTTCTCCAAATCTACAATGGAGTCACAGGTTAAATTAACTAGTCCTATTTCCAAGTTCACCAATCAGATACAGAATCCCACTAAACAGAGCCAGAAGCAAAGACCTTACAGCACCAACTAAACTCATAAAAGGAAACAGCTGTGTCCAAATCAAAGGGTAATTTGCTCCACAGTGTAGATGAAAAATTCTTAACAGGATGACAGCAGCTATAACAAATAGGGCAATCTGGATTTATTAGACGATTGATTTAATTTGCTGAAAAAGTGTTTTGCAGCACTCATAAAATGTAAATATTAAAGCCTATTTCCTTGAAGAATGTATCAGAATTTCAGATATATGAAATTACTATTTTACTAGAAAATTGAAGTGATTTAAGGTTAAAAATTAACACTGAACAAATTAATGGAAAAAAAATTTTAAAAATTAGGCAAAGAAATGATTATATGACAAATATTTCCCCTACTTTATGTACAGAAAGAGAAGACAAACATAGCCTTAAATGCTCAGGTTTATATATGAACTTGAAGTTAATAATACTTTAAGGTCTCTGATGGAGTTTTTCAGAGGTGATACAATACATATTTCATCACAATTTCATATCTTGTATTCATCTGAGCCTAAGCCTGGTTTAGATAGTTTCAGCATTTGCTTATGTTTACCATATACAGATTCTGCTTGATTGGTGAGTGATAGTAGTGTCCCTGCAGGCTGCTAATTGGATACACACCTGAAGATACTGGCAAAAAATGGCTGTGAGCTACTGACAGGAAGCAATGCATCCTGAAGTGGTGGAAGATTACCTTACAAATACAGGCAAGACTTGTATATCAAATGATGCATATGTTTCCAAAAGAAAAATTCACTAGTGAGTTAACAGATTTTGGTTTAAGGATATTTTTCTTTACTTGAAAACATTGTATCATCACAATTCTTTCATGAAATGTGTCATTTTAATGGTATTGATATGAAATTAATTTAGCAGATGTTTTTGTGTTGCTAAAGAATCTCCAAATGTTATATCTTTTTGTTTAGAAAAACTTTTTGTTCTGAAATTTGAGTTTTCACTGAATGGTTTTTAAATAGCACTGAAATTACTGTTTTTAAAGTATTCAAAGTGCATCATTTGAGCACATATATACATTTTTATCAAATTCACAAATGTATGAAATTATTAGTTGTATATAATTAAGCATTTTTGTGTTTCATCCTTGGGTTAGGTAGAAATAAAACTAGATTACTTAAAAATCTAATGGGATCAGAAAATAGAAATGATACCAAGAGGTGTATGTAAATAAATGAAGTACATAATAGGAATTTTTTTCTTTCTATAAGGAGAAAGTGAATATAATAGTCTTAATGGAGAAAATTACTGAAGATATGCTTCATTTGATTGCTTTTAATATTGATAGAAACGTCTGATTGGAAAGCTTCTTCAAAAGAAAAAAGCCATCTGAAAGAAGACTGTGTAGAAAGAAAATAAAATATTTTAAGAAAAATGAAACTTTCTTTTTTAAAGATTGTGAAAAACAGTAACACTTTTACATTCTTCATGTTTTGCTTAAGTCTATTTTGAAGGAGCTTGAAAGCTATAATATTGCCCTAAGAATGAAGAATATTTCCATTTGTTCAAAGATTTTGTTTTGGTCAGTTTATTATTTTTTTGCTTAAGTTTTCCTTCCGTATGTACAAAAGTAGTATGGAGATCATATAAAAAGCTAGAAAATTAAAACAAAACATAAAAAATATATTTTTTAGGTATTTTGAATCGTAACAAATGCCTACAGAAGACACGCGTGCTACTACAAGAAAGAGAGTATTGTTTTGCCATGTCTGCTTCTTTTATGTTATCAGCCTATGCTGATATGAAGAGGCATGAATATGCTGATATTTCAGGGCCTCTGCCCCTGAAATTTGTATTATCTGCAACATTTTTAAATTGATCAGCCATGTCCAGAAAGTGCTTGAGTATAGAATTGAGAAAGATAGTCTTCTATTGTTTTTAATGCATCCTAGCACAATAACCTGTTACTTGTTATAATTCCATCAGACCAAATATTTCATCTGTTATTGATGCCAGTATATTTCTTACCCTTTGTACATTTCTTTGCCCTTCCTTAGAATTTGAAAGAATATTTGCCTAGCTCGCGATGTTACAATCAGATTATTAAGTAATATTTACCAGGTAATACTAGTGCTGCCAGAATATTCTGGATGAAGATATAGAAATAGAAACTGTGACACAGTTAAAAATCAGAAAAATGAATTTACTACTACTACCAAAAATTTATAATAATCCATCTTAAAAAAAAAAAAAAGAGATGTAGTTTTAAATGTATTCCTTAATCTATTTTTCACTGAATTTCACTGAATTTTTTAGAGTTGGAAGGGACCATAGAGATCATCCAGTCCAACTCCCCTGCTGAAGCAGG
>JAOXNO010000024.1:36760671-36775525 GCA_028565335.1 Limnodromus scolopaceus
GGGTGTCAGCCACCCCTCCCAGTTTGGTATCATCAGCAAACTTGCTGAGGATATACTCTGTCCCCTCGTCCAGGTCACTGATGAATACGTTGAACAGGACTGGACCAAGTATTGACTCTGGGGGACACCACTGGTTACAGGCCTCCAGCTTGAACCTGCTCCATTAATCATTACCCTCCTTTTATTGGAGTTCTTGAAGTAAGTCTGTGATCTCTTTTAGGCACCATTGCATAAAGTTTGCCCAGCAATAAAAACAGATGTTAACTATATTTTTTTCAGGGGAAAAAAAAAAAAAGAACACCATAAACCAACTCTTACCAAAAATCTAATTGACTACACAAAGTTTTCCTCTTTATTTTACTTATCAACTGCCTTGTATTTAAAAACATATCTATCTATTAATATTTTTTTAATCCTCTTTGTGGAAATGTTAGAGTAACTCATTTATACATATACAAATACTGTAAAATGCTAGTATGTCAAACTAATTTCCTTCCTTCATTTCTTTTGAGACTATCCATCATGAAAAGGATGTTTTTGTAAGAAAGATATTGCACTGCTAGGGTACTAGGGTAACTTTGTGACTGCATTCTGCCCAGGTCATATATACAGTTGCTAATGGTGACAATGGAAGTGTATGGTTCCATTATTAGAAAAAAAAAAACTGTTCTTTGCAGGAAGGTAGTTTACTTCATTCCCTGCATTATATTACAAATATATGAAACCCTCATCACAGAGGGTTAGGCTTTCAATTTGGAATGCTGTTAAATTAAAGAGAAACTGATTAAATGACATCATAGACTATGCAATTTCAATACCATTGGTAGTATTGAATGGATGCAAGAATGCATGGATATGAGGTGATGGTTGTAAAGTAAAAGGCAGTTCTATATGGCTGAGATGGAAATATTCTTTTTCCACCAAAGGGAAAGTAGTGTGGATCAACATAAACAACAATATAGAATCCTCCACTTGCCTGCTGCTACTGAGTGAACATCAGCACCCAATGAATCTGCCTCTCTTTTTACATTTCCATGCTTAATGTAATGCCAGGTGAAGGCTAAGACTAAACAAATCTAGGTACTGATGAAATAAGATATAGAATTTCTACCAAAATGAATGAGATAAAATAATTTAAAAAACCCCACCAAAACTGTGATCTTTTTCTTTGTTTATTTTAGTGATGTAACTACTTATGGTGATGTCATAAAAGTTCATCATTATGCAGCCTGTTAATGCAACGTGTTAGAATCTTAATCTCTCTAACTGCCATTTTTGCAGAGGATTCAGAGGATGGAGAATGAATGGACAAAATGAATTATTATAAAATAATAGCCTTGATAGTCTCACATTAACAGACTTTAGTACCAGAACAGCTGTCACTGAGGACTCTCTTCCTAACTTACCATTTCAGCTCCCATCTAACCCTCAAACCATTCAAGACGCTGACATCAAAATACAGTGTGAGTTGCTTCTGCAAATAAAACTTCAAAGAATCTAGCAACAGTGTTAAAAACAACTGGTATGAATAGAAGTTGCAAACTTGATGCTTAAAGAAGAAACTAATATGGTGCATTTGATCAAACTATTAAAACTCTGGAAAAGTTTAATTTCACAGTAGCATTTTGAGATAGAACTGATACTTCAGAAATTTCTAACCAGATCAAACCTTTCTAAACCAAGCAGGATTTTTTCCTCAATTGAAGAAAGACTTTACTTGTGTTTTACAGGTGTGTTTCATATGTTATTACCCCATGATATAGTTTAATGACTTTACTTTTATTTATATCAAACATTACCTTAAATATTATAGATTACACTAAAATATTGATATTAAATGGATTTTTTGACCCAACAATTCTATTTTGTTGAAAAAACTATTTTTTTCAGGAAAAAACTGTAACATGAATTTATTTGATGAGAACACACTATGTCAGCTTATAAATAAGTTCTAAAGTTGGTCTATTTAAAGCTCTGGATATGGACTGAGATGCAGCAGTTGTATTTTGCAAAAGAGATAGGGCTACTCACTTCTTTAGGTTTACTTGTAGATGATTTATCTCTTAGCAATCCGATATGTTCAGCCTTTGATTTAACTGAAAAAAAATTGCAAAAGAAATATATTTGGCTATGCATAATGCACAGCTAACCCATACTGACCTCAGAGAAGGTAATATTCCAAAATCAAACATTCATGTTTAGACTAGCAATAGGTGTATCCATAATAACATTGGTATGGAGAAGGTAGCATGAATCTGACTCCAAGAAAATATCTTACAATTACAGAGAATTTACCCAAAAGTATTTAGTGATAAACTAAAACCATAATTCTCTGGTTGCTCTTCTAAAATCCCAGTGTAACTGCTCTGTGCCTGTACCTTCAAGGAACAAGAGAATTAATCCAACATTCAGTTAGACAGTATATGAAATGTAGTCAGGGATGTTAAAATTGATTCAGTCAGGTGTAATGAAAGAGAAGAACTACACAAAATGAAGTGACTGGCCAAATAATCAAGTCTGCTTTGCCAGTTTTTACGTTGCAGACTGAATCCAAAATAAATGTCATTCTATAGTGAGAAGGGACAAAAATCTTAAAAAAGGTATGCCACTGGACTAAATATGTGGCATACTGGTGCATTATCATGAGCTGCAGCTGTCTGAAGCCTGTCAGATTACATTGCAGGAAGGTTTGTAGGTGCATGTCTGTATGTAAAAACAATTTCTATTTGCCATTTCCATATCACGCAGCATTAAATAAACCATGTTCAGGATTGGTCTATTCAATTGCCCAATTTGAAATGCAAAATAACAACTGAAACAATTTTTTTCTATTGTTTTTAGCACCTACTTGCTGCTTAATAAAAGTTTCAGGTGAAAAAAAAAGTACCCAAGGAAAAAAATGCTTCTATGCTTTTATTCATGTTACATACGTGACTGCTGAAGTAACACCATAAAGGTCTTAATATTGCACTTATTACAATTGAAAACACCACTTGTGCTTTGGAAGTAGTTAATTCTCCTGGGTATATTAGCAAAGCTATATAAGACTGAAAGGCTTAATGTTGGCTTGTCAGGGATACATTAATTTTTCTTAGAGTTTTATATGTTTGTGGAGGGGGAGGGGACAAAAAAACTCAGCAAGAAATTCCAGAAAGCTTTTATTGAGTCAGCAGAAATATTCCTATTGGCTTTAAACTGGACTATATACTTCAAACTCTACGGGATGTCTAAGGCAGACTTGGTCTATGACATATTTGATTGCAGACTAGGAAGCAATTCGGAACTGGCTACTGAACTAAGTAAAGAATTTATACATTATGTATCTAGGACTCAAAATGGGAGCAAGAAGCTCCTAGACATCAAAGTGGAAAAATAATCCAGTTATCTAATCACCTAAAAGATTAATCTGTGTCTTTCATAGAATCAAAGAATCATAGAATCATATGGGGTTGGAAAAGACCTCTAGAGATCATCTAGTCCAACCCCCCTACCAGAGCGGGTCTACCTAGAGCACGTTGCACAGGAATTTGTCCAGGAGGGTTTTGAATGTCTCCAAAGAAGGAGACTCCACCACCTCTCTGTGTAGCCTGTTCCAGTGCTCTACCACTCTCACAGTAAAGAAGTTCCTCCTCATGTTTAGGTGGAACTTCTTATACTCAAGTTTGTGCCCGTTTCCTCTTGTCCTGTCACTGAGGCACGCATGTCAAGCACGTCCCTGCGAGATGTCACTGAAGTAGCTCAGAAGTGAATTTTTGGTTTATTTTTATGTGACATTGCCTGAAATATTACTGAAGTGTGAAATATTAATGAAGTTACCTTCATGATGTCTATTCTGGACAAGAGTACAAGAGACAGATAGAATGCATTACCCTAGTGTTTCTAATCTGGAATTTTAGAGCAGTTGCAGCATAATGTCCTGTGTGGATTTTTTCAGTTTTTTGGCTCGAGAAGAGTCCGTGGTAAATTGTTTGTTACCCACATCAGGAGTAGCCTGAAGACAGTCAAAGACTGCAATATATCTGTGTGTATTCTGCAAGGCAGAAGAAAGAAGACTCTGCCACTGTTCATCTGTAGAACCCCCTAGCAGATTGGATTCCTTTGCAACAAGGGCACCTGCGTGGCCATTTCCTCTGTCTGTGCTGGTGTTCATGGCTGAGACTTAAGATAGAGACATGGGGACAGGCTAACATGAATGCCTGGGGAGAGAAAGCATCACAGACTTTACCTTCTTTAAAGCAAGTTGTTTGGCTCCGTGTCTTGGGAGACCTGGAAAACCCTATTTTATAAGACTCTATACTGAGTCTAACGTACAGATGTTGAAAAAAAGTGTTTTCACAGTGCTTAAAATGTATCTAAGCTTAATTAAAATTCTAGAACATCCAAATAGACTTGGCATCCAGACTCCTGTAGAACATGTAGAAATCTAGCCTGATATCCTTCTGCTCATTTTCTGTAGTTTCAAAACATTTTTTTTCTTCAGTCTGCTTCTCCCCCATGCCCAGTGAAAAAGCACCTAAAATGCCTTAGCATAAGAGTCTTCTGTATTCCCTCCATTTAAATATTCTTCAGAATATTTACCTCCATGTAAGTATTCCTCAGAAATTACAGTAGGTATCACTCTAATTATCTTTCCCTAGCTTTCATTGCAGTCAGTTTTCCAAAGCACCATTTTGTATATTGTAAATTGAAGGGTCCCAGTAGATTTTCAGATCTTTCAGCCAATAACGTACCCATCCCTGGATGATGACTTTTTTGTACATCTAACTCTTTCACTTTAGTTCTGAAGAATGTGCCTCTCTTGCTTGAATCTGTGCAGTTCTCTGCGAGCAATAATATTGTACAAATTTGTGAAATTTCTCGTGTAAGGCCTGCAGAGGAAAGAAGACTAACAGAGAGTGAAGCCAAGATAAAAGTCCTGCAGGGTAGAAACTTGGAAAGACTGCTAAATGGCCTTGTTATCTCCCATAGCTCTAGATAACCAGACAATTAGAAACAGCCTCCGTGGTCACTTAAAACCAAGAAAAAGGGTTGGCTGGTAAAGAGAATGGAGAACATTGCAGGCCTATAGAAGCAGTAATGTTGCTGGTCATCAGAAAGCACCTTGTGGCACCCATAAAGAAATGTATTCTGAAAATAGGATGAAGTGAGCTGAGACCTCATTTTCTTCTCCAAAGGGAGAGATGGATACAAAAGACCTGACAGGGAAAAATCCCAGCCCAAAGCGGTCCACTGGCCTGCTCAATGCAGAGAATTTGAGTTTCTACCTCTGAGGGGAGCCAACTGCATGAGATTAAGCTTCCTTAAAAGCACCTTTTCACCAAAAGTACCCAAGGGTCAGAGAAAAGCAGCAAAGAACCTGGCTGAGCTCCTTTGGCAGAGTAGCTGTCAGGACAGGGTCCTCCTGAAGGGGTTTGCTGCAAGTGTGGACAATGAAAGATGTGGAATGAACCCATGGCAGTGTAAATACATGAAGATGAAAAGTTCTGCATTAATATGTCTCATGTCCTCCAGCAGTCTGTCATCAGATTCTTTTTCTCCAATTTCAGGACATCTGTGGGTTGAGAATAAGCCACCTGTTCTGCACAGGGCAGATCCGATTTTCTCACTAGGACAATTGTAACAACTTGGAACTATAATTTCTGCTTAACTTCTACCTCCCAGAGGTTTTTCTACTTTAAATTTGCTGCCTTTTTTTTGGTTGGTTGGTTGCTTTTTTGTTTTTGGTTTTGGTTTTTTTTCCAGTGCGCATTGTAACATTTCCTGCTTTCTGAAATCCGATGCTCTGATCATCCAGGTCTATTTAGTAAGGAGAGCTACTGCCAACAGATGGATCACAAAAGCTTATGTACCTTCTAATGAAACCAATCTTTCTAATTTACTTTTCCCTGCAGAATGCTTTTATGCTTTCCTTATTTCCTTAGAGTGCAACTCTCAAAATCATCTGTTTGACCATGTTCCCAGGGTGGTATTTGTGATATAATAAAATATAAACATAAAAGACTATAGCCATGTTTAGTTTAAAAGTCAGACAGGCTTCACAGGTGTTGCTGAAGAGGCTTTAATTACTTAGAAGTGACACAATACCATCACAATTACTGTTACCTTGAATGAATATTCATGACTGGATTAGATATTGTAGTAACGCTAAGCGAACTTCAAAAGGCTTAGAGCTAAGTTCTGATGCAGAGAAGTATTCAAAGGTTTGGATGCTTATCTGAAACAACTAACTTGCCCCAAGTTATGACTGTCAGGCATGAATTTGAGAGGTTTGAAATCAGTGCAAGTTAGACCTCTGTCACAAAGATCTAGGGCCAAGTCACTGACTTAACTCGTGAAAATAAATCGGCTGTAACGCATAGGTCCCCCAAAATAAGAAATCCCTGTGAGACACACTCCACCAATTTTCAACCCTTCACAGTACTATTATTCAAAGACATATCTATGCCCTTCAAGTTGAATGAAGTTTCCCACCATGAAGGTGATAGAGCTTTCTGGATGTCCTCTCTCCTGTCTCTTCTCAAGAAATTGTGGATATGTTCCCTCCCTGCTTTCTTGAAGAGACAAGGCAATAACCTACATTTCGTCATCTACACGCAGCACTGAGTTACTTGTCTGGACTTTATGGAACTGAAGATCTGTTTTACCCAGAAAAATCAGTTCATGAAAATACCTGCAACAGGATGAGTAGAAAAAAAATTAATTCAAATTCCACCTGTTCGATGCAGCTTAATTGCAATGGCAAAGGCCAGCTTTTATTGGTCTTTGAAGCAACAGCAATAGAGATGTAATCCCCTTTAAATGTCCTCATCTCAGACGTGCCTGGGAAGTATTTTGGAATGAGTCCTGGCTCTGGTCAGTGCATCTGAATGTCAATGTGGTCAAGGAGGATGTTATATCCCTCTTCAACGCAAGCCATCTCCAGCACAAACAGGAAAGCATCTGTGCTTCCACTGAAAGCACGTCACTCTTTAGGTTTCACAATTGGAAGCTCTAGGACATACCATAGCTCAGTAGAGCTAAGTCCTTGCTGATGTTTCCTGTATTTATCAACCTTGTGTAGTGAGTTTCTGGGCCGTGCCAGACTGTCTTGAAACTATTTAATTAATTCAGTATAGTGACTGAACATTATCCAAAGGTTTTTATCTCAGTTCTTGGATTGCAGTTATATTTCTTTAATTGTGCCCAAAATTTTTCCAGAAGTTGTTGGATCTTCTTTGCTTACCATGGATAGATATTAAAGACGTGCCAACCTCTTTTAATACTGTTTTTTTTCCTAAAGAAAAAACATATTTCATTACTAATGTTTCCATTTTATGCCTTGAAAGAAGACAACAGTGGAATTTATAGTACTTGATTAAGACTGTTGGTGTTGGTATCATGTTTCTGAGGATGGCTAGGAACTTATCCTTCAAAAAGCTGTGGAACAAAAAAAAAATTGTGATGATCTCAGCTTTGCAGCTTAGGAAAGGAGGAAGTTCAGAGTTATTTCCTATCTTTAAGTAATTGACTAATATCCTAAAAAATTACTTAGAATTTTAGTCTCAGAAGTACCAGCTGACTCCTTCTCTACTGGTTATATATAGTATTAGACATGTAAAGAGGAGTCCACTGTTAAAAGGAGTACCTTAGACTTTCCAAAAACACAGCAAAGGAATGGGGAACTGATTAGCGCTTTTTTTTGCTATGTGAATCCTCAACTGCATGCACTCAACAACAAGAAAAGTATCAAATTACCACTCTTGTGGCAATAATATCTTCTCAGTCTTTTATCTATTAAAAAAAATCAAAGGTAAAATAAAAGGTCAGGCTTTTGTTCATGCACAGACAGGCAAAAAAACCCTCTGTTCAAACTGTTGACGATAGTCTGAATTTCCTTCCAGTAGCGCAATGTCACAGTGGCTTCAGCACAGACAAAAGAACAGCACTTAACTGACATGCAGGGAAAGCAAGATCAGGATATCACCTGTGATGAATGATACATATTCAACCTGGAGAGCTGCAGTATAAATTGACAGCAGTTTTCCCAGATGAAAATAGATAAACTCATTGAACCTTCTGGCGAGGTTCCACTGTTTCATCAGTTACGCAAATCATTATTTTATTCATTGGAAAACAATGAGATGCTCCAAAATGAAAAAATTCCAGCTCCCCAATGAAAATTTAATACGCTACACATGTATTCATAAGCAATAGAATCATTATGAGGTTTTAAGTTTCCTTTCAATGGCTTTTGCTGTTTTGATGAGGTGCTAGACTGACACAAACTGCTTGAAGTTTATGCTTCACAAGTCCAGTGAGGAATTTGAACCTTATGTCCTTATGAGTTCCTGGATTCCTTGTGAGAATACCTCAGCTAAGGAGAGGCTGCATGTATGACTCTCTTATGCATCTTGTCCTTGAGGAATTTTCTTATAATTTCCAGCCTGCATAACACTCTTTCCACTGAATCAGCCCTTCAAATAAGAGACTTGACTTTTTCATGCCCTACCTTAGCTTCATTTTGTAGCTATATTTTTTCATCTGAATGCTCCATTTTACAGTTCCTTGGACACAGCGACACTGGTTTCTACACACTTATGGTGTCATACTATTTTTTACCACTGGAAATAACTACATCTCTCCTATTCAACATTTTCATTGCAGTCTCTCTCAAGCTGAGCCACTGTTTTCTACTGTTCTTTACATTTCACTGTCTTTTCACACCCTGTCTTGGACAATTCATGTGTGGCACAGCACTGCTGGAGTGCCTGGTAAATTCAAATATTCTCCTGCGGGCTGTAAGAGGACCCCCTCTCCTCCAGGGTTGAGGGAAAAGCCTCACAGATCACATCGCATTCACTGGAGTCCCCATGACAGGGTTCATTTTGAAAACTATTGACACTTTACAAGATAGTGAAGTCTCCCTGTACCCTATCAGGTAAGACAGCAGAGAAGCAGCACCTGCAGACCAATATTTTTCTTCCTTATGTGCATTCAGTTTGAAGAGGGATGTGAAAAAGATGTGTGACATGCAGAACATTCTAAGCAGAGGTAGAGGAAAAGGAGAATGTTAATGGTTTCATTTGAAAATAAAATAACTGGAAGCTAAAACTGAAATGACAATACCATCTCAGTGAGAGAATATGATAGAAAATACTTTGCATGTAATCTTTAAGAACTAAGGTTGTGTTTGGTTTACAGCCACGATTTTCATTTGTAAACCATTTTCTTTGGCTCCAAGAGGTTCATGAGCAACTTCTAAGAAATGATGAAGTAAAAAGAGCCCAAGTCAGTGAGCTTAAATTTACTATAGAGGTCTGCAATTTCACGGGAATTTTTTTTTTTTTGAGGGAAACTGAAGATTGAAAATTTCTAGTTCAGTGACACCTTTTTGACTGCCAAAACTATGGCGACATGGTGGTTTTGTACTGCAACACTACCTTGAGGAGAAGCTGTGTAAATTGTGCCATTTCAACTGTATTATAAGGTTGTACATCTCAGTCCCCACCCTGAACACTCTACATCTCCTGGAGAAGAGTGCAAATGAAGGGTCCCTTTGATCTTCATCCAGTAAATGTGGCAAAGATTGAGACCTTTAGGTCTTCTGAGTTACATGCAAATTACTTACCTAGCTCCAGATGAAGATACTATAGAGCACTGAAATGTTATTAGATGACAAAGAGCAGATTTAGAATAGAGCTGTACATGCATGCAGTGATTTTGCAGAAAGAATAATAACTGTTTGCAGGGCTGGTTTGGGTACGTTTTTTGGTGGTTTTTTTTCTGTTTATTTTTTCTCCTTTGAGAAGGAACAGGAATCAAGACGAGTTCGTCTTTGTCTTCCTATCAAAAGATACACTGATAGGGAAGACAGGGGAGTAGGAAAAGAGTGGTTCCACACCGAGATCTCCACAAGCTCTGTTTTCTTTCCTAAAACACTAAAGTGTCATTTTTAAATACTAAGAAGCCTTTGCAGCCATAGCAGAGGGGAATGTGTCGCAATTTGGTATAGTAAATATCGTCCACAAGAACTAATCTTTTTCTTGTCTTAAAAGAAACACTTTATGACAGCCAGGTAGAACAAATCTTCCAGATGACATGACATTAATTCTTGAGCTCGTTCAGACACAACACCATCTCACTTTTACAGAGTGAAATACAAAACAAATCTGCAAAAATCAAATTATGAGCCTCACCATGAGGCACCATTGATCTGTGCTACTAGGAGTATTCTATACATTACTCTAAACCAGCAACTTCTCACAGTGATGTGGGAAAATGCAAAAAGAATAGTAATGCTGCACACCTCCCCACACCCAACAACCTACCACAGCCTCACACACCCATCACAAGTATTGTGGCAATGTATGCTAAAAATTATATATTACTGTTTCCTTAAAGCCAAAGAAAATAAGAGACCTCCTCCCAAGCCATTCTGAGGTCTTACTCAGGATCTGAACTCTGTTGATTCATGATTCATGGCACCAGAGCTCCTCTCTGTTCTCACTGAATGGAAGTACCTAGAATCATAGAATCATAGAATTGTCTTGGTTGGAAGGAATTTTTAAGATCATCAAGTCCAACCATTGACCTAACACTGCCAAAACTGTCATTAAATCATGTCCCTAAGCACCACATCTTCCTGTCTTTTAAGTACCCCTCAGGGATGGTGATTCCACCTCTTTCCGGAGCAGCCTGTTCCAATGCTTGAAAACCATTTCAGTGAAGAAATTTTTACTATCTAAACCTCCCCTGGCACAACTTGAGGCTGTTTCTTCTTGTCCTATCAGCAATTACTTGGGAAAAGAGACCAACTCTCACCTTGCTACAACTGCCTTTTAGATAGTTGTAGAGAGTGATGAGGTCTCCCCTCAGACTCCTTCTCTGTAAGTTAAACAACCCCAGTTCCCTCAGCCACTCCTCATAAGACTTGTTCTCCAGACCTCTCACCAGCTTTGTTGCCCTTCTCTGAACACGCTCCAGTATCTCAGTGTCTTTCTTATAATGAGGGGCCCCAAACTTAATATGGTATTTGAGGTGCAGCCTCAACAGTGCTGAACACATGGGGACAACCGCTCCCCTAGTCCTGCTTGCTGCACTATTTCTGGTACAAGCCAGGATGTTGTTGGTCTTCTTGGCCACCTGGGCACACTGCTGGCTCATATTCAGCTGGCTGTCATCCAACACACCCAGGTCCTTTTCTGCCAGGTGGCTTTCCAGCCACTCTTTGCCAAGTCTCCATGGTGCTGTTATGACCCAAGTGCAGGACACAGCACTTAGCCTCAGGGGAAGTTGATAACACCTTCCTAGAGGATCGTGGTCATCACAGTCTGGTGGAGATTTATGGGACAATACATGGTGCAGTCACCACTGTCAAAGTCTCCGGGTGCTATATGGCTACCTTATACACAACTGGACTTTCAGGCCTGTAAGTGAAGCTGCCCATTTCTTCTAAGCACTTCTCCAGCCAGGGACTCAGGGTAAACTATGTCTAGCAATGTCCTTAGCAATACAGTTAAAATTCCAGTGGAATCTCACCTGGATTAAGCTGTGGTTTACTTTTTTCTGCCTCACCTTTCCACAAAGATTCTTCCACTTCACTTTTATTTCTGTTTTCCCGGCTGGCTCTTCTTTCCCAGATATGTTCCATCTCACGTCTGCCCGTCCCCCTTTGCCCTGTGCACCCTCCCGCCCTCCCTTCTGCCTCCTCATCTACTTCTCTTTCTGTTGAGCCGCTTGGAGAGGGTCACTTGGGGTTGGGAAACCTCCATTGTCTCAGACAACCTGCAACAGTCTTAGAAGTCTCCCATACACTGCTCTGCATGGGGGAAACTCTCACCAAAAGAAGAAATGGGGAGAGCCTGGGACAATTTCTGGAAATAAGCCCCCACAGCCTTCTCACAGTGGTTTTCCAGATGGGCTAAAACAGGCTGTCCAGCCCTTTACTCCTGCCTCCCTGTGCACCATGCCAGTGTGATTAACGAGATAGGTCTGAGGTAACCAATGGCAGACTTCAGTCTATTGTTTTTCAAATATTGAACATAATGAACTGTGTTTCCATGTGCTGCATCAGAGTTTATTTTGTTTCTGATGACACTCAATATCCATAGATATTAGAGAGCAGAGCTAGGATAATCTCTTGGGTAATTTACTCTATCTGCCTGCACTACTAAAATTTGGTATTCATAGATTCCTACACAATCCCCATTAGTTTACCCTGATTACATGCAATGATAGTGATTCGGTACCTTCCTTCATCTGACTTTATTATAATGTATTATTTATAAGACTGCTCCAGTATCCATGGCATGGTATAATCAAAGCAGCGACACAACACTGCCACAAAAACACCTAACAAATACAGGAGGCATCGATGATGCCTCAGTACAGCAGGAGAAACATAAGGTGCTCGAATTCCACGTCAGTTTGAGCCCACTCCTGTCACAAGGTGTGAAGGATACCTGCACGCAGCTTTGTGGTTTCAAGTAGCAGTTTGATAAATTAGCCCGACTTTATCGTATTAATTTATTTTTTTTCCCATCTGCCTGATTTCACCTCCCAAAAATCTCTTTTAATTCTGGGTTCAAACGCAGGCCATAGCTGAAAAGCAAAACCTACTGACAGTCCAAAGCACAGGTGCACACAAGTCTGAAGACTACATAAAGATGGCTGATGACAGAAATTCCCCTGAAATACTGGGTTGGGAATCCCCCATCAGATCCAAAACTATCTGTCTCCGCAGAGGCATTTTGAAGACCAGCCTGCTTCCCTCCTCAGATCTTGTATGTCAGGCTGGGCCTCAGCCTAGACCTGGCTCAAATTTGGCCCAGGTGCCTCTGCAGAGCATGAATGCCGTTTCTGATACCAAGCCAAGTGTCATGCTCTTGGTAAAGCACCAAGACCCAGTGTATGTTTTGTACAGGTGTGTTATATACCTGATTGATTTCTAGGTGGTAAGAGCAAAATTCAGGGAATTCCCCTCTTACCAAATCATCTGAATTCCCCTACATATATCACTATCTCATTTTTCCACCCATTGTCTCCATGAACGGAAGGTTAGAATTCTTTTCTTCAGCTCTAATACAGCATCACAGTGAAAATATGATGAAGGACTGCTGACAAGGCCAGAAACTTTTTTAACTTTGGAGACTATTTGCTCAGGAATCTGGTTGAGAGACATGTGGACGCATGCTAAACATGTAAGTTATCTGTTTCCAACTCGAGCAGGCCTAAGGTAGGCTTAGGTTATGCCTGTAGTGGAGAGCAAAGCAATAAGAACAGAAAGGCAACCATACTTAATAGGAAATAGGAAAGCGGAAAGGAAAAAAAAATCCTCTACTTGGATCCTGATCTAGAAATAATTTTATCATTGAGGCCAGATTTCAGATTAAGGTCTTCATTCTGCAGAGGAGTAACATTTGCTAACTACATCTAAGAATTTGAGCTTTCAGACAGTGATTTGCATGTGTGTTGTGTACTGCTCATGAAGGCAACGTTGATATACTAAGACTGGCTAAAAATCTCATAGCCATTACGAAACCTGTCTGGATTAACATCAGCAAAATCTTGTTCCTGATTACCTTACAGAATTTCTCATTATCTTACAGAGCCAGTAATCTCAAATGTAACATTAATCACCTTTTCCCCATAGTTTTTAACAGATGAAATATATACGTAATAAAATTAGACGATGATTCCTTGCTTCTGACACCTCCCTCTGGCATTTCTTACCTCTTTCTAAGTGCTTTCCTGGTTTAACTAGTAAGTTTCTAAATGCTTAAGAGTTTTTAAATGCCTGGGCTCAGCATTCCCTCAATTTATTTGCTCATCCAGACCTCACAAGATGTATATTTTATAAGTATTTAAATAATTAAAGTTTGAACCTGCAGGGCTTTTCTTACTGAATTTTGAAAAGGGGAAGAATTTAATGGGAAATCAACTTTAATTGTATTATCTTAAATGGAAAAATGATTTGTCAATGTGCATTACCGGATTTTATTTGGCAACACAAATTCTTTCAGTGAAAAGATTGTGTTGACTGATTTAACTAGGCATACTGCAGTAAACATTAATAATTTCAGAAACAGATAACGTAATCATCTTGCATTATTGACACAACAGTTTTTCATGCTTTGTTGAGACTAAAAACATAAATCCAGAACTCTCAACTATCATTCATTTGTAAAATTTTTGTCAGACAGAATCGCACTGGTTTTTTGTTATCACCTATATCAACCTAGCAATCCAGGTAATTAGACTTCTAATGTGTTTTCACTGAAGTTTCAACTGAAAATCTAATCCTGAGGACTTTTGTAAAAGCATTTTGCATTTTTTAACTTCATTGCTCTGTTTTGCTAACATCATCATACTTATAATAAAATGTAAACTGAATACTCTGTAGAGTTCATTTTACGAAATGCAGTTTTCGATCTACCCTGTTTCTGAAAGGGAATAGTTGGACAGGAACTATCCTAGCAGACATTAACTCCTTGAAAATTAATAGCAAAAGAGTTTCCTTGTCTCTGTGATTGCAACAAAGAAGAAACCAGGTATTGCCACTCCATGATGTAAGGCAATATAAAAGCAGAAAAAGGTACAATTCTGTAAATGCATATGCTGGGGATTAAAAGAGGACACACAAAAACATTCAGAAAACAGATCAAAGAAAAGAAGAGTATATCAAGGCAACTTGTTTAAAGCCAAGACAGGCACAATCATGTTAATTCCTCATATATATCATATATAGGAAATTGCCACAAGCTACTCTCCATTGTTATTTTCTATCAGTGAGAACTGATGAAAGAAAGAAAGAAAGAAAGAAAGAAAGAAAGAAAGAAAGAAAGAAAGAAAGAAAGAAAGAAAGAAAGAAATCAGC
>JAOXNO010000024.1:36781707-36814942 GCA_028565335.1 Limnodromus scolopaceus
TGGCTTGTCAACTACAGAGCAACTCACTAGTGACTATTTGTCTCTGCTACCTGAAAAGATATTTTAATTTTAAATGGGTAGTCCATCCCATTCAAAAGCAATTAAGTAAATCACATACTTAATGCCTTTCATTTCTTCTCCACATCATCATGCTACCCAAAAGATATCTGCACTCTGTTGTACATAGTTCACAATAGGTTGTGCTGTCAGCTGCTGAAAACACCTTACATTTGTAATTGAAGTGCAGTTACTTGTTCTTTGCCATTTTTGTATGTTCTATTTTGCTCCCCCAAAAGAGGCTGGCAATTTTTTCTGTGTTGCATGGCCCAGTACAATCCCCCTGTTCAGGAAGTGCAATATTAACAGGAGAGTGATCAGTTTGACCCAGTGTATTCTCCCATTTATACTGAAGATCAGTTCCTCCAAATTCACTCTGACTTCTTCCTAAAACTAGGAAGAAAATCTAGCTTTTTGCTGTACAGCAGGGTGATCCCCTGCCTTATCTTTTCCTTAGCACAAGCAGCTTAATTTAAGAACACGTACACTATAATGGCAATCACTCCTGTTTCCTTGAAGGGGATTACAGGGTAATCTTCCTGCAAATGCTCACTGAAATTCTACCCATCCGTCTCTGGGGACAAAATTATGGCATGATTAATGCAAAAAGGAGTTTTGCCATGGAGTTCAGTGGAGCAGGGCTTTCTAACTTCTTCACACCCTACTCACAGTACTGCCAGTAAGTCTCATGATTAATTTTAAAGATGGATTACATTAAATTGGGAGGATAAGTGGCAAAATCTTACTTTTTGGTGCAGAGTTTTATGCTGGAAACATCTACAGACAGACATTCTGTAAGGAAGAATAGACAAATATTCTTGCATGAGAAAGAAAAGTCAAAAAGCTCCATGGATAGCAAATTTTATGAAGACTATTAGGATTTCTCAGTGGTTGTTGCTATTGTGAATTCACCTGTGTTTAGGGTAATATCAGAGGCTACTCATATATGTGGCTTTCACTTTGTGCCTTTCCTTGGGTAGCATTTTTCACAAACTCATGAGCAGCTTTAGCATCTAGCTACTATGTCAAATTTGGTTAACCCTAGCTTGTAGCTTCCAAAGCTTTTTTTTTTTTTTTTCTGTTTCATACAAAGAAATTATCATGTCAGATTTACTCCCTTATGAAACCAAACTTAGTAACTACAAGATTCTTGAAAAAGATTCATTTTAATTCTAATTTATCTAGTTAAAACTGTAGGACTTCAGAAAAACATTGAGGCGAGAAAGGTAAACGAGGCACTTCAATGGATAAAAAAAGAAATAATACTTTAAAGTGCATAACAGAAAAAGCAAGATCAATTTATTTCAGTACAGGTTTGAAAATAGTTGTTGTACACTCTCTCTGGTAGGCATAACACAATATTTATAGTGGTTTCAGAGTTCCACAAATAGACAAGGAAACAACAGAGATCAAAATATATTATAGGCCAAGGTCATAATCACTGTAAAATTCTCTTTGCCTCTGTAAATTTAATTCAGCTAATCCATTGCCTTGTCCCCAAGTGAATTAGCAACTCCACTGAAATATAAAATATCTTCTGATCAGAGAAGGCCAAGTTCGCATCTCAGTCACAGAAAAAAAACACAGCAACTCCAGTTTTTGGGAATAAGGTATCAATGAGGCAGTGGATTTGTACTGATGAAAGAGAGAATAGAATTTGATCCTATATTTACTCTGAACAAAAAAGAATCAGGAAAGTATTGCTTTGCTGGCTGTTTTTCTGGTTTTCCTTTTTTTATTCCTTTAATATTTGTTTTGAGGATACAATCAATAAGAAGGCTGGTGCTTTGCCTGGAGATACTTTGAAAGGAATAATCCCTCTGAAGCTTCTGTGATATGCAGGGATTGTGCACAGTAAGTGCCCTATGACTTTACGGCCTCATCTCTTCCTGACCACAAAATAGTCGGAAAGGAAATTGCAGAGTGTATGGGCTGCAATTATACTAGTTCTTTGCAAAGAGCAAAGCTCATCATCTCCTTCATGCCAAACTGCACACCAGTTTAAGATCCAGGCAGGAAATAGCCCTCTGAAGAAATAATATGATCAAGTCTCCTGGAACAGAACTTGGGATGAGTACAGGAAAAGGTATTTGGAAAAGGAGGGCCAATTAGGAATCCAAAGGCAAATCTGAATCTAAATTTTACATCTCAGTTGTGACCTGTGTGCCATATCTGGGATCCAACACTGTAACAGACAGCATGTTCCTTCCCCCTTGGGACACTGCCATTAAGTCCTGGGCTACCTGGAGCTTTAGAGCTGACCCTAAATGGTAATCCCTATGCCTCTGGTATAAGTTCAGCATGTCTGACTCATCTGTATATTATTAGGTCTGATAGTAGCACATCAGACAATCACTGGTGTTCTGAAAGAAGAATGCAAAGAATAATTTCTTTGCGAAATAAAGGTTCTTCTATGTGGATATACTATGTGGAAAAACTTCAAATACCACTCTTCTCTTCCTCCCTACACTCCCATTAAATCAGGGAAGCAAATTTTTTATTTTTTTTTAAGAAACTTCAAAATGACACATTAAAATGGTTGCAAACAGCTCAAGAAGCTTCACAAGACCAGAGACACCCCAGCTGAGCCTCCTATGATGCTACAATAGTTAAATTCAGCAGGCTTGCATTCCCAGCCGCAGGGGTCCCTGCACCATATCGTCCCCTGCAGCTTTAGAAAGGTGGCAGGGGTGTACTGTTATGAGGGGAGACAATGACAAATGAGCGCTTTGGTTTATTTTACTGTCATTCTTGCAGTTCTCAGGTTTGAAAGAAACGAGGACTAAGTGGAAACAATGATGAAACCTAATGCCAGTGCTCTTTAAAATACAATCTGCTTTCACAAAATCCACAGCATGTCCAACATAGTAAGGTAGGTAGCTCTTTGTTTCTTATCAATTCTTTTTCACAGATGTTATTAATTTTGTATGGATTATTATTTTCTTGCTCATCAGCTGTGTGTCTCTTAAAGTAATTGCCCAAAGAAAATATCCCTGTGGTTCCTGAGTGGATGCAGAATCTCAGAGGATGACACAGAGCAAAGACAAGAAGAACAAAATGAATAAAACCCCCACAGAATAACACAGAAAAATGCATTCCAGTGTACCAATGGGTCCAGTTCTTCTAAATAGTGAATGCCACCAGTTGCTTAAAGAAGCTATGTCCAGAGGTGCGTCAGGCTTTTATAATGCAGACACCAAGACAGGAGGATATACTGCATTTCTAGTAATCTGCAAAATAAGTGGGTACTGGATATTTAAGTGTTCAAGAAGCTGGATCCTGTTGCTTGGTTTCTGCATAGTAAAATCCAGTATCAGAGAAATTTGCTTTTCCACAACATATGCTTAAGAGAAAAGGAAGGAGAAGAAAGGAAGATAAACCAGTTAAAGTTGTGTTTCTTATCTGCAAATACTCTTCAGTCTGGGGAAATAATTCTCCTATAGGTATTAGGTCAAACCCACACATATGCAAAGAAATAGAAAGAATCTTTGCTGAAAGAATAAATTATAGACCATCAAATATGATTTGTGTTACCTGATGGGAAGATAGGGGTTTTGTTTGTTTATTTGCTGTTCTTTTTAAATAAAAGAATGTTTTAAACTAAGGGAATATTTTAAAGGAGCAGACTATCCCTTTCCTCTGGGGTAAATACACACATTGCTTAGCAACCTTTTATGATCCAAAGACCAAAATATCTTAATATATGAGATACCACTATGAAAAATGGTCAGCGTGAGAAAAGAGCCAGCAGCCAAGTAGCTGGATGATTTGAATGATTCATTAGATTAAGATTTATTATCTGGCTTTCTTTTTTGAAATCCAACTGCAAAATGAGTAATGAAGTAAAGCAATCATATAGGGATCATATAAGCGAATAGGCAATGATAGTAGTCTCTGAAAAGAGGAGGAATCAGCACTATTATTCTCAGGGGCTTTCTGTACATGAGATCAGAAGAAATTGCTGCGTAGTTATTATGTGACGAGGGTGCTAACTGTGGATGAAACAGCCAGGGCAAGAATTACTGACAGAGGTGAAGCAGAAGCACGAGCGTGCTCGCTCTCCTTCAGTGTAGCTTTCATCTGTAAGGACCAGAGCCATCTCAATATCTGGCTGCACAGGGCCAGGTATGAATGTGATCAGCTCCACTGGTTGTCGAAAACAGAACCTTTCCATTTTCATTAACAAGCATCGTCCAGAGAACCAAAGAAGGTGGAAAAAAAGGCAAGGAAGGTTAAACTGTGGACTTCTTGCCTGCTGGATGCATACCAAGGAACCAGACAGGTATGGGAAGGGAAGAAGCGTCGTTTCTCTTGCCAGCTGAGAGATATTCAGGTCTTAGCCTAGATAACATGACTCACACTGTGACTTAACACTTGCAGAGATGGGTAACCTTTCATCAGGACAATCCAGGTACTTGCACGTGTGTAAATGTAGCTTTCTTTATATTTTGAAAGGTACTTCCATTTATATGTTGAATTCTGCATTCATTTGAGTTATTTTGCTCTGTACAAAGGACATTCATGTTTGTGACCTCCTGGAAGACATTGACCAAGCTCCTGAAGCCTAAATGTTAAGATATGAGTGAAGGTGCAGACCTAAGTATCCATCAGTGTGGTAAAAATGTGCCAAACCAAGGAGAGCTTCACCACACACCAAACACCACAAAAATGCTCTCAGCAGCCTGTGTGAGACACTCGCTATAGGAGCAGATCTGGCATTTTAAGGATCTTATTTGTCTGCTTCTAAAGATGGGCACACACTTATTTGTCTGCTCACAGAGCTAAGCTGGCTGCCTGACCTTGTGCCCTGGAACCCCGTGGGCTTTCTGAAGGGACTTGGATCCTACTCCCCACTCTTCTTAAAATGGCAGGGGGAACCTTAATGCAATACACCGGGCTGTCTCACAAAACAGCATTGATTTTTTTCATTGGTTTTCTTCACAGGATAAAACAATCAGGGATATATTTTCCCACAAAACATTCAGACATTACCATACTACTTTGATTATTTCTTTTCATATGGGAAAAATTATCATCAGAACACCTTAATTTCTAATGAGCACTAAGATTATGGGGATATTGGCAGTACCCCTTAGTGACACTTCTGTCTGACAATGAGACTGGACATTTCTTTGAGAAATTGCCAGATTCATCATATGAAAATTAAATTCTGTATCATTGCCTCAGGACTGCAGCAATGTTTCCAGATTTGTGTTTATGGCTGGAGGATGCTAATCATGAGATAGATTTAAGCAGCACGGTACACACAAAGACTGAAAGCACAGTTAGGGTTTTAATTTACTTTCCAAGTAGCCTCTACTAAAATCACTGCTTCGTCACCCATGTGGCTAACCCTCCTAGAGAAGTCACTGCAGGGGGCAGAAGCCAGCCAAGGATTAATTTAAAGGACTCCTTTATCTTCTTTATTTTCCTTTAAAGACTGTTGAAAAGGTAGAATCTGGTGTTGAAATATCAAGAGTATTTAAGACTAGATATGGAAGGGGAGAATGAGGGCATGGTGGGGGGTGGAGGGGTGGATTTTGTGAGTTTTTTAATTCATTTTTAATATTTTTTACCAGAGCTTTTGCTAGTATCAATGAGAGCTAAATCTGCTTGCCATAGCACAGGATGAGCTGCCAGAGAAGTATCTAGTCCAAAGGGAGAAGTCAGGTGTTTCGCTCCTCACCTTTGATGATGAACCTCTATTATGAGCTCAGCTCAAGTACAGATCCTATTTTTAAAATATTCACAGTGTGCACAGTTTTGATTGTATAAAAAGTATCCATTATCTGAGATGTGTTCACTGGCACATGTTATTCTTAATATAACAGGGTGCAGTTTCTTAGCTCCTGTGGTAAATACACTAAAATCTATCAATATGCTCTGGCAGTCCTTCTCATCTACCTCCACATTAATCTTTCATTGAAAAGAAGTCTGAAGGATATACAAAAATACTTTTAAACTCTTCAAAATATTAATATCTAACTTGTGTGGTGCATATGAACTTAATGTTTTCAAAAATGTAGTGAATCAGACACAATTAGCATCCCATATTGAAAAATTCTCTAAATTACCTGACAACTTATCCAATGTGTAGAGAAATCAGCAAGACTTTTTCTCTTGATTTTAATGTGTTTTCTGGTACGTTTTCAGTTTAACAACAGGTATATCCTTTTTTCTTTGGTGTTTTGCTAAATCCATTTTCATTTTTGACATCAACAAGTGTCCAGATTTGTGAAATCATAACTGCACTGTGTATTATTTCAGGTACAAAATATGAAGTAAGTGAACAGATAACATATTTATTTTTAAGGAAAGCATAGTGTTAGAACCGAAACCTTTAAACTGCTGTTGAACTAATGGGAGTATATAAATAAAACAAACACAACTAATAACTTTTGGATTAAGGTTTGACACAAACTTAGATCAAAGACAGTTTTGGTATACCTTGGAATACATTGTATACACCTTGAAAAATATAGTATACCTTGAAATTAAGAGGTTTTTCATGCTTTCGATTTTCACTTCCACCATTATAAAACACTGATTATAACAAGGAGGTCCTCAAAGCTTTTCTTCTGTAAGAGTGATGTGTCTGAGAGTCACATCACATGTTTTATGTACAACAGAAGGGCCTAGAGTAAATGTGACACTGAAATCACCAAACAATATAGTCTTTAGGACTCAAAAGTGTGGTGACTGGGTTGTCAGATGATCTCTTAAAGATTGTCTGGCATTGTTTCTCTTTTCAATAGAATTTGTTGAGTTGGGAGGCCTTATTGTAGATTATAAAGACACTCATTAAATCTCTAATGGAAGGTGAGGAAAGAGGTAGAGCAGAGACACCACACATTGGCTTTTTTGCAGACACAACCAGGTCAAGATGGAGGCATGCTAGACCCTGACTTGCTCTGTTGGTGGTCAGGTGCTTTTCAGAAAGACAACAATCTTCCTCCCCCTCTCCGCTTTTTCCAAGGAGAAAAAATTCTTCCTCAGTCAAATAAAACCTTTAAATAAAGGTGTTTAGTGCAGTGTGTGTATGTGGGTACTTAATATCAACTGCATCATCTTCTGGGACATGATATTGTTAAAGTTGGCATTGTTACGGCCATGGGGGCATAGCTACACAAAGATGGAGACATGTCATTTTAGTAGAAAAATAAGCACCAAACTACACATTTTCATAAGGGAGGTTGCAAGTGGCAGAGATGGCAAAGCTGAGTTACCTTGTTGCAGGCAATATTTAATAACATCTAACACCAGAGGGCAACAGTTATGGAGTGGCCTAGAGATGTTCACATATTCAATACTTGATTTTTCAGTGTAATAAATAAATAAAGACATCTTCTTCAACATTTTCACTTAATGGAAATACCACAAATAAATTGTAGATTTCAATGTTGCCACTTGAGAATCATGGAGGTGTTAACACGAGTGTGTTTTTCGGTTAGGACTTTGACTTTCAGGGGTGTTACGTCAAAAGAGTTGAAAGTGTTGCATTTCATCTATAATAATATGTGAATTAAATTAAAAAGCCTTCTAATATCCTCTGACTGGTGAGTAGCAACTGCTCGCTAGGAAAATACAGAAATATTTCTGGTATAAATGATTTCTCTTCAGCTTTCATTTCCAAAAAAATAGAGCTGATTCCTTAAGTATTTCTAAACTTCAGTGGGGAATGATAATCTTCCCATTGCATTTCTGAAGGCTATTTTGACATTAATACAGACTTGCAGAGCTGCTCGAGTGAAGGTAGAGTTGAAGACATTTTTCAGATTAGCAATCTTTGGCCTTGACTACTCTTAGCCACTTCATATTCTCTCTTGATAAAGTACAACTACTGTTTGGTAGAGAAGCGCCTGTGTGTACAACAGTTCCTTTCACCTACAGACCCATTCTTTTCTTGCCCTATGTTGTCATCTGAAAACATATACCAACAATTACTCAGGCTGGACAGCTTCATTTGCTCTTTAGATCTTTAGTAACTACTGAGTTCAAGCAGTGAGGAACTGTAGTTATTTAATTTCAAGCCTGTCTCTGCATTTCACCTATTGCATTGACTGAATTATCCACGAAGAATCAGATTTTCAAAAAAGAAATCTATTTGATCTTTTATTCCATTCCATTCCATTGTGTGCAATTATAATTTTTCTATTTTTTTTCCAAAAAAACCCTAATAGATTAGCCCCTTGCCTATATATAAAAAAATGTTTATGATTGCCCAAGCTGGTTTTGAAGATTAGTCACATGCTTCATTTTCTACATACATTTCTGCATACATTGTTTTATAAGAAAACCTAAGCTTTGAGTGTCAGAGTACTTAATTCACAGGGGAATTGTGGAAACCACTTAACAGATGTTCCTTTAAATACTCTTGTGCATGTATATATATATATTTATACAAGCAGTGGGCTTGGGAAAGTTCACAAGTTTTCTTCTTTCATTTAGTTTTCCTATTCTTTATCTTTTAAGTGAGTGCAGAAGGTATGAAATATTGTGTAAGGAGACAGAACTAAGTGACCTATTGGCTTCCTCAGAGAGATCTACACTTCACAATTTCTTCTCAGAAGTCTGTACTGTTAATTTTTACCTTAACTGTCACTTTGTTCAAATGAAAACAGCAGTGATCTTTCTGTCAACTTCCACAAGAATCTTATAATGAAAAGTAATGCAATAAAATCTGCATTGAAATGGTAAATAGCAACAGCACAAGAAAATAGCTGGCTCTGTGGTTGGTCATGTAGGACACAGCTACTATGTCTCTATTCTGCCAAATGTCTTTATATGCTTGCGAACACCTGAAGCATGTGAATCAGAGTACACATATATTCTGTTCCAGTTAATAAAAAGATGGCACCAGTTGGCTTTACGTTATTCCATATCTGCATGACTTTTTACAGCCTTTGACTTTTATATCAAGTCACTTGCAAATACAGCTGGTGAAAGTTTCCAGGTGCTTTTTCTAAGAACTGCACAGTCTTGATAAGAATATAGGTGCATAGTGTAGATAATTGCATCTGAAATCTTTGGCAAAACTATTTTATTTTCCCTCTTTTTTTTTTGTTTAAAGGAAATTGACTCTGAAACACCACCCTGAGAAAAACCAACAAAAATTTTCAATTTTCTATAATTCCTCTGTCTTGCTCATTTACCAGCTCTACTTCAGACTGCTGATACCTCATGGGTTTAACAAAGTTCTTGTCTGGGGCCTTGAACCTACTCCCACTGAAGTTAAATTGGAAGGCTTCTGATTCCTTAGTGATGACTTAATTAGGCTTTGTAAGAGATATATTAATGTAACCAGATTTCTTTTTTTGTGTGTGTGTAACTTATATTAGTAGTTATAGCCACAAAGCAAAACCAGCATCAAACCCAAACTTCTAGTACAAGATACTGACTCAGATTTGTCAGTGATCATACCTTTAAGAACAAAAGCTCTTTCAATATCTATTTACTAAATTTGAATACATTATTTGAAAAACACATAATGTGTCACAGATCAGGAAAGAGAAATAGTTTATAAGTAACCAGAGATATTTCTAAAGCCAATGTGAATCAGAAGGAGAAAAATACCAAATGATCAGGTCTGGCAAATAAGTTATGTTTAAACTTTGATTATAAGTGTAAATGGCAAGCAGTATGAAGAAAACTTAGAGTACCAAGTGTTGTAGTAAGCACAAAAATCTAAAAGAATACACTCTCTAAGGCTATCACTCTACAGGTTATTACAACAAGCACTGTGCTAAAATAAAATTAAAATCCCACATTGCTAAGGGAAAGCAGGGAAAAGTCAATTATTTCTCATGCATTATGAACACCTGAATAGCAAATTATCTTTTGTTGGTTTCTGGATTTCTTTTTCCCTGCCTTGATGGGATTAAGATTGAATGCCTGAAAAAAATATTTTAAGCAAGTATGTCTCCTTCCTGGATTTCATAACAAGAGACATTTAATGGACATCATGAAATTTGTTAACACACTGTATCAGTGCAGGAATGAGTTTTTCTGTTTTTAAGGTGTAGATTTTGACTGACATAAATTACAGAAGGAATGCGTAAATACTTGTGAATAGCCTGAAGAAGCAAAATCTGATAGAGTTGTGAGAGTTAAGGAGCAGAGACATACCAACAAGCATTCACAGATCAGCTTTATACCTTCGTTAATGTAACTACCTTCATTTTCCTAATTTCAGTCTAGATGAGACATGTCTTGTGTACTTAACTGGGGTCAAACAATGGTATTACACATGGACCATTTCCAACAGGAATCTTTACACTGGCATCCTCTTCATAAACCTGGCCCTGGTTAAACACAGCTCCTCCCTTCATCCAAACACTCTAAAACAACCAATTCTCTTCTCCCTCCTCAGACTGCTCAACTATCAAAAAGGGCTTAAAGAAAATATTCACCTGTTTTCCATGATAAAGGATCAAATCAGATTATTAGCTGGTCTAGAGAATGCACTCAACTGTAATGAGTGGTAACTCTACCATGAAAAGCAACTAATAAATATTGAATTAGTTCTATCGAAAAGCTTAAGGCACAGGTTATGTACTGTACTTGCTGGACCTTTAGCATGGTAGAAGAGGCTGCAGGTTAACTTTTAATGTGTACATAAAATGAAAATTGCTTTTGGCCTTTGTAAAGCTTTTATTACAGCCACATGGCAAATCGAGTTATGCTGATACATTTACTAACTAAAGTTTAACTTCTCATAAAAATAGCACTTTTCCCTATAGACACTGAAAACAAGAACAGTTAGCAAGAAAGCAGGCATAACTTGCTCACAGCTGATTACTAAGATGCTCATTCCTCAATATTCAGAACCGGGGTTTTTAACAAGAACTGTAATCATTCTTGCAAATGTTTTGAAAGTGTGTCCTCAAGTCTGACAAATTACACAACTGCAGCATGAAGCTGAAAGTTTTACAGCTACATGAAAACTTAGAAATGAGGAGAGGCAACAGCACAGACATTGCAAGATGAATGAGCAAAGAATCAAAACTAAGTCCTCACTGTGCCATCTTAGGCTCCAGATCTTGGAGAGCTGCATATTAGCCAAATTTGAATTGCTTAGTAGTGTTTTCCATATACAAATACATTTTTTTTCTTATTTTAATTATTCATTAATATATTAATTTGTAATGCCCCATGTTGTAGAAATGAGAGGTAAGCAGACAAAGAACCACCAGTGAGCCATAAAAGTTCTTTCCTGATACTTGAAAAAGCAATTTTTTGTCACTGGAAATTATCCATTTGTTCAAAGGACCAAGCTGCACTTCGATTCTTACTGCTTTGGTGGTGTGCCGAGTCTCCTCACACACTGTGACTTCCTTGGCATTTGCAAGCACTTGACTATGAGAGGGTGAGGTGCCATTGGCCCCATTTAGACTAGATGGTTGTTGTAGGTCCCTTCCAAGTGAACTATTCTACTCTACTCTACTCTACTCTATTAATCTCTTCCTGTAACCACTTGGAAAGCTTTGGCTGAGCTTGCTTATGGTGATGAAATGGCTGCACTATCCTTCAGGCAACATTTATTTTAGTAACAACTTAAGCTGTAGAATAGCCAATTCACAGCCATCATTGCCATAGCCGTTGAAAGGTAAATGCCTGGCAGAGTTGCACAGGAGCTTATCTACTTCAGGCTTCTTATTCTTACCCCCTTCCTGTGATGATGTTTCCTGCCTACAGACCTGTGGGACAGCTTGACTAGTGCATCCCTGATTTCCTTCTCAGGGAGGAGAGCTACTGTAGGGAGCAGGGTACTTAGCGCCTATTAGGTAGGCAAGTCACATGCCTAGTGCATACAGGGCCTTCCTCCACCAGGGTAGGAACAGAACAAAGGAAATTCACCATTCCCAGGAAGGCTGTGCAAGATTTATTCCCCTCTGATACCCTGAAAACAGATCAGAACCTGACTGAAAGCTCTGTAGAGGTCACTGCACGATGGCAAATGTCACTTTACAGGACTGAGAGATAATTTTTTTCTGGCCCATTAAACAGTGCAATCCTCTGTACTCATTTTCATCAGCAAATCCTGATAAATCTGGTCATTAGACAGAAATGTTTATTGTATATCAATAAAGTGAAAAGCCTAAGAAGGGAACGTGAAATAATTCTTTCAATATCTGTTCTGGGAAGAAAGCTTTCAGATAACAACCCATCACTGGAATCAGAGAAAGTGTCTTTTTTGAGGTTCCTGTTTTTCAGACGGAGACAGTAAATATGCTCAACACCATTTTAATCAAATAAAAGCACATTTTTCTTCTTTCCCTTCAGCAATTAATCATATCCTAGCTGAAGGGAAATATATTAAAAAAAAAAAAAGGCAACCCGAAAAACTCTCCACCGCCTTGAAGCAGTCATGCTAAAGGAAGCAAAGTGAGTTTTCAGAATAATAAGATCCTTTGTTCAGGCTTGTTTTGCCTTAGTGAAATCTGAAGAAACATGTATTTTCCCCTAGATATGAAATACTTCCTTTACACTTCTTCCTGATTTCATTCATAATGTGGTCCTTATCACCATCTGAGAAAAACAGAAGGATTAGAAAATAACAAAGTCTGCTTCTTTGGGAAAAATTCTGCAGACAATAAAGATGGGAGTAAGCTCTGTAAGTGATTCTAAATTTCACTGCTATCTGAAGTGCCAGATCAAGGTTTTTCTGCAGGTGAAACTTTTTCATATTGATAGTGAAATACTGCCTTTCTAGCCCATTCAGATCCCAGCTGTGGCCTTCAGGAAAATTCAGTATTCAACTATTACATCTCTTAATATTTTATTTTCTCCTCATCTTTAATAAGATCTCTGCCAAGAGTTTTGGAGAGTCCCACTTGAAATTTTAATTTTCTCTCCTCAAAATATTTTCATATCCAGCTGCAGAAATTAGGATTCCTCTATACTTCTCAATGAGAAACCTACTGTGCGTGTTTATCCTACTGGATTGCTCCAATACTGCTTTTGTTTGTTTGTTTGAAGCATGGTAACACAGAAAGCAGAGTGGTGAATCTGAGGCTTTAAAGAAGGAGACAATCATATGTACTATGGTCTGTTACCATGAACTGAGCCGGGAAATCTAACTTGATGGATATCCCTCTGCTGTTGCAGCACTGACTGGTAGTCACCAGGATAGAATTAAAAGGCTTTCTATTTTTCCAAGTCCAAGATGAGAAGTTACTCAAGAATTAAGAATATTAAAAAGTCTATGCTAAGCAAAATTTAGCACAGAGGATTAAGTTTAGTGTTTGTTTGTGTTCCTGGGGTAAAATAAGCCATAATTAATATGAGAGGTGATTTACATACTGGGGTATTAATACATTGGACATTACACAGTAAAGCCATGTGGTTCACACTGCTTGGGGCATTAACGGATTACCCAAAGCAAGTATAATTCATGCATGACAGACATGATTTATCACTCCACTACTTTTGAATTTAAGTCTGTGTATTATATCAAAGTTACACAGAGTAGAAAGCCAGAGTAGCATGGCAGTGAGTCAGTACCTATGGGAATTAGATCGTGCGACAGAACAGAAAAAGCTTAAATACCATCAGTGTGAGAGATGAATAACTAAGAGGAATGTTCGGGATTAAATGTGTAATGAAGTGAAGCAACGGAGATAAGATTACATGTCTGTACACACCTACTTAATACATCCCAAAGAACATTCACCCCCATTCAAATCAGACAGACATGTTGGAAAGAGAGCTTTGAATTATCAGAAAGACTATGGGGTCTAAAATACATTTGAGAACAATCCTAAATTTTTACCCATCCAAACTGTGAAGAAGTGTATTGTGTCTCTGCTCTCCTGTGCCAGCATGATATTGGTGTAACTGCACCGAGGGGAATAGCCCATGCTATAAAGCTAATGCAATGCAGAGCTGTGCCAACCCAATGGACTTCAGCCATAAACTTTCTAACTGCTTTTTAATTGTTCCTAATGACTGCTGCTATGGTTTGGCATCTAATTTACGTATATGAAAATGTTAAAAAGGATGATTCATACCAGATTCAGGTCAGGGGAAGGAATACAATGTCATTTTTTTAATACTCAATCTATTTAAGTGGTTTTGCCCAAAGGCAAAGCTTGTGATATTCACATCTACAAAAGCTTCAACCTCCGCACAAAAGATGCACTTTTTCATTTGTAAATGTATCAGGACAGCCTCTGAAAACAAGATTTCATGTCCGAATATACCACTGGCCAAGCATTATAGAAAATATTGTGTTGCAGTATATGCTTATAAGGAGTAGTCACAAGGACTTTCATTCGTCCTCCACTTCCCCACAGTTCAAAAACTTCTCATTCAGAAGTCACATGGTTTTTAAATTGCATTTTCTGCTGGTTTAATGTTCAAAAGTACACTTTGTTTGACTGGAAGTGGCTAAAAGGTCATAACTTGGCTGATTATGGATGCAATACATTTACAAATTCCTGTCCTTTTTTCAGTGGCTCATACATCTTCCATAAAGCACTCGTTAAACACTCCCAGACCAAAGGTAATTTATTTATTGATGTTAGATAGCCTAAAGTTGCCAAATTGGAGGAGGCTAAGTTATTAAAGGTTAAAGCTCTTATAAGGGTGTGATAATTTACACAAATATCTGAATAGAAATTTAAGTTTCTAGCTTTAGATCCAAGGGTTGTTTTTTAAAATATTATTGCAAAAAAGCTTGTGCACAATAGCTGTTTCTCAGAAACAAATGCAAAAATCACTTTAGTACATGAAGACAAAATGCCTACCACACTGAAGACGCCCACTTGGAGACTCATCTTGACTCTATGTTAAAAAACATCTCCATTTTCTGTTTTTCTGTTTAGTGCCCCTCAATCTCTTCTTCCTTTCGAAGAATATCTGACAAGGTGATAGCATTATTCTGAGAATACTATTCCAGAATAAGAGAAGATATGATGCTTCTATTTCTTACAGCTGAATTCTCTTCTTCGGACAATTTGCCTCATTCTGAGATGTTCCCTGTTACCATGGCACACTGTATTTAACATCACATCTAACCATATCTAATCTGAAAAATTGTAACATAGTGTTTTTCTTCCACCCGCAAAATCTTCAACTTCCAGCAAAAGAGACAGACTGCTGAGCTAAGCGTTCCTCTGCTCTGTCCCAAACACTGGCATTTCTTTCAGTATTAGGCAACTCCACAATGAATGTTAAGGATTTAGGAGCATCCTTTTTACATTGATCACTCCTACAGTTAATACTTAAAGAATTCAGTACCCATAAGAAATCAGGAGTTGTTGAACCCTTTTAGCAATTTGATTTAGCATTTATCAGCAAAATACTCGTGTTATATTTGAAACATGAGGCTGGATGTGTAGACTCTGTTCCTGTCCTCCCAGGGGGTTTCTCTACACGTAGTCTCTTTGATTCCTTGCTGAATAGCGTGAATAGTACAGACAAACAAAGCACAGTGACGATTTATGGTGACTGCTCAGCCTTCTGTATTGTGCCAAGCCATCAGTAGCTTACCTCTGTCAGCAGCAACTCCTCTTAGAAATCTTAGAATTGCTTAAATGCCTGATAGAGGAACCTATTATAACTGTCTGCTTCTGCGTAAACAGCAGACTTGGTGTTCAGAAATAGCCTTCTGTATTGGAAAAACCATGAGTGATCATGCACAGATTATGTAACAAAGCTGTTGGAAAGAGTGCAGAAATAAATGAATTCTGGTTAGGATAATCATATTCATAATAATCACGTGTAATTTTAATAATCTTAAAGGGGAGGGTGGGAAGGGGATCTCCTGGGTTAGCCCAGTAGACTGACCTCAGCCAGGTTTGTGCAATTCTCCTTGCAGGGGAGGACAGCCATTGGTATACAGGACTTCAAGCCCAAAAGCTTTTTGTAAAGTACGATTAAATAAAGGAAAGCATGGGTTTGAGTGAATGGTCTGTGAGGAAATCTCAGTTTTTACCTGGAGTTTATGTACCCTACTTTTTCTTTTTTTTTTTTTTTTTCTTTTTCAACACACTTCTGGAGAATAAATGTCCCTTTTTGCTTTTGTGGATTTATGTCTTTCAAACCAATGAAATTATATGATCCTTTGAACAAATTTTCTTTGCAGTCAGTTGGCAAAATGAAAGTTCCCTGCAAGAGATGATATTGTAATGCCTTCCTCATCACAACAGGCTACAGGGAAAATACAGACAAGCAGTTCCCCTGCTGCCTTAGATATACCAGTCTCGCCAGAAACACTAAACAATCAACTAAATAATAAGTAAAAAAATATGCTGTAGCAGTCTCTGTGTGTATAATAGAATCAATAGTGCCTGGAAAATAGCTTTCCATGTTGGAAAAACAATGATAGTTTATTCACAGATCATGAAACAAAACCACCGGAAGAAGCACAGAGAAAAAATATCTTCCAGTTAAGGTAATCATATTGATATAAATTATGTTTCATTTGCTCAGTCTAAAAATAGGAGGGTAAGAAATGAGAGGGGGAGGTTTTTTTCCCATTTAATTGCCTTAATGAGGTCCCTGAAGGTATATAATAAATATAGATTAGATTGTGTAAAAATTAAAGGCTCCACCTTTTATGAACAGATTATTTACTGTTTGTTACTTGTGTCTCCTTCAAGACAATCACTGTGATGAGAAGACTTTTTCTGTACTGAGGTATGGATTTTCTGAATCTAAAGCCTGTTCGTATCCCTCAGTTCCAACAACTTGTCAGGCTGTTGGTCAGACATTTGCAGTTTAGAATGAGAAAATTCATCTGAAATGCACAAGCAAAATGTATAAAAGCATCTGTTGCATAACAGAAGAAAAAAAGAGAAAGAAGAGAAAAAGAAAAAGGAAAAAAAAAAGACACTGACTTCAAGTCCACAAATGTTGGAGAACATAAATAAAACTTCTCTCATACCTGAGATGAAATGTACGGTATAAAGAAAGTCCTCCTTTTTCCATAAAAACCATGACAAAATATGTTTCCTGCTTTCCTAAGTCTCATATTTACTACCAAAACATCCTCTTCTTTTATTTCTTTATTTCCTGTATGAGATTGTGATTCCAGAATGAAATGCTTAGACCACTGACACAGGAGTGATTGGATCACTTCTTATGACTTTGAATAGCACACATAATACGAAACTATGAGGAAAGGCAGTAGCTGATAATCAGACTTCAGGCACAGAGTAAATGTGCAGGAGATAAGAAAATCATCATTTTGGCAGGACCATTTTGCTCTAAACCTTCTAAGAATCTTTCTTCCTTATCATTTGTAGTAACAGGAAAAAAAGAATTTAGTCTTGTCTTGATAAAATATATCCTGCTTCATCCAGTGTTGCTCCAGCAATGTTTTCGTTTTCCACCCTGTCAGTTTTCTTAATTTAATTATGGAGTCTGTGATTTTTCTCTTGTTTTGATATTAACTTCAGGGAATTTGCCATATAGGAAATATGCTTTTGTACTATTGTGTCTATATCTATTTAAATATGTTTAAAAAAATCTAAATTAGATCAAAGAATACTTAATAGATGAGTACCACTCTAAAATAGATCATAGGATTCAGTGTTATTATAAGAAGAATGGCAATGTATTTAGTCATCTGACCTGTGAAGATCATAATCTGCAGGTTTAGAAATGAATTTGTAACAAATCATTAGAAAATTAAATTTTTTCTCAGTTTTTCTCACACATTGGTGGGAAATGTCAGGATGTTTCTAATAAGTAGCTCAGTCACAGAGGGAGCCAGAAATGCAATCAGGAAAGGGTAGCTCAGGCAAGGTGCTGACCCACGGCAGGGGGAAGCACATGCAGAAGGTAATTTCATTCATGAGCAGAGGTGATTGAGAATGTTTTTCTTCCAAGGAACAGTTTGAAAAAAATTGAAACTATTTCTAAGGGATGATATGCAGAATCACTGAAACTACCATCAGGTCATTGCACTTTATATGAAGCACTCACCTGGAATATTCTTGGTATTAAAAACAATAAGCAGGCAAGAAAGAGTTAGAAGGAAACAAAGAGAGTTTAGAACCATTTTTAATTAATGGCTTCCTATGTGCTTTACAGAGGAGTATAATATCATCCCCATGGAAGAGATGATCAAGCTAAGATATGGAAAGGTGAGAAACTTCCCAAAGGTCATCCAAAGGACCAGTGTATAACTATGGAATATGACCTAAATCTCCTGATTCTCAGCATAGTTTTTCACCAACCAGGTTATGCATCATCCTATCAGATTACCTCTGCTAAACACAGATTCTGAAACAATAAAAAAAAGAAACTGAACACATGATTTTCCTAGAAAGAGTGAACTTTGGAACATGAATAACAAAATAATTGGGTTTCATTAATAGTTTTGCAGATCATTTCCACTGTGATGCATTAGCAGGACTGGAAAACATGTCGGTAGAATCTCACTTCTAGCGATAGCACATCTTCATAGAAATTAAATTTATATCACATATCTCGGCATTGTTATTCTATTGGCAGAATTCGATATCCTATTTCTAGAGCTGATTGGTTGCTTATTAGTTAGTTTAATTCCACTTCCTGGGTCTTTCTTGCTTGGTTTTGTTTTTTTTTCCTCCCATCTCACCTGAACTGCGATAAAATACATCATTTGTTAGAATTTCCCTGTGAAGAGTTTCATACCTAAACTATTTAATTTTTTCATCTGAAGAAAACTATATTTTGCCTGACATTAACAACAGATGAGTTAACTGGGAATGTTCCATCCAGTAATGGAGTCTTCCCCAGAAGAAAGATTAACTGAGGTGGAGAATAGGATGTCATTCACTGAAGATTTGACAGATTTCCTGAGTGCAATAAAAAGCAAGAGTTGGTTAATACACTCTGATTTATAAGCAGCTGTTACTAAATTAAATGCAATAAAAAGAAAATAAATTAATATCATAGATGAATGGGTAACAGAAATAAGGGACTGGTTTGACCAATACAAGACATTATGAGCTGACCACTGAAAAGCTGAAATTCATTGAAAAGAAAGAAAAAGCATTTGAGTTAAGGTATCACAGTCTGAAAACTGTGTGAGAAAAATTAAACACCACAGCAGGAAGCTGCTGAGAAAGAAGAGTGAGAGAAGACACAAGGAACTCTTCAAGTAGTATTTCAGAGAAGTTTATTTTAGGATCTACCTTAGATTAGCTGTTGCTCCATGGCTGTGGAGCACAGGGAATCAGCAGAGAAGTTATTAAAGTTATGCTCTACAAATAAGTTGGTGGGGTTTTTATCACAATTTTTTTCACTTGCATAAATACTTGGAGGATTGCTCCTTTGCAGTGTTTGGATGTCACCACTCTTTTCTTACTGATACATTTCTCTCATATCTTGAAAGCTGCAGCTTCTCCTCACCTTAGACATCTCCTGGGGCTCTTCTGGCCCCACCGCAAACTGTTTTTTTAAAGGACCTAGACACAGGAGTCATTACAGGAGGGCATACAGCTATCCTGGCAACTATGAGACATCAAAGTAGAGTCACAGGTTCTGTTGCTAGCCGTCAAAGATATGACTGTATTGCCAACCCAGCTTAAGGGTATATTAAATTAACTGTGCATTGACTGTAAATAAGCAGTGATGGTGAAATGCTTTATGAGATGGTGAAGCAAGGTATATTACTGCAGGGCAGTCTGGGTACCTGCAGCTTTTCCCAGGTCCTGGTGCCATTCCTTGATGGGACTCTATGTCTCTGCTCCCTTCTCTCCGCTACCCTGTCCCCTACTCCCCTCCACAGGCTCCTCTGGACTCTGCAGAACTCATATCTTCTGTTCAGCCAAGGGCTTCCATCTTCCTTCCCCTTGCATGTCTTCCTGCTTGCTACAGAACTGCCTTAATATAGTTTATATTATCACTCCGTTCAATGCAAATAGCACATTCTTTGTAACAAAGTCAGTGTCTTCACATTTCTTTGCTTGCCATCTAAGTAGTCTATGTGGGTTTAGGATGAAAATGGAGCTCGTTTATATTTTCCAATTTATTTTACTTTTTCCACCAAAACATTGAGATTCTTAATATATGTTAAGAAAAAATCTTGATATATGTTGAGAAATACTTTAATTTACTTTCACTGTAGCATTCTAGCTTCTTTCTACCACAGTGTTTATCTTTCCAGTCTTTATGTTCTTTCAGTAAAATAGCCGCAGTCTTGTTTCGGGTGAAAACAAGAATTAATGACATTACCTACTCAAAAAGTCTACAGTTTCCCTCTATGAACTTCTGCTTGAAGAAACCTAACATTTAGCTCATATTTAGTTGGTTACAAAATATGTGGTCTCAATTAGCAATTTATCTTTCTAACACTATTCTCTTATGTCACCACTTTCCTGCAACTGTAGATGTTTTATCATTGGCAATAAACAAAGCCTGTGTAAGTGATATTACCTATGTGTCTTGTACAGTCTTCAAGGATTTAAAGCACTTCAAATACAGTACAGTTCTGTGCTTTCCAGATATTTCTTTATCTTCAATGAATAAATAAAAGGTTGATCAACAAGATGTTCTTTCATATCTTCTTTTTCTGTCACAGGAAGATGCGAGTTGCCATCCAGATACTGAGATGCATGGTTTAATAAGACTGTTTCCAGTTTTAGCATAAAACTACAAGATACGAAATCGCAATTCTTGGGCCGCTATCTGATTTAGGTTGAAATAAGTAATTCAGCCTTTTTCCACTGAGAGTCATCAAGCCTCCCTATATTGCAGTGTTAATTAGAGCAGGATGAATTTTTCAAACAAAATAAATTTGTGAAATTTAAACACTTTAAAGTGTTGAATTATTTTTCTTTGTGAAATAGTGAGAGCCTAAGAGTTGTTTTAGTGCTTCTTCCCCATGAATACCTTTCCAGACACCTATAAAATATATAGCTATACATTTCTCTATTGCAAAACTCGTAAGCGTATGGGATAGTATTGGTACTGAATACTAATTTTTCACACACTAGATATTATTTTTTTTTCCAAGAAAAAAAATTGAAATATTTGTGCTCAGAAGTCTTGAAACAACCTACAGATGAAAATGTAGTTTTGCACCAAATGGAATTTTAATGTCATTGATAACAATTTAATTATTTTCCCTTAATTTCAAATTATGTATTTGACATATATATGAACATAAAATGTTTCCAGGCCACAGACCAAAATGAAATACAAACAAGGGAAGTTTCTGCTCCTACTAGAGAAGAAAAGGAGAATATATACTGTTGAAAGCAAGAATGTGCACTAGAATTTCATTCTGGTGCAATTCCGTATAAAGCTTTCAGTTGCATCATTTTGCATTTCTTTGTAGTCTGCTTTTATTAGGGATTAAACTGATTCACATGAACATATTTACAGGTAGGTGAGAGGGTAGTGAAAAAGAAGTCTTAAATGGGCAACCTCAACAAAGTATGTTATCTTGTCCTTGAAAGACTGTGGGAATTGAGAAGGATCATAGCAGGTATTTTGAATCTAGCCACCAAATGTACCAGTGTGCATCCTTCTGTCATCCTAGTGCCATGATGACTGGTCTCACTGTTTGGTCATTGCCCCTTCTGCCTTCGCTCTCTGGCACTGTGTCCTGACAGCCTGGGAATCACGTGTTTTGGTCCACAGAGTAAAAAATCCTAATATGGAAGAAGCAGTCGAAACAGGAAACTCTCAAAATGCATTTTTGTTCACTTAAAAAACAAAAAGTCTAGTTGCATAGACCTCTTAGTTTCTTTCTTTGTATTCTGGCAACAATAAACCCAAATTTAGTCAGAAGATGAGCTCCCAAGAGACCAGGATACACGCCTTTCTGGCTTTCACTCCCCAGCCCCATAACTCTGGGAAACATGTGGAGCTGACTTCAGAGACTGGAAATGTTGGTATCTGGATGATTTAAATTCAATCCAGCTTTGGCAAAGCTGACTTTAATATCTCACTGGAGGCAGCCTCTGTTGCAGTGCTGTGAATCCCTCATGAGATGGATGAAGTGCCCAGAGTTTTCAGCTCACACCTCCATGGGAGAGCATCTGGAAATTCAGAAACCCCCTTTCTCCCCTTCATCCTTTCTTCCTCCTGCTCTGCTCCCCCAGCTCCCAGCAGCACATTCCGACAGGGTGGTCCTGGCAGCCTCATGGACCCTAAAACCAAGATAGCAAAAAAAATGGGCTGCCTCACAGCTCCATGGCGCTCACAGTCCCAGAACTGTAGACAAAGGCTGGCTGCCCAAGGGAGAGGGCGGAACAGAAAAGAGGTAAGACCTGAAATCTTACTTGATCAGAAGTTTCATCAAAAACAATAGTTTGCCATGTTTTGACAAGTTGGCCCTTCAAAATGAAAATTTCCCATGTGATTTTTCCCCCCCAAACTGTTCTAATTTGCTGCACTGAGTCTTTGAAGGATAAGTTACCTGGAAAAGCTCAAAAAAATAGATTCTCAAAGACATGTCTTGATGACCTAACTCCTTGCAACTGAGTGAACTCAGTCAAATAGGTCTTTAAGCATCAGCAACACTATAACAATAAGGGCAGGTAGAAAACTGTCGTCACTGTTGACGTGCTGGATGGATATTCTGGGAGGGGAAAAGGGTACTTTTTAAAGGTTTTCTGTATATCTAGCATTGTATTTACTTGACCATTTGTGAAAAGAGCAAACCACCGTTGACATTCATACACAGAGAAAAGTTTAAATTTTATACACTACTGCACCCATTGTATCTCAAGCAAAGTTCATGCTCTCAAGGCCACCCTTCTATGCAATGCAGTCAACAAAATCTATTTTTCACTTTGCTCTTCTGTCATACTTTTTAACAGAGCTCAGAATTAGTGCAGCAAATGCAGCTACAGGGATGAGTTAGGATAGTAATTTGCTCTTTCTCTTGCTCAAGAAGAAAGGTGTAGAGATGGGAAAGATTAAATCAAAGAGCTAACGTGGATAAATCTGCCAAAACAGTCATAAGTAATTAGATACTAGAAAGACCAGCTCTTTTGCTTTAGCATGAGCCTGAAGTAACAACCCATAACACCTTACGCAACACTACTGCTATCTCATTGATAAGTCTACTCATTAAAAATAGTAGATTTTATTTCCAAAAGTAGCCACTAACCGTTATCTTGGCTCTTAAATGTGAACCCTGATTTTCAAAAAGCAACACATTAAGACTTCAAAAATTTTAGCAATTTAGAAGGTATTGTTACAGTAGAGTATTTTTTTCCCTATTGTATTCTTATTTTTGTTAGTGCATAAGTAATTTAATGACTACCAGAATAAAAATAATATGAACATAAAGTTTAACCCTATCATAAATAAAGGTGATTTATGAGGGAAAATTAAGGCATAAATAGGCAAAGCTTGCCTAAATAACTTGGTAATAGCTGACGTGCAAAACTGTTGTAAAAGCAAAGTAAAGATAAGAATTGCTCAAGACACTATAAGAAGCTGCAAAATGAACCCCAAAAGAGTATTATATAAAATAGATTTTGTGGAAATTATGTTAATAATGTAGATTGATTAGACTAAGAAATAGCACCCTAGCAGAAACAAGAGCAACCCTGATAAAGCATTGGAGAACTTACTGCAGAGACCCATAGTATCTTGCCCAGAGAAGTTGTGGATGCCCCATCCCTGGAAGTGTTTAAGGCCAGGCTGGATGGGGCTTTGAGCAACACAGTCTAGTGGGAGGTCTTCCTGCCTGTGGCATGGGGGTTGGAACTCAATGATCTTTAAGGTCCCTTCCAACCCTAGCCATTCTATGATTCTGTGAAAGGCTCACCAGCAGCTGTCTTTTTTCCTCTCTACAGCTTTTGTGATGCTGCTTCCTGTGAGCCTTTGATATATTAATTGATGTTTCTTATTAAGTGCAGTTTAAAAGGATTCTGAAGTTTCATCATCCCACCTTTAACATCTACACAGATGTTCTCCACCTGACCAATTACATCTCAAGCTAACTTTCTAATCAAAAGACACAGAGCTGGAATCTGCTATCTAGACCAGCAGACACACATGTACCTTGGGGGAGGCTCTCTCAGGAGCATCCTTTAGACCTGTTTAACTCACGGTCCAGACCCTATGGAGAAGTGGTCTTGGGGGCAGCAACAGGCAATACAATAAATCAGCGCATCTTCCAAGTATATAATTTCATGTTTGGGGGGTTGAGGTATGAGTAGGTTGAACAGAAATTCAATTAGATTGCCACATGGAATACTTCAATTTTTCTCTAACAATTTTGTAACAGAAAATTTCCTGGGAAGGGTTTTTTGACATGAGCTAATGGGGCACTGTTTGCCATGACTGTCCCAGTCATGGGGGAAAACACTCTGTTCATTGCAAGTCTTCTTAGGAAGGAGAGGTTGCAGGTTAGTTATGGCAAAAGCAACTACCTAGAAATGACAGCGATATAGTTCCAACAAAAAGACAAATAAATGGAGTCATGATTGCTCAAAATCAAAATAATTAATTTGTACTTTGGTATAGATCAACACTGACTGCAGGAAGCAGAAGAACCGGATAGATAATATAACCTTAAAAGGAAAGCAAAAGGGGACAAAATATATATTTGAAAATATAAGATTAAATCTATCTTGATATAAAAAGTTAGATTCAGCAGAATAAAAATAAGGTTAACTACATGTTTTCAGAAATCCAAAACTGAAGGCATTAACAAAATTCTGTTAGGACTGAAAGACTTTCATTTATTTGAACAAGCTTTGTACTAGGCTTTTATAGCACCAAATAAAAACAAAGATATTGTGGACATATAATTTTGCATCCTTGGTTAAGAAGTTAGTAAGTTACACCAAGTTCTTTATTTCAGATAACCTTTAATGCTTGAATATGCTCAGAATTATTTTGGAGGCAAACCTTTTAAAATTTTTTCTTGAAAAAAGCTATTTTGTGGGTACCAGTCATTAAAAGTTGTGCTGGTTGTGGTACATTCATAATCTCACTGTAACAACTGGACTTTCACTGATGGCATTATTTGAAACTACTCTAATACTGTAAAATTTGTAGTCTCCAGAGGAAAAAAAAAAAAAGTATTTTTCTGAGGATTTTCTCAGGAGACTCCTTTGATTAGAGATTTCTTACTTCAGAAACATTTTCCAGTAACATTTTCAGAACTGAAAAATATACAAAAGTATGTTTTCTTCTTTTTTACTGGATTCTAAATTTTGGTAGTTTGAAAAGAGTAACTTATTGCATGGAGTTTCTCCCACTTCCTATTTTTATGAGACTGCTTGTTTATAGATCCTCTGAATTTAAAGAATAGGTTTACTGTAACCTTTCAATCACAGATGAGTTACTTTGTCCAAGGTGAAGAGAGAAAAAAATGAAAAAAATGAAGTTATCTCGTTATAAGAAAAGGGAAATCAAACTTTCATTTCATGCTGCCAAGTTGTTAATAGGAGGACAACGTAAAAGAGAACACAGAATTCTCTGAAAATAATTAGATTTTTTGTTAATACTTTGGTATATCTTTTTTACATAAATCTACTTTCAAAAATCTTCAAAACATCAGATAGAAACAATCTTTATAGATAGGCAACATTTTTTGAACATTGAAAGTAAAAGAAAAAATGAGCTTGAATCTTCTTCAGTAATTTGACAAGCTAAAATATTAAAGCTTAAAAAAATTTCTTTCTCAACATGTAAAGCTTAATTTGAAAGAGGGAAAATTCAAAGCTAATTTTCAGAACCAAAACTCAAAATATTTCATATCTCTCACTAATATTCTGTGCCTAAGACAGCATTTGCAGCTGCAGAAACAGCTCCCTGACCCCCTACAAAGCCTTTCTGGTGTGGGGAGTACTGGGTGAAGCCTCCCTTTTTGAAACCTTGTGCTGCTGCTCTCACCTTCACTCCCTTCTTTGTACCCAACGTTGTCTTTGTGCCTGGTTTGGTGTCTTTGTTTTGGAAGTTAGCTCAGGAACAGAGGGAAGCACAGCATTTATGCTTGTTTGCTTTTACAGATGAGAAATGAATGTTGAATTTCAGTGGCCTTCTCCTTGTGAGAGACCAGATCAGAGCAAGGCTACTCCAACAGCAGTGCCAGTATTACATCCAGTTACATCCTCAACTTCCCTCTTTTGCTTCATCTTCAAAAGTTTGGCCAGTGTCTAATAACTGTGGGGGGGGAAATAGACTGATTTAACTGAGTTCTTTAGCTGCAAGTAAGAACAGACTCTTTTTGCCATTTGCTTGATGTTCCTTTTTCGGCACGTCTACATCACCTTTGTTTGAGGTGCACTTTGCAGCAGTGCCTTCAGCCTTGTACATGCTGATTAGAAAATTGTAGGCAGAGGCAATAGCACCTATTACAGGAGCAACTTGACACTTTCCGTCCTATGACTCTGATTTCCATTGGTCATAACTTCATAAAAATCACAGATTTAGACTGAACTTCCCATGCCTGGTATCTGTCTAAGGCAGTGTTTTGGTTTTGTTTTCTTTTTTAAATGTTTCAACCAAAATAAAGTGGACGTTTTGAAAAATACATTTAAGGAAAAAATACATCACTCTGTCCACACTGAAAGAAAAATTCCCAAACCAGCAATCAAACAAACAAAAAATCCAAAACAGCAACAAAAAGCCCAAACCAAGCCCTTGTAACTATTTTGTTGGTTATATTTTGTCCACACTGTAAAAACAAGCAAACAAGCAGACAAAACACCGCGCACATGTGAAAACAGACCCTGCTTGTAACTATTTTGCTGAAGATAAACCATCACAGTATTTTGGAGAAGGAGTGTCAGGCATGCTTGTCTTTCTAAATTTTGTGGGGTGGATCCACAATGAACAAAAATCAAGTCTTGTTTTTGAATTAAAACTTTTAATTGTGCTCAAGCCAAAAGATTTTAGATTTTACACATACTCCATCAGTAAAATGACTGCAGAGTTACGGGTATATTGGGGTCCATCAGTACAGCCAGAGTAACAACAAATGGGGAAACCCCAAATGGAGCATGGAGCAAGGGTGGTTGGGCCTGATTCTGTCTGGGGACTGCAACACTGAGGTTAAACTGGGAAAATACCTCAAGATCGTAGATTTGGACAGGAGGCTGCTTTGTAGGCTAACTGGTTAGGCTGGACCAGGCAGGTATAATCCCCGTGGGGTCCCTGACTGAGGATGGTGCAATGAGTCCAGTGGTTCCTGCCACAGTGGTGTCTGGGAGGGAGTTAGAGTAGTGTTTCCGGGCTCTTGTTAAGTTTAAGGATTTACATGGTCAAGGAGAAGCTTATTGAAGAAGCAGTATGTGCACACATGCCTCTGCAGACAAGCATGCACGAGTGGGTGTATGCACACCGACACACACAGCATCCAAGGTGGGGAGGGAGGGAGAGAGGAAAGGTGAACCAGGGATGTGGTGTCAGCAGCAATCACCTCTCCTGGACAGATGCTTGCTGTTCCCAGCTGGGGGCCCCTGAAGATGAAAAAGTTCACAGATTGGGCAGAGCGGTGAGAGCAGCAGCACCTTTCTGCCCAAACCTCATCAGGAGCTGAGTGTATCTGGCTTGGGCTGCAGAGCATTCAGCTCCACATGGCCCAGACAAGCCTTGAAGCATGCAGGCAGTGTCTGCTGAGACCTACAGCCCTGGGGAGGGCACACTCAGAGGACAACACTCTTCCTCAAAGTCAAAGAGAAACAACGGAATAGTATATGGTGGGTCTGAGTGGGGAACATCGTGCACAAATGCAAACTAAGGGGACAAAAATTGGGGGTTGCAAAGGAAAATTCTCAAAAATTAGAAGTGGTCCTAACAAAGGTAGCCTGTACATCCTTAATGCAGCTCTTTTATGCATACCAGTTCTTTGATGTAAGCAGTATCATATCCAGCCACAACAACACGACAAAGTCCATTCAGTTCTCCCAGGGCTCTGGTGAGATTACCAACCCCAGGATCTCTAAGAAAAGGAAAATGCTAAAGTACAGCAAGTTCTTCACTTGCGCACAGAGAACACAATTTACCATTTTGCAGTGGATTCGACTGACAGTCTGAAAAATCCTGCTCTGCATGCCTTAGAGGAGCAGTAAGTGACAGAGAAGGAAGATGTTCAAGCCACTGCTTCCCCAGAAAACAACAAAGAGATCTAGTTTCAGTTCCCTTCTCCTCAGCCATGAACAGTAGGAGACTCTGACTTCACAGTGCTAATTAAAGAACTGGACCTCGGCTGTGTTTTCAGACTTTGGGGATTCCTTCATCACATGGATCAGTAGTTGCTGAGTTGCCCAGGTTGTTGCTTCTTTTCATTGTGCTCTCTGTCGGGTTTTCAGCCTCTTTGATCGAAATCTTCAACTGGTGTAAATTGGTACTGCTCCCTAGGGACTTAGTTTTTAAAGATGAAAGAAAGGTACTATTTAAAAGCACTGCTTTGTCAGTCTGACTGTGAAAAGATGAGTAAAAATGGCTGCTGCTTGCAATACACAACTGGTTGCCTTAGTAATAAAGTCACAATCGGGTTGAAGGGACCCTGCATAGGACAACTAACATCATTAGAGAAGTGGAAAGATAACCCTGGCAGAAAGGTTCACAGCAATTAGATTGAAAATGAGCATTGCAACAACAATTAATGTGCTCTTTTGCTGCTCTCCAATTATGATTGATCAACCACAACTCTGGCTTTTTATATTGGGCTTGCTGAGTAAATTCGCTTTACTCATAACAAGAATCATCTGATCAGATAAAGCTACTGCCACCTGGTGCAGAAGGGAATGCAGCATGGATGGGTTAATCTCAATACCTATGGCAGCTTAAATTGAAATCCCTTTTCCTTGTCATGGTGCATCCACTGTCCTTACCAGTACTGTAACAGCATGTTTCCTTCTGTTAGACATGAAAACACACTGTGAATCATTTTTTGCAGGAAAAAAAAAACAACTAAAAAACAGCAAAAAAACCCCAGAAAGATGTAGATGAAAGATGTAGAATCTGGTAGAATTGTTTACTTATTTATATTATGTGAAAGCACAGTCACTGATATATTTTCCCTCTGGTGTAAACTTTGTCATTTGCTATATACCTTCTACATATACTTAGGCAGTCAGGACTAGTCATGTTAGCTGTACAGATAGATACACTTACGAATCCAGAGAGGATACATAAACCAGGATACTGAAATTGAGGATAGTGAAAAGCCTACCTTCTGTGGCCTGGGGTGTTGCAGATTTGTTAGATTCCCACACAGAAAAATTTTAGGAAATGTGTATTCCATAGGAAATGCATAGCCTAAATGTGCGTCTTCAGAGAGATATACTTTATCAATTTAAATGTATGTGAGTGTCAGACTTCTTTCTTTGTCCCCACATTTCGCTGTTCATGGATTTGCCCTGTCAGGGTCACTGTGTGCCTATGACTCCTTCTTCTCTAGTGGAGGCTCCAGTTCTTTAAAAGGCTTCCATTTCAACACCTTTTTTTTTTTTCTTTTTAAAAAGAAAAGTTTCTATCTCCCCCTGAAGTCTTGATCTAAAACAGAAGCTGTCATGTGCTCTGGCACCATTCCCACCTGGAGTCATCCCTCTTCTCCTTGCAGGCTAAGTTGCTCCCTTGGAGAGTTCCTCCTGGAGCTACCCTGCCAGCCCTTTCATCAGCGCAGTCACATGGCCAACCAGCAAAGAGGTTTTGGAAAAAGAAAACTTGCCCTGATCCATCCCAATAATGAGTAAAAGGAGAATGCTGTCTGTAGCTTTGCTAAGGTTCAAATAATGAGCAGGGAATCCAAAGAGAGAACAAATAGAGGCAGACCTGGGGAAGGATTTGTGTGTGCATACGTGGGGATGGATGGAAGGGATATGACTACATCACCAGTACTAATGGTCGCAAGAGGTGGAGTGCTGCAGACTAACAGCAAACTCAGCACTTCCATGAAATGCATTTTTCTCTACTTAGGTCACCTTTTGAACACCTTTTGTATGCCTGATACACATTGTGCAAGAGCAAACTAACAGGTATTATATGGTCTCCTTCAAAAATAAAAGCAATTTTTCCTAATTTTCTGTCTAAGTACTGAATCTTGTTTTCCTTTTCCTATAGTGTCTCAGTCAAGGGAATAGAAACTAGTAAAAATGAACAATTATATAAAAATAATGCTGACAGAGTTGCAAACACACAGTATATATTTATTCCCAGGGTACCAGTGGAGAGTTTTTCCTGGCTTAGAGATGCTCTAGAAAGGGATTAAATCAAAGCAGTACTGAGACCCTTTTGATAATCTTAATTAAATGTGTATCAATTGTTCAATTAAAAAAATGATGTATTAGTAAATAATATTTATGCATTTATGCTAAAAATGATGGCTGAAATACAAATTTTCCTAGGTGAAGGGGGTAGAATACAATATTTCCACCTGCTTCCGTGTGTCATCTACAGCTGATCTTCAACCTCCTTTTTCTCTCTTTGGTTTGGTGATGTTTTTCTTCCTTGGCCCAGCCACAACATGGAAGGAGAGCATTCTCTTACCTTGCAGTGCCGTAGCTGGGGGGCTCACAAGACCTGGAGCAGTAGGCTTGACCCCTAAAGGGTCTTCACATCCTGAGGACAGGTGTTTAAAATTCTATTATCCATCAGCGAACTTACTGTTCTTTTGAAACAGACCGAAAATAAAACTCTCTACTGAAGAACATAAATTACATATTTTGGTTGTCTTATGCCTTGGATCATAGCATTCTTTTACTACGCTGCACATTTCCAGTTTGAACTCCTGACTAGAAGCAGTGGCTTCTTCACAATAAACTGACCCAAACTGAAATATATGTTCATTTAATTCATAAATTCCCTTCTGTCCTGGGCAGAATGAATCAACACATTCCCACATGTCTTCCTAATAGAGAATCTCATATTAGGAACCAACAATAAAGTACATCTGGGAAGATTTAGCCATATGCCTTGGCATAATTTGAATGAATATAAAAAACTGTGTGTGTTCTGGAATTTAATGGACACTGTGTGTTTCCATTAAATAAAAACAGTACTTCCCAGTTATCCCATTTTATTAATAAAGTCCTCTCTAGGTAGGAAATTTATTTTATAAAGGAGCTATTTAAATAGGTAAAACTGTTGTGCTTATATTGTGTGTTAGTTAAGCAATTCCTATATATGAAATGAGGAATATATAGTCCCTGGAATACATTATGACAGAAGTATTCAGAAAGAAAAAAATCTTATTTTTTACTAAAAGTATTTCCAAAATCAAATTCCAGTAAAAATATATCAAAGAAAACCTTCTTTCACAGACGTTTCTCTATGCTTTATTTGGAAAGATTATCTCCTACACATTCCATTTTATTTCACTATCCTAACACACAGGAAAATGTATCAACTATTTTAACTTTAGTTATCGTGAAATTAGCTCTCTAAGGAGCAGGTAACAGCCTTAAAACATCATGTTTAAAAATTATCTTAACTTTTTGCTGTTATCCCAGAAATAATATTATCATATTAAACCTGTTTTTCAAGTATCCATTAGAATCAGAATGTCAAGTGAGTCATTCTTTCAACATAATCAGAAGATTTGGTTATTTTTATTTGTTGAAATTATAATTATTTGCATATACAGCCCTATCACTAGTAGTTCAAGAAAAATGACTTAAGATGTGGTGGTCATTTTGGACAGACCGATTAAACACATTTTTATAGCAAAGTCAGTCAGAGCAATGTTCTCTAGATGATCAAAATCTTGTTCTAATTATGTAATATTTGCAACAAGAAAAATAGATGGCATTGCTCATGACTCTGTACACAGTAATTTCAGTTTACAGATGGTTCAGTTTTATGAGTCAGGTGACAGCTTCACAGCAGGCCTGATGGATTCCCTGAGAAGTACCAGGGAAGCTCATATCATTTTTTCCCAGTTCTTCTAAACATTACTAATTCAAGTAAGAATATACTTGCTTCTGAAAGTGATGACAATACTCTAGCTACTGACTGTAAGAAAGTCAGAAACAGAAACCCCACTATCCCCAGTCATTAAATTGATACCCCAGCTGAGTTTACTACTGTAAGTGACCTATTATATACCTGCATGAGAGAGACCCTATTAGCTTCACGCTCTTTTTCAGTGATTTTAATGTAAAGAAAAAATACTATAATAAATTTGAATTATACCAAACATTGTTAGTTATTTTTTTCATGGAGCTATGGGACACAGTGCATGTGGATCCACACTCTCCAGGATCTGTTCTTCCTCCTCCTTTATAGAAGACCAACCTTTTCTGCAGAAATAAAAGGCACGAAATGTTGTTGACATGCTTTTGGTTATGTATGAGTTTTAGATATCCATAGTCTATTAGAAAAAGTAAGCTAACAGCAATTGTTTTCCTGCATTATAGGTAACAGGCCAACCGTTGCATATCAATTCCCTTTCCAGTGTTTGTGATTGTATTTGGGGACTAGGGGAGGATTTAAGCACCTTCTAGAAATTAATACATTATAAAACATGTCTAGATGATCGTCTAGTATTTTTTAGATGAGCATTTTTAGTCAAGATTGGGGTGAAAAACATCATTGGGATAGTCTAGAAGCAGAAGGAAGTTGTATTACAAGTATCTCCCTCAGATAAAAGAAAAGACTTCCTTTCATAATACATAATTTTAACAAACTTTATTCACATGTAAGAAACTGCCTTGTCATTATTAAAAAAGGGGGAAGAAATTTAATCTCTTGCAGGTCGCATTAAAACACCAAAAAGAAAAATTTCCAAATAGAAAGCGGGTGTATGTCACATAGTGTTGTGCAATGGAGAATGGTATTTTTGTGTTGCTCCTGAGAAACAGGCTTCTACCCTGTGCTTTGAGCCAGTGAACCTTCCCCTGCCCTGAGAGGCAGGTGCTGGTGTCCACAGCAGTGCAGCAGGTAGCGAGAGGGAGGTAAGCAGCACCTTTGGCTTTGGTCTTTGGATGCGTCTTGCCTCCTCCCTGCAACTTCAGCAGGTGGGCTGGCATGCCTTCATCCCCACCATGTTACAAGAGGCAACTTCAAGGGTTTAACACTCTGAATGTAGCTAGCTCCCAAACCTGGACTTTCACCTGCGTGAACCATACCATGAAACTGAGTTCAGGGCTGCAGTTCTATACTGCAGTTATGGCGTGTTCCTGGGTAGTGTTTATGGCCATGTCTCTGCAGCTGTAATCCTCCACGGCTGCCCACGAATGTATGTGGGGTCCCAAGGGGCTGGCAAAGCCAGACCCCAGTGAGACTTGTCACAGACAGCGTGAGAGTCCCTAATAGATGACCTGGT
>JAOXNO010000024.1:36815042-36825178 GCA_028565335.1 Limnodromus scolopaceus
TCCCAAGGGGCTGGCAAAGCCAGACCCCAGTGAGACTTGTCACAGACAGCGTGAGAGTCCCTAATAGATGACCTGGTTGTGGATCCCTGCCTTACTTCTCAGCACTCAGACGAACGGAGTGGCCTTCTTTTTTCTCACCTATTTTTTCCTGTCTTGAAGAGAATTTACTGGCTGCATCACTAACATGATAGCATCGTGTAGTGGTTGCTTTCACCTCCAAAGCACTTTGCAAGCATTAGTTTAATTGATCTTTTGCATGAATTGAGAAAAAAAAGTATTTTATTAGTGTCGCCTGAACGTAACCAAAAGTTCCTCTCTTTGATAAACTGTTACTGAATTTTTCTGAGATTTTCTGGCCTCAAATCTTTTCCTAGCTTGTGTATATAATGATAGCTTTCAAGGACTTACTCAAAGTATTAAAAATGTAAATATAATTGCAGCTTGTATTGATTTTCATGGGCTTGTTCCTGGCTATCTGGTTTTCATAGCTCTGCTATTTGTTCTCTCTACCTATTTATACTCACAGATTTATTTTTTGGATAGCTCAGGTGGGGTTGCAAATTATCTTTAAAGATTTTGTTATAAGACACCATGTCCTAATGTCAGTTAAGGAGTATATAGCCTAGCCTAAAGATTCTGTGACTGCTGAGCTACCAAATTCACTTTGGCATATACTACCTATGTCAGAAACTGAACCATAAGTCCCTTGTTCAGGTGATTACATGTGTAAGCTTCAATTACTCAGTGGGAGTATGCTTGCTGATCTTTAAGATCTCCACATGAAACACAAGAGCATCTGTTCCCATCTTTATGAACCTCTAGTAAAAGTGATGCTCTGCACAAGCATTGTAGAAATACCCATAACTTAAAAAAAAGGTAGAAATTACCATAATGAGGGTTAAAAAAGCAGTTGATATCCATAAAGTGTGAATTAAGATTACAGAATCATGGAATTGTCAGAGTTGGAAGGGACGTCTAGACATCATCTAGTCCAACTCCCAATAGATTGCTCTGTTATTTCCTAATCAAGGAAACACATTGTCCCATTTTCTATATCTAGGAGAACAATAGTTTCTGTCATTGCTGTTACTGCTTGTGTTACTGTAGAATTTAAAGATTGGAGTTTCAGGCTATAAAGCTTCATCATGTAAAAATACACAATAAAGTAAAGTTCCCTGTCCAAAATAATTTACAGGTAGATGAACCAAACTGGTAGAGACATAGAACATAGTAAGTGGTTAGTATATCACAGTAAACAAGGGTCATCACATATGCCACCTTTTAGAAGAGTTATTAGATCTATAAATTGATGTTATTGGTAGGGTTCATATTCATATCATGTTTCTTCACTAATGTAATATTTCAGACCCTCAGTAAATTAATATTTCTCAATTAACTGAATATTTAGTTTTCTATTTCAGTCCTTCGGGGTTTGGAAAAATAGACTGCTAAGGAATTTTACAGAGAAGTAATCACACACATTTACAACACTGATCTAATTTCTGATATGGAACTTCTTACTTGCCCAAATTATGGACGCAGATGGGAAATGACTGTGTGTGAGACCCATAGGGAAATTCCAATATATCTGAAACCGAACACCCCAAATATGAATACAAAAGAAATATATGGATGAAAAATTAAAATTACTGGAACCAGTGCCTAAAAATCACTGCTACTTCTGAACATCAGCAAATGCTTTACCTACCTAAATAATGTAGCTTAGTACCTGAAGATGTTCTATTCTACCTAGATGTTTTTTTCTATTCTGTAGTCTTAACATATTTTTATTTTGTTCTATTTAACTGACACGGGCAAAATCAAGATTGGTGAACTGGTTTCATATGCTATCAATAGTCTTTTCTTATGTCATCTTTTTAAAAGCAATACAAAGATACAGTGAACAATACCTTTTGTTATGTAAATAGTATGCTACTGCACTTCAAAGCAAGAAGTAGTCATGGATAGTGAAATGAACAAGAAAGAAACAAAAAGATGGACAGCAAACAAATGGTCATTTGACCAAAGGCTGAAATGCACAATGACAAGTAGGTACAAGGATAGGACAAGCCTGACATTTCATTTTCCTCCATGAGATTTCTAGTCACCCCAAATGGAGTTGCACCTTTGGCAGCGTGGAAACAGACAATAGGTTCACTGTACTAATCACTGTCTTCTTTTCATTAACATAATCTCACCAATAACTACTGCACCGCAGAAAGCAATCTAGAAGAAACGCTCCTAAGAAAATTTGATTTAGCTACTAATAGAGGCCTGCATTTTCACATAAAGTCTGGTCTGTTAAGATGGCTAGAATTTTGAGACTTTTGTGAATTGTATTTCTTCTGCATCCTCTGCCTGCTTTCTACTTTCACCTTCTTTCACTTTCCACTGAAAGACAGCATCTTTCAGCAAAGATACTTCCTTTAGTGAATATCAGCTTCACCACAATTCACTAAGAAGACTAAAATCAACTTCACCTTCTTTTTGCGGCTTTATTAGGGTTGGCAGCTAAGCGAACATCTGCTGTTCAAGTACAATCAACATCTCAACTCTACAGGATAAAGTCTACAAAATCCCAAGTAGACTTAGTCCTGAAAGAAAACAAACAAAAAACCCCACCACATTCTCATTTCATTTTTTTCTAGAGCATATTTTGTAATCTATACTGCAGAGTGTCAGCTGTCCTGGACTTATTGCCACAGTCTAGTTTCTTGAAGAGGCTTATCACTCAGCATGAGCATAATGCAATTGAAATCAGTGGCGCTCTGCTCATATACATCAGCTGAGGATATATATAACCTGGAGTATTAAAGTGCACAGAAACTCTCTGTTATTGAGTATGCTGCTCTGCAGTTTTGCTGAAAGCACTGTAGATAGATGGGTAAATATGTAAATGAGAAATTTCTGATACTGCAGCTTTAGATTAAAATGTCTAGGAACAAAATTAGCAACACTAGCTTGAACACTGCAAAAAGGGGTAGGCAACATCTCAACATGTCTATTCATATTCTTAAAGTTTTAAAAGTACATTAGAAAGGCAGCATCTAAGGGTATATTGCATTTTATTCACAGTTTTCTTATAATGGCATAAAATCTGCCACAAAAAAAAAAAAAAAAAAAGCAGCAGCCTTTCTTCATTGACAATGAAACGTTTCTGATAGGTTTCCACTGTCCTAACTTAGTTAGTATGAATCTTTTATAGACCTACATCCAAACTGGCTGTATTATTGGGTATGAGTTCTCCCAGTAATACTGTTGGTGATATTTTAAATCATGGGTCATATTGTAAACCATGGATCATACAAACATTCACATAAACATCTTTTTCAAATCAGTGATTTAGATTCATTCTGATACATCTCCTCCCACTATGGAATCTGAAGGAAGGTTTATAATGTTTCCAGGTACTTTTTAATAAAATTCTACTTGAGAGATTTCTACAGTTCTCATAATATTCTATTTTTGTGTAAATTCTTATGTCATGTCCATCACTTGAATATCTGAGTGCTTCTTAGCTGCACATAGAGCAACATAACTAGCATCAATACTATGTTATCTGTTCTCATGTGCTCTGTCCAAATGGAGAACTGTGTGCATTGGAGCATCTTACTTTGTTTTGTTCTTGAGTGCTGAGGCTTTCTGACGTATTTGGTGAAGTGTTATGCAGTGTGAAAATATATTCAACCTTACGGCATAGGAGACTGCTGGGTGAGTCATCTAAGGGCTTTTTCATCCATACTGGCCTCCCTGTAGAAATCGCCTGTAAAAAGGCTGAAGTAAGAATTGGGCTAATTTCATTGGCGTGTGGCATATCTGAGCCTCTAGGTCACAGGGCGAAGTACAATACTGAAAAGCAGGTGTCATTACTTATTTATTTTAAATAAAAAGGCCTATTTCCTTCTTTACCTCTCCTTCCTCTTTACCTCTACAACTATCTTTCAGGTTGGTGAAGCAATCCCAGATGATATATTCTCTCTTACATTTATAATCATGGTTTGCAACTCAGTTCATGCATTCTGCAGATATCAGTATTGAAGCATCCTGGAATATCTTCAGGGAATTACGAAATATCAGGTTTCTTTCATGAACAAGCTGCGTAGCATGATACTAAAACTTCTTTTAAGTTGAAGCTTCTTTCTTCGATGAACAATTAACTTACATTTTTGCCCTTGAATCCTTGTCTACCATGTAAACTGTCACATATTTCTGAAATTGGTTTTGTTGGTACTGCAATTTGAAGTTTAAGTCAAGGAGAGCATAAAAACCCTTTTTCTAAGACTATGCTTGATCCTCTTAGACTCATGGCTTCTCAGCAAACCTTGCTCCCATTTGGAGGTTCGTTAGGCCCAAAGCAGAAGTATATAATGTAGTACTTTGGATGTGTGAAAATCCACTGGAATCCAAATTACACTTTTCATCTGTTTATCTTATCTCACACATTCCTTGCAGCTCTGGTAGCTCTTAGTCTTTACTCTGAATTTTTAATGGGCTTGAATCTTCTACTCTTTTTTATTCTTTATTCCCTTTCACTTGCCTTCTTTTATATGGTTTCTCAGGAGAAATTAGTAGTGGTAATCAACAGCTGAGTTGCTTTGAATAATTCTTCTGCATGCAAGTAATCAGATGTGGGATTTCAATAGGATGCTCATTAGGCTAACATGAGTCAATTTAACAAAAAGTAAGAAATTTTAGGTACATACTGAGAGAAGCTGGCAGATCTAAGCACTCCCTAGACAGAGGAGAATGATATTTTCTGTGTCGTTGTGCACTAACAACAAAACTGAAGCTAGTGTTTTTGAAAGACTTAGGATCTACAGGAGTAACGAACAGCAAAAAGCTTAATAGTATCTTCTTCCTAGTCATCTGAAATGGTCGACGGAGTTTTGACATTTGATCCTCAAATGCATGCAAAATGAAGCCCAGTTTTAACTAGAGAGAAACTGGAGTTTTTCTGTCTGTATTTTGTTTATGGCCAAAAGTTTTTCCAACAGATAGCTAGAAGCTTTTTTACTTTTTGTGGACATAGGCAGATATTCACAACCTCATCATCAGAAACACTGTTCCTGTTTCATTTAAATTTATTCATAGAGGTAAAATGGTGTTTCCCTGTACCACAGATTTCTTTTGCTTACACAGACTCAGAAAGATGGTTTTATCAAAAGGTCTTTTGAACATAGTAAGAAGACTTTATATTCTCTGTAGTTTTTCTGAATTAAGTTTTTTTCCATTAAGTTTTATATGGTAATGTTCCTGTAACGGATTTCTCTAGAATCATTCAAAATCCTATTTAAAATCTCAAGTATCAAGTGCAAGTTATAAAATATTATCTAGTATGAGAGGAAAAGGAATAAGAGAGTCTGATGGGCCTTAAGTACTGTAAGCGTGAGCTTTGACATTTTGATCTTCTATTTTTTTTTTCCTCTCAGTACCCCAGGAAAATACACATGACATAGAAGTCATAGTTCTAAATGTCTTGAAGGTAAAATAGTCAACATTTGAAATTAATAATCAATGGGTTTGGAGATTTGTTTGTTTGTTTGTTTGTTGTTGGTTTTTTTAATAGTTCCCATCATCTAGTGTCTGTTAAACAAAGCAAGGTAAAAGAAGTCTGGTTTTCTGAAATAGCTCTGTTCTGAGACTGGAATTACTGTTCTGTAGTAAAGAGCTCCCAGGCTCCCAAGCCACAATAAGGAGCTATGGTCTTGCTGAATCAGGCTCCTGGTTCCACCTTGGGAGCCCAAGGAGATCAGGAGTCCTTCAGCTGTGGGATACCTGACACTGGGGCTGCCGATGCACTGCCCAGGGTATTGGGAAGCAAGGGTTGCACCACAGCGCCACAAAGACCTGCAGTGCCTTGTCCTGGGGAAGAAGGCTCAGCCAAAAATTTCAAGGAGTCTTAGACAATTAAATCCCTAGAGGCTCCTTCCCCCTGGAGTAAAGGAAGGAAATAAAAGATGGTTATTTCTACTCTATGCATTAAAAAAACCCAACAAACCCTAATGGTTACTTAACACACTGACATTTCAAACAAATTGGTATTGCTTCTAAGACACCATACACACATATCTATAAAATATCTGTATCTGCAGAATATGCTTAGCAGTGGGGCTGGTCTGTAATGTGGAGAGAGCACTGAGATGGGGTCCAATCTGACTGGTGTTCAACCAGCAGATGATACCTATCCACACCTTTATGATCTCTGGCCAGTCCCTTCCTGGCTGAGCTGGCCAAGTGTCCTCGGCCGAGCTGTGCTGGAGGGACCTCCCTTTCTCTGGGGCACGTTTAGATGTCACTCAGGGATGTGCTTTGACTTGCTGGAGAGCTGGCATGCGTTACCCCTTCAGGAATTTTTTGGTCACATTTCCAAGCTCTTGCATGCAAACCGTAATTCCAGGAACACTTTTTAATGAGAATTTCACTCCTCAGTGAAGCAAATATTGCAAGGAATTTGAGACCCTAGGCATGGGTTTTATAGTGCTTCTGCTGCAGTCCTGCCCTGTGAACATTTGTAGACACATTAGCAATGCACATTTTACCAAACCTTGCCTGGGTGTTCTCAATGAGATCCAAGGACAAAAAACCAGGGTTAATCTAAAGCCCAATTTATCTGAACTTCAGGGCACATAAGTCCATAAAATAGGCAAGCCAAAAAAGAAAAAAAAAGAAAAAGAAAAGGAAAAACAAACCCAAAGCCAAACTACTGTTTCTAATGGTGAAAAAAATCTGTGAACATGTTAAACTGAACTTGAGAGGATTCATCTAACTTTGAAGGAGCAGAATTGAACTTGTGCCTTCAGCCTTAGCAGAACTAAGCCTCATACCATTAATAACAAAAATATAGCTTTAGCTCACTTTTCAGTTTTTTTATTTAAAATGACAAAGCCCTGCAACACAGAGCAGAGGCCAAACAGCTTCGCCTTTTTATTCAGTTTTAATAGAGATTGTTATGTACTGTAGCATTATTCTCTGTGCACACTGATGTTCCTGCTTTCTCTCCACTTCTCTCCTTAGTGTGAAAGCTGTCTCTTCTCACTAATTAAATTTCATTACCTCCCACTGAAGTGAAGAGACTGAGAGATTGCTGGCTGACTGCCTTTGACACACTCAATCAATCCTTAGAGAACAAATAATGAACCTTTTTTTTGTTTGTTTTTAACTTGTAACCTTTTTTCCCACCCTGAGACACAGTTTGCCCAGTCATTTGAATTTTGTCCATCTTCAGTTTCAGCACCCTAATGATAAGTAATTCTGCGGTCATGTAAGTAGTCAATAAGAGGACAGTTATTCATCTCATCTTAGGCACGAATATTAAACTCCCAATGCCATTTTGACCCTAAAAACTTGCTTTAGTATTACTCATGGGAAACCCTGGAATTTTGCTATATGGGGACACCACCAACACTATATTCACCCAGCCTTATCTAAAAAGTTATTTACATAGAAGTTAGACTTCCATTATAGAGTTTCTATTAATTGTACCTCATTTTTTAATTATGAGGATAAATCAATAAACAGTGGAGCTCTACTGATTTAGAAGTGACATCACACACAAACTTTACTATAATTCTCAATTTATGATGAGCAGAACTGGGTGCCAAGGACACTTGTTATCAGGTAGTAAATCTGACCAGTTCAGAAAGAACAAGTGAAAGAAATAGTAAACCTATAAGAAGTAATTGTCTTTAGTACATTCACCTTTTTTTTTTGGGGGGGGGGGGGGGGACGACACACCTCCATCACTGTTTTTCACATTCAGACAGTGCACAGCTACTTTCAGATAAGAAGTGAAGGAACAAAGACTAGGCTTTTTGTTAACTTAGTAATATTTCATCTGCCATGTAAATTCAACAGCTCTAACCTAGTGAATCAAGATTACAGCTTTATTTGTACTTTAAAACATCAATACACAGAACATCTGTGTACAGCTCAGTATAGGTATGGGTCATATTTAGTCCCTGAAATAATTTCTTTCTGTCCCCAGCTTACTTCCAAAATGAAGTCTTTAAAAAATTTCACTTTGACAGCTGACTATACGAGACCCCACCCCTCAGCTGAGACTTTGCGAGACTCAATTACATTTTTGTGAGCACTTGCCATATGTAGACATGTATTTATCCACTGTCATAAACTACCCAAGTGTCTAAGTCACCAGAGTATACAATTTCTCATGATAGAACTAAGGCAAAGGTTTATATGTCTTTCTTGATATACAAAACTAATGCTATACCACTGTTTTCAGACATTTTTTTTTGGTTTAGAACAGCTTTCCCTCTCTGGTCCACTTTCTTTGCTGGGGTATATACTTTGTATACAAGATATCAGTTCTGTTGCTATGGAAATCAGTATGCTAGAATTGATGGAGGTTTGGGGGTTTGTTTTTTTGTTGGTGGTGGTTTTTTTTCTGCTTGCTTAATGGATTAACTACCTACCTGCTGGTTTATGGAAGTCTGAGTTATGCAGACCTTTCCATGCTTTAATGAGGAAAGTATCAGCTTATTTTGATTTCCAGAGATGTCTAAATCCTCTTCTTGCCATGACAGGTGTTATCCATGCAGTATGAACCACACTCTAATTAATTGTAAGATGGCTATGTAACCTGATAATTAGAAGTGGCAAATATTAATTTAGAGGGTTTCAGAAGACAGAAACACTCATTTTCAAGTCTATGTCTTTCATCCACCACAAAAGGGTAAATGCATAAAAGTGTGTTGGTTTGTTTTTGGTTTTTGTTGGTTTTTTTTTAAATAAACTAATATGGTCTCTACTACATAGACTTTCTAAATAAATTAAGTAAAATTTCTTAATGTCTCTTTAGCTCTTTTTTTTTTTTCATCTAAACATGAATATTTAAGACCAAAAAAAATTCCCTATCTCACAGGATATTGCAAGCATAAGAGACAATGTAATGTTAAATACCTTAGTTATTTAAGAGATATTCAGGTATTGCCTGCCTAAAATAGAACTGAGTATTCTTCCTCCCATGAAAATTCTAGGGTATTTCTTTTGTCTCCATAATCAGACCTCCCTATGAAATCCATATAAACTGTTAATTTCATCTACCAATACAGAGCTTTATCCTAAAGTGCATTCTAACCTTATGCAAACTGAGAACACAACTTCCTAACAGAAAGCGCAAAGCTGCATATGTATTTTTGCTTCTCCCATACAAGCACAACGGGTTAACTTTTTTATTGGTTTGTATCAAAAAATTCAAAAGTTAGTTTAGATATGAAACACTTTTCTTGGTTTGTTGGATCCCTATGTAATATAATTGGATCTACATGTTCAGGTATGTGTACCATTTACATTTAGAATCATAGAATCATTTAGGTTGGAAAAGACTTTTAAGGTCATTGAGTCCAACAGTAAATCTAGAACCATCAAGTCCACCACAAAACCATGTCCCTAAGCACCATATATACATGTTTTGTAATATCTCCAAGGGTGGTGAGCCAACAACTTTCCTGGGCAGCCTGTTCCAAAGCTTGATAATCCTTTCAGTAAAGAAATTTTTCCTAATATCCAATCTAAGCCTCACCTGGCACAATTTGAGACCATTTGCTCTCATCCTATCACTTGTTACTTGCAAGAAGAGACTGACCTCGCTACAACCCCCTTTCAGGTAGTCATAGAGAACGAGAAGGTCTCCCATGAGCCTCTTTTTCTCCAAACTAAAAAGCCCTAGTTCCCTCAACCACTCCTCATAGACCTTCTTCTCTAAACCCTTCATTTATTTAAGAATTTCTTTTTTACATAAACTCTGAACTGAATCAAGTCAGTTGAAGGTGATTTGTTTTCAGCATGAACTAGAAGCGTGGTTATGCTTCTGACCTCTGTCCTGATAGCCACAGAGCACTATGGAGGGAAGGCAAGAGTCCTTCACTCCTATGCAACACAACATCACAAGATGTTCTCACCCACTCAGTTCCCTGAGACTAAATGACGATAGTGACTCCTGCAGCACCTGCTGGGTGATCTGCTGGATGAATAGAGTCATAGAATCATAGAATCATATGGGGTTGGAAGGGACCTCTGGAGATCATCTACTCCAACCCCCTTGCCAGAGGGAGTCTACCTAGAGCACATTGCACAGGAACTTGTCCAGGCGGGTTTTGAATGTCTCCAGAGAAGGA
>JAOXNO010000024.1:36825278-36840540 GCA_028565335.1 Limnodromus scolopaceus
TCCACCACCTCTCTGGGCAGCCTGTTCCAGTGCTCTACCACTGTCACAGTAAAGAAGTTCCTCCTCATGTTTAGGTGAAACTTCTTATACTCAAGTTTGGGCCCATTTCCTCTTGTCCTGTCACTGGGCACCACTGAAAAAAGACCAGCCTCATCCTCCCGACACCCTCCCTTTAAGTATTTGTAAGTATTGATCAGATCCCCTCTAAGTCTTCTCTTCTCAAGACTAAAAAGACCCAAGTCCCTCAGCCTCTCCTCATAGGAGAGATGCTGCAGGCCCTTAATAGAATAGAAAGAACAGAAGCACTACTGGAGCATATTTCACCCCATCTTCCCTCCCTTCTCCACCCACTCAACTGTTCTCATGAGCAGCTGCTCAGCCAAAAGCAGTGAAATGCAGACTGGGGCATGGGAACACAATCCTCCCTGTTCTGCTAGAACCTCTAGAAAGGCATGCTAGTATGTATGGATAGACGTAAATAAATACATGCCCTGTTGTTCACAATGTATTGGCACAAAAAGCCCATTTTTCTTTTAGAAGTTAAAGAGCAATGAAAAAAATGCATAGCAATGCTCCTGATGGGCTCTTCATCAGAACAATATAGGGATCTCATTTTTCTGGACAATGAAACAAGCTTTATATTCCATCCCTAACCAGTTCTGGGGCCAAAACTACTTCAAGTATGAGGTTCATAGCAAATGCCTTATTTTAAGAAAAATTGTAAAAGAAAACATTTCAAATTCCTTTGAAGGTCCAATTAATTATAACTTATATACAACAACCCTTGGAATCTTTTTATAAATGTTATTCTTTTAATGTCTGAGGTAAAAATTTGACATAACCTCCCACTCCACTCCTGAAGTCAGTGGCTGATGAGATTTTACTTTAGTTGTTTGTTCATTATTATCTGCTAATCTCTACACTGTTACTGTGCTACATCATTGCTTCTTTCAGACCAGTTACAATACCTACCATTTAATACTCCTATCAGTATTCATTAAATGTAAATTGGGAAGGAAAGCATCTGTTTTATACAGTGACTAAATGATACCAGTTAGCTAACTAATTCTGAGCAAAACTTGCCTGTTTATGTCCAGTTTCTATATTCGTAGGTGGAAAGATCCAGTCTTTCTTTGATTAAAGCTGCGTATGAGCAGTTCTTTGCAACTGTTGTCACAATTGCTGCTTGATGATGCTTGAAAAATTATTCTCTTTTATTTTAACGTCTTGTTTTACCTAGCATTGTCAGGCTCTATTTTACTTTCATTTGATTTCTGGGATAGGAAGTGTAGTAACTCATGTCCAAGGAGATGCAACAAATCATATGACAAATTAAAAACAAAATTTGAATCCATAACAGTACCAATTTAGTTTAGCATTCATATGTGAAAGAAAAATAGAATGTAAAGTTTCTGGTGTCTGTTTTATTTTTATTGGCACGGCACAACTTTAAAGTAACTGGTGCAAATCACTTTGAGTTTGTCATTTACTATAGGCAAAGGATAAAACTCTGTGTCAAAACATAAATGCTGAGCACAGCTCCATGGTTCTAGTTCAGAGAAAAGATCCATTTGATTCATAAGAGATATTTGTTTGGGGAGGAATTGGGAAATCACTACCCTGGCTTGAAATAGCTCCTGGTTGCAAACTCTAATTATGGATACATCTGCAGAATAGAGAGGAAACAAACATACTGCAGAGCTGATGGATATAGGTATCTTACTATCCTTTTTTTTTTTTCTCTTTTATGCTTATATTATTCACTGAATTGCAGTTTTGTGTATAAAGTTTTTGAGTCTTTTAAAACCCAAAGTGGGGAGTCATTTGACTTAACTTCAAACTTCTAAATACAGAGGTCAACACCATAGCTGCTTGTCTAGACTTTCTAGATGTCTGGTGGAAAAAATAGGCAATATTGAGATACAAATAATCTCAACTTCAGACAGATACCTGAATTAGATAATATCAATCATACATAAAATGCTTCTTTCTCTTCAATTATCGTAAAGAGTCTAGACCACAGTCTCAGACATAGACAAAGGCATTATAAGTTGGTCAGTCAAATCTCCCCTGCTCATGCAAATGGAAAACATTTGTTAGAACAGCAGGTGACAGACTTTAACTCTGCAATCCCCCCAAAAAAGAGGAAAGAAATAAACTATTTAGCCTTTTGGACAGTAAATATTTCTATTGCTAACACTTCTTACTGCATTTCCCAAGCTAGAGAGGACAAGGCAAGGATTTGTCTAAGAAAGACTAGACGGTTAGACATTATAAGGACTATATGTGACAGCAGCAAGTACTAAAAGTGTCAGAAATAATTATAGCTGTTTCACTTTGTTGTACCTGGAACTCAGACATGGCACTGCACTCTTGGGGTTGCTTATGCGGGTGCTTGCCTGCAGAGCAGCTCCATCGCAGCACCTGCATAGCAGATGGGCTGGGAATCCCTCTGCTCTGCCTGGTGAAGAGCTAATGCATACATACAGGTACATGGTCAGAATTAGCTGTGGTGAGCAACACTGGAACAACTTGGTTTTGATTCTGTTTTCATCTCACCAGAAGGATTATTCCCACTCTTGTAACTCTGGCACCACTAGTGGTGTCATTTCTTTCAGCTATCCTCACAAACTTTGCTCTTGTCAGATGCAGACATTTGAAATGGGATTTCCAATTTCTTTCCTCTTGAGTTTGAAAAACAAAAATCTTCAAAGAAGCATATAAAATAAATACTAGCTTTAAATGACTTAAAATGCAGTGTTCAACTACACAAAATGATCCTTGTGATAAACATGGAATCACATGAGGTTATCTCAGGCCTGTCAGGTCATACCATGTTATGTCAGTGGTGATGTTATATCTTTGAGCTACTATAATCCAGAATGATTTGATAAAACATGGCACACCATGTCTGAAAAATGTTATTAGGAAGGTAAAGATTTGTAATCAAACTATAGCTGTATTAACATGTGACTAGTTCACATGTACATGTACCACATAAGCAGTGCATGCTGTATGTAAACTTTCTATGATTTCCCTCTCTGTTGCTTTAAAAAGTGAGTGCTACTTGCCCACGGACTCCCTGTCTACAAATATTTACAAAATGTCATCTGTAAATGCTGAAATACAGCTCTCAAACCACCACTGGCAAAGTAATATCTATTTATGGCTCCATATAATCAGATCTTCTTTTGTACGTTTTGTTTCTTGTTGAAAGAGAGCAGCTTAATCCCTCTGGCACTAAGATGCTGTCTAGTAAGCCATTCTGTGAGAGTTTTTTCTGTAAGAACTATTTTGAAAGGACTGAGAATCAACCCCTTCAGTTACCTCGCATTTCTGGTTCTCAATTAATTTTAAAGACAAGGCTAAGAAACAGTAAATTCAGTCTGGATGCACTCAGTGCAAGAACTTTAACCTCTGAGTTAAAAATCTTGTTCCCTGTAGGTCTGGCCTCCAGTTATTCAGGCTGTTGTTTTACCATGTCTAAAATTACAATTTGAATTGATAAGATAGTTTGTACAGAGGCTAAATCCTTTTCACCAGATACAATATTTAACCATGTACCCCAAAGCCAGTCCTTGGCCCAAAGAGCTTACAGCTCTTTCTGTATCACAAATATTCTGTAAAGAAAAAAAAAAACTGTGTAACTTCCACAAACCATGGTAACAGCACTAAGTTTCCCTAGGTAGATGTTCAAGTAGCACGAGCCATTGTAGCCATCATCAATGCTGCAATGACTTTGACACAAGTCAGCAGAGGCACCAGTCCCTGTTATCAGCGTGACCACGGCAGGATTGCAGCAGCCAGCCCCTGCTATAATAACCAGCCTTGTGCATTCTTACATTACACAACCTCAGCTGCACGTAAAGATAGATGAGCAGAAGAAAGAGTAAAATGCTAAGGAACCATAGCGTGTTACATTTTTCAAAGATTTCCTAGCATTAAGAAATCTAAATCTGCCACATTGATGTTACCTACAATTTTGAAACAACCTAAAATAGAAGAGTTGGGTGCTTATTTAACTCTGCCTGGCTTCTGTGGAAATCTATCCATTAAGTAGTTACTCTAGTCTCAGTTTAACTATACAACTAGATAATCTTTTTGCATTGAGAGGTATCATTTAGCATAAATAAAGGTAACATCAAATCCACAGATGTTGCTATCTAACTGGACCATGGAGTAAACACACCGTACTTTAATCCTTACCCAATCCTTACCCAAGCCCTAGAACCAACTACTTCTGTTAGCATGGAGGAACACAGTGTCCCTAGTGGTCATACCCTGAGGGTTTTTCTGTTCCTTGTCAAAGCATTTGGCTCAGAAGCACTGCAAAATCCCAGGGGCAGTGCAATGTATGATGCTAAACAGCTTGTCATAAGGGCTTGATTTTGAGATAGACACTTCAGGTTTCAGGTAGAGATAAAGATCTCAAGTTTATTTTAGATAGATAAATAAAGACAAAGGTCAGTTCATGAGTAAAGCAGCTTCTGTGTCTCCCAATTTTGGCTGTGCTCCATATTTTTAAAATAAAGCTTGTGAAAACAACACTCCTTAGCATCTTTTCTGAAGAATGGGATGTTTTTGACTAAGTTTTATACATTAATACTAAAGATGTAGTTCTGACTGTGATAATCTAAAGCATGTAAGGTTTTGATGTTAAAATAATTCACATTTTTATTATAAGAACACCTTTTATATGTGGATATGGTGAGTTGACCTTGGCTGGACACCAGGTGCTCACCAAGCTGCTCTACTACTCCCCTCCTCAACAGGACAGGGCAGTGATGCTCCAGCTCTGTAATAAAGAATGCCTGTCTTCTAAAACTTCAGTCTTAGAGTTTTCTTTGTAGCCTGACATTATGGTAACAACAGGGAGAAAATAAGATGGGAAAACAACTTATGGGTCAAGATAAATGCATTTTAATAAGCAAAAGCAAAGGATGCATATGGAAGCAAAAGGAAAACAAAAGATTTATTCTTTACTTTCCATCAGCAGGTGAAGTCCAGCCACTTCCTGGGAAGCAGAGCTTCAGCATGCATGGCAGTTGCTCCAGAAGAAAAAAAACATAAATAATGTAAATAAGCCCCTCACCCCTCCTCCTTTTTTTTAGATTTTATTGCTGAGCAGACAGCATAGGATATGGAAATTCCCTTTGGTCAGTTTGGGTCAGCTGTCCTGTCTACGTCCCCTCCCAGGATCTTTCCCACCCCCAGCCTACTGGTCAGGGGAGGGTGTTGGAGAGACAGGCTGGATGCTGTGTGATCACTGGTCAGGAGTAGCTAAAACACTGGTGTGTTACCAACAACTTCCTAGCTACCACCACAAATCACAGCACTACAAGGGCTGCTATGGGTAAAATTAACTCCACCTCAGCCAGACCCAGTACAGTGGAAAACACACACGAGGTGTCAAGCCTGTAAGTTTTCTATGAGTCGTCATCACTGTGTGGACACTTGGTGGGGTTTTTTCTTCAAATCATGCCAATTATCTACTAGGAGATACTGTTTCCTTATAAATTTTGATGTGTTTTAAATTAATTTGGAATGCCCATGTGCACATAGATCTCTTGCCATGTGGTACAACATTTTAAAATTCAATGAGAAATCCTTTCTAGGAATTAGTTGCAGGATGCCTCGACAATTGTGCTGGCTGTCATCAACCTCTGCTAGGTAAAATTATTTAATGTAAACTCTTCTATCTATTGAAATAAATGGTATTAACATGGGGACCAGTCCATTCTTTGTCTCATGTGAGGCCCATCCAGTGACTGTTTGGAAAATATTTACTGGATGGGATCCTAATAATGAGGCAGCTGTAGAAATTTCTTATTTGGACTTCCTGGAAGTTTGGAGCATCAGCTCAATACTTTCATGTCAGCATGACTAGGTTGTGTTTGGTTATGCGACAACTGCACATATTTCTGAAGTTTACTGGGTGGAAGATCAAGCAGGTAAGTAATTTAGGACTACAGAACAGGGAGAGTGGAGTTCAGAGAGCCTAAATGTGGACCTAAATCCCAAGAGAGTCCTTGCTGTCGCCCCCTTTACAACTTTTGCCTCTAACAAAAATGTCCATGGCCAGCAGGAATCAACACAAGACAAAGTATATGCCTGAGAGTGTTTTACATATTTCTTGCCATTTTTTCAGGACTAAGTTAATGCTGTATTGTGGAGGCAAAATGTTATGATAAGCTATAAAAATCAGGGATTTTTTTTGGTGATAGGATGAAGAATACAGCAAAGTGTTTTCCCATCAATCTCCAAGAACAGGGAACAAATGTTAAAAATCATAAGACTCTTTCACAATGTCATTGTACGTGGTTAAAAAAAAGAGCTTGTAAAGTGAATGCTGAAATGCTCTATAAAACACACTATAGTAAAAGCTATGATAGAGTTACAGTAAAATAAAAAGATGCGACAATGAAGGTGAAGTTTTATATCAAATTCTCTAACAGTGTATAGCAGTTTTTTTGTTCTCTTCAAAACTCCAACTAGAGACATTTTTTCCTTTATTATGTTATTTTCAAAGGATAAACCTTTCGGAGTCATAGAATCTAGAATCACAGAATGGTTAGAGTTGGAAGGGACCTTAAAGATCATTGAGTTTCAACCTCCTGCTGGGGCAGACACCTGCCACTAGAGCAGGTTGCTCAAAGCCCCATCCAGTCTGGCCTTGAACACTGCCAGAGATGGGGCACCCACAGCTTCTCTGGGCAACCTGTTCCAGTGTCTCACTACCCTCACTGTAAATAATTTCTTCCTAATATCTAATCTAAGTGTCCCCTCTTTCAGTTTAAAACCATTACCATTGTCCTATTGCTACACTCCCTGATAAAGAGTCCCTCCCCATCTGTCTTGTAGACCCTGGCAACAGATAATTTTTAGTGTGTATGATAATGATTTCAAAGTTAATGCTCTAGGGAAGTCTTTTGGTTTGCGGTCATAGAACTAAGTCCATTTTGGGTATGTACTCTGTGTGCTTTTGTATGTTTAGAGCAGTGTCAGTGGTAATTATTTAAGAAAGATCCAATGAAACTTGATATTCCCCTAAATGTCTAGAGGGTTAATGCATAGGGTCAGAGTTGACTCACATGATTGGTGTCATGAAAAAGGTTTCTGCCTAACTTCTGTTTGATTCAACTTTTAAATCATATTTGTGCCAAAAGTGTCATTATTAAGACACTTTCTGTGTCACTTGCACTGTCTTCTCTTTTACATGTTTACAGTTTGCCTGTTCAGGCAAATGAATTTTCCAAGTTTCAGGATAAATTATTCTTTATAAAGTCTAATATCTTGGGGGCAGAGAAAGTGTTGCTGATATGCCAGACTGAGCTTACTTCTTTAAGGGTAGAAAAGATAGTAAACAAGTTTAATTGCCTTAAGTTCCCAAGCCTGGAATAGAAAACATAAACTGGTTTCACAGTCAGTGGTACCGTACATGGTGAGAAGGATCTAACACCAGGAAATCTATCTGTAGATCTTAGTTTCTACACTGATTTTCATTATGACTAAAGGTTCTATTGATAGGCATTTAAAGTTGGCATATTAATACATTTTAGCAGATAGGTGTTTGAACACAGTTAATACAAAAATTGTGGTTGTCCATGGTCAACAGTATATTTTTTATTTTTTTGAGAACAAACTGTGTCCTCATTAAACTATGCCCTCCATAGTGTAAAACTATATAGAGTGAAAGTTTACAAGGTATTTTGTCCATTTATGACTCCTAGATAAAAGCTGTCATGCACTGTCCCTCTTCAGTCCCCCCCATGCAACCCACCTGGGGAAGGCATCCTCCCTCCTTTGGGTGGCATGAACATTACAGCTACACTGCAGAGGCATTTGCAGTGCAGGAGCCAACTCTTGAGTCTGTTCCAAATTACCAGGTTGTCAGGTGGAGAAGGAGTGTGTAAATCCACTCTGTGCGAGGCACACAAAGTTTTTCTGGTAGGCAGAACAAGGAAATGTGTATTGAAAATAAAATCCTTTTAAATTACTTTGGAAATTAAAGGACCATTGGTGGGGTTTCTGCTGTGAAGAGATTTGCAAAAGGGTTGTAGGTGCCACAGTCACTTGGACACTTCTGAAAATGTTTTTCTTGGTATGAAAATTCTTTCTTCCTATTACTTATCGACATGCATTCATGCATGCATGAATCCATCTATCCTGTTCAAGAGTTAGAGATCTAATGAAGAAAGGTTCCCTTGGGCAGTCAAAAAAAAATATTTTAAAGAAAAGGAGAAAATAATCACCCTCTGTGAGATAAAGAAGGGCTCTCTCTTAGGAAGAATATTTAGCAATGCCTTTAGAAGAAGGATAACCATAGCACAACTGCATAGGCATAGTCTCAAAACCATCCCTTCACAGAAATGCCTCCATGAGAAGTGCTTCATGTCCTTTGCGGTAAAGTTGACAGCATTCTTGTTTACTTCTTGAAGTGATTATTAATTCAGATGCCCTTTTGCCAGATTTGTTTCTGAATGGAAACATCCCATGTCAAGGCTGCCTCCCTTTGCAGTGCTCATCTACTACTTGGAGACACCCCTGATGCCTTGGGTATAGAGATTGGAAAGCTGCCAACTCACCTTTCAGTCTTCCCTTGCCCACCAGCCCCTCTGGCTTTTGCTAGTCATGCAGGCTAACCAGAAGGAGGGGAGGAGACCTGAGGGACGATTGTGTCCTTGTAAAATGTCATAAAGCCAAAGGAAACTCGCTTGTTTGGTCTGCTGCTTGCAGAATGACTTGTTTCCATCTTTCTTATCCTCTCTCAGTTAGTCCCTGCTGTAAAATATGGGGCTAACATGTTTTCTACAATTGCACTGTTTGGTCTGCTTCTCCCATTTATGTACCTAACCTGCCTAAGAAGACCATGAGTCATTAAGAGCAAGGCCAATGTACAACTGGGCAGGTGTGCAGTGCCTAAGACAGGCTTTATCCTTCAGTATTGCATTAATAAATATGAATATTATAATATTAATTATGAAAACAATGTAGTTCATTATCCTACTTTAAATATACCACAAAATTTGCAAAAACACCATTCCAGATTCTTTGCCTTTATAGATGCCTTAGATTACATTCTTGAAACTAAGCTTTTAGAATAAGATAAAACTATGCCGAAAGGCGAAGCTTGCGTGCAAGCCAAGGAGAGAATATGAGTGCGGCTCTTAAAGAATCCAAAATTCTCAATGTCATTGCTATACATCAACTCAAGAAAACTTAAATACTTCAAGTATATTTTCATCTTCTGAGAAAAGTCATAATAAAAATCATATTTAAAATCCACTGCTAGTTTGCAATAGGAGGAAAATGGATTTATCTAGATTGGTCTGTTGAGTAAAGGGGTAATTATTCAGATTAATGTTATTTAGAGCTCTTCAGTTAGTTGTTTTCTATAAAACTGTTACCTCTAATTTCCACTTTTTTGATTAGGATAAAAAAAATCATACAACACTTTTTCTAAACCTATTAAGCTTTTATGCTTTCTGAATAAATTTTACTACTTTACACATTTTATAACATAGGTGTAGTCAGGTTTCCAAAAATACAGATAGTTTTGAACACATACCTATGATACAAACTTAAAAAAAAAAATGCATTATTTTTATTACAAATAATATAATGGCTCATAGAACAGAAATATTAACTGATTTCTTTTCAATTTGAACTCGATTGGGCTTCAGTCTTGTAAGACACGTAATTACATTTATGAAAGAAAATTGTCTCACTGAATCTGCATTTCAGAGAGTAAAGCCATGTCGTAAAACCTACCCATTGAGATAATGATATTCTTTTTGACAGAAACCTTTCAACTGCATTTCTCCAAAATTAGTAGTTAAAAATCAAATTCAGTGGTTTTGCTCAGTTACTGTTTGTGTGATACGGTATTTCCATAAAGATGCAACCATGGAAAACATTAATATCTAATAGAAAGAGAATTAAAAGCCTTAATGAAAATTTTCATGGATGAATTCATATACAAAGTATGGCCTCAATAAAATGTATCAACAAAATACATTGCCATCCCAAAGGAACTGCATTAATATGTTTACTTTTATTCTGGAAGCATAGAAAGCTTGCATACTTTCAAATAATGTTATAAAATCTCTAAACAATGCTGCTTGTTTATGTTTAACACAAATTACCACTTGCTGCGCAAATGAAAATATTTATATCTGAATTATTTTGGTTTTAGCTTACATATATTCCAGTCAGATAAAGAAATCTCAAGGATTATCTTTCAACAAATAAATTCATTGTAAACATAGTTTCAGAAAGGCTTTTATGGTTAGCTCTTTCCCCACCATAGCATGTTGTGTGACTGTGAAATCTTTAAGCTCTATATATTCACTAATAGACAATGGAAATAGAGGGGGATTTTGTAGGCTGTGACAAAAAAAAAAAACAACCCAGGGAGTTTATTTCCTGTTTGTTTTACTCTGACCTTCATTAAGCTTTACATGAATCAGCCATTTGTTTCAGTCACAGGATGCTTTGTGAAAATCCAGTTCAGAATATATGAATATCAATGACTGGAAAAAACGTGATCGTCTAACTTTTGCATGTATAGTTATTGCCAATATATCTGTGCCATTCAGTTTTTATTACTGTATAGCTCTAGCTTCTAGCAGATTACCCAGTTACCTAAATCCCTGCTAAATATTTATTTTGATTCAAATCTTGTTTACATGTGAGAATCCTGACTATACAAAATTTTGCATATGGCACCTCTGCAGTATTTGGAAGACAAAAATCTCTGCATGCGAGTCCAACATCTCATGGCCCCCAGCTGTTCTTCCCTGCAGGCTGGCAGCATGTTGGGTGCCCTGGGGGTCACTGGATTGCAAAGAGCTATTAACAGCCGCTGCCCTCAGGGAGAAGAATTGCACAGCAGAAGCAGCTGGGAGAAACTGGGAAGGGAAGTGGCTATCAGAAATTAGGACCTTCGATGCGCTCAAAAGTCTTATTCCAGCTCTGTAGATTGCCATTTTGATTTACCAGATCTACACTTGCTTATGACAGCCAGGGAGTTTGCCCCCAGCATGAAAATGCCCTCTCATTTATTTGCTGATTTTATCTCAGTCAGATAAGTGTTGCTGATATTATAGCAGCCAAGTGCTGCTGCAGATGAAGCTCCCAGCCCTCCTTCAGCACCTACTTAGGCACAAAGAGTCCGGGCTGAGGACCATGGTATGGATCTGGATCTGCTAGACAGAGAGATTTTCTGGATATAAAGACTGTTTAAAAGTCCACTGGTTGTTGTTCTTTAAAGCAAAAATTAAAATTGTTATGAAAAAGACAAATGCAAATTACTGGTGGAAAGTGAATATATACACCATGGCTGAGCTGCAGTGAGTTTACGAGATTGAAGATCTTTTCTGCTACATAAGAATGGGCTAATTTGTGTAATGTCAGAAGGAAAAATCAAGCTGTGACTCTCAAAGTGGTTTTTTTTTTAATTTCTGTTGTCTTCTTCAGCTTTTTCTTTAATTGAAGCTGAGAAGAATAAAAATTAAACAAATGTCAAACTCTATATGAAGCTGTTACAGCTATAGGCATAGCAGGAAACTTTGTAATAGTATTACTTTAAATCGAACTTATTGGCAGAAAGCAAGCAATCAGTGTCATTTGACAACTTACCAGGAAAATGTTTTTCCAATGGAAATGTGCTCTTCTCACAAACATGAAATTTTTGTAAGGAAAATTTTAGTTTTGTACAAAAGAAGCATGATTTATCCTTCAGAAAATGAAAATGTCTGTATCCAACTATGTATGTAGCTTTTCATGTATCTCATGATCTTGTGTGTTAGAGGCAGAAAAGTTGTCAGGTGCAAAATTATACACCAGTGTGGTTTACATCAGATTTTTCTGGGGTTTTTTCTTCATTTTTCAAACTGACAAGAGTTGAAAATACATTTAAAATTTTGAAATTTTTGAGAGAAGAGTCTTACCCTCCAGTCAGATACAGCTTTTTGCCTGGAAATGGTAGATTTCATGGTGGTTATTATCCATTGGAAATTTTTTTTATATATATTTTAATATTTTTGCAGTGTTAATACTTTCTATCAAAAATATCTGTTAACATTTCAGCTTCACTTTAGTTTTTCTTTCTTTCCGTTTTTCCTTTTTCCATTCTGCCTTTGCCAAAAAAAGAAAAAAAAAAGAAAAGGGGGGAGAGGGAAGGATATTATCTTATGTTTCATGAAAAGCAAAAAAAAATACAGACAAACCCTTGAAATAAGCATGCTTTCTGAAATGTGAATAAAAGTACAATCTTTAAAATCACCTTTGCTTGTTGATGATTACAAAGAATTTCAAGAAAAACTACTGTTTTCCAGGAGAATGGAAAAGTGCAAAACCACACAAATTTTTAAAAAATCAATCTTTTGCCATTCTTCCAGCTCCACCCTGACTATAATCCTATTTAAGTCTGTGTCAACCACACTGAGAATTACATTCTTATTTTTTGAAATACCCAAGAACTTCTTTCCTATCCCAGAGCTATTTCCCAAAAGGTGGGCCATCCATTGACTTACATGGCGTCCAACATTCCCCTCACAAAGGTTCACTCAGCACACCTTCATCCTCAACAATAAAATACCTTATTAGTGCTGAACAGCATAGTGAGACTTCATATAAAAATTAGTGCAAACCTAAGCCTTTGAGCATCTTCAAAGGACTGTTCTTTTTCTATTCAGTAAACACTTTAATAACAAGCAACAATCCTGCCTTTAGCACAAGCTTTACTGCAGAAATTAATAACTCAACAAATATGAGAGTGTGAGTGTACTTTGAGCTTTGTAATCTGAAGTAAGTAACAAATGTGAATTTCGTAGTTGCCATCTGGTTAATTTGATTACAATTGGTAATGAAATAATGTGTAAAAGTATGAAGAGGAAGAAACCTATGAGCATCTTGTCTAATGAAAGTCTGAATACAAATGACATCAGCCATGTCCTTAGTTAAGTTGCAACATCTGCAGCCTCAATGAAGAGGATGTAATTTGTCTGGGTATAAATCAGCATAAAAATAACTTCATTTTTAAAAAGAAGGCATAATAAACTAATTTCATTGCTTTTTCTGGGTAGAAATGCAACATGGAGGAAAGAGACCTGCACAAAGTTCAAATCAATTTTGGCAAAACTTTTGCCACAGTATCTCATGATATATTCCATGAAAGATTTCTTTAAATTGGTTTTGATAACGATAAGCAAGAAAAAACAAAACTGGGATTTTCTATGCATGCACAGGGTGTGCTTTGTACTTTATTAGAAAATTTGTTGCTTGTGTGTTGCCAACACTTTTCCAAAAGCAGTATTTACCTAGACTCACGCCTGCTTTGCCCTTGATAATGCATTTGAAATAAATCCTTGTCACACTCTGTAAGGTACTTTAGACCAAATACATGCTGCCCTGCTAAGCTGATGGTGGCAGTTTTGTTGCTGTTTATAGCGTCTGCTTTGTTTTCCTGCTTTGAATTAAGCATCACCATCTTTCCTCTCTTAAATTCCTATGTTTTCTGTCAACAGGAAAGTATTGTGTGTGTTGACTATGAGTGCTAGTAAATTGATTATGAATTGGCCAAGGGATCAAACACTGAACTGAAAACTGTGACACCAGCCTGAAGTGTCTGTGAGTGCTCCATATTATTTATAAAGATGTTAAACAAAACTGACTGCTTTTTGCAGCATTGCCCATGGGAGCACCACTGCAAAAAGTGCTAGATCTAATCTGACTGTTTCTGTTAATTATCACATGCAGGAGAAACACAGAGCTCTTTTTCCATACAGGTGACAGCAAGGAAGGAAAATGTCACCGGATCTGGAGAAAGAGCAGCAACGCTTACGGCCGCATTTATCTGCCTCCCTTTCCTCCCACCCCTTTTCTCTGCCCAAGCCTGCCTCAAGTTGATGCAGCTTCCAACACCCAATCAGTGCCTGAGAAGACGGCAGGGGTCAGACACCACCAGCACAAACACTGTTGTGACCCTGGGACATGCCCAGCTGCAGTGGCAGCATCACCATGGCTTCCTCAGCTCTGCACCACCAAGACACACCATCAGGCCAGCAGAGGCACAGGCATCTGCACCCCGGTACATCATATACACACCCTGCAGAAGGTCTATTTTAGTGTTTCAAAGGAGACGAAATATAGCTGAGCCGCTGCCTCACTCTCTGGCTGCCCACTATGTATTATTTTATGTCCATCTCTTTGCAATCCCTAGAATTTGCTAAAATGTGGTTTTCAAAGAGGAATCCAGTGTAAGTCACTGTCATGTCATTTACTGTGATTGTATAATTTTTTGATGCTGCCTGTTAAACTATTTATTAAGAGCTCATTAATTTACCTTTTCTCTAGCAAGAATGGCTTAATTCTTCATGCTGGTGGACTGCATGCAGCCTGGCAGAAAAACAAGGCCTGAAACTCTGTTTGATTATATCTGTTAACAAACAAAATAAGCACAATTTTCTAAAAGGCTTTTTCAGCTTGGAAACTTTGGCATTTCTGTGAAGCTTCAAGATGCCCAAATCTGAATTTTTGCCACTCTTTATGAATTGTGGAGATGACCTGTAATTATGTCAGCAGGCTCAGATAAGAGATTGTTCCACTGTTAAAATGCTTTTTTATCCTTTCCTTCATCCCTTGGTTATTAAATTCTTTGCATCCTTTTCATTTGAGGACTTCCACATAAAAGGAGGAATAAAATCCCTCCCCTCTGCACTGGCAGATTTTCAGCTGAATTACTGATCAATGTTTTTAGATTTAGATTTTCTTACAATATAAACTTAAGCACAAAATCTGTTCTTGACAATGACACTCTCAATCTGCAATCTTCCTGCATAAGAAGCCTAAATCTGGACCCTCATTAGGTGGACAGCAGTGAGCCAGACATTGAAGACTGGCTTTGCATGTATATAGACTAAGTGTTGACGGTGTCCATCTCTGGGGCCCCCAGCATAAGAAGGACATGAACCTGTTGGAGTGAGTTCAGAGGAGGACCATGAAGACAATCAGAGGACTGGAGCACCTGCCTATAAAGACAGGCTGAGAGAGTTGGAGTTGTTCAGCCTGGAAAAGAGAAGGCTCTGGAGAGACTTTATAGCAGCTTTCCAGTACCTAAAGGGGGCCTACCCTACAGGAAAAGTGGGAAGGGACTCTATATGGGGGAGTGTGGCGATAGGACAAGGGGTAATGGTTTTAAACTGAAAGAGAGGAGATTTAGATTAGATATTAGGAAGAAATTCTTTACAGTGAGGGTGGT
>JAOXNO010000024.1:36842914-36855107 GCA_028565335.1 Limnodromus scolopaceus
CCACACTCTTCCCCATTTTCGCAGCACAATTTCAGCCCCCGGGAGCCTGTCACCAGCTCCAACACATGCAATGGCTACTCCTGAGGGTTACCTATGAAGCACATTGTCATAGATCTCCAGTACTCTTATGTCCTCTGCTCACCCAGCTTGATTTTAGGCCTTCTATTTTGATGGTTTGAAGAGGGTGTGTGCTATTGTTTTTCTCAAATGGTCAACTGGGGGACTTTGAAGTGTGCATATACCCTCAGGCTGGTGCAGAGTAACTACATCAAAGGGGAGGGACCCTCCTACAGTTCCTGCATGAGCACAGGATGGTTATCATTAGGGCAAAAAAAATATTTGCAGCATTAATAAATGTATACCCATGACACTACTCTTATAGCCTGATTTTTAGAAATGTGTTTGCTATTTGGAGTGATTGAATTAAGGCTCTTTGGAAACCTGTTTCAAACCATGAGACACTTGCAAACCTTTCACTCCACTTATTGCTTGCAGTGTTTCTCCTTTGTAACTGCTCTGTTCTTCATGTTGTGCTATCTGTTGCCACAGTCATATACTCTTGTTTTCATCTCTGTGTGAATGGGCCCAGGACCACAAATAGCTTTGAAGACAGCTGTGTGAACAATCTCAGAGGGAATCTGCATGGAAAAAATACATTTTTTTCCAGAGTGTGTACATTGCTATCCCTTCGCAGGAAAGTTCTCAAGAAAAAAATTTCCTTCCAGGAACATGTGCAAGGCATAAATAAAAGGGGCCAGAAATACCACTGGAGTGTATTTTATATTCTGCATCTGAATGAGGTAATTCTTTTCAGTGTTACCCGAGTTTCAGTGTTTGTATCATTATGAAAACAGTTCTCAGATTTTAAACAATCCTTTTTTTCAGACAGTTCTCCATTGTCTGAAACCCATACTCACTCTAGCATGTCATTTTCTATTCTCCAAAGTGGCTAACTTAGGCTGCCTGCCCAAAATGTGTTGCTTATCTGCAATAGTATTTCTACGAAGATAAGAATGATGTGATTCCATGGGTTTTTCCAAAGAAACTCTTCCACAAAACTAGCACAAATTTCAGAAAAAGAACTTTTACATATGGGTTTTTCTGTTCTTCAGTGCTTTTAAATATTCAAATAGATGACATGTAGTCTGTCCCCTATCTATCCTCCTCTTAAATTGACAAAATACAGCATAAATTGCTGCTAAGTGATTGATCCTCCGCAGAGGTTGAATTTTGTGCTCTGTACATGGAGACCACATTCTATTATACCTGTTAATTCTTTTTCTACACTCATTGTCTGGAAACCCACATTCAATCAGTCTTTTTCCAGGGGGACATGTACTGATGACTAATTCTACATGAGTTCCTACGATAGCGTATACCTGCTGTTTCATTTCCTTCTTGTAAATGCCTACAAATATGGCTCTCTCTATCTGCAGCTCTCTGGGAATGCTTGTGAAATTCAGCTTCTGAAAAGGATTTGTGGCATAATATCTCAGTTGGAGATATTGTAAGATAATACTTTTTCTATAGCAACATGGAAGAAATTAGCCCATATATCCTGTGGGATGTTGTGGAAGCAGTTGAGAGGGACAAACTAATTACACTATCTTCTCAGCAGAAAGCAGACAGATCAGAAGAGCTACATCAGTCTAAAATTGTCTGGAAAACTCTCACATGATTACATCCTTCTTGTAAATATAATGTCTTCAGTTAAATTGATAAACCTAAAATCGGCATGCTTAGAATCAATAAACTAAGAAAGGACTCAGGTGGAATTTTTAAAACCCATATAAATAATTCAGTCTACTTATTTGTGTTTGGAAATCACTTAAAGGCTTCTTGGAAATTTCCAACCTAAATTATAAACACTACTGCCCAGGTTGTAGTATTCAGTAAATTCTTTCAATTATGATTATACTGAGTATCTTCCAGTCTGATGTATTCACAATCACTAGATGTGAAGTGATATCTGACAACAAGTGCTTGACAGAATTGCTTAAAAGGCAAGTACCTGAAATATTGTGGAGTAATTATTGACACACATTGCATTTTATATTTATTTTCACTCTCCCTGCTTTCTCTCTCTGTGTGTAAATATATGTGTTTTCACAGATAGATAAATACAGATATTAGGAATATATTAAATTTATTTATATATAAACTTGCAGGTATCTCTCTCTTGCAGTCCTCAGAAGTCTTACTTGTTAGAGAAGATTTTAATTTGATGAAGTAAGTCTCTGCATGAGCTTGTAAGCTCACTGGATTCCTCTTGGTTAAACACATGCAAAAAAAATTTTAGTAGACATGTTAAAAGATAATCATGTCTAAGCACTGCTGCATTTCTCCACCTCGGTATCCTTTGCTTGCAGTGAATGCGACAAAAAGGATATTTGAGCATTTGCTGCAATTAATGCCACTGAATTCTGTCTAGTCAGATGGAATGTATACGTTTTCATGACTGACTGCCTACCTGGTGTTACTTTAAAAATACTGTCATTGACTTCAGTGGAACCCCAGCATTATTATGTATGAAGCCCAAAATATCAGTGGCAGAAGTTGGGGTGCTTCAAGTACCTCTATTTCATGAGGTCTAGACTGCTGCATGCCATGGGATGACAGAATAGTCTGAGTTGGGAGAGACCCATAGAGATCAACTGCGCCAACTTCCAAGTTAGATCCAATTCAGAAATTAGAACAGCTTACACAGTGTCTTTGGGCCACATGCAGATGAGAGGGTTTTGTCCAGCCAAGATCTGTTCAGGCTACTCTCATGGTTCTCATTATTAAAACACAGGAGTACTTTGGTATCATAGAATCATAGAATCATATGGTGTTGGAAGGGACCTCTGGAGATCATCTACTCCAACCCCACCCCCGCCAGAGTGGCTCTACCTAGAGCACGTTGCACAGGAACTTGTCCAGGCGGGTTTTGAATGTCTCCAGAGAAGGAAACTCCACCACCTCTCTGGGCAGCCTGTTCCAGTGCTCTACCACTCTCACAGTAAAGAAGTTCCTCCTCATGTCTAGGTGGAACTTCTTATACATCTATTTAGCACAAATAAATCTATCATTTATTCATCTTATCATCTATTTAGCACAAATAAACACTGTTAAGATTTGAAACTGAGCTACAGGTTAAAGAAGCAACTTTTCCAAGAAGCCTCAAGATGATATAATAAAGTTGAACCAAAGCTTAGTCATTTAGATGTGTTATTTTGCTTTAAATGCATTAAAAATAGAAAGCTTTTCAAAGAGAGGCCATATCTATGTTTAATTACTTGGCGGTGAAAGAGAAGAGTTGTGGCATTGGAAGGATGGCTGAGATAAAGAGACAGATACACCACAGTGCTGGGCAGCATGAGAGAAAGGTGCTCACATCTGCAGGAAAATTACAGAAATGGTGAAAGTTGTAGTTGTCACAAACTGTACTAGGCAAAGATGAGTCCAGCAAGCAGAGTGAGAGGTAAAGAAGGAGATATTGGACAGGGTATTAAAAGTGAAGCCAAGCACTACAGAAATCAGGAACAAAGACATGATGTAATCAGAATAAGATAGTGGTAAAATTATCTCCTTTACTATTTCTTCATGTGTATCATTAAATATAATGTTTTCCTTTATATTATATATTTCTTTATTCTTTCCTCTTTCCATTCTCCCAAGAACAAAATTTTTGCTTTAAAATTAAATGTGTTAAAAACCCATGCTCATTCAACTATCAGAAACTGGAGAAAATCAACCCAGTTTTTTATCCAATGTATGGTTGTTATAAAGACTTCTTCCCCAGAGAAGAGAAAAATTATTCATTCCCTTCCATATCTCAATCTCCTACGGGCTGAATCTGCCTGAAAGGAGCAATAGCAGTTTCCATTCCTTCCTTTGATCCAGGAAAAGTCTGGATCTGCAGAACTGACAGTTACTTCTTGATACCAGGAGCTTTGACAACAGTCCAGGCCATCTGGGATTAATTTAAACAGTTTTAGGGATGCAATTATCAACTAACACAAGACGCTGTATAGAAGGCCAGGAGCGGAGTAGCTGCAGTTGGCTTCAGGACTTTAGTTTAGGTGGTAGTTAAAATATACTCAGAAACTTTGGGTGGCTGCTGTAACAAGGCTTGAACTTTTTGGTTTTGTTTCAGCTGTATTGTTCTTGAGATACAACAAGAGAGAGCACAAGACAAGGTTTACAGTGCCCATTTTTATACTACCCTGCAACAGCACCCTGGCAATGTTGTTCATTTCAAATTCCTTGATGGTACATATTGTCTGTTCCTACAAGTTCCCTATTGGGCATCCTGAGCAAGCTCCAACTGGAGTACCTGAGGAAAACTTCATGTTACCTGGGCTTCAGAGATGCCACCATTACTCACCAGTTGAGCCGGCCACTCTGGAGAACATTTCTGGTATCCTCATAAAACAGCCCCCAGATCCATTTGTTTGCATCTGAGCCAATACTGCCTGGGACACTTTTCTGCCTAAGATGAAGCAACATTGTAGCTCTCTTGCACGGAGAGCTAGCGCAAGAACAGCGGAGGGTGTGAGGAGTGTGCACACATCTGCTCACACAGGCGCCAGCAGGCGCTACTATGGGCTGCATCCTCCCAGCAGAGCATCCATTGGGATAGAAAGTAGTGTAGTTCAGAAGATGGTAATCCCACAGTGTGACCTTTCCACAGATGTGAAGTGCATGGGAAGGATTTCTAAACCCAGACAAACAGGTTGTTCAAACAATAAGAAATGGGAAACTATGGGAAGTCCTATGCCAGAAGGTACTGAAATGCTCCCTGTCTTCACTGGAAATGCAGATTGTTTTGAAAATGTTGATAAAATTGATTTCAGACAAAAGTCAGCTGTCAAATGTTACTTGCTATGAAGTGACAGTCTTTGTTCTCTGTTCAGGTGCCCTCACAACTCACCCTCAGCTGGGTAGCTGAGCACTACGGCTATTCCCAGCTCAGTCACTGCCATGGCCTGTCTGTCCCTATGGCCCAGCTCGTGCATGCCCTAGGTGAAGCTGGTCACTGGCCAGGTGGACAGTGTCTATACACAGTTCACTGGGGCTGGAGAAGGGCTGTGCCATGATGTTGTCAATGTACAAAAGCGTGATGCTGCAGCAGGGGATCGTGGGACAGGAGTCAAAGGTATGAATCCCGCTCAGTGGGTCTGAGACTTGGCAGACTAGGGCAAGCATGGGCGAGCTTTTGCGGAAAGGAAGGTTGGACAGTCCCCACTGCCCTATAAATCAGTAAATGCCAGCAGGGCAAGAACCCTCACAACAGCTGTGCTACCTATTCGGGATCTGGCTTAGAGGTACTGGTTAATATCTTTTATAAACAGTGGGAAATGTTCTGTTTCACTTCATTGATTGAGCTCCCAAGTATTCCAGATCCTTGATAACTGACTAATGAGTTTAAAACTGCAGAGAAAGCTTGGTTCTTTTACATTTAAGCAGCTCCTGCTGAGAAAACATCCCCTTTGGCATGCAGGCACCAGCTGCTCTGACAACAAGCAGCCATGGGACAATCTGGATTTAAGGATACCAGTTTGTTAGATTAATTTCTCCCTTCATGGCACTCAGCATGCCTCAAAACACTGTTTGAAGAAATTTTATTTCGTCCGAGTTTTGCATTTGGCAGTTTTTATTTTTGTTCTTTGGTGCTCCTTGCATCACTGCTGCTGTCCAGCTAACTGGCAGCATTCCTCCAGTGCCAGCGCTGCCTGCCCCATAACCCCATGTTGCAAGGAGCTTTCACATCTGGAGGAGGTAGGAAACTCATTTCTGCTTCTGGCCTGCATCTTAATTTGTCGAAAGCATCCATCCCTTCTGACCCCTCTGCACTGTAAGCCTTTCTTCTCCTAGGGCTGTACTCTGGTGCTGTCACTGCCCTGAAGCAAGCCTCCTTCAGCAACTCTTCACTGGGTACTACTTAGCAACACAGCTGTGTGATGACGGGCAAGAGAAGAAGGAGCAGCATGCGCAAACACCCTGCATAATGTAGGCGTCAATAGTACAAGGAATTCCCAAATTCTAAGGAGAAAGACAATTCTTACCAAGAAAGCTGCAAGTGCTGGGCTTTTGGCAGATGTTTTGTGGAGTTTCTGCTGGAGCCCATTGCACTTTCTACCCATATCCTCGGTGAAAGATCGTCACAAACACGAATATCATCCTTTCTGACTTTGATTGTTAATTGACTCTCTTGAAACAATAGGGCCATTAGAAAATTTCATATGAAAGGGAAACTGGTTACGAGAGCCAAGCAGGTGCTCAAAATTGTCAAGTTCTGTTACTCTCTTCATTAATTAAAAAAGTGACATAAAAATATGAGCACACTTATGTGACCAGTTTTCTCTGTCAACTAGCTTTAATAACTTCTCACAAAGTAAAATAGGGAAAAAAGAGACAATATCTTTCTAGGACCTCTTCTGTTGTAATTTTACATTACCATTTAACCTGAGTAATAGATAAAAGTGTTTAGACAATGTATATTTGTTCAAAGCTTGCCAAGCTGAAAACCAATATAGTTCTAGAAACAACATACTTGTAAAAAAAAAAGCAGACAGATTTCAAGGATACTGGTTTGAATTTGTACCTTACAGTGTCCTGAGGTGCAAACTCTGCTCTAGTATCTCAGAATTTAGGACAGAGCCTTTTTCCCCTGCATTCCCACTGACATTTTTCTAGATCCAACACAGAATTTTAATGTCTTCCTTTTCTCACTAAAAAGTGCTTAAATGGAATATGTCTGCACAGAGCTGTGGTGTAGGTTTTAACCATAGAACAGCACAGTTACTTAACATGACCAAAATAAAAATGATTTGCTCTGGAGAAATTCCAAAGCTATTCAAATCATTAAATCTTTTAAGCCAATTATTCTTTTAAAGTTCAATTAGTTATATTCTGACCTTTCCATAAATATAATTTACTTAAGGAAAGATTGTACATCACCTTGATTGCCCAAATGATTGAAAACTTTCCAGTGTTCTGAATGTTATAAAATTAAAAGAAGAATCTAGAAGACTACTTTTCTGCAAATTTGCAGAGAGAAAATATGAAAAATAAATATATATTCCACTGTAATGTATTTATTCTCATGCCAGCCATTCTGTTAGCCCAAAGACCAATTCCCATGCCATATTCTTTTCCACTCTGAAATCCCACAGTAATAATCAGCTTCTAGGGCACTGTTCTTGAGACTATCAGTGAAGATTTAGAAATGTAGTCACTTTCTCAAAAGTCTTCTCCTCCTTTTTTATATGTGTTGTCATGTGAAATGACCTTCATGAAGATGAGAATCTGACTTCTAGCATATAGCCTACTGTATCTAATGCTCTTCTGTCAGCCCTGTCATGTACTATTAGAAGTTGTGAAAATCCATGGAGATTCCAAGGTCAAAGCCAAGGAAATAAGTTGTTGGCTTTCATATAAGTCTGTAGAAAAAAAATTATATATGGATGAATTTGCTCTAATTTGCTACTTCAAGCCTTCTCTTTCTGTCTCCTTGTTTTGTTGTCCAAGCAGTGTTCATTCCTTACAGCATTGCTCTGCTGAATTTTTACACAAGTTTGCGGTTGCACCATATGTTTCACCGGCTTTGCCTATTAAGCCAATGCTGTTATCCATCACTTGTCCCACTCACAGCTGCATTACTCTCTTCTAATAACAGGTTTAGAATAGGGCCAGATTCATGACCAAAACCACCACCAAATTTCCTGGGAGTTGCTATCACATATTGCCTTCTGGATATTTATGGACTGAAAAAAACCCATACCCTAATTACAGCATTTTTCTACTTTGCTGTGGTTAATGTAATGTGATGTAAAAATTAAAACGAGATGAACAGTTGTTCTTGTTTAATATTTACAAGAAAAAATAACAAAAACGTGTGGCAACACCTCAGCAGGCATAAAGCAGTTTGGTATATTCCAGTTTGATTATGCTAACCACCTGATCTTTTTTTTTTCATATTTCATTCTCATCCCCTTTGATATCCTCTCTCTCTCTTGTTGCCCTTGCTGAAGAGTGAAAGTACACTTGATCTGAAAAGCCAGACTTACCACATGAAAACTGATACCAAACAGTCAATTGCGAAGTATCTAATTTTGCTAAAATTTCTGCTAATTAGTAACTCTGCTCGTCAGTTGGGTTTTGATACATGAAGTTATTTCTCCATCTGACAGACCAGCTTTCAGCTTTTCCTTCTTTAAAACCAGGATTTCTCAGCATCAGTCTTGGTGAGGAATATTTACTTCTGCCAAAACGCGAAAAACATTACACATAAATAAAACCAAAAAGAAATCCACAGAATTCATGCTGATGCCTGAGATGTAAAAAACTATCATGTGTATTTTCAGCACTTTTGTGTTAACAGCTGCTTAGACATCCTGCTACATTTTTACGTTCTTGTTTTTGCTCTATGCAATCAGCTGCAATGCAAAGAAAGCTGTAATGAATATAAATACATATATAAAGAGTGAAAAACAAATCTTAAGTGATTTTGCAACCATGTCAACAGATAAATTCAAATAATAACAGAGCTCTATAAAGTGTTTTTATCTCATTAACATGCGCACAAGAATATCACCAGTTCATGAACACTACGAATTTTGAAGTTTCATCAGTGCCTTTATGTAATTTGCTTGCATTTATAGATTACTTTTTTTAAGACTTAAGTGTCTTATTTTTTCTTTTTCAAGGTGATCTGACTGTTCAAATCAAGGACATGTTGCTTTCAGTCTTGATAAAAGAACTTCCAACTAAACAATGCTTGTAGGTATTCGTGTGTAGGGTCATCAGAGAAATTATTTTACGAACACATATTTCATCATGACAGGATATTTGACAAAATTCTTTAATTATGTCACTAGAAAGTTGAGAGATTAGGCATGACAAAAAATTCCAATAGAGTTGCACCAGAAATAAAGTTGTCCCTTTATGTTAAATTAAATAATCATCAGGGTTTTTTTATGGAAAGGTCTTTGGTAGTGACATTCCTTTCTGTGATGATATTACAACCCGCTTGTATCACTACTGAGCAGCATATTAATCTATAATATAAATATAATCTTCCTTATTGTTACCTGAGTATTACAGCTTTGCTTATTCCTGTATGCAGCAGCATTCATTGTCTTGTTCTTTCATGCATTATACAATTTTCCAATAGAGCCTAATAGCTATAAAACTTGTCCCCACAATTTTGTCCTGAAATAATTAAAACGTATAAATAATTTTAGATATACAGTTTCATTTTATGGTTAAATCAGTAATTTCTGGTCCATTCTGGGGACTTTTATGACCATAGTTAACATATAGATTTAAAGTCCTATTTTCTTGTCTCTTGATATCCTGTATCTCAGATTTTGCATTGTTATGAGTAACAAAGGTACCTTGCCTTTTTAAACTAGAATAGAACTTGAAAACGACCAAAAAACCATTTTTATCTTTGGAGTTCACTTGAGTTTTGTGGATATAAAAGGGAGAAATAGCTACACACACAAAACAAACAAAAAAAAGAAGAAAAAGATAGATATCTACAAAAGGACAGATATCTGCTGAAACACTGAGAAAAGTGCAAAAGTGTTCAGTTCTAATGCATTCTGTGAAAGTATGCTTTTGCCTACTTTTGTGCAGCTGTGTAAAAGAGAGGCAGGGTACTCTTTTCATTACCCCCACGCAGGACTGTGAGGTCCACAGCTCTCACCTGAAAAGGGCAAAAAAATGCCCCTTTCTGATGCTGCACCTTTGCTTATTTGTCTGGGAGATGAGGAGGGAGCAAAGTGTGGCAGCCATGGTGGTACAGCTCTTCTGGGGCATGAGAGGAAGGTTGAGTTTGGGTGCTGCAAGAGATGATTATCCTTGATGTGACCTCCTCTTGGAGACACACTTTCTTCCTTGTAGTCATTCCTGGGGCAATCTCACCATCAGATGTTGTCTCTGTGCCAGGCCAGCAAGGAAAGCAAGATTAAGTCTTTCCAGAGAAGGTAATCAAAGCATCCTTTCCTGAGCATCTATAAAACAACTGGATGACAGACAAATTAAATTTAGGCAAATAAATTATTCAGGGAAGTCCTAAGCTTTCACCAGGAAAATTTCACTGATATACCACACTTGAGAGGATAGTTAGCTGTGCTTTGTTAGTTAGCCTTAGTTTGCTTCCAGATGAGAAAGCCATCTGTCTGCATCCACGCAGCCACCAGTAAGGAATGCAAAGGAGGCACATTTCAAGAAACATGAGACCTCTTCCTACAGTTTGTGTATTTTAAAAGTGATGTTGCAAGAATCATGGGCCTATGTATGTTTGCACAGCACTGTAGGGCAGCTTTATCAGAGATGTGATCTGTAGTATGAACCACTGGCTCCCTACCAGGGCTGTTCGGATTGTTCTTGTTCCACACCTACATGGTGTCCTTTGGGGTCTTTGGGGAAGGCACAACCCTCCATGGGGATGTATGTGCCTTTCCAGCAGCAGAGTGAGGATCAGAGAACTTCAGTCAGGCAAAATGGCAACTTGAAAATGTACCAACCCACAGCCTCCAACAAAAACAACCCTTGTTTACTGTAGAATTACCTTTTGTTTTCCTGCTTCTCAGAGTGTTGTTTTGCATGTTATCAACTCTAACAATTTCACACTAGCCATGTTCGGGCTTGCTTGAATAGTGGTTGCTATTCTGCTCAGATTCCCCATCCATGGACACAGCCAGAGACCCAGTTAAGCTACACAGGAGAAAAGAGGGCATAAGAAGAGTGCGACAGAGCTCATGCAGCCTTCATGGTTGTATGGAAAACCTTGGCTATCTTAGTTTCAGTGACTCGTAACTGAGAGAACCCTAAAGAGATTATTTTTAAAATTACATGTTCAAGTCCTCTTCATTTTTCAGGGAGCCTGAGACCTGACATCTGAACAATAGCGATGAACCAGTGCTCCCAAGCACACACTGCTGTTTTAAATTGCAGCTGTGGGTCTGACTGTTTCCTTCAGATTTCTCAATCTGTCATGGCACAAAACTGGAATAGGTGTGTGACAGAGGCCCTGATTAGAAATACAGATGGTGGCACAGGCAGAAAGCTTAAAACACAGTGGAATTCATTCCTTTCTGAAACCACCATGTAATTATTTGTTTCTGATGACATTGAGAATTTTCTGTAATAATTGTACTGATTACATCAAATATGTGAGGAAAAAATGGTCAGCTTTGAGTCTACAGTAAATGACTGACAACTTTTGCCAAGGGAAAGCATTTCTCATTTTTTAAAATATAGCCTTTAGCATGTCCCTAGCGTTTTTTCCGTTTCATTATATTTTATATCCTTACCCTGCTATTGTCCAGTCCTCTTTAATATAGTGTCAGATCCTATCCCAAATATTGATGTTTATGCCTCCTCACATTGCTTACAAGACACCAAAGTGATATTATTGTCAAGGGGAAATATAGTTTAAGGTTTGGTGCGCAGCTGCTAGAGCAACCCACAATGCATATATATGTATATATTCCCACATATATATGTATATATTTCCACTAGCAGAACTTCAACCTGAGCTGCCAAAGAGGGGAGGAAGATGAGGGCACTGGTGCTGTGTTTGTGTGAGTGCTGCGTGTGTTTACCTGCATTGATCTTAGTGTATACGTGTATGTGTTGCACACTTGCATCCGAGTGTCTCTGCCTACTGGGATTATGTGGTCAGTCTTGCTACTGGTTGCATCTGGGGCACTGAGCTGCAGCAGCCTCGCCTCTACCAGGAGGCTATCTGATTTGGCCCTCCTAGCACAACTAACTCTTTCTAATCTTACAAATTGAAAACATTTGAATGAAAGTTTTCACATATGATTAAATGACCGGAGTATAATTATCAGAATATAAATATTGTATAGAAAGAACTTCATGCTTGTATTTTCTGGAGTACCATTAAAATCAATATTCTTTGTTCACATAATTCAGCAGTACAAATTTTATCCAGTCACTTTAAACGTATTCATGAAGAGAGGCTCACAAATCAATGATCCAAATAGGTAAGAGGCAGAGAACAAAAGTTCAGCATGCAGGTTTTGAAAAGGATATATTGTATTGATGCTTTTGTCATTTCTTCTGCTCATAATGTATATTTATGAATGAGGTGGATCAAGCAAAATTGGCTTTTGGTCTTAATTTGAGCTTAGAAGAAGAATCAAGCTAAACATGTGGCTGGATATTTAAGAAA
>JAOXNO010000024.1:36875907-36899321 GCA_028565335.1 Limnodromus scolopaceus
TGAGGCACCATCCCTGGAGGTATTCAAGAGACGAGTTGACATGGTGCTCGGGGATATGGATTAGTGTTGGGTTGGTGATGTTTTGGGTGTGGTGTGGTGTGGTGTGGGGTTTTTTTGTGGTTTTTTTTTGATTGGACTAGATGATCTTAAAAGGTCCCTTCCAACCTAGGTGATTCTGTGATCCTGTAATACAAGGGAAAACTCTCTGTGAGGCTCCAGGCAGCTTGGGTGAAAGGTTACAGAGCTGCAAATAGCAGACCTCTAGCATTACAGATCCTGAACCATTAAGGCGCCTCAGGCACCACACAACTTCATTTTCTGTTTACCTTCTTCACCCCACATGTGATTTCACAGATGTCTGACACACCACCCCTCTTCATCTCTCTTCAGTCAGGGAAGTCTAGTTAGTCATTCTTCATGCAGAGTCTGTCCGATACCTGTGATCATCCCCATCATACTTCTCAGTGCTATTTTCAATTCTACTACAATCTTTTGAGAAGGTTACACTGGAATTATACACAATTTTCAAGACATGGTGAATGAAAGTATTATAGAGGGGGCTGGTGATGTTTTCTGTTTTGTTCTTCCTCTCCTAATGTTGTATTTGTTTTTTCACTGCAACGGAGTAATGCAGTGACCTTTTCATTTTTATAACCCCTGAATCTTGTTCATAGTGAGCAGAACCAGCCAAATAGTAGTGATACACTGAGAATCTTTATGTTTTGGAGATTTTCTAAATAAATTGTGCCAACTGAAGCTAGATCACCACAAGAATGTGAACACTCTGAAGGTCAAAATTCTATACGTACGCAGATACACAAAAAAGTCAGGTTGAAGAATATTTATTCAAATAATTAGACACAGGATATTTTACATGGTTTGAGAGATATACCCACAATTTTGTAATTATTTGCTCTGTCTGGGGAGAGGACTTTTCAGGTTTTAGAATTCTAACACTCTTACTTAACTTTCAATTAAGGTCCTGAAGCATAGACCTCTCTTCAGAAATATCTAGGAGTGCTGTTTTCACATTGTAAGCAACCAACCCTATGTGCAATTGACTTAGAGTCAATCATGAAAAACATTTCCAAATGAATATTCATTATTGAATCTTTTTTTTGGATCACTGCAGAACTAAACAGAGGCACTGGGACAATGCCACTATTTGTATATAAAGTGAATAAACACAGTCTGTTCATCGCATCTGAACGGTGTTGATTCTTCTTGGGCTGCCATTTCTGATGTGGAAGCTAGAGAACTATGGCAAAAATTCAGTCATTCGTGCTTGGGTGTCAAGAATCACATCATTAGCAACATCAGCCCAGTGCTAAGGAATTTTACTTACCAAAAGCCATTGAGGACCTGATCTGAAGGTCTGGCTCCCAGACACTTCAGGGATTTGAATCTGATTCTCAATGCAATGCGAAAATCATTTGCATATAAATTCCGATTGTAGTAAAATGTTTTATGCAGCTGAGATAGAGTAGAATGGGTCACTGAGGGGAAAGAAAAATATTTTAATCTTTTGGAGACTTTAGGGTGACCCCCATCACCTCCTCCCCTGCTTCATTCACAAGCAGCATCTTACAGTCCAAAGAGCCCCTTTGCCTGAGGGCCAGTTTCTCATGGCAGACTGCAGCACAGCAAGTGGGAATGGAGCACATAAACCCTGAAGCCCTATACCCTGACTCTACATGGCAAAATGTCCTCTATACATCATGCCAGCTGTTTGCTTGTCCCCAGCAATGCATTTTTCCAGGACTAGCCACAAAGATCCTGCAATAAAGTATCGCTGTAGTCAATCACAGCTCCCCAGTAATGTTTGCCTTCTTGACTGTTTTCAAAACAAAATAGCAGAGATTCAGCTGACAAAGAATGCAGAGATAAAATCAGTAATAATATCAAAGCAAGGGAATAAAAAAAAATCATAGGATAGCGTTATGACAATGTAAGAGATTTATGTTAATCTGTTTTTAGTAAACTTTTGTATCTAAAACTGTTTATTTTTTCTGATTCCTTTCTATTACTTCATAATCTGAAAAGGTTTTCCATCTTCAATCAAAAAGGTTGAGTTCTTTCTGTTGAATAAAAAAGAGGAAAAAAAAGGTTGTTAAAACTGTTGAGCAAATCTAGTTATCAGAAGTAAATGGTTAATTTTCTACTGCAACATAAAGCCATTCTAAACTGTTTTTTTCATTAAAGCCCTGGCTCAGCAAGGCTTTTTTGGCAGATATGTAAACCCCTCTTTTCATTCAACAAAATCTTTAAAAATCTGCTTAAATAATAGCCTGTTTCTCTTAAAAATGAGTTATAATCTATTTTAAAATTTTCACAATGTAAAACACAGATGGGTAATTCACTTCCTCAGAACTGTAAAGCTCATCTCTAATTATATAAAATTAATGCAGGCAGGGCAGAAACCTTTAATCTTTCATTTGTTGAAAAATGCATGGAATTTGTGAATTCAGGAAAATGTAACAAATGATTTTGTCAGAAAAAAAATAGTTGTTCCTTAAGTTGGAATACTTTGTTTTGAATTATTTAAATAACACATTTCATCTTTTTTACTTTGAGACAACCTTTTGTTTCAAACCTGGCAGACCCTGGGCAGGCAAAGGTACTTTCCAGTGATGTTGTTTTTCTCTGTTAACTATGTGAGATGGGCTCACTGCAGCTCTCTGTTAAGACAGCTCCATCAGGTGGCTTATACTTGGTGACGTGAACTTGTTATGCCCTTTCTTTGGAGATAAAATTGAAGAAAATCACAAAATCCTTTGAAAAAGAAAATAAGCAAAAAACAGTCCAGTTAATAGCATAGCCAAGGGAATTATCTAGACGATTCCATAGGAGATGTCAGCCGGGACTTTGGGAGTACATAACAGTATCTGTACTCACACTGCAGGAAAACAGCCTAGTCTAACTCTTAGATGAACTGAGTGCTGAAAAAAACAGAGAGGTTGTGGTATTTCCATCCTTGGAGATATCCAAAACTCAAAATAATTAAGCCCTGATCAACACAACATGAGGCTGAATATAGCTTTGCTGTGAGCCCAGGGTGGGATGAGGGTGGATGACCCTGAGGTCCCTACCATCTCTAGCTATTCTACAAGTGTAATTCTTAAAACAGTTCCACACTACTGTAAAAACTGGAAGGAACAATTTGTACAAAGGCAAATTCCCTCTGCCCTTGCATCCTCCAGTCTGTTAAAATGCACTTGGACAAAGCTATCTTCATTGTTGAGCGCCATCCCAGGTAAGGATTAAACTGTGCTTGCTCCCTTAAATGGCATACCGAAGAAGAATACCACCTCTGAGACCAGCTATGACTGAAAAACTTCAGTCCTTTTCCTAAGCAAAGTACTGTTCCTCTACTTCCTTATCACAGAAACTTTCTCTTTAATGAGGGGGCAAAAATGCAAAAAACCAGAGCTCTCCATTTTGAAGGGATCTAGGAGAATTCAAAAAACAGAGAACTGACCTAGAAGACTGAACATTATTTGTATTTGGTTGGTTGCTTGTTGATTTTCGTCATGTGATACAAAGCTGATGGAGACCTTGATCCTGGTTTTTATGAGGGTAACTGAGTTTAAATACAGAAACATCAGCAAGAGAACAGAAATAAGTGATCATCCCAACATCCAGGAAAGCCTTCTAGCTAAACGGGTAGACCAGAAGCTGTAATTAATCTGGAACATCTCATTGAATTAAAGCAAGCATTAATAAAGGAACTGCTCGGAGATTTCTTTGCACAATTGCAAATAACAGAGAAATAAGCAAAAGACTGTGTGAGAGAAGCTACTATCCAGTAGAAATAGCTGATGGGACAATCGTACAAGGCACTATGGAATCATAAATTTTAAACTTGTTTGAAGTTACAGACAAAATGAATTTTATAATGTTATAAGTAGGGAGCATTAGAAGGCTTATTTTCTTCAAGTATCAAGAGTAATTCACTCTGTTCTGCATCCAAATTCTTCTAACAGTTCAGGAAGGTTTTACTGTCTGAGGCCAACAAATGAAAATATTGGTCATCGCTCTGTAATACCAAAGTTAGACAACATAATTTCTAACTTTTTGTACCCTCTAGTGTTCAAAAATCAGTTGTCTGCCTTGAAAATTATGTAAATGTAGTCTTTCGCCTCACTTATTCAACTACACATGAAAATAGATTTCCTAGGAACAAAACTTATTAAAGTCTGTAAGAAGCACTGCCAGTTAGGAAAGCTGTGCAACAACTTTCATTCCTGTATCACATCTGCATTTTCTAAGGTTTACTGTTCAGAATCTCTCTCTCCTCCTTTTCCATTTTTGTTTCATGTTATTGAAGAATTCATCACCAAAATTCAAATTAGCTCATCAAATAAAAGTTGATTTATTAATCTAAAATTACCAGGACTGATCATCCTTCTCTGAAGTATCTGAGAAAGCCAATTACACTGCATCTAAACCAAGAGAGAGGATGTTCATTTTAGGAGGCAGGAAATAGTGCTAACCCAGCTTTGCTCATGGGTGCAGATGTAGCCCCAGCAGCCTCCCCCGGGCTCTTGAACACCACCTCTCCCAGCTTCCCCAGAACCAGACACCCTGTGGAAGTGTCCCTGGGGGCACGTGGTGGGGAGAAGACCTGCAGGTCACATTAACTTGGAGTTACTCTGCCTTATGGAAACCCACTTCAGGAGCAGGTAGTGAGAGCCAGGCTTTGTGTGAACAAGAGGATCATCTAATTCCAACGACATAGTCCACTAAAGCTACTCATATATTACAGTAAGCCACGGTATTGCACAACTCCCAGGCTCAAAGGTAAAAAAAATCAGATGGATCATTCAAAAAAAAAATAAAATTAAAGTGTCACTGTTACTAACATATATTTTGACTGAGAGACCAGTCATATCCAGGGCAGCATGTGTACTTCAGCCTAGACCTAAGTAGATGTCTTAATTCCAGTGTGGCTGATGGGGCTTAAACCATCAAAAGTAAAAAATGTTGCTTACAAATTTTCCTTTAAAAAATCTGAGTGGTACAAAGGCAGTAACAGGAGCACACGCCTGAACCAGATGGAACATCAAATATTCACTCAATGAGTGCTACGGACATCCGTTTTGGAACAAAAAAATCAAAGTATCTGGGAAGTCAATGGATGTGACAGATGTTCAGTTGCCATAGAAAATCAAATCCTCTTTACTAAGGTGATTAAATATGTCTGTGGGTGGCTGATTTTATTGAAAATGTCTGCTTTAGAATCAATGAAGCTTATTTTGCTGTATTCTGTATTTGATGTAACCAGATTATTCAGCTTTGTTTACATAAAATGGTCTTGCCATTTTCCTGGCCATAACATGGCTTCCTTGAAGTCCAATCAAAATACTGAGGAAAAGGTGGTCAATATTGAACAGAGATCCAAACTTAAAAACTACTTGTAAAGGTTCTGGTAGTATCTCTTCAAATATAGTTACGTAATGATACCTTTTCATGTCAGAATAGCAGCAAGATCAGGACCCTGATGCTCACAAAAAGTATGTAGGTACTTCAAAAGAATCTTGAAAAAACCCGTCTGGAGTGTTGAATCGAGTATACAAAACATAATTTACGGGGATTACCAATCTCATAACATTGGAAATGTGATTGTTTCTTGTGTTGTGTTGTTCTACTCCTTAAACAAAAATTCTCAGATTAATGCTAAAGATTCATGTTTCAGCAGAGATGCCACTGTGGTGTGTTAACTGTAACTACATGCAATGCAAGAGTACTGCTTTCATTTGGCCTTTGTGAGGGACATCAGTATTTGTACATTTCTGATAAATAATTCCAACATTGTTCAGACTGTGTGCCTGCAACGTGGTGATCAGAGCAATTCTTATCCCAAATTTGTATCACAAAGTTGCCATAAAATCTATAGTTTTGGGACATAAAGTATTGGCAAACTGAGTGGTAAGACAGTTTGCAATTTGTAAACAAATGGTCTTAGACTGTACCATTTGAAAATACATCAATACCTCTTGAGCCTTGAGAATAATTAATTCTTCAGTAACTAAATGAACTAAATAAACTAAAACCAACTCCATGGTAGAGACCAGAGTACACGATGCACAAGGATCGATGAGAAAGCATAGGCCACACAGCACTTCCCACAGAGTAAGTCTCCCTGGAAACGTTCCTGTACATTTTGCTTGAATTTCTGGACAAATAGATTTCTTTCTTTATTGGTTACTGATGAAATCTAAACATAATTTGCTTTCTTTTATGACCCTCATATTTTCATCTGCTCCAGTTACTTCTGCTGCTGCGTATTTGAGGAAATGAGCAACAGAAATGTCAGTAAGTAGCCTGAGATCCTTTAGGTAAGTCTTGAGGTTTCTAAGAAATCTTTTCTCCTGAAGTCTTATCTCAACAATACTCAGTATAGGTCCTTACAAACCTCGCCATCTAAGGGTATCTAAAATTTGTCACATTTTCTACTTTACAAAGAAAACTGTCTCACATTTAAACAGTTTTCAAAGGCTGTCTGTAACTCAGGAGCTCAAGTCAGATTTTGAAAAAAGCTGTCTTTCTAAGTGCCTTTAGCCCTGACTGAAAGGAAGATTTAGATTTCTAACTCACTTAAGCTTTTTTTTTTAAAATATGTCTGTCATCCATCTGAAACTAATTTACCCAATGCTTTTCCTTGCTAACTCTGTAGGCAATCATTCCAAGATGTCATCACTCTGTTGTTAGTTTTAAAATAGCTCCATGTACAAATTTTCTGAGCATTTTAAAATATTCTTTCCAATTTTGAAATAAATGATTTGTCAGTGCTTCTTTCCAGTCTTTCTCTTTCCATGGCTAAAAATTCAACAAGAAGAATAGAAAGCATCCAGCTTTTTTTTTTTCTTTTAAGCAGATACATTTGCACTGTAAGAAATATTTTGTAGTGTGAGGGTTAGAGACCTCTGGTTTCATGCCTAATAGTAACATGCCTAATAGAAGCTGCTGTGGTTCAAGAAGCAGTGTGCAGTTTGTCTTCAGGATCAGAGAGAGGTGTGAAGGGCCATGGAAGCCCTTTGTGCATATTTCCCAAGATCCACACAAAGTCTAGTGGTGCCAGCCAAAGCAGTGGCATCACTAATCCTCCTCTTGTGGGTGACAATGTTTGCAACAGACAGCTGTGCAAAGCAGTTGGTATAGGTGCTGGGGTCTGCTTGTCAGCAGCGGCTGGGAGAGAAGAACAGGCTGCAGCCCATTCACCACCAGCATCATTTTTTGGAAACATGCTAGCACCTCTTTAGCAAGTAGGGAGGAGGAAGCGAAAGAGCAAGTGCAGCCCAAGTGATACATTCAGACGTGCAGTGCTCATTCCTAGCACAGGTTTGGCTCGATCACATGATAGGCACTGGTGATGCTTTGCATTCTGCTTTCCAACATCCATCAGTAGCAAATGGGCCCAATCCTGTCCTCAATCAGGACGTTTCTTCTTTTTATTGACAGAATGGGACTCCATCATATCTTCTCCTTGATTCACCAGTGCAAAACAATGGTTCAAAGAGATCTCCCCATTTCATGGTTTACCACGTAGACCTGAATATCTTCGGGACCAGGTCTCTCTCCCAACATGAAGCAAGGCCATCGGGAGCCAGGCCTTACCCCTCCCTCTAAAACAGGCTGAGCTTTAACAGTACGATGGAGTTGCTAAAGATGTAGCAAGTGCAGAAATAACAGAGCTGCTGTCTAAAGTTTACCTGAAATGTTTCTCCAGTAGATAACAGTTATCTCATGAATACTGTGACCATGAAGATCACTGCTATTCAAAACACTTTGAAAAATAATGCAAAGCCCCATGGGTAAATTGCATGCAATTATCCATGTATTGGAAAAGTTTTGTTCTGCTTCAGCTGTGTAATCTTACAGAGGTCTCACTGCACTTGCAACTCATTCTAACTCCCAATTAAGTCCCAAGCTTAGCCTCAAGTGCAAAGCTCAATTTCTTTTAAAGGAACAAAGCAAAAAACACTCCACATATATCTCGGGTGTACTATAAATCACTGTGACATTGTGTTTTCACCCTTATCACCCAGTATACAGATGCTCTTCTGCTTCCCATCTCCATCTTATCTCGAAAAGCACCTGAGGACATGCTGAAGAGCTGTCTGTCCACCAGAAGTATTTTCATGGTTTGCAGAGGGATGATTGAATATAAAGTTTTGGGGATGAGAGACAGAAAGCACTTAAACACTCATTCAAATCTGAAAAATTAGCTCCTTTTGGCAAAATGTTTTTGAGTGTATGATGCAAGAAATTTCTTCCTTATATTTTCTAGACAAATAATGATGGGCAAATTGGGCAAAACAGTGATTTCCTATAATATTTCACTCCGTGTTCCACTAATAACTTTTCAATTATCATGGAACTACTCTGTAATTAAATAGCAAATATACAATAACTTTTACCATGAAAATTATGAAATAATTGTAATTTAATTAGACTCCACAGTCCACATTCCCACACATTCATAATCTGCTTTAGGAAGTAGTTCATAGAATTAAGCAATAATGCATTTTTTGCTCAGATGCCAAAGCAGGTAGTTTAGAAACAGATATGACAGACTAAGAGACAAGGACACAGAATGAAAAATTCTTCAACAAAAATGCCTATCCACATCTGACAAGACTTTTCTCTTCAGTTGGAAACCAATGTGTTATATGGATATTGCCACTGCTGGAGTGACAACATAATTGAAAAATGAGTAAGAAATACAAGTCATTTGAGGGCAGCACCATGGGGGGTAGCGGGCTCCACAGACCTCAGTAGTGTCTCACACCACCATTGACAGCAGGCCTTTCCCTCTGTGACAGATAGCATTTACAAACAGGGAAGGAACTCAGCAGGGACTGACTTGTTCGTGTACTTCAGGGATCACCTTTGGTTTTTTATGATGTCGGATTAGGGTGGAAGGATTGAGGGCCAAGGATATGCCTGGAAGAAGATAAGGGTACAGGATGCTGCTGTCACATCTGGTCTATGAGTCTGCTGGGTGCTGACTGTGGCAAATAGGCCAGCTCTCCCCATTACCCACCCCTGCAGGAGCGCAGGTGGTTCCCTTATGTCTCTTTTCAGTGACTGCTCCAATTCACACTGACTTTTTACCACTTTATTCTTCTCAGAATCACTTTGTTTATTTTCATTTTAGTTTCCTTCAGCATCTTTGTGAAGCTTTCTTCTCCTATTTCTTTCTGTTCTTTCTTTCCTGTGTGCACTTCCATATCTGCCTTGCTTTTCTTTGTCTCTTTTCTTGCATTTTTTTCTTGTCACCAGCTAATTCTTCCTTGTTGTCCTTCCCATTTTCCTTTTTTCTGTTCCCTTTCCTGTGGGGACATGCTACTGTTCAGGATATAATACATTTTGCAACAGAGAGTAGTGCATGGAGAGGCTACTTTTCATCCTTAGCTGTTAAAATAATTCCTGCCCTCACTGTCAACATGGTGACGTAATGCTGTCAGTAATATTTTGGACACATCTGGCCAGAGTTGTCTACGATCAAAGCATCATGCTGCAGACAGGAGGCATGGGCCTGAGCCTCCCCTTCAATCTCTACTTACAGCCAGATCACTCGCAAAGTGACCTCTCAGCCCCTTGGCCAAACAAACTTAGCCAGAAGCACCAGAACTGGAGACCTGGTCTCCCAGCTGTCCCTCCCGAAGACTCAAGGGTCACCTGCTTCCAAATATGGCCACACCTTGGTAGACAACACTGTACACCTCTCCCAAATGTTCTGAGGGCAACTACTGCAATTAGATATGCAGAAATGTAAAGTCATAAAAACATACATTGTATTTTTAAGCATCTTGCAGCCCCTTTGGCAAGTGAAACAATTGTCCTGGCAGAGGACGTCAACTAATCCCTGCAAGCCACAGCTGGAGGACTGCCAAGTTTCTGAACCAAGGAGAGGAGGACTGCAGAGGTTGAATAAGCCTGAATAAACCTGAAAAAAATTCAAGAGAACTTTTGCTGTTGCAGGGAAGAGACTTATTTTAATAGTAACAGTTAAAAATGAGAGCCTGCATGAATTCTGTGAATACCTTCATGATAACCTACAGGAGAAAAAAAATCATCCTGTGAAAAACTGACAGAGAAACCTTGGAATGAAAATGTATGAGCTGGGAATCTGTGGAAATACTATGGTGTTTATTCTTTTTTTGTGTTTGTTTGTGTTCTAGTTGCTTGTTTTCTGAATGAACAACCAGCTCCTAAGATCCACCAATGATCGTTTTCCCAAGCCATCTTAGATGAACAGTAGATTTCTCTGATTATGTACATTTTACTCTTCACAGCAAAGCCAACATAATTTTGCTTATTCTGGTAATAAGCATTTTTCCCCTTACTATCTCAAATATCAAAAAGATGATTGATTTACCATGGACTATAGTGGCACCAAAGATCAATTATTCAGTCCAGGGGTCACTGGCTTTCTCTATACACTAGAAAACTAGGGACAGTTTATAATTTATTTTAACACTTAAAAATGCAGTATTTTTCAAAACGTAATAGAGCCGTAATTAATCTTTGATAAAGTCTTCAAAAAGTCACAGGAGGATATGTAGGATGTTTCAGTGCTGCAAAAGCTAAAACGATCACTCAGATTGTGAGATCTTTAAAACTTACTGCAAGATTAATATCATATTTTAACATAAGATAGCTCTAGATGAAGTATTCCACCTCCATTATGTGCCAAGCCTGGCAGCTGTGCCAGGCTTTGCCTTTTAAAGCCAGCTGTGTCTTCCCTGAACTGTCTTAATATAAGTTCTGTTCAAAGAGATATTAATCAGACTGGCTAGACTGCTGGGACTTAATGTTTCCACTACCTACTTTTTTATCTAGCCTTATAAACTTTATATTGAGATATAAATTAAGACTTCAAGTGCTCTTATTTGCTTCTCTGACTCCTTGCCTGAGGCTCTCTTTAATTCTAAGCTGTCTGTTGAGCTATACAAATGATGCATGTGAGAATGCGATCAGCTTTGATATGATGTTTATTTCTTCCTGTTAATGAAAAGATTTTCCATTTTTTATGCATATTTCTGGTGGTTAAAGAAAATGCCATCTATGTAGTGCTTTAAGGTTCAATATGATGGAAAGGCTTTTTATTAAAACAATATTTTTCTCTAGTTTCAAGATTGGCACTTGCATCCTCTAATTCTGACAGTTTACATTATTTCTCTGCATAATAGGATTGAAGCAGTTGAAGATTAACAGGAGGCAATCTAATTTAATGGTTGCAATTATAGTTGATGAAGGAATGTGTTAATCAGGAAAAATATAACTCTGATGACTTCGTATGTGGAAAAAAACAGAAAAGAAGGAAAAAATGGAGATGAAAAATCTGTGCTGGGTGAGCTTGCTCATTGTTTATCCACTTTTGCTCTATAATCATATTTTAATATAAATATTCTGGCATAAAATTGCATCCTAGAGTACATAGGCTGTGTCAGTTTGATAGCTCAGCCAATAGAAAATATTGAGGAGTTACTCAGACTTCACTAACACCTGAAGAGTTACTGATGGAAGAAAAACGTTTTACTTACCAAATCATTTGCTTAGGCAGGACTCACGCCTGTGAAGCAGAAACGATCTGTGGAACCACTTCTGCATCTCAGCTGCACTTTTACCCTCCAAGTGTATGTATGTACATAACAACTTGAGAAAACCGTACCAGGACATTGTTGGCCATTATTTCCTAAATAGATATAAACTGCAATCTTCCTGCTGCTCTAATACATAATGTAGTACGCAGTAGAGTATTGCAACCTCACAGACCAGCCACTCAAAAAGAGTTCAGGGAACTGCTGTCACTCTTCCCACCTTGGGAGTGGTTGAGGGGATGCATTTCCATAAGACAATGTATATGAGATTATGTAGTTATTATCAATATGACATGGCAGATAGTTTAAAGAAATATAATAATTTCATCAAAAAGGATTTGACACGTACAGAACACGCTTCCTTATTTTTGTCTCATATTTCAGGGGAGGAGGGAAAAGGGACTGTCCTTACCCAAAGGATGCTTATTCCTTCCCAGATGTCCTCAGTGTCCCCAGCCGCTTTCTCCATGCATCCCAACACAAAACACAGTGGTACTGCTTCTGCATCTGCCACCCAGGGACCACAAAGTTTTCGGTTCCTGCAGCACTCCTGGAGGTATCTCAGTGGACTGCTGCCTGGTGGACCATCAGCTGGTGGCCCCATGTGAGACAGCAACCTTCATCTCCCAGGGCTAGGGCTGTGAATATGAGGTGATTCTCGACTATAAAGCAAAAAGTACTGCTCTAGATCAGTTCCTTTCCTTCCCCCACCCCGCACCCCACCCCCCCGAGACCACTCCACCAAAAAAAACCCAAAGGAAAAAAAACCAACGTTCATTCTGTTATGAGGTATGTTTATACAAAGTCAATCTGACCAAAAATTGTATTTCTATCTCAGGGGAAATTTCAGCAAGTTACATAAGAAATAGAGAAACATACACTGTACACAAAATTAACACCTCACATAAATATTTGCTGTAGAACTGCATATTTTTGAGTATTGATTTTATGACTATAAAAACATATTCTCCATGTGTTATGCATAGTCTGCTGCACTTCTTTAGTGATGTATAATTCTACAGAGCTCTTTCACCAACTAATAGTCCTTGAGCCTCGCAAGCAGGAAGAGCATCCCTTCCCAGTACCACTTCCAGTTTCAGGAGTAATGTCCTGTAGACTGTGGTTCTTTCCCAGTTGCCTCCCTGTAGGTAAAAGAGCACGGACATGCAGTAAGCATGAAAGCATTGCTTGGCATTGCTTCCTCTCTCTGCCAGCCATGTGGAGTGGGGAACCCATAGGATTGCTAATAAGAAGCATGCCAGAAGAATGACAAAATGGGCCCAGAACATTGTTCTTGTGAAGAAATTATTCCCCCCTACTTTTCTTTAGCATCTGAGCTTGGAAATAATGCTGCTCTTCAGCAGCAGAGGCCTGAAGACCAGAATTAACTTTTACCATTGCTTTGTGCTGGGACTATATCTCTTTCTGGCAAAACCTAAGAAGTATCTTCTTCTTCCTCTTCTTCTTGTTTTTTATTATTGTTATCATTATCACCATCATCATCTTCTGAAGAATGTGGAATTAATGATCTTAATGCTATGAACACTGAATAATTGCTCATTTCAGAAGTGTCAAGTACCCTTTGAGGAAGAACTTTGGCTCTTTGTTACTTGCACTGCATGTATCTGTGAGCTGGAGAAGCCAAACAAGGACTTGTGTTTCAAGTGACCAATCAGTTATTACCTACAGCCAAGCTTCAGTGAAACATTCACAGATAAAAGATTTTTATTCAGTGATTTAGTTATTATTTAGTGAATAGTTATGAATAGCAACTATCTTTGTATGCCTTATGCTCTGTTCACAAACAAGTTAAATACAAGTTAAATACAGTGAATTCAGAACAGGTAACTCTTCAACTCCTATGTTACCTGTTCCTAAACCTGACCATCTTCGTTTCACAGAGGGGAAAACCTTGTGCATAAACAAGTACAGTTTCAAGGGCTGTGAGCTTGCATTAACAGCAGTAACTAATATTTTTTTCCAATTTGCAGCACTTCAATTCTTCCAGAAGAGAACAACAAAGGCTTGATCTTCTGAACTCAAGAATTACTGGAAGCAACAAGTTATCTCACTGCTTTCAGCATATGGCTAGTTTCTGGAACAGGAAGAAAAGAAGTATGATGTAATTGCTAAACTTAGGCATAGAAATAAATAAACAATAAAGTAGAATCTGAGGCAAGATTTCCTTTGGCCTTTGGGTTTTGAAACAAGTATAATTATTAGCCTTTTCTCACAGATGCAACATGTACATATGATTTATTATCACTGGTGGGCAATGCTCCTATCTGTCCTCCTCCCTTGAGGTCCTCTCATTTTGAAAAATTCTCCCAGCACTCCCTCTTCTGTGCTTGGCTCAGTCTTCTGCATGTGCTTGACATTATTTTCTGAGGTAAGATCTTAATTGTTAAAATTGACTCTTGGAGCAGTTAATGCTATGGCTCCTTAGAGTTTGAAATATTTGTTGTGCCTTCAGGATATCTCATTGAAAAGCAGACTTTGCAAATCCACTGTATTATAGTACCCATTTTCTGCTGTTCTCCTAGGAAAGCTGTAATTGTCCTTTCCAATTGGTCTGGAAATGAAACCTGAATACTAATTTATTAGACGTACTGATCCATAGTCATTCAAGATACAGCATAAATACCAAAAGAATTCATTCAAAAATTAATTTTTATTTTAAGCTCAGTTAGGAAGCTGACATTTAAGAAAAAATAGGCTGTGCATACCTCATTTTCATCCTTGAATACATTTTGTTTGGAATGCTGTAGAACACTGTCAATATACTGCTGTTGTTCTAAGAAACTTTATGTTTGGAAATTCTTGATTATTTATCAAAAAAAGTAGAAAAAATAATCCGTTTTGAAAAAAAAATATGGCAAATTGGTTACAGAAATCAAAGCACACTCTTATACCCTCTAGATCCATAGAGAAAAAAATGGGATTTAACTTGCGAGTTGAAAGATAGTAGTGCCACATCCTAATGTGAATAATGACATGAAAAAAGAAAGTAAAGAAATGGAAATGAAAGAAACTAATACAGAATATAAATGTAAAGAGCCATTTGGAACTTTAAAATGAGCTCACTGGAAACAGAAATGGAAAAACCATTGGACTGGAACATTGAATGACAGGGATGGAAAGAGGAAAGCGCGGAGGAAACCTTCCCTTGGTGCACGCACAAATGAAGTGGTTTCAGAAACACTTAAGCAGGAGGATATTAGCTGGCTCAACTCAGGAATTATTTTGAGGTACTAAGGAGAACAGAAAAGGTGATTATAAAAAGGTTCAGCTCTGTGGATAATATTTAAACGTTTTCCAGTTCTGTAATACACGGCAGGAAAATCTACTGCTATAATGTTAAACACCACATAATAAGCGGAAACTTTTCAACAGCTAATGTGGATGGCAAGTGTAGGTACAAAAAACCTGTTCAAGAAGACAAAGAACTGGGTATTTTACTAAGATGTGAGTTGTGCAATTAGAAGTGACCAAAAACTAACACAGCTTTCCACACTTGCAATTTTCAGGGATGGGGCAGAGACACTGAAGGAACAAAACCTAAAATAAAGAAAAAAAAATAGGACCAGGTTCAAACCCACTTCTTACAGCCTGTTTGAGAAGTAGAACCAAAGCTGCTGTTTCTGCCTCAAAAGCTCCTGACAGACCTCCTTCTGTTTTCTGAGTCATACCTGTTGGAGCCTGGCTACAGACCCATCTCTGTAAAAGCAACAGCAGAGCTGGACATTTCCCACCTGGCCACCTCTTTTTTCAATCCCACCTTCTTCTGTCCTCAGCTTGGCTTACCACAGCCATTCCCCTGGTGCCCCTGAGACATCAGGCCGGCTGGACCTAGCCCGGGGCCAGATGAGCACCAGCAAAAAGCACAAGTAACAAGTAAGACTCGTTGAAGCAAATCCAGTTACATTTCAAGATTTTTCTGAGTCTAAAGAGGGAGATGTAATGAACAACCAGCAACAGAACTGAGCTTTTCTGGTTAGATAGTATTTTTCTGGCAAAAGACACATCTTATATTAAAGATATTTTATGCCATGTTTACAGTTACAATTTTAGGCTATTTAATCTGTAGTTTGTTTAAACTTCCTATCCCTTAACATACTATAAATTTTCTAGGCATTATTTAAAACAATACTGATTTCATAAAGGAGTGAGGCAAGGAAGAGAGAGGTGGAAGTTTTTTGTATGTCTATTTATCCTGACCACAAGATCTGTGTTTTGAAGTGCATATAAGGACACTGCAATTTTCCCTGATGGCTATCTCCATTACCTTTGCACAGGACTCCATGGTGTGGTGTGGGCCTATTTCTGAACCAACCCATGGCTGCCAGCATTGATAGCTTTTAAACCAACCGATTTTTGAAAAGCCTATTGCAGGAATGGCCTGAGTGACACACTACCTGGGTATGGTGGTCAAAGCAATGTGGGTTTGGTCTGGTGTGGCAAAGCAAGAAGCAGGTGTCTGGCAAAGTCATTCTCTCTAGGAAATGAGAATAAGCATTTGCTTTTAATTATCATTAAGGAGGTCCATGCCCTGCTTTTGAGTGATTAGAAAGAATTTTTCCACTCTAAAATTGTGAAAAACACAAAGCCCCACATCTTTTTGTTTTGCACTTTTGCTTTAGAAAGTTAACAAATGACTGAGATAGTACTTGCCTTTTTCATCTGCAAGTGGGAGCAATAGATTGAATGAAATTAATTGATGTGAGAGAAGTGGGAAAGTGCTGAAGGCAAACTGGATTATGAAGGCATTCAGAGTGACACAGCTGAAAGAGGACATACTTCCACCATCTGTACAGACCTGAGGTACAGAAAACCTTGGGGTATCAGCAGATGCTCAGGTGTAAAAGGCAGAGCTGTGCCTGCCTTAAGATACACAGGCAGGACCCATATCATGACTTGAGATGATGCATTTTGCTGGGGTCTTGCTCCCCCATGCCAGTTCCTTTCCTTTTGAGCTAGAAGTGCCCCCAGAAGAAGGTGATGTTTATGACTTATCTCTTCCTGACAGACTTCCTTGGGGGATTTTTTTATCGCTTTATGAGAAAATTGGGAGCCCCTGTAGGAAGCACTGGAAAGTGAGGACAGATTAATGCTTCATTGCAGTTTTGGGTATCTGCAGGAGACATCTCTAAAATTATCTTACCTTATGAGTAGTATTTTTAAATGCTGTGTTAGTAGTGTTCATATCACCAGACATGAGGAGCAATTTCATTCCTAGATCTCATTACCGATGATCAGATGCAGCAGAGTCTGCATCCCATAAAAGAGAAAATGCACTGGCGGAATGTAAGCATCAAGAAGTAACATGCTGGCTCAGTCAGCAACATTAGCCCCTGTACCCTTCTCACACCAGGTTAGTCTCACTGTACTTCTTTCCACCTTCCCCTTCACCTGCTGAGATCAGGGACATGGGGGCCAGTGGACATGCACCACACCTCCATAATAGGAACTGCCCTTTCATGCAGCACAGCCTCCCGGGGACCTGCAGGATCCACACCATACCGGGGGCAGCCTTCCAAAAGACCAGGTCTTGAGGCCAAATGAGATCAGATCATCTCAGTAACAGGTGGAGTGAGATGAGAAAGTCATCCCATCCACACCACAATGCTTTAGATGCTTTAGAAATTTGCTGGCCCTGCAATATCTCTCTTTTTTGCAAGCAATGTGAAAAATTGAAATGCTGTTACTGATCACTGCTGTGTCCTCTGGCTTTATTACCAGTTTTCTGTTTGTTTGTTTTGTGGATCCTTTTTCCCTTAGAAAATTCCTTGCAACCTGTTTATCTGTCCTTAAAAATAAGATACAGGGAGCTGTCCAGCTGAGTAAGTACAATAGCCCATTAGTGTGAACTTTGTACACAAATTTGCCATAAAACTTTAGAAAATTTTCCTTTTCTGTTTGATCTCCTGGCTACCTTTCTCTGTATATTCTGTGTTTTACCTTGTTGAGTTTAAGCGCTATTTTCAGGACTTAGCTTGAGTTGTTACGGTTAATATTTAAAAATCTCAGGTATTATTTCACTTTGAGCAACCTAGTTTAGTGGAAGGTGTCCCTGCCCATGGCAGGGGTTTTGGAACTAGATGATCTTTAAGGTCCCTTCTGACTCTAACCATTCTATGATTCTGTAATTCTATGATTATTAGAAAAGTTGAAGAGTCAAAACCCTTAGATAAACTCGGTTAAACAATTTTTAACATTAAAATACTATTTCCTATGTGCTAGATATAGTATCTTCAATATAACAACACCTAAATCCAACAGATCAGTTGAGAAGTTTCACTAATGCATCAGAAAAATTGAAATGCTTCTTGTGATACCAAGAAGTATCCAAACAAAAGACACATGTTTCTAATTACTTTTTTTTTTCCTTTTCACTCACATTTCATACAACAGCTCAGTCTCCATGGCTTACCACATTCACTTACAAAATCTTAACAATCTGTACCAATGTGTAAGCAAAGGAAAAGCTAAAAAAGAGCAACTGAAAACTTGTAAGTATTTCACAAATTTTGGCTCTAATTAATTACAAATATTATTTTTTTAAAAAATCAAACACACTGAGACCAATTCAGGATTTTGTTTGGATCAACTCTGAGCACTACTCTAAATTAAAATTTCCTTCCTAAACTGTTTTAATCAGGGATTATCTTTTCCATATGAAATACTGTAAATTTTATGACATATAAGAGCTATGAGATATTATCATATTATATTCATCAACATATTTTTGCATTTCTGTAAGCACCCTGACCAAAGTCTTGATAGGATTATGTGAAAACATGAAGAAGTAAGAAGAAAAATCTTAATAGAGCATTTTCATATCCAGAAAAGTTTTTTGTTTTTATTTAATTTTGAACAAACTCAGCTAGCTAATTGTTTAAATTATTGTAATTGCCCAGTCTTTATCGAAAGATTAAAATGGGAAAATCAGAAGTGTTTTTTCTTCAGATTAGAGTTTTACTGAAGGTGCTGTGTGTTCGTGCTGATGATACATAAATGTTGCCTCTAACAGATCAAAATGCTGGAGATATTTAAAAGCACTCAGTATTGGCCTAACTAGTGAATACAATAGAAGAATTTTCCAGTAACTTTAATGCCTGCAGACCCGAGTCAGTGCCAAGTGCTTTAGAAATTCTTAATTTCACAATTTTCCCTTCTAATAACTAATGTTGGTGACATTGGTACATACAGCTTACCATGAAAAACACCACTTCTGATGCATATTCAACACAATGGCTTATTTAAATACATTTAAATTTATAGTTTATTTGAATATGTTTTCAAGTCACTGCATCTCTGGAGCTCATTGGATATATTTTCCACATAAAACATCAAATACAATGACATTCACAGACTTGAAAACATGTTTCAGTCTCAAATCTGATTAAATACTACCACTACCAGGCATGTTTGATGACTGTCACATACTGTCCAGAGGAATGGATTGTGTAAGTCACTCAGCTCCTGAGGACCCTCACACACTCAAATTCTTTTTTGCAGTCGTAGTTGAGTTTTCATGTTCTTGTTTATGCAACTTTCAAAGCACACATCCTCTTGTTATTTCAATGTTCATGCAAATTTTCAGAAATTTTACTCTCGTCCAAAATGAAAACAGAAGCATATTTTCCAAATACTGTGTAAAATGGAATGCTGTCATTCTGTGTAGCAGCACCCCAATGCCCTCACCAGAAATGTGATCCCTCCATTCAGTTGGATAACAGTTTTCCATCAATATTGCTGATTTTAAGAAAATGAAGCATTCAACTAAGTGTTTTATATTTTCTTTAAAAATTGAAAACAGAAAATTGAAAAGTCTGTATTTTGTTGCTGCAAAAATTATATTTTTCAATGAAAAGATGTTTCTAAAACTAACAAATCTTTTCTTAATCTTTCATGGAAACAAAATGTATTTATTGGTCATCTTCCTATTAAATTCATCCCAGCTCTCCACTTGTCACAATTGCAAACAACAAATAGGGTAGTAGACAACAAATTGAGTCCAAACAGATGAGCTAATCACCTGCAATGAGAAATACATCTGTGCCCTCCCATGTCATATGCACCACTTATCTTGGTTCCAGAGACCTGACCACTGGTGACCTTCTCATTTCTCAAAGCAATATGAAGTACTAACAGGTCCAAAAATGTAAGGCGAAATAAGGCTGGTTCTTCAAGACAAGTCACAGAAGTTTCCAAACACTTTCCACAAACCTGCGTTTCACATTCTTTGATCTGCTGTGTTTCCAGGATGACGTACAAGCATTTCCAGATCACAATGAACACTTAAAGCAAAAAATTGGAATGTTCTTTCCTCTTCAGAGATTTCTACTAGATAGGTGCTTTGCAGAAATGTTTTATTTTTGCACAATCAGGCAATAAGGAATAAAAAAACCTGATGTTTTGTGAAGCAGAATTAAAAAATGTAACAACCCTCATAATAAAGCAATGCCTTCAGTTACTGTGTTGTTTCACAGAATTGCACTGAAGTGCTACTAACTCTGCTCAGCCACTTGAAAATTATAATTACTATTTTCTCATAAACCAGTCATTTGTTTTTCACATTAATATCAAGGATCCAAAATCCATCTCTTTTTTTTTTTAAATTATCATATAAATAATGATATTTGAGAAATAAGAAAACTTGAAAGAAGTTTACAAATATAAGCAATGTTAAAAAAGACAATTATTTTTTCCAAGGAGAGGCCAGATTTTCAAAAAAGCCAACAAGTCAAGGTAATGTGGTTGCTCTCTCCCCATTTCAAAGCACCTGGGCTGTCACAGACACTTGTGTCCATGCCCTGCAATGCCTGTCAGAGAGAGCACAATCCAACATGCTGCAGTTAGTGTTTTTAGCAACTCTAGATGAAGAAATTTCCTACCCACATGATTCTTTGCAGGGGGAGTCTGTGTGTTGAAATGTTGGTGTCTTCATTAAAAGCACCTGTTTGCCTGTCCTCCAGAAAAGGAAGGAGAGGTGAAAGTATTTGTATGTCCAAAGTTACAGACCAATCTAGCCAATAGCACCTGCAAAGTAAATTTACAGTGATTAAATGTACTGTCTGTCAGGCCCTCCAAGCTCCTGGTCGTTCATATTAGACTCTCAGAGCAAGCACAGGACTGAAATAGAGGAAATGCTATGCAAGACAAAACAGATGGATGAAAGTTCCTTGGCATCACTTGTTTTATTCAGCTAGATACTGAAAGATTATTGTTACAGAAAGACAGTGGAAAACAAAATCTTGTGGCTGTGGTTTTTAAATATTGAGCAGGAAATGGGTGAATATGTTCTTTGCTTCTGAAGCCTAAACATGCTCATTCCCCCTCATCTTTTTTTCTTTTCCCAGCTTGTGAGGCAAATGAAGTCTGTAAAGGATCTGATCGCATTGGCCGTACCTCAGACGTAATCTGCCCAAGGCTGCTGAATATAAGTAATGTAACAGAGAAAAAGAATCCAAATTATTGACACAGGGTGCAGCAGGGGCCTCTTCAGCTAATAGAAAGGTACCTCTTCAGCTAATAGGACGATCCGGACACAGCAGCAGCAAATAGACATGCACATGGACAAAGCATTACATTTTAAAACCATTCAAATCTTCCACTAATTTGCTGTGGGCTTTCCAGACCTGGTCATCACATTATTTGCCTGAATTATTACATATCATCACATTTGCTCTATTAAGCCATGATCATTTGCTGTTTCCAGAAGACAGAAGGACATTCCAACCTCCCATCCCATTCTCTTTCCCCATCTTCTCTGGCACCATGATTCAAAAAATCGCATTTAGTTTTCCTTTTAAACCTTTCCACAAAGCATTGGAAGCTGCTTTATGCAAAAACAGCTCTGTATAAGGCACAGGGCACTGATTCTCCCCTGTGCTTGACCAACATGTGGTGGCTGTTCATGCACACTAATTAAACTGAGTACGGTGTTTGGGACCAAGAAGGAAATGTTCTCCATGCTCAAACAGGTAGGAAGTATTAAAGAATTTTTGCTTCCATTAGGAAAGAACAACCTGATTCCTGAAGGGGACCCATGAGTTTGGGGAAAAAAAATCTCAACTACCTCAGACATCTTGGTTTCTAACAATGTCTTCATGTTCTCCTGCTCTTTGCCTGTAGTCCACTATGGGGGTGGTTTTCGCCCTGCCTCATAGCTTATGCATTTATTGCAAAGTTAGGACAACTCTTGAGGTCTGTGTTGTTTCTGGAAGATGTAATAGAGGTGCTCTGTGCATTCGTCTGATTTAAACTTCAACCCATTTCTGCCTGCCCTTGCAGAGGAGTAGACTTATTAGTATGTTGTCCCTTCTAGCTTAATAGTCTTGTATAAATAAAAAAATGCTTTGGTTTTGAAACCTTGTAATTTTAATCAGAACATAAATTTCCATTAAGTTTACAGTAGAAAGGTATCTGAGGAGCAGGATGATCTTTCTAATCAACGCAGCAGAAACAGAAAACTGGAAAACCTGAACGTACCAGCTTCAGAACAGATGTTTCTGCACAACTCCAATTTACATAACATTTTTTCTAAAGGTCTCATTTTCTTTTCAGTGCCCAACTGAAAAAAATTTGGAGGAAGTTGTTGGGAATAAATAGTCGTCCTCCCTCAGCCTGCTCCAGTTCTTGTCCTCCTGTTAATGCTTGCCAAGGTTTGGCAGCACAAGCTGAGGTTTGGCATGAAGACAGTGAGGAAATCCTCCTTTTTTCTAACTCTACTAAATTCATGGGCTCATCCTGAGGCACCTTCTGGAGCCAAAATGTGTTAAGGTGGCCACACTCAGTAGTGCAAGTTAGGGTGCTAGCTTTGCCCCAAAGGCCAGCTGTGCCTTCACCATAGTAGGCTGCCGGAGCCCTTACTGGAGTTTTTGAAGTGCTCTACTAATATGAAGCAAGTTTCATTTTTTTCTGGACATATTTAGGAGGAGAAAAAAAACCATAAACAAACAAGCTCAAAACAGAACGATCAACTCAAAGTATTCTGTTGTGATATTGCCAGAATCCATACTGCTCCAAGGGTCACGAGCCACTAGATCCTTAATAATTTAAATCACTGGAGCCTGAAAAGACAGCTGCTGTCTTGGGGTCTTTCAGGGGTGAAAAACATTTATCTAGCATCTCTTGAAAGCTAGAATTGAAGACTCAGCTGCCTGTCCCCGGGATCCTGCTCTCCCTGTTATTGTACCTCGTGGTTTACCACCTTAAGGGAAAATTACTGAATGCATCATTGCTAGCCTATAAAGATAAAGCAGAAGGAATTAATGTAGATTAAAGACAGAAAACTCACTCAAGACAATATTCCTCAGCCTCCTTTTCCAAGCTACAGAAGAATAATTTGCCAGTGCTTCCCGAAAGTTTCTCTCTCTCACTTCTCCCCAGTAAATCACACCAAGATACATTCTTTGTGCCTAACCTTCCTTCCTTCCTTCCTTCCTTTCATTCTTTCCTTCTTTCTAAAAAGTAGGAAAAATTCATTTGGAACAAACTTCACAAACCCTCTGAGAGCTATATATGTATGTGTATGTAAATTTTCATCTTATACAGACTGAAGATAACTTCTTGCAATTCTTTGTGAGATGCCTCTCTTTTTTCTCTATCTTGTTTCATAGAATCATAGAATGGTTTGGGTTGGAAGGGACCTTTGAGATCATCTAGTTTCAACTCCCCTGCCATGGGCAGGGACGCCTCCCACTAGAGCAGGTTGCTCAAAGAGCCATCCAGCCTGGCCTTGAACACTTCCAGGGATGGGGCATCCGTGACTTCCCTGGGCAACCTGTTCCAGTGCCTCAC
>JAOXNO010000024.1:36900007-36915602 GCA_028565335.1 Limnodromus scolopaceus
CTGTGGGCAGTTCTTCATTTGCAGAGCCCCTGTTTTTGCTTTCCATGACTTGGGCAGTGTGGTTTGAGCCCTTTCCGGTGAAGACTGAGGCAAAAAAGTTGTTCAGTAGCTCAGCCTTATCCAAATCCTGGGTGGCCAGGTCTCCCGTTTCCTACTGGAGAGGGCCCACAACTTCCCTAGTATTGCCTTTGTCCCTGACATATCTGTAGAATTTTTTCTTATTGTCTTGTTTTCTTATTGTCATATGTTTTCTTATTTTCTCAGTTATTACTGATAACTCTGGACCTTTTTACCACAGCAATTCAATAAGTAAAGCTTTCTTACTGTAACTGTACAGAACACCTATGGTACAGCACACACCTCTTGTTTAGTAAGTCAAATATCTTCTGTGTAAATCACAAGGAAGAGAAATAATTGCCTGCAAAAATCTTATGTAGTTTCCTCAAGTAAGAACTACTGCAATAACTGAAAATACTAGGAAGAGGTTTATGATTCAGGAAAATTACTTTTAAAAGCCTCTAATCTGATACATCTATTTCCTTATCTTAGTTTGTGCTTGACTCCTATTAAAGTTACTTGCAAACTGCCAGAGAGGTCATACCCCTAAAGGATTATTTTTATTAGATGTGCTCCAGAGTTTCACAAACTTCATGTCTTTACTTATTAGAATTGTGAAAAGATGTTTACATTTTTTCATGTCATTCTTCAAAATTTTTCTTCAAAAATTGAATGTTTGCATATTCCTCCTTCCTCCTTTTTTGGGGCTACTAGTCTTTGAGCAAAATCTTGCTTTCACAGAAAGAGAACTGATGAAAGTGGAATTCTGCTTAGAAGTAGAGTTAGAAAGCTTCTGTGAATTTGTGAAATGTCATTTTTATAGGAGGCAGAGGAGAATCTTGGACATTTTTCAGTACTGGATGGGCATAGAGGGAACAAAAGTCAGCTGTGGTTAGAAAAGGGGTGTGATTAATTTTAAGTATGAGAAGAAAAGAAAGAAAAATATTTTGTTTTTAAAAAAGATATATAGTATATAGAAGAATTAAACTGGATTTGTGAAAAAACTTTCTAATAAGTGCAGAGCACTGAAATCACTATTCAAGGTCTTTAGGAAAGATAGAAAAACATGCAAAAGAAATAATTAATCTGCTTGGGTGGGAAACTTTTAATGTCCCTTCCAACATTATGATTTATGGTGTTTATTCCACATAATACATTTAATTTATCTTACAAGCATTACTATGTCTCTTTCATTTTGCATACAATATTTGTCACCTTTTGTCATCTTTCAACATCTCAAACTTCTCAGTTATTCCAGTGAGCCGTTTCCTGTTTAGAAGTTTGTAATTCACAAAATCTCCCTCTTCCCTTGTTCATCTGTGATAATATATTTAAAAGCTTCATTTCTGTGTTAAACAAGCCCATTTTCTGTTAGGATGTGTCACATATATTTGTTTTGGTTGTGCCTGTATTCCACACAAATAAGTCTCCCCTCCACTCATGCTGATGAAAATTACTTGCATCAAACACAAAATCCAGCATAACTGTGAAACTGAGGCCACAGAATTCCAGTTTTACTCCGAAGAGTTTTTTTACACCATCCATCTGCAGGCCTTCAGGCAAGTCTCTAGACTAATCCTAAGGGGTCTGTGAAAGATAACAAAAGCAAACAAACCTATCTATTGACTGTAAGCTTAAATTCCCTATACAGGAATGTACCAGGAATGTTTTAGGGGACTTGCAAATTGAAAGTGTTTACTCTAGAATTATACACCTGCAATTTTAAATTTTCTTTGTGAACACTTTGGTGTGACTTTCATTAGATCTTTAACCTTAACAGCACGTCATGATTTAGCAGGACAGGTACAGTCATGAGACACCAGTAGTTTGGGTGAATTGGATGAGACCAATCTGAATCTCGCAACCTGGATCATGATCAGAAGGCGGCCTTATTTCACACAAGAAGTTCTGGTTTATGTCAGATGACAGCAGGGAGAAATCCTTTTCTAATAGTCTGAGTCATTATCTTTCAGCCTGAATCAAAAAATAAATGTAGCACTAAAATGCAATACCTCTGTGATGAACCAAATTTAAAAAAAAAAAAAAAAGAAAACAAAAGATACATATGAGGCCATAAAGCTGGATTCATGAGATTAAGTGTATTGCATTTAACTTTTACTGTTCATAGCCAGGCACACAGTACCAGCAAGTCTTCCCAGCTGTCTTTGGGTCATGGAAGTTCCGCAGAGGCGGGAGGGCAGGGATGGCTCACCATTGGGAAGTGCTCTAACACCCACCCCAGGGCAAGACAGACAGCTGGTCTTGGCCCTCCTAGACATGATGCCTGGCCTTCATACAATTGAAGGCATCAGAGGTGGAAGGGGCCCCTAGCAATAAGAAAATCTGACTCTACAGGTAAACAGAAGCCCAAAATAATGCCATTAAACTGTCTGTGCATTGCTACCATTATAGTTATAAGTCTGTGTTTTTGACTGCATAAGGAGATACTATTAAAGTCAGAAAACTGAAGTTTTCAGTCCTATTGTCAATACTATTATTCATGGGAAACAAGAACCTAAATTCTTTCCTGGAATCTGGATATGCACTGGACTCACCGCAACATTCAAGAGCACACAAAGCAGGAAGATTTTTTAATCTGCTGAGTTAAACATTAGTAATTTATATCTTCTGGGGCAACAGAACAATTTAATCTCCAAAAGCTCAAGTTTGAAGTTGAACTGTTAAAGTTTTCATGGAGTTCTCAAAGAGATAACTAACCACCATAACGGCTGTGGAAGAAAAAGAATAATTCTTTCTTTGAAACCATATTCTTAAAATACGTTGCCATCTCCTAGTCACAATTAAGAATTTTTAAGTATGCCAATTAGACCGTGACTTGTTCTTAAGAGATTTTCATTGCACTTCTGAGCAAAATGATGTGGGAATCAAGTCAATTCTCAGAAGGGGATGAAAAAGCTTCTAAAATCATTTTTCTGATGCATGAAAGCATAATCTAAATGGAGCTGTGTTTTCACATGAGGTTTTCTTCCTTAATGTAAGATGTATTAAGCAATACTGCTTGTAGCAATAGTCCAAAGAGTTTTAAAAGACACCGAGAAGTTTGTTTAAGAGGTGGTAGACAAAAAAAAATAAAATAATTTGCTTATTCTTTCTACAGAACAAACATCACCGTAAAACATTTTTTTTCTTTTCACCTTTCAGACACAGCTTTTAATTGTTGGCAATTTTACTTTACATTGCATACAAGCTTAAGAGTATGTCAACTTCTAAGCACTGTAAAGGGGAATCATTTCAAGAGCTGTTTCTATTTAAGCTTTTGCTTTAAGGAAAAAGAGGATCGAGAGAGAGAAGACCTAATGGCATCAGCAGCTCAGCCTGTCAGGCTGCCTGGAGGTTCAGTAGGTGTGGAGACCACTCTCTCCAGTGCCTTGGAAGGTAGGAGGTAGCAGGACCACCCATCTTGTGGCTGTCAGGACTTCAGAGAGCCCTCTGACTTTTTTTTTGTGCCTTGAATCACCACCTATCTCCTGGGAACATACATTGTGGGAGAAAATTGCATGCAGCTTATGTGCAAGGTGTAAGGAACATTGCATGGAAAAGATGTTTATAATTTTTCTACCTGCATTATATTTAAAATAGTTGTTTCAGAATGCATGGCTGTTTCTTACTAGGTCCTGTGAATAAAATTCACCAAATACCTGAATGTGCGTGTAGAATTATAGTGCAATATAAATGTCATGAGTCCCATAAAGATATAAGAAATTTTGCAGTGACATTGTATTAGGAGGAGGTCATAAAGTCCTTACACGGCTATTCCCTTGTCCCACATGTTCTGCTTTGAAGTACAAAAGGTCACAGAATAATAAAACATACACACAAACCTACCCACTTTACAGACTTAGTCAAAAAAACCCTTGCTTTTGACTAATTCTTGCTAACAGTGAGTAACTTCCACTCGCCCTAGCAGTCTCACTGACACCTTGGGCCCACAGAACGCCCCACTCTCAGCAGCTCCCCTCTCACTGTCCCCTTACCCCGCTATGTCTCCTCACTCCCCTATGTCTCCTCAGCCCTACGGTGAGCAATATCATGCCTGGAATTTGTTCTCCATCTCTATTTTCATCAATTCCTAGCCAATCTCTCAGAAAGCTTTTATAATTAATATCAAAATAAATGTGAAAAGTAGAGTTAGCAAATGTTTCGCATGTCATTCTTCCCGATGCCAAGGTTTCCCACTTAAACAGAATGGCCCTGAAAATTTAACACCTTATCCTCTCTAGGAGCATCAGGGAATATCCTCCAGTAAAACCCTAACTGGAAACTAGGCCATAATGGAGTCCTGAAGGGTGACAGAAGTAATTTTGTTATCTCATGCAAATATTCAGTTGATACTTGCATAAATTTTTAAATTAAACTGCCACTGAAGATTAAAAATTAATCTGAATGTATTACTGTGGTCCTAAATGGAGGACACAAGAGAACATAGAAAATTCAAGCTGTATTGTGTTGAGGGTAAGTTTCTGAAATAAAATATCCAGTACCCCACCCAGAGTGATGAAAAGGACAGCAACACAGGCAGGAGAATGCTACAGCCCAAACATCCGCTCCTATTCAAATCTATCTTATGCTGAGTTTCAGCACAGAAATCTATTTTTAAAAAAATAGAGGAGAAATATATGTGAGGTTTACAGTATGGGGAAATGGAGTCACAAACTGTCTGCAGTGTCTTCAAAAAGTCATGCAGTTCTGATAGAGTTTGCTGCAGTTTGAAGCATTTGAAAACAGAATTATTAAGACACAGAAGTACCTATATGCAAACAATTTCTGTATTAAACTATTTTTTAGATAAAAGAGCATTTTCAAGGTTTTTGTATTAGCAGAAATAGCTATGACATGAAGTGACCTTTCAGTACTATGAACCAATAAGTATGAGGGAAAAAAACCACAATAACTGAATCAGTTGCAGTTACCTATACTATCTTGAATCAGACATATGTTGTTATCCCAAATATGCTCACCTATGTACGTTGTTTCATCTATTCTTAATGGGGAGACTTATTTTCAGTGAAATTCATAATTTTTCTTTTTGAGATTTTAATGGTAGATAAGAAAATACAACGAAAAATATCACTCTGCAAGATTGCTGTGGCACATTTTAATTCAACAGCTGTATAGCGCACATGTTTAGGCAGCAGCAACATGTTAATAAATCCCATTAATTCCCTTCCCCCTGAGGTCTTTGCTGACTGTTTGACTGACAAAGTTCTGCCTTTATTAGTTATGACAGATCAGGCTTTGGTTTTCGTGTCTCTGGGGAAACGTCACACTTATTTTAAGGTGAATTGCTCTGTTCAAGTAAAGAAACTGCCTTAAGCTCTCAAGACAGTTAATGCAGGGCAACTTTTTTAGTCAAACAGTTTCATGCTTTCTCTGACAGTAAGAATATATTGATTATGAAGAAATCAGAAGAGAGCAGATGGGATGGGCAAGGATCCTCCCGGGGTTTCAGTCCAAAAGGCTTAGAACAGGTGTTCGAATGTGCCACTTCCCTGGGCTCCAAAAACACGCACCTCAGAAAGATAAGTGAATTACTTTGCTTTTCCCCTTCTCTTTTAACTTGTTTAATTTTTATTGTTTTAAGGTCATTCTTCTGCAAATGCTTACATATCCAGCCACTATGGTGCAGATCAACACAGCTGGAAAATCCCAAAGCTCGTGATGTGTACATGTGTACCTATAGGGTCATCCGAAGACCTGAGCCAGAATATGGAGTTGGAGAATGAAAGAACCAACGTTATCTAATCGTAGCTTTCTGAAAACCCATCTCTCCAAATAAAAAAGTATAGATTGTGCTTTAAATTAAAAAAAAAAAATGGGGATTAAAAAAAGCTGCTCTAGGACACCTCATTTGTTTATTACAAGCTAAGGAGAAAGAGAAAGAAATGAGATTGCCTTCAAACCATAAAGGCTTGTGTAATACCATACCTCCTCTACATTTTGTGTCCTCCACTTAAATTTTTGTCTCCTGTTGGATTATCTCCACACATTGAGCAAGGATATCATCAGAACTCCCACAATGACAACCAAAACTTGTATAGTTAAATTGGAAGGCAATGAAATGCATAGGTAACTCAGATTGCTGTCTCTGTTGTACATTGTAATGGGCAGACATCAACAGAGAATCAAAGTTAGAAACTGTTCTTTTCTTTTTTAAGACCTCATGAGTTTCAGTCCTCAGTAGTACTGATTAGTTGAAATAATTTTGTGTCCTGGGAAACTTTTATTATTTTTCTCTTCAACCTCACTACTGCTTTCCTTCACTCTTGTAATACTTAATGTAATAGATGTGTAGTGTTTTCCTAGTAATACAATTAAAAATTAAACAATCAATCCTGTAGAGCACTTTGCCACACCCTGATGTTACCTTTCCACAATTTAAAAAACTGGACTCTGCACATGTCCTTTCATAGCTGAGCCATTTTTAACGCATTGAAGGTACATTTCCCACCATGAGATCACTTCATAGAGTCTTTTAATGAACTTGATCGTTGGCTTTTTTAAGTCTTTGCAATTTACATAAACCTTTTTCCCACTAACTTCCATCATTTTCATATGCCTCAAAAATTGTAATAGGTTAGAGGCAGGCAGTTTTCTTTTTAAAAAAAAAAATGCTGCTTTATAACTGAAGTATCACAAATCTCTGAAAGCGTAATACTTTTGTTTTTAAAGATCAATTTTATTGCTGAGATAAGCCTTAATTTTCTGCAGTTCTCTGAAGCAGCAGCTCTACTTTTTCAAAACATATATGTAGTGTTTTATAACTTCTTGATCTTCAGGAAGTGACCTTATTTTAATGTTATCTAGAGGTATTCACAATAAAAAGTCATGTTATAGTTTATTTATGGGGCAACAGAAATAAGAATGACAACCAGTCTAAGAACGATCATTTGAAGTACACTGTAGGAGTATGACACGGCTCTGTTTCATACATGAGTGGTGATAGATTCCCTTCCACTGAGTTCTTAATGGATGATATATGCCTGAATTATTTCAGAAGTTCACTAAAATGTTAATTATGTTTTTAAAAAGCTCTGGCTGCCTCCTGAATGTTAAAGGCCTTCAAAGTGATAGTTAACAGTCACATTTTCTTGGGGAAACACAATCAAAGCCAGAAATAATTAAAATGCTGCCCAAGCCCTGTGAATCCTCAAAATTACTCACTTGTCTTCTAAAATATTTCTAAACATGAAAATCCACTACTAGAAATCTCTTGGCAAAATCAGAAAAAAAATTATGCCAGAGTTAAACTGAACTGGTATCTGTCCTGTGCTGACATGCTCCCGTCAGTCATCTTTGTCAGTTTTCCCTACTCTAGGGATATGTTATCAGCAATGGCACAAGGCTTACACAAAAACGTCTGTATTTTTCTGGTCTATGCAAAAAAAAGTTCCCTTGGAAGCATATGTTGTCTGAAGGTATAAAGTAACCTCCAGCCAAGTGGGCCTGGTGTAGGTAGTCAGGTTGAGTTTTCATCCTATAGCTTGTCCAGCTCAGCATTCATGACTAGCTCCCCTTGCCAGCATCATCTATTTAATTAGAGTTCAGGACTGAACTTTTACTTCATAAATAAAGGCTGAAAAAAGCAGGAGGTACAACCTTTGAGTTATTTTTCCTCAAGCACTCCTGAAGCACAGCCACAGCACCTATTGCATCCAAAATTCTCTCAGCTGAGCAAGTATGGGAAGTGACAACATATGGTTGTGCACCAGTGGCATGCTCGGAAACTGAAGAATCTGGTCTTCTGAGCTATTCCCCTCTCAGTGGCCCCACATGGTGGAAAAACCTCAACTGTCATCCCTGTGCTCAGTGCCATTAGGAGTACCTAGTATTTTCTTAGACTGATATTTTGTGTCAGATTTCATGTAGGGTTTGCCCATGTGTTCCCCAAGAAGGGGACACCCAAAGAAATTAACAGGGGGCAAAGAATTATCAATTGGGAGTAGAACAGTAATATGCTGCATCAGGGCTTGTTGTAGAGCTTGAATTGTGGTATGTCTGAGAGCAGAAAAATCCCACTGTTGCATGACCGAGGAAAATGTAATCAGTAGCAGCACTGGAAAAAAAATCTTGCCTAATTACATATTTACACAATGGAGAGAAATAGCATTGGAGTTGTTCCAGATTTTTTGGTTACATAATACATGTTTAACAAAACTGTCTAATTATAACTGCACATATTTACTCAAGAGATAGAAAAGGCTTCAAAGGAGATTTTCCAACCTCCAGGAAAGACTTATTTTTTTTCCAAACAAATTTAATCATTTACTATTATGCAACAATCTGTGCCCTTGCAGTTTATAAATATATAAACTGAGTATTATTTATTATTTAGTATTATATAGTAATCTTCTTCAAGTCTCTTAAGTATGTGGTTTCAATCAATAATATCTTGGAACTCAAGGTTAAGGGTGACATTCCTTCTAGAACAAACAAAAATAGATCATAAAAACAAACACAAATGCCTCAAAGGTCTCTTTTCTCACAAGATAGGTCTGCAGAATGCAACCTTACCTCCTGAAGCATCAAAATACCTGCATGTGTTAACATATAGAGACATGATGGCTTCTTGGCTAACAGAGGTTTTTGTAATGGGGGTCTCCAAAAACAAACACAAGCTGTTAACACTAGAGCAGAGATAAATTGGAAAAGTCCATCCTGATTAAAAAAAACCCAACTTGTGATTTTTAAGTTTCCCTCCTGAGTACAGACAAAAAGGCAAAATCCTGAAATATACTGACTTCCCAGCAGATTTTGTTTTGGAAATATGGAAATAACCTTAGAGAACAGGTTGCTGGAACGTTTTGTTTTTCCTGAAATTAAATATACTCTTTCCATCCGTTCACCCAATGGGATTCCAGCCCTCCCCTTCCATTCTCTGGGCACCCCACTGCGTGCTGCAAAGGGCCAGCAGCCTCTCACTGCAGCCCAGATTTCTTCTCCCTTTCTGCCCCTGTCACAGCAGATGAGTGAGCCACTGGCTTCCCAACCCTTCCTCCTGGACAGGCTGCAGTGCCTTGGGACTTCGTCCCCCACTGCCTCTTCCCCACTTGTCCCTTCTCCCCGGTGACACTTCCTGGGCTCAGGAGTGTGTACTCCTCAGTGCTGGCACACTGGGAAAACTTCACTCCCGCTTTGAGGATGGGATACCCGCAGCCCAGAAAAAAGGTGGAGTGCCAACACTAGGTAAGACAGAAGTTGCCTTGCCACCTGGGGAGTCTAAAGGCAAGGGTGGCACAAGGAGAACCAGGCATCCTGACTTTCAACCATCTTACCTGCCTGATTCCCACTGCAAAATTTGTAAGGACCAACAAATCTCCCCAGAATGTCTCATTTTCATGGAAGTAGTATTTTCTGATGTAAGAACTGCTCTATCAATGATTCCTCTTTTTTTCAACCATTTCTAGCTCTGAGCTGAATTTAATGAGGTTTTGTAGCAGCATCACATCCTCAGCACATCAAGCGCAGAGAGAAAGCTTCACCACTGACTCATCAGATGCAATGCAAAATATCTCAGCACAGCAGGGCTTCAGAAGAACGCAGGGAACAAGTGACTCTACTGCTTGTACTTTCTGTCATGACAAACCCCCAGCTGACCAGCAACTTCATTTTGTTAGTACAAAAGCACTCTGTAGTCAGCAGGACTTCCACACAAGTGACAGGGCTGGACTTTAAATCAAAATCCTTCTTCCCAAGTATGTACAACAAAGTAATGTCTTCAAAGACAGTAATAATGACAGTGGTACCCAGGCCTGAGATGATATGTCTTGTACGTCCTCACCATAGACCAGAGATAAAGTATATCCAAGACTGAAGAGAACTCCCTTTTGCAGAATTCACTATCAAGTCCAGTTCTTGTTTTAATAGATGCACCTCCCTCCCACTTACCTTTCATTTTTGTACTCCCTTTAAATATGTTAAATATCCAAATACATTATCAGGCAGAGAAGTATATTACATGAATGACAATTTTTAATCTGTGATAAATACATTATGTATAATAGCTTCCTTTTAATATTTCATAATCATCTTCGTTTAACAATTGATCTGAGTCTAATTTGTAATGCTCATTACTCATATGAATTGAAAATGTTTTTCAACTCATCGTATAGTTCCAGCACAGGGAAAGACTGGAGCTGTGACTGCTGCTCACGTGTTAATCAGCAGCTGGAGCCTGGAGAGCAGCACAGGTGCAGGGCGAGAAATACGTCCCTTCTCTGGGAATGCTCAAGGACAGAAACTATTCTATCGAGTCGCACTCCAACGTATGCTGAGTGCATGTTAGCAAAGTGAAGGGCACATCTCGTGCTATCTGTTCAATTGCACTGTCACTGCCAGCTCAAGCATGTCTTTCACTGTGTTGACATGCATGACAAATTGCAGAAAAATCTCTGACTGCCAATACTTTCTTCCTCCATCCGAGCTTTCAGAGGCAGTAAAATACAGTTAAACATGATTAAAGGTTTACACTCATGAATTCATGATAGATAAGCAGCATTTTGCTACATATGTGCAGAAGATCTGTCATGGCATAAACCTGCATGTATTTTAGAGTTCTGCAAGGGATGTTTTTCGTATTCAATCTATTGTAATATTTACCACTTCATAAGTCAAAGGATTTTTCTTACATTGCAATATTATGACATGTAAACAAACTATCCTCATCTGTGGGCTGAACTGTAGTTGACTGAAGTAAATTTTTCTTGCTACAACAAGTTTCTGTCGCACAAAATATGCCACGGTGTTTGGACCATCATAGAGAAGTGTTTGGACACATCAATAGGACTATCCAGGGGTTAAAAGACAGACAAACCCAAGGAAACCAGTGTCTAGTCATGTAACGACTAAATATTGGTGGAGCTACTTAATCTCTAGAAATTATGAAACAAAAAATGCAGGAAACATATTTTAACAGCTGTGAAGTCATGCTCTTGCAGAAATGTGGACCTTTCCAACCCTCAGGATGTGTCAACAGAAGTTTTACAATTGACATTACTCAAGCAATAACAGATTACAATAGCATGAAAAACAACAAACAAACAAGGTAAATAGACACTGTAAGATTAAGATTAAAGTTTCTGCCACAGCAGACAGACAGATAGCAGAGAGATGCTGCCAGACACAGCTTGCTGCATCTCTGTTAGGTACTGGACAGAACTGCCTCTCTTTCTCAACATCCACTACAGCTCTGAAATGCCTCAGATCTCACCTACAGCTAGTTGAAGTGAAACCTCCCCTGAAAACAATGGGGTTTGCTTTAACAAACTATATGTGAAACTATGTAAGCTTTTTTTTTTTTAATTATATACTTGTTTGTATCTGTTACAAATGTTATCTGTTATCTTTTTTGTCCAAATTCAATCTTTTAAATTTATTTTCTCTTCAACTACAAGTCCTTTTTAGCAGGAATTGCTTCTTCACAAGTGAAGGTAAAACACCTCAGGCACCGAGTCCCAGGGTTTTCAGGGAGACTTACTGCGTCATCAATGCAACCATTTTCAAGCACAGAAACCCATCTGTCATGTAACGCTCAAAAGCAATTACTTCAGAACTTTTCATCCTTCTTTCTGGGGAAAGACTCTGCTGGGAAATGAAGAGGAAAGAAAGGTTCATTGAAGCAGCAAAACTCTGGTCTACCTTCTTCCTTCTCCTGTTCTATGTCAGAGCTAAAGCCCTTCTGAGCAAATATATGGCATTATCCACATGTGTATGGTATGTGCATGAAAACAAAATAATTTCCAGAAAGGGATAATATGCATGTTTTTTTCCAGCACCAAAAATTAGCAATCAGAACCAACAGTACTTGACCCAAGCAATGCTGGTAGTAGTTGCATCTCTTAAGATCCTAAGCCATGTTGCCCCCAGGAATTTCCTTTTTCTGTCCTGATCTCCTGCTTTCATTTGGTCCTAGCAACACTGTGTAGCAAGTGTGTTCTTTCAATATAAAACACCAAGAAAATTCTTGCTGTATTTTAGATTGCCTTTCAGTGAAATCAGCACTGGCCTAAGCTAGGAGTGTGACCAGCTCATGACTCCTCTGTCATGAGCCCTGACCTGGGCACTTCTGTTGGATCTCCAAAAACAGCTGAGATACATCTGAAAATTGGGTTAGGTGTTCACTGGGATTTAAATGCCAAAGATGATAGGGATGTTTCACGGGATTTCCAAAACGCCCAGTTTCTAAAAGTCTCATGCTGGTCCTTCTCCTTCATTTAAGCACATTCTTGACCTGGGCTGTGTGTTTGGGTTACTAATGTAAAACTCAGAAAGAAAACAAACTCCAATGCTGAATATGCATAGATGAATCCCACTGTTTCTGTGTACAGTTCATAACACTTCCAGATGGCTTTGATGCATACTTAATGTTTATTATGTTTTCTAAAATAATCTGATTGAGTTTAACAAATTATTACAGAGCGTCTAAAAAGAGAGAGGAAACAAACAAACACATAACAAAAATGTTTCAAAAAACTAAGTAATTTTTTGTAATTGCTATACAGGGACATTTGTTTTCACCTGTGGTAAAATATTTATGTTGTGTGCTCTCCAACAAGAATTTTGGAAAGCAGCACTCAGAACAAAATGTTCCTACTTAATGTTTGAACTCTTGCAGAAGCGGAATAGGCAGCAGGAAGTCTTTCAAAATAGAAGAGGCAAACAAGGTTCACCAGCCTGCCACACACTCAAACCAGTTTGCTAAAGGTGATAATTTGCCAGTAAGACTGGGTTTATTTATTTTTGAGACCTGCTTGTTGATATATGGTGAAACATCTCCAAAGCACGTGTGCTCTATTCAGAACATTATCTGTTCACATCTAGCTGCTATGGCATCTTGTTGACTTCAGAGAAGCAGCAGCTATCAGCCCTGAGTTGCAGAATGCCTCAGTATTTTGTCATTCCTGTACACAATACCATACCTTCATATAGCAGTTCCTCCATTGAAGGCAAACTCGAACGAGATGATATTAATATTGGATCCAATAACTTGGGAGCTTGAAAGCCACTATGACTCAGTGGGAATCATGTTCTCACAGCTTATCACCCAAGTTAGTCAGCTTCCTGTGAATTTCAGTGAATTAGGCATGGAAATCTTTTTGAGGAGCTGAGTCTGAAGTCTTGCAGCATCCACAAATCTGTGCTTAAGTGTCTAAGTCACCCAAGAAGAAACTATATTTAAGACTTAAAGACTTTTAGTCCTACTCTTGATCTCCAAGTGTTGTGATAGCTTATGAAACCACTGAAAGTCCACTCCTGAAAATGCGGACAAAATAATTTGTTTTGAAATCTAACACGACGTGAAATTTGACTTCTTTCAGGCTCACCAAAACAATCTTCACATAATCATTAAGATTTAATTCAATATTTTTTTTTACACATCCCAAACTGCATGTGATGTTTGAGGTGATTTTCCCCTTTTTACCTATAAAAGCTATAAGACTATTCATGAGGCTGACATTTGCAGCTTTTCCGATCAGACTTCCAGGGTCTTAGTAAACAGTAGGTTTCTCAAGGACCAAATCAGTGCAACTCACTTTTGTAATTATAAATTGGAAAAGTCAGGTTTGTAGCTCACCTGGGGATACTTCTCCCATGATCTTGAAACTCAAAGACAACCTATCCAATGTCTTTGGCTCATAATCTCAAGTATTCACAGAAAGCCAGCGTTAGATTTTCGTCAATGATAAAGTCACTCCCACCAGATTCAAGGCCCTAGAAAGAAACCCTTTGGAAAGGACTGCAGTGAAGTACGGCTAAATATAGCAAGGTAAGAGCGCTGAGGCAACAAATAAGGGATGTAGTCTGGTATAATGGGCTGTGTCAGAAGACCCCTTTGGGAAGCTCACAGTCAGCACAGGTTAGAGAAGCCTTCAGAAACTTATCAAACAGCATTTCACACAGCCAGGAGGAAAAGAAAGGTATTGGAGGTGATATAAAACAGGTCCCTCAGAGGTGTGTTATGCACTTAAGACCTGCCAATCTCAGCCTCCATATTTAGCTGAGGTCATTAATTATTTGATCTTAATTTCACCTCCACACATAAATGCTTTCATAAGTTCCATCACTGAGAAAAGATTTGTTCATGTTTCTCCCTGTAGCAAATATTTTACTGCTGTTAATACTCTGTATAGGTGGAAAATATTACATTATTTTTATTTCACAAGCTGCATTTTCCTTCCTGCTAGATAGCCTTCAGGACTATGCAAACACAGTAGCAAAATTTGAAACTTTTTTTCTCCCCAGTATGAGACTGGCAGGCTACACAATTAACAACTCCTCATGAGTTGACAGCTGACAGCTGGTGGGCGGGCTGCTGACTAAGCCTGGGCGGAGCCAGCGCCTCCCGCGGCACAATTAAACAAGCCATTAACGTGCCTAACGGTCATTGCGACGGAGATCAGCTCCAGGGCAGGTAAGACTGCGCTGGGTGAGGGGATCTGTAGCTAGAAAGGCCGACGGAAAGCTCTTTTTGGGGTTTTTTGGATGCCGGGCAAAGCCTCCTCGTGCTGGGGGCTGACAGCTGGTGGGCGGGCTGCTGACTAAGCCTGGGCGGAGCCAGCCCCTCCCGCGGCTCACCACACCCTCAGCCGATAAGTAGCCCCAGGGAGGGCCAGGGCTGGCCTAGGCCCACCGAGCAGAAAGCCTCACGTGGCTGTAACTTGTACAGCAGGGTCCTGAGCCTCTGCCTTTTCACAAGGTAAGTTCCATTACTTTTAGTAGACAGACACCTAGCTCATTCACTCCAACTGACCCTTCCGTTGTCTCTTGCTTGGAGACGGCCAGCTATGGTTAGAACTAGGTCAAAGGCTCTTGCTAAGAAAGCAGTGGGCACCCAGACGGAGGCCCCACACAAACACGTGGGTGTCCAGGCCTCTGGCTGCAGGGAGTGCCGGGGTCTGGCCATTGCCATGGAGGGTAGTGGGGATGACACGTGTGTCAGATGCGAACAGGTAAACGATCTCCTGAGCCTGGTGGTTGAGCTGAAGGAGGAAGTGGAAAGGTTGAGGGCTATCAGGGAGTGCGAGAGGGAGATAGACTGGTGGGCCCACTCCCTGAGGGTAAGGGAACATGTTGAACATGTTGAGGCCTCACATATACCAGAGGACCCTCCTCCCACCTCTCACCTGGCAGTAGAAGGGGATCTCAGAGAGGAGGGGGGATGGAAACTGGTCCCTGCTAGGCGAAGCAGGCAAATCCCCTCCCTGCTCCTCCCACCTCCCCAGTTACCCCTGCAGAACTGGTATGGAATCTTGGAGGAGGAACTGGCTGTTGGAGGGGAGGATGGTACATCAAAATCAAAGGGAATCAAAAGCACTGATAAAGACTTATCCAAGGAGCTGCTGAAGCAGCCACCTCCACGTATTAAGACTGCCTCTGTGAAAAAGAGGAGGAGGGCAATAGTTATAGGAGGTTCCCTTTTGAGAGGAACTGAGGGTCCGATATGCAGGCCAAACCCTTCCCAAAGGGAGGTCTGCTGCCTCCCTGGGGCCCATATTAGAGATATAACCAGGAAGCTTCCTGG
>JAOXNO010000024.1:36915702-36939886 GCA_028565335.1 Limnodromus scolopaceus
GTCTATTTTTGTCAGTTAGGTTGACGGTTGGGCAAGATGATCTTTAAGGTCCCTTCCAACCTAGAAGATTCTGTGATAACTGTACTGCAGAAGCCAAATTTTCCCAGCTCCTCAGCCTGGATGTAACCATTGCACTAAAAAAACCCATCAGAAGGTAAAAGAAGATGAGGTGAAAAAAGAAGGTGAAAGGCACACAGTTCTTTTAACAGAATCAGAAGCAAAATTCACCATTTCTCAAGAATTTTCAATGAAACAAATACAGGTGGAAGGGTCAGCAGCATCGTGGTTTTCCCATTTGTTCAGCTCTCGCCTAGGGATTTAGATTCCTGCAAGTCCAAGAAACATTCCAATATATTTTAAGCTGTACCATAAAGGCCCTTCATTTTGAGACATTATTTACACCAAAACATAGTAAAGCGAACAGGGTAATTAGCGTTTCCCGTGTGTCAGTTACTCCATATACCTCCCATTGCATGAGGATTTCCTTCACATTACTCTTTTTCTGCATCTTAATAGGTTGTACTTTAGCAAGGTCTTTCGGTGTGAAAATTGTCCTCTATGCTTAGATTCCATATTTCCACAGTATTTTGGAGAATAAGTCAATGCCTGAAGAAAAGCGCTCTTCTTAAGCACGTGTTGAAAATTAAGTCTGTGCTATAGCGCTTTACCAAATTAAGGTCTGCATTTGACCCATGTGTATGTCATAAAGCCACTGCGAAGTGAGCACTCACATAATTTGATTTTTTTCATATATGTTATATCAGAAGTCTGATTTACTGTCTCTCAAAGCATTTTGCTTGACATTTTTATCTTCTCTCAGTTTCTCCAATCTTTCCTATGTAATAGAACCAAAAGTTCATGATTTATTCTGTGTACTGACTCACTAGTGGTACAAAAGTTACACTATTTCCTCCCATGTTCTACATATGATCCAGAACATCTGTCTTGCATTTAAGGTGTAGAGTTTTTTTACTATCATCTCCAGGTGCTCCCTGCTGGTTTCAGGGTATCCATCTTCTAATTTTTGATGGTATTTTTTTTCCTTCTGAGTATTTTACACAAATGTATGTCATGTTCTTGCCTTGTACTATTCTAACCTGTTTAAGTCTCCTTGCAGTTTAACTTTCTTCTGTGTATTTGCTGATACTCTTGTTTTGATGTAACTGACAAATTCGATCAATATCAAATGTAACCACTCTTAAAATAATCACAAGATCTTAAATACTAAGGGTCGTAATACTATTCCCTTCATTAACCTCAGCTCTCTGTCTGTCAGAGTTTCTAACCTATTATGTGATACTGGATGTTTTGATGCCATCATAAATTAATAATGTAGCACTATAGCACATGCATTATGGAGTTTCATACGTAACAAAACACCCTTTAGTTGTCTTTTTTTTTTTTAATTATATCTATCAGGGGAGATTATATTTATTTGTTGTGCAGTAAAAGCATATTTTTTGCTATTTCAGAATCATAGTCCTATTATAAATATTCATATAGGACCTATTTCAGACCTTGCCAAAATCACTAAACAGGATTGATATTAGCATCATATCGGTGTTTTTTCATATGGTCAGATTCTCATGAGTTAAACCTTGGATGTGTCCATGCGGAATACTATATGGAAATACCTAGGCAAGTTTCTTAAGCCAGCTCAACAACCAAAAGTAGGTACATTAGCACAGTTCTTGAGTTCGGATAACTCAGCCAAAAAGCAGTAAATATAAGGGCACAGTCACAGAATCGTAGAATCATAAAATGGTTTGGATTGGAAGGGACATTCAGAGATCATTTAGTCCGACTCCCCTGCCATAGGCAGGGACATCTTGCACTTGATCAGGTTGCTCAAAGACCCAGACTGCCTTTTAACCCTTCCAGGGATGGGCGAACAACTACTCTGGGTGGCATGTTCCAGTGTCTCACCACCACTGTCATAAAAAATTTCTTCTGTACATCCAATCTAAATCTATGCTCTTTCAGTTTAAAACTGTTGTCCTTCATTCTGTTACTACAGGCCCTGGTTAAAAGTCTCTCTCCATGCCTTCTTTATATATTGAAAGGCCACAATAAAGCCTCCCTGGAGCCTTCTCTTCTCCAGGCTGAGCCCCAACTCTCTCAACCTTTCTTTATAGGAGAGGTATTCTAGCCCTTTCATCATTTTTGTGGCCCCCTCTGGACTTGGTCCAATAGGTCCATGTCCTTCTTAGGTTGGGGACCCCAGACCTGGACACAGTACTCTAGGTGGTGTCACATGAGAGCAGAGTACAGGGGCAGAATCACCTCCCTCAACCTGCTGGCCACATTTCTTTTGATGCTGCCTAGCATACACTTAGCTTTCTGGGCTGCAAGCACACATTGCCACCACATGTTCAATTTTACATCCACCTCTACCCTCAAGTCCTTCTCCGCAGGGCTGCTCTCAATCAAATCATCACCCAGTTTGTACTGCTATTGGGGAATGCCCTGACCCAGGTGCAGGACCTTGCATTTGGCCTTCTTGTACGCAGTCATGCATTCGTTTCTTTAAGAGCTCCGTTCATTACCTTTGACAAGTATTACTGACCCTGTTTTACTTTGCACTGAGATGGATTAGAAGCACTCCCAGAATCAGGTGCTCCATTTCATCTGAGGAGTGGTAACGTCACAGCTGGGTTTAAAGTGCCTGTGCATTTAGCTCAAGCGGAGCATCACAAGTGGTTCGAAAAGAGCTAGTTCAGCTATCTCTGGATGACAATGCACGATGCTAAATGCCTGTACCTACTGCAATCAGTACTTCCATGGATTCCCACCTTCTGTAATTAGCTGCGTGCGTACTGCAAGTAGTTTCCATACAAAATTTGATACCTTTTGAAAGTGAAGGGAGAAGAGGAGCGTGAAGAGAACAGACTCAAGAAACTGTCCAGATTTCCATACCTTCCTCAGAGGAAAAAAAAAAATTAAAAAAACATCTCTTTGGACTAGTAGAAGTTACTCAGATACTCAGGCAGTTCTACTCTTAACAAATTCTTGGTTTTGTTATAACCAGAATAATCATGCAACAAAATGAAAAGAAGCAGACTTTGTTTAAAATGTCTTATCTATACTGTCAAAGCACAAGACTAGACAGGGGCTTTTCAGTTCGGGTCAACTAGTGATCCCCCAACGGCAAAGCTGACTGTCTGAGTCCCAGCAGGAGCCAAGGCCCTCTTTAAGAATCTGGATCAGATTCCATATTCATCCATGCCTCTCCTGGCCTTTCCAGCAGCTGACAAGTGCATTAATCCTTCAAGATGAACTTTCCATACTATTTCCACAACAGTACAACCGTGATTGCTATTTGTGCGTGAGCCCCATAATTACTGTCCTCCTCTTACCCCTGTGAGTCCTTCTGCCTTCAAGTCTGCTATAAACATAAATCAGTTTTTTAATTTAGGCTACAATAAATTCCCTTTAGCATTCATAAGGCCCTGCCATCCCGTTCTACTCTCCATGTCTGTCAATTTCTTAGGAAAATACTGAGATAATAAAATAATAAATAAAATAATGAGCTAATGCAATGTTGCTATTGCAAATTATTTACTATTTTTTGTTAGCTTTAAAGAAAGTGCTGTCAGATCATTATGTACTGTTAAATGTTTTGCATATCTCTGTTTGAGCCATGCAAAGAAATTAATGTCTGGTAAAATCAGTTAATTTCAATATAGTTATACTTGGAGGAAGGTTGGATCATGACGTTCATTTTTACTTACTTGAGATTTCTTGTTTCCTTGAGCAGTAGTCCTCCTTATTGAACATTTGAATATAAATATATATATATTTTATATACATATAATATATAATATTTTTATTTTTATGATTCTTCATTGAGTGAAGAGTGTCCTTATTAGGGGCACTTTGCTGTTCTTTTTCATGTACGTGAGCAGTTCCTGATTCAGCATTTCTTAAGCAACACAGGAGAAACTGTATTTGCTATTCCAAAGCTCATGGGCTGGGGCACAGTGCTACCACAGAAAGGGTACAAGAAAGAGGAGTGAAGCCAAGAGAAAGGAATTAAAATATCCTCATCTCCCTGCTAAGGATATCGGAGGCCTGAGGTGTTACCTTTAATGCCTCTCATACATATCACAAACCCTATGGATGGACCTGAAATGGTAATCTGGAGGTTAGAAGAACACTAACAAGTTGAGTCTCTGCACTCTTCCAGCCTTATGTAATTGATTTCTCTGTAGCTTTGCTCATTATCATCATAGCAGCTCTACCTTATACAATGTCTGCTGCTCTTCACGGTAACTTACACTGTAATTGCTTAGAAGAGTTCTCATTGTAAGAATTCAGCATTTTGACAGTGCAAGTTAAAAATCAGACACAGCAAGGTCTGAAGTGTAATAATATTTCTTTAAAGCATCTACCTTGTTTTCAGTCCATAGAGATACAGGAGGTGGGGTTTGCAAGGGCTGGGGGCAGAGTGCAATGTACCATCTGCACACTTTGTAGGTGAAGCCAATCTCTCCAGTGGAGAGGGTGGGGACAGAAAGTCACACTATCCCTTCCATTGACAACAGGAAAAATGGAGACACAGGGCAACGTGGGAAATGTTGAACAATTTTCTTTATATTCTCTAAAACACACACTGTGGCAAAGTCTACCTCAAGTTCTCCAACAAAAGATATAAAAATGAAGAGATAGAGTCCTTAAGAAATGCTGAAGTTATCATCTCTCTCTTTACCACTCAGGAGTCTGGTGAGAGGTGACAATACATGACTGGATCCCAGTCAACACCTTGATTTTGGAGTAAGAAGTGGTAAAACAGTATTCACCACACGAACTCCAGAGCATTTCTTAGTCTGCTTCACACTGTTGAGCTAGCTCCCATCTGAAAGGTAATACACATTACAGGCTACTGTAGGTGCACCGTCTTGAAAAGGGTGCTTGGCCAAGTGCCACAGTGTTGCTGATCTGCATCGTTTTTCTTCATGCTTAAGCCAAACAACATGGCTTTCACATGTGTATCTCCTATCTAGTCCCATGTAAGGTCTTCGTGGACACTGTTCTGCCCAGAGTTACTCCTCACACTAAAACACCACTTGGATACTTGAAAAGATCTCTTTTTTCTTTCCTGAAGAGGTGTGCAGAAATATCCATAATATTTGTTATAATAAAAGTTACGTCCTCCATTTATCAGGTTAAGGGATGCCTTGTAAGGGTTAACCCAAGCATATGGGACCAAATAGGAAGACAGAGAGTATGTGCAGTTGACCATTTTTCACAGATAAATACAAAAAAAAATTGTAGTTCCTCCTCTTTCATTTTAATTTCAGTGATTATTTGGGTTATGGAGTTGCAAAGTAAGAGCTTGGAGTGACACTCTGGTTTGGGCATATCTTACTAACATTCCCTTCTGCAAATTGCTCAGGGCTGCAAGATCTCAGACTGTTTGTCCCACTGTTTCTATGTTTGAACATTTAAGTTTTACCACTAAAATCAGTCCCAATTACAGGTTGACAGCCTTCATGAGCAAAGAAAATCAAAAGAGATACTTCTTATTCCTTGGGGCTGTGATTCCTGTCTGCTTTTATAAGACTGATGACATTTGGAGCATCTGTTGGGTGACAAAGGGACCACACTTAAGCAATCTCCTTAAGAAGCTGGAGAAAGGACTTGGTTGGTTCAAGGTCTGGTGCAGCCTTTCAAATACAAGGGTTAATTTCTAATAGTAACATGATTCTAACAGAAGGAAAAGCTGAATTACCCTGAGAACAATTCCTAAGTAGGCTACACTAACTAAGCTACAAATTAGTAAAATCACATCCCTTGTAATCTTTTCTCCTGTATGCCAAGGTAATGAATTTTACCCTGTCAACCAGCTGTCTTTTAGATATGTATGTTCTATTTTTATGGAATTACGCAAATCTTTGGATACAAATTGTTGTTATATATTTTTATTGGATAAGTAAATAGAAAGGCTGTTTTCTGATGAACTGTAAACTTACAGGTAAACATAAAAGAAATAACTGGAATATATGAGAGGTGTATCTTCTGTATTGGAAAGGGAAGTTCGGGTTAAGCAGTGTGTTAGAATTGGGCCAAAGGAAAAACATAAATCATTACTGGTCAGGCTACAGGTAAGTAGCCTGTCTTCCAAAGAAGGCACTTGAGCCCAATAAGAGAAAATGGAAAACAGGGAGGTATGTGCCTCAATCACATGATTATTTGTTGATCATAAACCAAAAGTTGTATTCTTTCAATCAGTTGCTAGTATGTTCTGTGAATGAAGAGGAGTAGTAAAAAAGAATTTTGAAGAGCTTAAACTTTATTTGAGGAAGAGGAAATCTGACATTTTGGCTTCACTGAGGAGTGTTGATGCATGAGGGAAGATGTACTCTGACTGGGAACAAGGGGACCTGAATAATACGGTAACTAGAACCACTACGAAATATTTCCTGGCCAAAATATTTCAGGGCTTTGACTAACATAATTCACTAAAATGCCAAAGTCTTCCACAGAAATTTAGAAACATGTTCTGACCTCTAGAATGTCAATGGATTAAAAGGAATTATTTTTTATATCTGAATTCATGCAGAACTAAAATATGCTTTTTCTTCGTATGTTGTGATACAACAAACATTCACTAGACTCCCATGAAAGATCAAGGGCATTCTTTCCTTCATGCTCTGTATTTCAGAAACTGGTCCTTAAAAATCTCCATCATAACCATAAATGAACTTTGACTATTTATGCAGCAAAACTTGTCTTTCAGATAATGTTTGATATCTTTTGTATTTCTAAAAAGTAATAATTGTTTACGTGCTCCTCAGACATGTAAAAAAGATATGTCTTATGGAATAGCAAGTTTCTTGCTCTTAGATAGGAGAATACTTTATGGGCAAAAGAAGCAGTGAATTAGCATTGCCACTAAAACTTACCTATAATCATTTTCAAGCTACATCTAAGTCAGTAAAAAACATAAAAAGCAGACGTCTCTTGCAGGAAGCTTTAAGAATAGGGCTTAGAGTTTCTAAAATATAGGCAGGAACTATTAAGTGATGATGACTGATTTAAAATATTTCTTAAGCATCTTTCCCCTTGCTTTTACTTTAGTTTATTACCCCTGAGCATAATTTCACAAAGATTCAGTGGCTAATTTTGAGTCAATTCTCAAAAAATATCTGCATCTTTGAGAACTTCATCAAGTCGCTGCAAAGTTCATAAAGTCAATCAAAAATCTGGTGGATTACTCGGCTCTGATATGCTCTTTATTTAAGTCAATAGAAAGTTTCTCAGACCTCTTGGGACAGCTAATCATGGCCTGAAGATCTTCAAGGTGACCTTAAGACAATACAGGATGCAATGAAAGTCAGTGAAGCAAGCAAAATTTGTCAAATGAGACACACTATTTGAGCTTAGCTGATAGAAAATCTGATTTAAATTTAAGATTTCTTTACTGCATGGCATCTCTACTCTTTTAACAAGAATTAGCTGGTAAAAATCTACCATTCACAAGTCCTTACATACTAATAAATTAAAATTCAAATGCAGATAATGTTGCAAATGTATATTCACGAAAGAAATAGAGCACATAGACTTGTAGGATGTTTGATAAACCAAAGATTTTTTTTTATTTCAAGATAGTCATAACAAAGTTTCTCAAGGGCTTAAATTCTTTATCCATTGTTGGTCCCCACACAACTACTACTGTAAGACAACATCTTACAGTCCAGAATCCTGCAGTTTTCTCCAGTATCAAGGGAGAAAATCTAAAAAGCTATTAACGCAGTCTACAGCATTGAATGCTTTTGGCTGTGGCTCACTCAAGAAACACTATTTGCTAATGTAGTATGACATTATTTCTTAACAAGAGCTTTAAAGGAAGGGTTACTAACCCAAATGCAGAACACAGTCTACTAAAACTGCTCAGTCACACATCCACCTCTAAATCCCTCTTCCCATTTTCTGCTTTTGGAAAGCAAAATGGCCAATGTTTCATAAAATTCAGTGAAAAAGGACTGAGTCCATCTTTCATCTTGACATTGGCTGGAATAACTCAAGCCTTTGTGATCATTTGATATACGATTCAAATCCTGTACGGTAAAGAGGTTGGCAGTGTATGAAACTAAGCATCAGAACTTGGGCTGATTTTGGAAGCTTAAGTCTGAATTTCCTGATGTTGATTAATTCGAAGATCATTACTAGCTTGTTGTAGTTATTTATTAAATATTTTCATATATACCTACATTTCCTGATTCCACCCTGAATGAAATCAGGCAATGCCAACAGTTAAGAGAAGGGGCATTTACTAATGGAGCAAATGGCTCACCTTTGGGTATGGTACAGATGAGCTGGGCAAGTGAGGTTTTTCCAACTGAAAGCAAAAGTAAACTGATTTTTCTGTGATTCTTACACATTTCAGCTGTGAACTTACTTCTTACAAACTCAAAATGACCTGTTGAAATGGCAACTCAGTGGTGAAGTTAAAAAGTGATATGATATCAGCATGCTAGTGCAAGAAGAAAAGAACAGAAGGGTTGGGGATTGGACTAGGGCCACAGGAAGGAAAAGGGAGTGTCAATCTGGGAGTGTGTGCTTGCCAGAGACAAGGATTTTGTAATATGCATGTGATGTGCAAAACATACTTAAAGAAAATCCCATGTTTTCAATGAAATGTCCTTCAGTTCAAGAAGACTCCTCAGTTTTTAAGAATCTGTAAGAGCTAATATTATATATGTGACCTTAAACATTCATTGAGTTTGTAGAGATTTCATTTTCTGCGTTTATCAAGAATTATTCTTAACATGGCAGTTTCTGTCGTAATTCAGAAACTTTATCCAAAAATGTAGGAGGGGAAAAAAAAAAACAAAACAAAACAAAAGAGAAAATGACAGCTACAGTGATGGAATGGGGATAAGTGATACTTTTAAAGAAACTCACTGCACATCTATAATTTTCCCTGTTAACACCTTATCTTTAAGCTATACTTCATTTAAGATGTCGACACAGCTTGATGTAAAGTGCATAATTTATTGAATGCTGACATTTTTTATAAGATTTATTTTGTTGTTTTGCAAGTCAAGTACAATCTTGCAACTCTGTGTCTTACTTGTAGAATCATAAAAAAATCCTTTGTGTTTACTGGAGCAGTGATCAAAACACGAACATTATATGCCACATCTAGTTTAAAGCATAAATATGAATGCCCAATTTACCTAAAATCAAATCACTCATCCAGAAGGCACAGCATCAAGGAGTTTTGATTAGATCTGACAAGCTAGCACAAGGCACTAGCTGTGCAATGCAACCTTGCTTTGACTATTGCATCATTCTGTGGTTCCTGATCAGTAGTTCATCTTATTTTATGAGGTGATAGGGTTAAAGAAAAAGTGATCTAGATCTACAAAGAAAACTTGTACTTTGAAAGTTGCCTGTTTAATTAACATTCGTCATCTGTATTGCATTGTCTCTTCAAAACCAATGTCTAGAAATGTTTTTATATAAATAAAGTGATGAAAAATAAGTGAAAAAGATGGCCCCTGTGACTATTACAGCACAGCAAATTAAATGATGAAAGAGAACTAATAGGCAACATTCTAAACCATAAAATATAGGTTCAGAAATTGTTTGTAATGTTAGGTGTACAATTGAAATCAAAGACCCAGGCACATAAACTTACTTTTCTAGGCTTGTTATTAGCAATGACAGGCTTTAAATTTAGAGGTTGTAGTCCTTTCATCTGAGGACATTTTTTAGAAGCACAAGAACATCAATAATAAAATAAGCCCCATCAACCTCATTTTATGCAGAGGTAATATGAGGAATAGGCAAAACCCTTGTATAAAAACCAATGTTACTGTTAGGGAAGATTTTCTATACTTAGAATTATATCCACGTATTTGTCTTCCAGATGCCCACAGGTACCTATCACAAAGATGATACCCACATACCATATCTGTCTCAACTGAAGGACCTGTGACTTACGCTTCTTCCTTCTGACGATGTCAAATGTTTACTCTTCATGCAGCTCTTGTAAGCTATTGGGTGTTTTGTGGTTTGTATCCTTTGTGACAGCACCATGAGAAGTTTCTCATAATTTCCTTAATTGCTAGATAGTTAGTTTGAAAAAATATTAGATACTAGATAACAATTCAGAAAGATATTCATTAAAAAGTTCATGATACATTAAAAAAATGTAAAAAAACCAAAAAACAATCCAAAATTGTATTATATTCATTCAACTCCTAAAATTCACACAGGAATAGATTTCTCAGGGTTTTTTTTTGTTTGAGGTACCCATTCATCACCTTACAATTGCACAACCATAACTCCTTTTACACAGTTAACAATTCTGATTGTCATTAGATGGTGGCTTAATGGTTTATGGCCTAGCAAACTTTCCCCCAACCAAAAAAGAACTAATCAAGGCTACAATAACTTTTCAATTCTTTATTCAATGCATAAAAAAAAAAAAGGTAAAAAAGAAAAAAGCTATCTTGAGTCATTTTCTCACTGTGTAGTTTGCATATTTAACTGTGTGGGATTAATTAATAAGTTTCTCTACATAGAGGCTCTATAGAACACTAAAGAGTAAAAAATTGTAAGGCAGTCTTTTTAAAACAGCATTTACAAGGGACAGAGTCCAATAATACTATTATCACTAGGATTCCAAAAACCAAAGTTGGACAACAATCAACAAGTGGTACTGGCTACCTTAATCATCTGTATCTAATTTCAGACATTTTAAAAGTTCCTGAATTTCCGAATGACCCTAAGTATCATTTCTCAGAAAACCTTTCATTGTAGAGGTACATTGAGTCAGCCAGCCACAACTCAGTTAGTCAAGTCATTGTGACTAGCTTTGACGTTTCAGCTTAAATACTAAATAATAAGCATTCTGTAATAATAGATACACCAAGGATTCCCAATACTTTAAGTTCATCTAAAATTCCACGAAAAAAGAAAATTAACTGTGGTCCATAGAGACATGAAAAAATTATCAGAATGCCTCAATTATTGGCATTATCCTTTATGCAAATGAATTAAAACAGGGTATAAGTTTATAACAGAATGTATTTGTCAAATTATATAGCAAAAGCCATAAACCATTCTGTCAAACAGTTCAGATCCAAAAAGGCAGGTGAGAAAAGAATGAGGAAGAAACAAGATGAAAAAGGCCAAGTCAGTCAGTGTCAGAGAATGAGTTGTTTATTTTGTTCTTTTCTTTTTAGCCACAGGTCATGCCTTCCTAGAGACTGAATGAGCCATTTAGTATACTGCTCCATAATAAAATGTAAATCCAATCATCAGCTTCATCTGAACATTTCATATATTGTATTTTAAATACCAATATGTCAATACTAATTAGCAAATACTATTAGGGAAAAAAAAAACACAACAAAACAGTTGTTTTTCTGTAGAAGAAAATGAACCTCACCATCATATTCTACTCCAATTCATTAACGAGATATAATTAATTAAATCCGTATCATTCCTCAGAATGGATAAAACAACACTTAACAAAGGTCTGCTGAGCTGTTAATCTTAGATCCCAGGCTGTGAAGAAATGACAGGAAGAGGTACTTTCATTAATAATTCTTTTACAAGTGATAATCATGATAGTTTTAGCTTACGCCAAGCAGGAGATAAGACTGATAGATCTCCTATGTTCTGAATATTGATTTGAAATTTATATGAGAGAAAGATATTGAAACTAAAGGGAAAAGAAATCCAACATTCAAATCAGAGGTTGTAATTTCCTACAGGTTTTTGAGGACTTCATTTTTCTTTTGTAAACATGATTCTTTTGTAAGTCATCAGTAGATACTCTACAGAAGACTGATTTTCAACATGTTATGATATGGCATCCAGATTTGCAAATTTTTATGTGCTATTATGCCTTGCTTCTTTTCAGTTAATATAAATACTTACAAGGTCCTAAATCTAAACTTTTGACCACTTGCTTTCGATGCTTTTATACTTTTGTAGGTCCAATCTTAAAAACTTTCTAGGTAGCTCTTTCACATCAGTATCTGTGAAAATCAAACTCAGGCTGCATGTTCAGCAGTGGCTATCCAAGATCAGTTACTACTCTTTAAAACTTGTGCCTTTGTGAATAGGTCTGTACTAAATATGCTTTCAGCAGTATTGCAAGGCAAGGTGCTATGATAAATGAAATAGACACTACAGGTTGGCAGGGGAGAATTTCCCTGTTTTCTTGAAAGGTCTGTACTTTAAATCTTCTTTATCTAAATTACCACAAAAGACGCACTGGTTTCCACCTCCCTGCAACACTTGAGTTCTCCCTTCTCCAGGGACCTCCTGTATCTGAACTCTTGCTGTCTATTGCTATATAAAAAAAAATTTCCCTGCACCAAGAATCTCCTTTCCTTAAATCTTCAGAGGCCCTCGATTACTTGCTCTACCAATTTTCTATCTCTTTAGACAACAAAATGTTTTCCCTTCTACAGTATCATGTTCCACAGAACAATTTTGGAGAAGGGAAGAAACCTCTGAGTATCAGGAGAAGGGAAAATTTTACTTTTATTCAACTAAGAAAATCACAGGGGGTATGGGTAGTTTGAGAGAGCTATTTAAGGTTTTTTGTGCACAGCTTTTGCTAGAGTATATACCAAGTAAAGATTTCAGCTTGAAGTGGAAGCGCTGCTTTGTAGTGACATGCTGGCACAAAGCTGCTCTGCTGCAGAGTAGCTGGGAAGCATCTGGGCAGGTTCTGCCAGCTTAACTTCTGTCATTTAGTACCGGGCTGTTTCATTTCTCAATGAAACCAAAGGGAATATATGCATAAGAATGTTTTACTCTGTGGAAAAAAAACCAACTAATCTGTTTTTCAAGAGCCAAAAGTCTGAAAAGTGAAGTTTTAGCAAATAATCTAAGAATCTTGAAATTATCAACTCTTGTGTTTTGACAGGTACTTTAATGGGCGATATTTGATATTTCACATTTTTCTAAAGCCATCAGCGTAATCTTGTACCAAGTATATGTGAATCATCTGATGAGCCTAATGTCCTGAGCAGAGGGAGTAAATCCAACCATCACTGGGGACATTGGTTTACTTTAGCATAAGTCAATTCATGTTGAACTGGAAACTTTTGTTATTCCTCATTGTGTTGCTGTATCACTTATTGGCCTTTATAATGCTTCCACAAGTGAAGAAAGATGTCATTAGAATAAAATCTGTGAGTATTTTAAAGCATGATTTTAAGATGATGAATGAGAATTTCCCTGTGGCAAAAAAAGTAGTGACAAAGTAAACAACTTCATAGGCCTCATGTGGCTGAACAAGACTGTGAAATGAAAGATTTATGCTTCTCACATTTGATAATATTGTTCAGAAACTTGTGGGATTCTGCTACACTGAAACATCAGGTAATGGCACATATTTTAGCACACTTAACCTGTCAAATTCCAAGAGCATTAAAATATGGTCATCTTAAAAGCTCCAGGTTTGGATTTCAGTGAGAGCTCTAAGTCCATAGCACTGCTGAAAACATAACCACTTTGATCCAGGTGTCCAACTTTTTGTCTAGCAGCTTACATTTCAGTTTGAATATTTTGTCCCATGTTCATGATCCCATTTTGGGAGCTGATGTTTTCAACACTTTTGCTGTGTTGAAAATACGTGAGTTCCAGCAGGAACATGAAAGTACAGATGCAGTAATGGATGGCATCTCTGTACAGGAAGGCAGGGATGGAATGTGATGCATGCTTTCCTGGTGCACAGAATAATAGGAGGAAGTCAGACCTGCCAAAGAAAAGGCTCAGATGCAGAAAATGAGTTTGGCTGGTTTGGCTTAATTAGAAAGGATAGATAACTTTGAGTAGCCAGAAAGCTATCAAAGGGCAGCCTGAATGCTGAGAGCCTGTTCTAAGTTAATGCTCTCCTGAAGCAGCCACAGGAAGCTGCCACCATTATGGTCCAGTGAGATAGGAACAGAGCATAGCATGTTGTTGCCTGCAACATGTTGCTTACCCAGTACAGAGAGTCCTGACTGTACTCATACGATACTCATACTCTGAATAGCTTTCCAACACATTGTTAGTTCAGCTCTTTCAAATAACTTATCAGTAGCAAGAGATATCTTCAAACTTGGAGAAACAGCCAAAGGAGATAAGAGAAGGTAATCTGACAGTACCTGCTTCCTCAAAAATGGTGACCAGCAGCAGATGTACTTGTACTCCATTTCTGCAACTGAGTTTGTGCTTGTGTTAAGCATTTCTGCATTCTCCAAGCCAAGTGGTTTGAGTCCTTTTCCTCCACAACGCTTGGGAAAACAGAAGACAAATATCAATACATTCTCCTGCACAGCTGTTTTCCTATGTGTGATGTCATCTGACCTACTCCAGATTTAAGCTAGAGACAACCAAAAGTTAAGCTAAGTGGATGAAATGAGTCAAGATCCTAACAGAAGCTTATGCCCCAAGCTTACACATCAGGGTAGATTCTGATTTCATTTTTTTGACTGAGTCTGTGGGAAGGGTTTAGGTGGATGTGAAGAGCTGCAGCAATGATTTCAGGAAGAGCTCATCTGAGCTGTATTTTCTGATAAACCTATAATTGAAGTACAGAAGAAATATGCTCAGGCTGAAAAAGAATAGTTGGCAGAGAATGTAAAGCAGTGAGCTCCGTGTGGAATTGCACAGATCCAAAACACTCCATCTACTCCATAAACAGGCAGCAAATGTACGATGTCATTGATCAACAGCCAAGATATAAATCACCACTCTGATTTATGTGCCTATCAATTAAATTTATGAGATTCTCTACTAAGGTGTAACTCGTACCGGGGAAGAATCTAATTGTTAGCCAAGTTTGCAATGTACTTATAAAGCTTCCTGGATTGGAAATAGCATTATTAGAAAATGTGCGTATGCATAGTTAGACCTGATTATGTAAGAAAGCGTATCATAGTTTACCACACTTACCTCATATTTTAGAGAAAACTTTAGATTTCTCGCCTTCCATCTTACAGTTGAGAACCGCATACTAGATAAGACTTTTTCTGCATTGAGATTACAGATATTTCCTTGCTGAAATATATGAAATATCTTTTGTGGTCGGTCTTGTTAAACATACAGTTTTTCAACAACTTCTTTCATCCTCTAGCAGGCACCCCACATTCATCCTTGCAAACATCCTTACCATGAAACAAAACTTTGAGGTCACAAACCCTCAGCATAGATATACTTTTGGACAACTCTCATCATGTGAGATGGTTTAACAATGTGGTGACACTTGAGGGAATGACACTGCAGCCTTCCATGTGAAAAGTGGTATCTGGAATAACTTTACAGCAATTCCAACATCAGCTGCATCAGCAGCAATTCCTGTACATAACTCAGAACTGTGGTTGCTTTATTTTTCCATGCAAACAAGGTAAGTGTCAGAGAACTGTACAGTACTACCAAAAATGTCACTGCCTTGCATGAGTTTAAGCAGCCAAGTCAATGTAGTTTATGCGTGTGCACGATGATTATATCTTACATTTTCCATTTAAGTTATTGAAGTCATGCTTACTAGAGGAAAAAAAAAAATGCTATGGATTATTCTGCTCCAGTACGTGAAAACCATGTGAAAACCATGATTGATGACATGGCTCCAAGGAATAAGTCTCAATGACATCTGCAGCACAGCTATGAGGTTACTAATAACCACAACCTGTGAATTGAGAAAGAAGCCCTTAAAAATGACTGCTGACAAACACAATGAAAGAGATTTATGGATTGCCTACTTCAAGAGTGCCCATCCCTTGTGGAGTGAATGGCTTGTCTCATTCATTATGTTACTGTGACATTAAAATGGTATTCTGCTTTTTTTTTTTTTTTTTTTTTTATCTCCACTGAGTGAATGTCAGGAACTTCCTTCCAGGGAAAATAATAAACATGAATCATATAGCCACTGAACTTTCATAGATTTTAGCCCTGCATTCCCTTAGTGTTTCAGGAAAACAGGATGTCTTTAGCTCCTAACGAAAGGGATATCAGCTTATCAACAGCAGATTTTAGCAAGCCTATTATATGGCTGTAAAGTCAAAGCCACTTTTAAATCCAATTATCTGCATTCTTACTGCCTTTATTCCTGCCAGGTTTTTTATACTAAATCATTGAAGGTTGATATCTCCAGTGTTAAATATACCCAAACACTATTCAGTTCACAGTGGCCAGGGTCCTCTCTCAAGTGTGTTGTTATAAAATGTAGTCAGGAATAGACTACAAGACCCTCGACTGCATACAGGCAAGGACAGAAAGGTTGACATTGTAGCACACAGTAAAAATAAATATATTAAGGATATAAAAGGCACAGTGGGTCAAATATTTAAAAAGGAAGAAGCCCTGTTCACAGGCAAGTGTTATTCTCAGAAATACACAGGCCATGTAACCAAGAGACCTATACTGGCAGAGCATTTAAAGTTACCCCTACCACTGAAATTATGACCTCCTGTTTTAATCTCATGGATAACCACACAGCTGTAAAAGCTAAGTTTTAAATAGATATGCTACTTACAGAAGTCAGGACTTCTCTGGTAGTATCTTGCTATCCAGTGAAGAAGAAAGGAAGACAGCCGCTGAATCTGCATATCTAGCAATTCCTAAGATATATACAGTTGACATTAAATGAAATTTAGTGTCACATTTTTTTCCTATGATAAAAAATGACCTTGTGTACCTAAAGGACTTCTTGCACCTAAGACCTTGAGCCAGGACAGAAACTGTATGGAGGGAATAACAGTTAATGCAGAACTGCTGTGTTGCTACTTTGTGTCAAGCCAGCAACCTTCAAAACTATAGAAATGCTATGGATCTCAAGAGCGGTCAAGGGACTCTTGTTAGTCTCAGTTAATATGTGATTCTTTCAAGTCAGCCTAGCTCTCTATTTGGGGATTTTACACTACCATTCATCTGTGTAGTGGTGTGCACCTGCACTGCTCTGTAGCATACTGTGTGTTACTGATGAAGTGTTTGCTTGCTTTAGCAGAGTCCGTATGCTGGGACAGAATATAAGGAGGAAATACCTTGATACACATATCCAATCTACAGAGCTTTATGTGGGTTACATTTGCAAGTATTGGCATCCCTTTCATTTCTGATGTTTAAGCAGGATCATTTTCTCTCTAAAGCACAGAGAGAGCATTTGGGAGTTAGATACGCAATCTGTCCAGTTGTTAGTCATCGTCAAAGAGATATCAAAGGGTTACAGAAAAGGTTCACAGAATTACAGAATCACAGAATTGTTGGAGTTGGAAGGGACCTTCTAGATATTATCTAGTCTAACTCCCCTGCCATGGACAGGGACACCTCCCACTAGAGCAGGTTGCTCAAAGCCCCATCCAGCCTGGCCTTGAACACTTCCAGGGATGGGGCATCCACACCTTCCCTGGACAACCTGTTCCAGTGTCTCACTCTCATAGTGAAAAATTTGTCTAAGCTGGACACAGAAAAAGAAATCTCAAGCTGCAAATAAGTCATAACAGGATGAAATAAATGAATTTCACCATATCTCCAAATGAGAAAGCTTGTGTATGGGAAATGTTACAAATGGGTAAAAAATAAACTGGCAAGCAGCTGGAAGATGATGGTCTGCCCTGTGGAAAGATGAGGAAATTAGTGTATCTGGTGTATCATGTGAAAAGATGGGTCCCACCCTGGACTTTATTATCAGTGCCTTCATGTTGATGTAGACTCATTTTGGTTTATACTGCAGAGTTTTCTCTTAGTGCCAAAGTCAATTAAGTGTGACTCTCTATACTTAAAGTGATGAATGGGCAACACTGACATTATACATTAGTCAGAAGCCCATGACTTCATTAATTGTGTGGGCCAGGGCGGAGTTGTTCCAGCTCCAAGTATTTTTCATAATAAATACACATTGCCTTCATCAGAATCTACATAGCATCAATTGTATTGTAGTTTCACAAACATTCAGCACAATAAAAAGTAGTAATGGTGTTGAATATTATGGAGAAAAGACTGTCTAGTCCACTAACCAAATTTCACCCACAAACTGATCATTCAGAATAAAGCAAACTAAATGAATAACTAATCAGCCTGAACTGACAGGTTCACTGTGTTCTGCTTTGCATGTTATATCAACATATGCCTGCTGCAGAATTCAAAAGGTGCTGGGTGCTTGCCTTCCTGGACCAACGTCTCCCATACATTTTGCTGCTCCCACGTTGCTCATTGCCACTTGTGGGAGATCACTGGGTCCACAGCTCTGTAAGCAGGAAGCTGAGCACATCTTATTTCTCCACCAATAAAGGTCGATGCTCTGGTGCTAACCACCTTCCTACACTTTTGACACTGCTGATGGTGCAGATTTCCCTGGGAGCTGATCAGGGTGTGATCACACCCCGTGCTCCCAGACAAGTGCCCTCTATCAGAAAAGAGGTAGCAAGCAGAGAAAGAGTGGAAGGAGAAGGAAAAGGGAGGTAACAACTTCAGCAGGCACCCCACAGCATAGGGAACATCTGCCTGCAGGGAGTGTCTGCTCTAACGCTGTCATCAATTGCTGCATCTCTGTATTTCCATATTTTGCTAGAAAATGGTTTATTGTTAAAACAATACAAGTATGTTACTTTCAAATGACAACTGATTGACATGCACAGCAGTTTTTAAAGACAAAAGATAATGATTCTATCATAAAGTTAGCATTTAGCTTACCAAGCAGCTGAAGAAGCTGTTGTGATCTTCTGAAGACTTTATTTACTGACTCAGCAATCATGCCCATTTTGAAAATCATCTGATGTACATACTACAGCCAGGGGAGTAATATTAATCACAATTATAATAATGATAGCAATCGTAACAGCAGGAGCAATAGCAGTAGTAATAGAAATATACATATAACTACAACCAGAGCTGTAGTTGTAGTTGCCATAGTTGCAAAATAATAGTTACAAAATATAAAGGTATACAAGATACATATGGTGTGTAAAGACAAATAGGAGTTTGGGGTCTTTTTGGGTTTTTTTATTTTGAATTGTGCTTGCAATTGTCTATATTATTTCTATTTTCTGATCATGACAGGAAAAAAGGCATCAGAGACTTGAAAAGCATTTCACTGCTGAAATCACATAAGGCTCCTAAAATGAAAGTTTTAAATTGCTCTTCTTACACTGGTTTCTGTATGAATTCCCAACAGTAAGGTAGTAACTTTCTACTCTCCACTGGCCAGTATTGGCAAAGGTACAGAAGGAACCAGAGGGCATTTTTCAGTTGAATAATTACATAATCCTGTTCATTTGTATCTGTTTTCATCAACAGGGCACAGAAGACCTCAAAAAAAAATGGGTCTCCTGAATTACTATTCAGTCTTCTGGCAGATACTACTCCCCATCTAAAAACTAAATTATTTAAATTTTAGACAAGGCGATAAGGAAAAGGAGATCAGAATGGTTTAAAATACCTAATTTTAACAATTTTAATTTTTAATAAATATAAACAAAATTCTGAAGTTGTAGTTAGCTGAGCCCAGTTAGACCTGTCACTCACCAGCCACAGATTTACTTGAGGTGCTGACAAATCTGTAGACATCTTGTCCTTTAGTCAGGCCCAGTGCAAATAATCCTAGTTATATCCTAGCTCCAAACTGAAACTGGACTCCATTCGTGAGTCCGTTACCTGTCTTAAAGCAAGCACCTCATAGGACCACGCAGGCTGGGAAGGACCTCAGGAGGTCTCTAATCCAACACATTCCTCAAAGCAGGGTCAGCTCTGGGGTCAGTCAAGTTGTGAAGCTCTCCAAGTGTGGAAATGTCACAACTTCCCTTAGTAGCTTGTTCCAATTCCTGGCTGTCCTCAGGATTAAAATCTTTTCCTTACTCCTGTCTGAACTTCTGTTTCAATTTATGTGCATTATCCTTTGTCACATCAGCACTGCAGATGTGGTCTCACCTCCCTTGCCATACTGTGTGCACTCCTGATAATAAGTCTCAGTACGTGCCTAGCTACCTCTGCTGCAGGGAGGTGCTCCTTTGGCAGGCTGCGGGGGCTCTGCCCACAGTCTTTTCTTCAGCACACTGTGGAGAACGATACCCACACTAACTCCAAACTACCTTGCTCAGCTGAAGAGCAGAGCACCATGTGAGCTAATTTTCTTTACCAAGGAAGATGCTAAGAAGCAGGAGAAATTAACCAGAAAGGATTGCCATGCTGTTGCAGTCAGATGATTTCTCATACTTGCAATAGCTGTCTCAAAGTTAATTGGACAACACAGCATGACAAAATTGGCAGTGTGGTCATCTCCTTTCATAAAGAAAGAGAGCAAGGTGTGACTGTCATAGCTGTAATTGTGATAGTCTGAAGCCACTAAATGTCAGGCTTAAAGCAGCTATCCTTGTGTTAGAAATACAAAGATTCTAGAAATGAAACGTAGTGATCTACTCAGCTTCTTGAACACCTGTGCTTTCATCAACAGCTATCTTGAACTGACTTCGAGCATTATCTACCTTAACGCAGGGGCACCCTCACACAACGCATAGTACCCAGCGCAACATACATCCTAGTTAGAGGCAGATGTAAATGTTGGCTTCTTCTTGATGCTATAACTGAGAGTTATAACCATCTGATGGTAGTAACTGTCTTTTTGTCCTCACTAAAAATCTTATTTGTCCTGAATTATAAATGTCTCTTTTTTTTCTCAACAATATATGCAAAATTCTATAAAGGATATAAAGTAAAAACTGTACATGTGTCAGGCTGAAATGAAAAATGAGAAGCCAGGCAGTCAATTTTTTAAGACTTGTTTAAGAAAGTAAGTATTACAGTATTTAAAAATGGTTCCTTATAAAGTCAGCTTTATTGAGGGAAGGATGGAGGACGAGCAAAGAAGAATATATGCTTCAGAGCTATGAAACAGTTGAATGGAACAGAAAGATTATCTTGCTAGTAAATATGCAGAACAGATTCTCAAATACCTTTCTGACATGCATTCCATTTTATTTGAAACAATATATGAGACACACTGCCTGTGTCTTTATCTAGCAGGCATCTGACTGGTATGGTACATGAACGTTAAGTCATTTAGTGTATATTTGCTTGGAGACAGGGTAATGTTGAATTTCGCACTGTGAAATCAGTTAGGTCTCATGGAGCCCTCCTAAGCTGTTCAAGTGCCTGAAGAACTGTCAGATTGGGCCTGAGAGGTCAGTTTGGGCTGATATCCTGCTTCCCACCATGTTTATTGGTAGATATTTAGAGGAAGGTTATAAGATACAGAGATTAATTTCTGGAAATACCCTCCAACCTTCTTATTTGCAGAGATTTAGAGCCATTCAGAGCTAGATGCTGCCTCTGGACCATTGTGTTTAATTTACAGTGTTGTATTCCTAAATGTAGGTAAACCATGTAATTACAGAACGGATTTTAGATTCTTCTCTCTCTTGTGCTTCTCTGCCTTAACCAGTACTTTAAAAGCATTCTAAACCATTTTCTTCTACATAATTAATAAAAGACTAATCAAATGTGCCCTCGTTTGGTGGTAAATCTAGAGAAGTAAAATGCTGCATCAGTGAATCGCTTCCCAACTTTGGGATTGTGGTGAAGTGCCATCCTCTGTACTCTGCCTACTGTAGCCCCTGTCTGTTCCTTCAGACTTTGCCTTTGGCACCAGAATTTAATGTTAAATAATTAGTGTAGCAGATATGGAGAATACTATCTTTCTATTGAAAGATTCGAAGGAACTTTTCTTTTCTTTGGAATCCTGTCAAAACTGGTTTGGCCAACTTCAGATGTTCTCCACCCAGCTCTGTTTAAAGCTGAGTCTGATAATTTTCATCTCAGTAAATAAAATGAAAATATCAATCATGTCATTGGGTCACGCAGGACAGCAAGGTCTAAGATGATAAGCAGCCAGTCACCCAGTCTGCTGCTATATGAGTATGTCTGTTAATGGGAATTGGATAAAGCTGCACAAGGCTTCCCTCTCTTTCTGACCCTGTCTTGTACATATACACAAATAAGGATGGAGTTTTGAAACATGGAATGAAGTTTTTAAATGGGCATCCCATATAGGTAGTTATAACTTGTGCTATAAACAGTTGTTACAGACAAATACCCAGGTAGTTAAATACAGTATCCATTATGTTGCATATGGTTGCCAGAACTGACCTCTTTTAGTCATACTTCAAGTTAACAAATTCTGAGTGATTGCATAACCATAAACAAACTAGGTGATACAGGGGATATCATACCTTTCCAGGACAGGAAAAGTCTCATGGAAATCAGAACCATATTACAGGGGTAAAAAACTTACTCAGTGTTTCATGTAAGAGCTATCCCAGTAATGCTTAGGCTCCAAGTAGATCTCTCCGAATACCTAGCTCACTTTCTGGGGAAGGAGCAGCCATCTCAGGGGCTTGGGCAAACATGGTGTCTTCACTGAGCATATTCTGAGATCTTACACACACCATGTCAAGGGAAACCTGTACAGTCATTGTATCTGTACATCTTGGAAACAGGAGCAGAGGAGATGCTGGTGAGGGTCTGCTTAGAAAGTGGGAGTAAAGAGAAGGCAATGATGACCAGTCTCGGCTGGCTCAACCAAGCTCAGTACCAACCATCCTGTTGCTGTGAATAAAGAGAAAGCACAAATACCCTTACTTCTGTGCTCGACTGCTCTCCCACCAGAGAACGTGCCCCTGGGAGAGAGTACAAGACATGGGTTTGATGGCAAACTTTCCAGCCGCTAATCCACAGACTAGACAGCACACAGAAAGGACAGAGAACCAGATGGGGACTCCTGAATAGTCACTGAGCCTGGGTTAGCACAGCTACCACAGCCCTTCCCTTTGGCCACCCCCACAGCAACAGTATCTACCCCAAGTACCTGAGTTGCCTGAGTTTCACCTTCTGCCTGACCCTCATTTATGAAGACACGTGCTGAAAAAGATTCCACTTCATGTCCCAGTCTGGCCAGACAGTCTAGGACAAGTTTGTTCTCCTGTGAAGACGGTCTTCAGCAATCACCATCCATGCTGTAGGCTCATCTCCTTCCTCTCTTGCTCACTTACACATGCTGCGTGATGTACCTGGCAGCTTTCCCAAGAGTTTCAAGTTGTGAATTGTTGATTGGCTTTGGCTGAGGTGTGTGAGCCACATTTCCAACAACTTTTGTATTAGCTCTGTGTCAGTGAGTACATTTTTTAGCAACTCAGCTTACTGTGGTAAGTCTTATCCCCAAATACAATAGAGTTCTTTCTAACAAAAAATTCCCTCCAGAAATTCTCTGCTTCCCTGTGCCCATCATCTCTGTGGCACAGTCTTATTCTTTGAACCACAGCTTACTGGAGAAACATCATAGGTCACCCCCATCTCTGAAACTATAAATATACTATACATGTAAATATACATAGCATAATGTATATAAATATATGAACATCCCAGTGATCACTTTAAGGAGTGCTGACAATGGAGGCTGAATCCTTACCAAACTCTTCTTGATGGACACTTTAGATAGATACTGATGTCCTTCAACTGCACAGCAACATCTCCTCCTGGATTGCTTTTCAGGAAAGTACATGGTTCAAAAAGCAGCAATTCATCATTGTCACCTCTATCAACAGCCAAGGAGTATATTGATCACCCTGGTCACATCATTTTGAATGGGATGAGGGAGGGGCAAGACTAATATTTTAAACCATTTTTCTCAAAATGACATTTCATTCTGAAGTTTTCCTAAATATTGCCGAGGAGATCGGCTGCAGTGGAGGTAAGCGGCACTGCGGGAAGGGATCGCGGAAAAAAAACAACCCTAAAAGGACCGGCAAGGAGCCCTTTTCGAGGACTTTAGAAGCCGGTAGCAGCGACCGGTCCCCGACAGGAGCCGGCTGGTTGCGGGAGGGCTGCGGAGGCGGCGTGGGCGGAACCACTCCCCCCCCCGGCTAAAAGAGGCCTCTCAGGAGCGCAGCGAGTAGTCGCTGCCCACCGGCACAGCACGCAGGCGCGGCCGGGAACACAGCAGGGGAACCCGGAGCGCTGTCGGCCGGGCAGGTGAGTGCTCCTGGTTATCCTCACCCCCTTGGTAGGAGTTTAGCCATGGTCTGCACCCGGAGGAAGGTCATGCGCTTGACCCTAAGCAGAATGGATGTGGGAACCCAGACAGAGCACCCACAGAAACACGTGGCTGTCCAGGTCACAGGCTGCAGGGAGTGCCAGGACCTGTTACTGGTAACAGATGACAGCTGTGAGACCTGCTGTC
>JAOXNO010000024.1:36939986-36960431 GCA_028565335.1 Limnodromus scolopaceus
CAACCTGCTCTAGTGGGAGGTGTCCCTGCCCATGGCAGGAGGGTTGGAACTCGATGATCTTTAAGGTCCCTTCCAACCCTAATGATTCTATGATGCTATGATTTAACCTTTGATTTTACACTAGTTAAATCCTTTACACTAGTTAAGTCCAAAAGGGAAGGATTTTTTTCCTGTTTTCTTATTGTCATTTCTTATGTCTTTTCACCCAAAGGTTGGAAGAAACTTTATTTTGAGGCACCCCTCCAGCCCAGGCAGTCTGGCTAGCACACTAGAAGACTGCTAAGATGCCCCACTCATAAAGTGATATTTTGACTGTGTTGACATGTAGCAGTGAATGAGAGATATATTCTCTAATACCTCAAGGTCCAAAAGGTTTCCAATCACCATGAACATTTAGGTAAGTCGATCAGTTTTGCTTCATCAGAAATTATTTCACAGTATTGCAATCGGTCATCAGGAAACGGCTTCCACAGATGCAGTATCCATCAGGTAGCTCATACGGAATGGGTGAATGATCTTCTGTGTTATCATTCATGTTATCATTGTTCTACAGAAGACACATTTTTCTCCATTCACACTGCTGTAACTTGCAAAACATCCAAGGCTACATTTTGAATCCTTTGCTTTGCTGATAAAATGAAAACCATTTTTTGCTCCTGTGTATGCACACATAGCGATTTATTACTGCTTCCCGCGCCCATCAGCAACAAAATTCTTGCTGTTTCATCAGTAAGAAAGCCTAAAACAATTTATAGATCATACCCTCTTCTATGAGAAATGTGAATTATGCAGTCAACAGAGCCTTCAGCTACTTGCATCGGTAGCTGTTTCCCAACCAGTCTCCGGGATGGTTATCTGCACTTTCATTACCCCAAGATGACATTAATGACATTCAGTGCTGACTGGTCTGCCTGATAAAGCTCAGTATAAGGCTGATGCTGAATGTGACCAACAGTTTTCAGAAGAAAAGCAAAACCCAAGATAACAGATAGCCTCCCTAGGAAGAGTTACACTTGGCTGCTAGTTAAATATATGAATTTTAAAATTGTTCTCTTTGATATGTTGCATAGTATTTTACATGATCTCATAGCCTATACTGCTTTCTCCTCATGTTCCTGAATGTCTGCAGTAGTCAGCTGTCAAATCACAGGAGCTGCTGTCCATCTGCAGAGTGAAAATTGTACATTGTCAATGAGTAGCAAGTAATACTTCCAAGGAAAACACCTCCATAAGGGAGTGGAGTAAGAAGGGTAAGACAGAGAATAAGGATGTTGCTTTAAACCGGGCATGCAGGATATCAGGTAACAGCTGTTGTCCCACAAAAACCTATGCCATGCAAAAAGAAGAATTATGAAGGAAAAATGTTTTTTCATGTTGCACAGAGTGTGGCAAACAGGAATTAAAGCAGATTTAATTGTGCTATAAGGAAGTTAGAGAACCGAATGTGAAATTAGTAGTCAACATAGTATTTCAATTTATTTGCATCTCTTCTTCAGTTCTTTTCAATATTGGTGTGCCACACATTTGTGAATTGACAGACTTAGTCGTATTCTAGGCATTGTCATGAAAATTTAGGCTTCAGGGGCTAGTTACAGCTTGGGCTTTTGATACCAGAGTTGGGTAACATTTTTTCAGTGAAAGTACAAGGGATCAAATATGTTCCAAACTGAGGCTGTGATCTAAATCAGGAGAAGCTGTTGGTTTGGACAACTCAGAGAGGCAAGATTTTCTGAAACAAGAAAAAAAAACTGCACATTGGTAGAAATGTTTTGCTTCAAAATTGCCATAACTTTTTGACATTTTCAAATGTAAAATAGTGAGCTCTTGAAATAGCATTTTTACCCTTTGTATTGACTTACAGTTTTTGAAAAGGAGTTTAGAAAGACCAAAAAGGATCCAAAATAAAATAAAATATTTTCTGTTCAATTCCAAATGAATTATTTGAATGGTTTTGGTTCTTTCATTTTCTTAAATTTCTAATACTTCTAAACTCTTGCCTTCTCCTTTTACCCTTTCCTTCAGAGTCAGCAAATTAATCATCAAGTTCATTTTTTGTCCAGCTCAACTTGGCACCATAAAGACATTTGAGGTAATAGAATACTGGCCTAAACTTTTGGTGATAATAAAAGTGAAATGACTATGAAATACTGGCATTATCTTCAATTTGCCACAGGAGATGAAGGGCCATTCACTCAGAACCACTGTTATAAGCTGTCTGCCAAGTCAAGCCATTGTATTGTATGGTCTACACACCTCCCCCATACAATTTGTTCACTTAATTTGAAATCCTGTGATCCTTTGCAATTCCATTTCTCCTTTCCATTACTTGACTTGTTCGTTTTCCTGAGTAGCCACCTGAAATTGCACATGGACTGCCTACACACATTTAACTGTTGGGGTTTTTTTTTTCTCTTTCTTATTCCTTTTATGCAATCTTTGCTCTTGTTTGGAAGCAAACATTTTCCATCTAAACCTCTTTGTTTCTTCCCAGTGTTTCTTTAAACCTAACCTTTTGTTATCTAGTAGTCTATTTGTTTATTCTTGTTTTGCTTCATAGTAAAATTCTCTGAACTGTCTTTCTATCAAATATTTTTAAAAAAACAGACACCTTTGCAATCTTGTGCTTGGTTTCCCTTAATGGCAAATAATTCTCTTACCTGCTTTGTGCCATCTGTTGCTGCCTATTTGCAAGCAAAATTAAAGTGGCACTCTGGCTGCATCATCATGGACAAATCACTGAAGACAGCTGCTCAGTGAGCAGCAGTGGTCAGAAAAGCAAATGAGATGTGAGGCTGCAGTGGGGAAGGGACTACAGAATAACTGTCTTGATTTCTGGACATGCTGAGCATTTTTTCTCACACTGGACTTTGCCAAGAGAAGCAGGAGTTTGGCACTTCTGCAAACCAGCCAGCTAGTGGAGCATCCTTATGTGGGCCACAGGGTCTAGCTGTGCACAGTCCCACCTGGGCAGAGAGAGGACCCAGGCATCCTCAGGAGTAAGAAACACTCCACCTCAGATGTCCTGTTCTGTGTGTGCGGGATGTTCATGGGCCGTGTCAGGTGACTGTTTTGAGATCTGACACCGTTACAGGCAAAACAGCGAGAGAGAAATGTCTGCAGCAGAATGAGAAAAAAAGTTATTGTTCCCACAGAGACTAAGTAGACACTTCTTGCCCAGGAGAAAGGAACTTGTTGTTGGCCTACACCTTCCTTCTAGATGAATCTTGCCTCTAAACTGAAGTCTCCCAGTGGCATGAGAGCTGTCACTTTTCCCGTAGTGGGACTATTCATATTCCAGCTTCCAAGAAACAGTTCTGTAGGCGCTCATAGCTCAGTCATCTTCCAGGTTCAGATCTCTCATACTCCAGCAATTCTGTCCTCCTTTCTGGATTCTGGAAGCTATTGCCTAAAGCCAAATTTCAATGTCTGCTGTCAGCGCGTTTCAAGACTCACTAACTTAAAATAAGACAAACTTCTCATAAGGCTTAATACACCTGGCTGGCATGTGTCAAGGGAAGCATGTCATGTTTACATATAGCTTTTTGTTATAAAGTATTACCTGTCATCTGATATAGTCATAAGTTACCTCCTAGTCCAAAAAAGAGCCTGAAGTGAGGTAAAAGAGTTCTCAGTTTTCCAAAAGATCATGGTGACAGCATTCCCACAAAGGAAAGGGGCAAGAATCTGACCTTAAAAAGATACTATTTTCAAATTTTGTCACTCTTACCAGAAGCAGATATTCCATTGTTTAAGGTAACAAGAGCGATAAACAAGACGTATTAATACCATGCAGCATCGGCCCTGAAAGTTTTGCCGATCATACCAAAGACAAACTGGTTTTCTTAAGTTGGTTTTATTGTGGGGTTTTTTCTTTGTAAGGAAGGCAGTAATTTCAATATTGCAAATACTGGAATTTTTTTAATATAGTCATTTATGCTAACTGCATCCTGGGTTGCATCAAATGAAGTGTGACCAGCAGGTCCAGGGAGGTGATTCTACCCCTCCACTCCATCCTGGTCAGACCCCACCTGGAGTATTGTGTCCAGCTCTGGGGGTCCCCAGCATAAGAAGGCCATGGACCTGGTGAAGTGAGTCCAGAGGAGGGTCACAAAGATGATCAGAGGGCTGGAACACCTCTCCTGTGAAGACAGGCTGAGAGAGTTGGGGTTGTTCAGCCTGGAGAAGAGAAGGCTCCAGGGAGACCTTATGGCAGCCTTCCAGTACCTAAAGGGGACCTACAGGAGAGATGGGGTAGGACTCTTTATGGAGGAGTGCAGCAATAGAACAAGGGCTAACAGTTTAAACTGAAAGAGGGTAGATTTAGATTAGATTTCAGGAAGAAAGTCTATACTCTAAGGGTGGTGAGGCACTGGAACAGGTTGCCCAGAGAAGCTGTGGATACCCCATCCCTGGCAGTGCTTGAGGCCAGGTTGGACGGGGCTTTGAGCAACCTCTGGGACTTTGAGGTCTGGTGGGAGGTATTTCTGCCCGTGGCAGGGGGTTGGAACTAGACGATCTTTAAGATCCCTTCCAACTCTAACCATTCTGATTCTATGATTTAGACCCATTTTTGTCAACTCATTTCTCAAGTTTCTTATTTAAATGATTGGGACAGGAGAGCATAAGGCTTGAACAAGGGATTGCAGTGACTCTGAAAAGGAAGTGTTCTTTTGGGTCTCCATCTGCACAGTCTCAAAAAGAAACATACACCCTCCCAAACATGCACCCTGCCAAAGAAAGGGCAGGCTGAGGATTAAGAAGCTCAGTCAGGAGTGAGAGAGCTGTGTCTTGTGATTTGAATTAACAGTTAATTACTGCCCACTTGTGGCAAAATGGCAGTGGTGTGTGTGGCCACTAGGAAAAAACCTGCAGGCAGATAGCAGATACCCAGCTGTGACTGCACCAGGTCTCTAGGACGGAGCACCTTTTCTCCTGTCAGGGAAGATGTCATCACCAGAGCACTGAGAAAGGTGGTTAGTTGGAAGATGCCATGCTATGTAAAACATGCTTCTGCTGCAAAGCTTGAAACAGTTAAACACTTTTTGCAGCATCAGCACATAACAAGGTAAGTACAACCCTGAACAGCAGAGTGGTTTACAGCAAAGAATCCCTACAAAAAGTTCCTGTGAAAATCCTGCTACACAGCAATATTTTTATCTCTTATTTACAATGTAAAATTGAATACAGATCCGAAGTGAAATAAATTAAGTGTATGCTGATGAATAATCTGCTAACAAATATTGTTTCAGAAGTGGTGGGTCCACGTTTCCTCCAGCCATCACATAGGGACGAATGTGTATGAATGATCTATCCTCTTATATGTGACTAAACCTAAAGCAATTTTATCAGATTAATGTAACACTACTCCTATGGGATAGTACTACTAGCTTCTCCTTGCAAACCAGGAACCTGAAAGCTCTACGAGCCAGGCTTGTGAAAAAACAAAAAAATTTTACAGCCTGAAATATTTAACAGTTTTATGAAATGAGCAGCAATTTCAGACTGATTTGTTGTTTTAAAGCCTGCTTCATGTGATCCTGTTATTTGCAACAGAGTACATCAAGGATCTTTCAGTTCAGAGGCTTGTGGAAGCTAGAGACTGGAAAAATTCAAGGACAAGGGCAAGATCAACGAGGGGAGGGGTATGGCATTATATCATTCTCTGAAATATTACATCTGTTATGCGTTGCCCAGATCAGCAAGGGCAGCTTTGCCAGAGTAGTTGCTGTGCATTTGACTCTTAAATGGACATTTTGGTACACTTTATAAGCAGTGAGTTGGATCTTGTTATTTTCTTCCTCATTTTACAATGGGGAAACTAAGGCACAAAACGATTATGAGGCTCATTTTCAAAGGTGTTGAGCACACCTGCTCCAGCTAAAGTTAATGAGACCTCTGCAAATCAGACTGTAAATGGCAAGTCTGAAGTGATAACTGTCTGCTGTATTGGCAGCAGGAAGAGAAACCAGAGCTCTTGTCCCCAAATTTTTGCTTTAACCAGCAGTTTTCACCCTTGTAATGACAGCTCGTTTTATTTCGCTGGAAAAATGGAAACATTTGGCTTGTGGCACCACGTTAATAAATGATTTGGGTCCTCTTTGATCACATCCCTTGCTGACCCTTGGCAGGAAAAGGGAAACATTCTTCATGACAGTACTTCCATGAGATGGGTTTTTAGAGCACGCATTTATTAGGGACAGTCCCAAAAATCGTTAGCCAGATAACAATACATTGTGCCCCCCGTTATATCTGCCTCATCTACTTTTTTGTCTTGTCTGTCAGCAATTAACAGCTAAGCCAAGTGTATTTTCTCCAACTCAATTCACATTAAAATAAGTCTTTAAAAATCTACAGGGAAAGCATGCAAGGTGTTCATGTATTACAGTGATAAATGTAATACAAATTAATTAGAAGATTGTCTTGCAGCTATGGGTCCAGCCTTAGCCCCTACCATTGATATGGACGACTCCTGAGAAGTTTGACTGCAAAAACTGAGGATTAGCAAAGTCTCTGTGGCATGAACTAACCACGCAGAACTTCTATTGATTTTGATGTGTCTGAACAGCAAGCAAGAGTTAGCTGCAGAAGTGTAAGGTAAAAGTCAGTCATAAAGAACTGATGTTTAGGGAACATACAAATTAGTTAAAGAACTCTAAGTCAAAATACTGATGAAAAATAATGGAATGGAATACTATATAGTCAATATTCTGTAGGAATCACTGCAGCAGGAGCATATACATGAGCTAACGTTTTATAATAATACAAGCTTGAATATCTGAAAATAGTGAGCCATAATAATTGATCCCAGCTGTAATGAAAACAGCACTTATTGTTTCTATTCCAGTCCTATTTGGCACTGATCTTGATTCGGGAGTGACAAAAAGAAACCTTAGCATTAAACAGAAAGTGCTGAACAACTGATGATCTATAGGTAATGCAACATCCACAGCTTCTACATTTGAATTTGGTCTGCTTGTGCTTTCAAAGCTCATTGCTGCAATGGGATCACATTCAGTGAGTCCCTGAGACTGAAACTTGAGGATTGAATCTGAACTTGAAGATGAAATGGATCCCAGTGGGAGAGGGGAAGAATCCAGTCCTTGCCAATGAGAAAAACTAATGCCAGATTTCAGCTGGAAGAGAACCAGAATGACGATGCCAGACTGAGGAAGATGCAGAGCCACAACTAATCTTCAGTGGCATATTTCTGATCTGCTAAAGGAAAGTTAAGGAGTCTAGTATAGACTTCACAGGATTGGACTGGTATGTGGATGAAAATCTCTGCAATAGTGTTTAAGAAATAAGCTATCAACTGGGTTTTTTTTTCTTTTCTGGAAGGATCTAACTTTCCAGGTATACAGACAGAAATTATACAAATTTGGGTGCAAATTTGCCTGGAGAGAATATTTTTTCTATCAACTACTAGCTGAAATAAGTTGGCTTTGGTAAGAAATGAGGACACTGTAGAAAAACTGGCTATAGAAAATTAAGTCAAACAGAGCGATCTGGAATGAATTTGGTCTAAACAAAATGAAATAATAAAGGTAAATCTGTAATTGACATTCTTTAGTTCATAAGAGGAAGCTTCGATAATAGAAGAGAAATGTAGTTAACTGCATGAGAAACTTTGGGAGTTGAACGGAGAGGACACCTGGAAATTTATTAGGATAGATACTTTTTTTAAAAGCTACCCAAAACTTGAATTTTGAACAAGAAAAAATGTGGAGAACAGTTCCAGACTTGCACACATCAAAAGGTTGTCAATAGGAACAGAAAGAATAAATCTGAATTGAAAAAAAAAAAAAAAGAAAGAAATAATCAAAAAAAGTTATTGGAAAATGGGAAACAGGGACATAATGTGAGAATTTCCAGAAGGCCAGGTGAGTTATAGACACATCAAAGAGTACTATAACAGCAAAATAATGCACCCCTGAAGAAAAAGGAAGTGCAGTCTCCCAAAGACTCTGCTTAGACAAAGTATTTCTAGTAGATATGTGGAAATGATTAAAATATTTTACTAGATATATTGATAAAATCTTATTCCAAATTTTGCACAATCTTCAGTTCCTAGCACAAACCTGGTAAGCAAAGATAAAGTTGGTGGGATGATCTTCTGAGAAGAGGCTAAGAGAGCTGGACTTGTTTAGTAAACCAAAGGCTGAGTGAAGATGCAACAGCATCCTGTGAGTTTATCCAAAAGAGAAAACTAGAATTAAAAAAAAAAAAAAAACACCAAAAAACCCCACACAAGACAAGACTTGTCAAAGGGACAAACACTGCCCATAATTGAACTTACATTGGAAATATGGAGACTTTTTCTAGTCGTAAGCAGAAAAACAAAACCAGCTTCTCTGTAAGAGTTTATGACAGTGAATATAACACTTCTAATATCAAAAAGTGGAAATCATAGGATAAGATGAAGAAATGTCCTCTAGTTTCTCTGCTCCTGAATTTCTTGAGGTTCCTGATACTGTATATTTTTGCTGTGATTCTACTTTGCAACTATCTTTATCACTTATTTATTCAACATGGGACAAACTGAAAAAAAAGACCTGATGCTTTAATATACTGATTAAGTAGCCTATAAAAATATTTCTTTGACATAGTAAAGCCAAGAACTCCTCAAGGGTCAGAACAGTAGGCATTTATGAGGATAATGAGTTCAGTCAGTGCTGTTGTAGAAAAGCAAGGGAGGGGGGGAACGCAGTATGAAAAAGAGGGGGTTGAAAAAAAATAAGTAGATTGAATACCAACCTTCTTGCTTAGGTTCATAAGCCAGCTACTAATTGCTCATTATGGCAAGTAAGTTCATCATTATCTAGCATTTCTTGCATCTTCTTCAGAAGCAGCTAGCCCTACTATATTTCTAGCAAAATGGTATGAGTTTTAGATGATTCAATGAAGTGATTTGGTAGAGCACATTTTATGCAGTTTCTCCATCATCTTTGTTTAGAAGGAAAAGAGGTGAGACTTTTTTGTCTACCAGTTGCACAGTTACAAAATAGTAAGGGACCTTGGCAGTTCTGGTAATTGGTTCTGAATACAATGGAGAAATAGTGACAAAGAAATAAAACTGAAGTCTGATTTTCCCGGGAGTTTGCTGTTTTCCGGGTTATGGGGTTTTTTTTCAGCATTTGTACATGCAGAGATGAGGATCTCACTCTCTTGCCGTGTTGCAAAAGGCTTAAGCTCCCATAGTGCACAGGCATAATTATTAGTAGCTATTCAAGACATAAAGCAGTAGAGAATGAGTGCTTTACAGATTCAGGTGAAAAATGCATGTCTGCAGACAAATATAAAAAAAGTCAAACATAGCCACAAAGTGTAAGACAAAATTAATTACCCACTGAACTAAATAGAATAAAGGTAACCTTAACTCAACACCCATAAATAGTGGACAAAGTAATTCAAAACGGTAGGAGCATGGAAAAAAATGGAAATAATTTCAGTGTAAGTAGCTTCTGCAATAGCCAAGACTTCTTTGTATTTTGACATCTTAAACTTCAAAATGGGTCTCTGCCTTAGTTTTAATGCATTTTTCTCTACTTTAATTCAAGGCACAAGGTTTCACTTGACTTGGCAACGTACTCAAGAAAGATATATAATGCTTAACTGAGATACTAATAGTATACTTTTGTTCTTAAAAATAATGCACAAATCTCTGCATTTAAAGACAAGTTTTCCAGTAGCAATTCATTTAAATCAAACTGAAAAAAAAAAAACCACAAAAACACAAAAAAAAGACGCAAAACGAAACACTGACAATGTGGTCTAAGACAATTTTCAGAGGAAATGCTATGTGTTGAATAATACTGAAAAGAAGTTAGAAGTAGAAAAGACTGCAGGAACTTATGGACTCATTTTTGACTCAGTAAAAAATAGATAAAGCACAGTCTGGAAATGATAACTGAGTCTAAATGATATCCTTTCTCCATGTGCATTGAAACAATTCATTAGCCATGTAAAATAGTAGGAGCAAAACCTGTCATTCACACTGTGCGACAGCAAAATATCTGCTCACAAATAATAGGAGGCATTATGATAAACAAATAACACAGAAACTTAGAGAAAACCAAATTTAAACCACCTGTGAGCACGACTTCAAAGGCCAATATGGTTGTTTTTGACACACTAGGGTACACAGGAAGATATTCAGGTAAGTGTACCTATTTCTATTGGGATTACAAAAATGTTAAATATTTCCATAAACCATATTTTTATGAGGGATCTGTCATATGCCTCACCCTCCCCACTGTTTACCACAGCTTAGGCATATCTGTGGCTCACACAAAGGCTTTAATGTATTTTAGTTGTCTTTAATGAGACATGAATTCTTGGTGACTTTTTTTTTTTTCTCCTTCTATTTGCATCCTTTTTTCCAAACCTACTGAGCCAGGAAAAAGTTAGAATACCAATTTTATCCTGTTCTCTTCTTCCCTTTAACTGATATGTTGCTGATGGCTCATGCAACCTCAGTCCCAGTGATGGCTCTAGTCTCTAAGAAGAGTTCTAGTTTATTCTTTCTTCCCTGAGATGAGAGTGTCACTTCTATTTGAAATAAATAGAAAACTGGAAATATTTGTGTGATGATTGCTGTGGACCATAAAAATATACTACAAAAAGTGCTTCTGAAAGCTGCTCTAGAGGTGTTGCCTTAAATTATTACTTTTACACACCAATGACAATAATGTATACATTGAAAGAAACTTCAGAGCCATTATTCTGAATTTGTTCAGTTCTTCTGAAGAGAAAAAAAAAGAAATGAAATGTTTCACCTAAAAGTATTATAATAAAATGTCTTGACTCATTTGGAAATGGCATTCTTTGAGAGGTAAATTTTTCTGTAGTTTGGCAAAAAGAAAAGGTGCAAAATCCCAACAAGCTTGATTTTTACTTTTGGCAAAAATAATTTCTGCTGAAAATTTCTAAACCCAGCCCTGATAGTTGTTGCAAGGAGAATTAAAGATGCAGGCAGCAGTTTTCAGATTGACAGAAGCAATTGACTGGAGCAGGAAGAAATCTAAAGTTATATCTGTGTGAGGAAAATGAAGATAGTGTTGATGAAATTATTGTTTCAACAAATGAGATGATTGATTGTGATGACAATTTTACATTTTGAGGACACAATGCAAGAGAGCAAGAACATAAAGAAACAAAGCTTAACCAAGGGAAGTTAACATATAAATTTGCTGTGGATGTAACACAGTTTCTATGGGATTCCAGTGGGAGTTAAACACAGTAAAGCAAAGGTTACAATCATAACTCAAACAGCAGCTTCTGCCCATTAAAGAGAAAAGGCTTAGGGCCAGCGTTCAATATCTTTGCCAAGGATATTTCAAAAGGAACTGACCCCAGTGAAGTTTTTGATGCATTTCTCTGTGAAGAAATTAAGTGGTAGGCAGCGCACCAGAAAATGAACCTGCACAAATGCAAGATGTTCTCAGCAGTGGCCGTGCTCAACACGACAACGTCACTCAATCAGTCACGTGCACTAAAAATGGATGGGATCCTAACTCCGGCCCTGGTTGTGGGATGAGCCTCACAAAAGGTCCCCAAGCCATTGCACAGCCAAAATATTTTCCCACGTCCCAGTTCTCTTTGCAGACCATACTTTGCTCCAGCAGGTTCTTTCCATCCCTGTTCCAGCTGCAGCTCTCCGCTCCCCGTTGCAGCACAGAAAATGCAAATTGCCATTAGTAGTAAGAGAGAACAGACTACAGAATTGAGGTTGTCTTGGCTTGAACTGGGTTTAGCTTGTTTAAGCTGTGATAGCAATTGTGTAGCAGCTAGGTAAGTGTTCCCTAAATTGTTTTCAACTGTCATTTAATTTTGTGCAATGATGTGTTTAAGAATTATTGTTAATAACAATAGCCAGAAGCTATGTTCTGTGGCATAAACTCACAAATAAACCATACTGTGGAAGAGCACCAACACAGGCAGACATCAGAGGTCCCCTACAGTGAACACAAATCACAGTGGGCAGCTACTGGTCACTACAGGAGTGCAGCCCAGTGAATCAGGGACAACAAAGACAACTGGAAAAATTGGATAACTGGCAAGCAATATGAAAAGAAAGAGCATACATGCAGGTTGTGTCAGGAATTAAGAGAAAAATATTCCTAAGGAGACTGCAGGGCCAAGGAAGAAGGGTTCACTGCAACCAGTATCGCGCACCTCCTGGCAAAGCACCCAGAACACCAATGACTCTTGAAATCCTCACCCCCTTCTTCTGGAGGGACACTGAAGTGACGTGGTGACTCAGAGAACCTCTGATGAGTGATTGTAATGCCAGAGAAACAACCAGATAGGTAAAAAGAAATTTGGCATTTACAGGTTTTGGTTTTTAAAATAAACATTTTAACTGTGTTGTTAACAAGGATTTTTTTCCTGTGTTCATTTGGACTATGAGTCTTATTATTATTGTGCCTGGACTAATAATAGCTGTTGTATTTGTTTAGCCTGTCAAGACTTTGACGAGGCTAACAATAAATTATTCTGTCTACATGTCAGGTGTGCTCCCTTTCTGCCCATAACAAGATTTTGAGTGTATTACAAACAGGTGTATAGATCAGTTTTGCTATACAATAAAATCTTACTGGGAATTAATCATTTCTAAAGGCAGTGTAGGTGTCTGAAATGAGGTTGGTCACCTTACAGTAATGGAGTTCAGAACATGATTCATCCAGAAAACACACGCATTGACTTTAGTATAAGATGGATTTCATTAGAGACATTACTGACTATATAAACTAGATCTGCATTGAGTGGTAAGACTGGCTGTAAGCCCCTCTACTGGGGATGCTCACTTTCAGTCACAAGAATAGGACCCATAAACCCCTGTTAGTCCATGTCCAAGAACAGGCAGTCATACTTGCATGGGATGCTGGATCTAACTGATGGAGGAGAAAACTAAGCAATAGCTGCTAGCAGGAGATAAAGCAGCCAGTAGAGTGGTGGAGTGTGTATGAGGACTACTGCTGTAGGGGTATGTCTTGCTTGGCCTTGTAGGAATAGGTTGAGCTACTGTTAGCCCCTACATTAGTTACCACTGGATGAAGTGACATTTTCTGTAGGCAGGGTCATATGTCTCTATGGCAAATGAGAAGCTCAATCATTCCTTTCTTCTGAACAAATCAAAATTCAGCAGAGTGAAGGCTGGAAATTATTTGTGGAAACAAATTTTAGGAGGAAAAAATATACATCATGTTTGAACACTAATGTTTTAGTCAGTCTTCCTGAAGACTAAAAGAGCTTCTTTGGCATTGATTTATGAAAACAGAACATTTTGTTCATGTGCATCAGTAGAAATGCATGTGAAATGGCAAACCACTCAACTCTTCTTTCATTAAACTTCTGGACGCTAGCCACAAGATGACAGTGAACACTGCTATGATTAAACGCCTGAGTTATGCCTGTGTGTGGATACTGATATAATATCTAATGAGTTGGTATCCCTCCCAGTAGGGGAAGTAGTCATGTTCCTAACAGGCTCCTCACAGAAAATGACTATTGAATTAAAGAAGGGGCAGAATATCTTTCCGAGAGGGATAAGAGGTGTGGGATTCTTTTCAAATCCACATGCTCAGTATGCAATTCTGAATGCTCTTGATTCCTGTTTGCATTAAAAGGGATCAAATAACAGTCACATTATTAGACTTAGAAACCTTTCTCAGAACTGTATCCACTTTCTCATCTGGAGAAAGCAGTCACTGTATATGAATTTTATCAAATAGGAAACAGACTGATATCACATACAAGATGCCCTGGAGCCTATCGTTCTGGGTTGTAGCCTTATATTTCCTGTCCATGAGGCCATGCCAAGCCAACTGACTCTGTTTCACAAAATGCAATTATCAAAGCTCATTGGTATTGTCCTGCCATTGCCTCTCCACTCACTACCCTTCCATAGAGGAACTGGCAGCACTCATTTGTGAAGCTTTTAAAAAAAGACAAGAACTTTAAAAGTTGTTCAGATTTTACTTACTTTCCTTTTTGGGAGGCATGGAGGAATAGGTGGAGGAGGGCTGCTAGCCCTTTCTGCACTGTTTCATGTTTCATTAATTTTGCAACCCCACATATTAGTTTCCTTTGTCTTTTTTTTACACCTAGATTCACTGAATGGAATAATGAACACAGGATATTGTGCCAACTGTCTCTGCTTTGAACACCTCTTACTCCTCTACTGCATGTTTCCTCAACACTCCTTCATTCTAATCAGTTTTCAGCAGCTCGTTTGGCTTTCTCTCAAAGATTTCAGTGTTAAGGTCCCAGCTCTTCTGTGCTGCTGCTTTCTGAACACATCTTCATGGGTATTTTATTCAGTAAGTGCTGTGATGGACAAGCTTTTATTCATTTACCAAAATGCATGAACATCATTTGCTACATTTGTGTGTAAGCAGAGATAAATTGAAGTCAGACACAGTAACACAGTCAAAGAAAACACAGGAAGGAATTCAAAAGAAAAAAATGCTGAACAGGGAAAGGAATGATTAAAGAAATGTTTTTTGAAATGACTGTTTTCAACCATTTCCATACCCAGGCCTGATCATCAAAACTGCAGTTATCCAAGAGGTTGACTGAATGGACAAGAAAGGCTTTTCTATCAGAAAATGGGCCAGTAAAGTTGGAAAACAAAGAGATCAAAATTATTCAAGTCAACTTTTCCTTCACAAACTGATTTTTTAACAAATTAAATACAAGAAAATTTTCACCCCCACTCCTTTCCCCAAAGTCATTAGCTGCAAATTCCCCATCATTGATCTATAAAACTTCCATTTCAGGGGTATTGGAAATATTTCAGAAGTTTGGTATCTTCAAAAGAAAATAAATAAATAGAAAATAATTACATCTTTTACAGTATTCTCCCATTTTTTCCACTGGGAACATTTCAAGCCCCACAAACTCTGATAACATTCTCCAGGATGAGAGTTTCAAAGAAAAACTTTTCATGCATAATAAAGAAACTGGTTTAGTGAAGGGAAATTAATTTGGAAACAAACTAAAGCCTAAACATTTTTTTTATTCTGTACATATTTGTATATGCACAGTGGTATCCAAGTGGGCACATGGCAGTTATTGAAATACCAGCCTCTATATTTATCTCTTTTATTTATCCTATGCTTTATGAAGATTGCTGTTTTGTGGGAAGGAATTCCAAGGCAAATACCTAAGTCCTTGAGTTATAGGTGAATCTTGTCCTTTTGGTCAATAGTTTCATTATTCCAGTCACACAGGGTTGTCTTGAATGACTACACTCTCAAATATTCCTCTAGCCAGCTGACTAAAGACTTTCCGTAGCAGTAGTCCAGCAGAATACCAACATCAACACAGAGGACCCATCACACCATGATGCAGTCCTCAAAGCCACAAACTTTTCCTCTGCTTTTCACTTAAGAAGATTGCAAAGTACCAAGACCATATCAGCAGTGAATCAGCAGGAGAGTGTCAGTTTTGTTAAATTACTGTTATAGAGTAAAGCCTAAGATTGCTGTTACCATCCTATATTTTTAAGGTGAGTGATGGTTCTGTTCAGACTTTTTTGCTGAAAGACTATCTCAAAGGAGAAAGTATTCCCTTTAAACCAAAAAAGGCATAAAATGATATAAAACATCCATTAAAATATTCCAGCTTTGATGCTATTTTTCTTTTTCTTCTTTGTCTTTCTTTTGATTAAAAGTTTTAGTGTTTTCAAAAATCAACAAAGTTTCAATTTTTCACAGAAAATAAGTTTTTTAAAAGTGAAATGAGAGGGAAAAGGATATTATTTTTAAGAAAAAGTGTTTCTGTAAAAGAGTTCTAAAAAGAGTAGTTCATTCTGCAGAAAAGCACACACAATGTCTATGCTTAACAGAATGGAGTCTCATTTTCCCTTGCAGATTTATGTCAGATTTCCAGGCTGTACACAGTGGTGGCACCATACAGAAGCCAGATGCCACTACACTCAAAGGGAGAAAATGGAAGGTCATTTTTGCTATTCTTTTTCCCACCTTGAAGATTTTTCTGTGATGGAAACAGTCCATTGTAGCTAATCCACTGCAAATCATCTTTCAAGAATTACAGTTTAATAAAGCACTTACAAGAATTATCTGTGTTAACCTATTAAACCTCTAAATATAGAGTCAAAACACTGAAACTGTACTACTCAGTCCTTTATAGAGGTGACTTTCACTATAGAAGGCAAAATAGGTAGCATTACATCAATGAGGTGCTAAGTACTTCCTTCAAAACGGGTCTTGAAAGAACTCAGCCTCTGCTGGGTGTGAGAATTTCCCAATAACACAGCCTTTACCTACACAGTCATGTACATATTGCCATGACTGGTTTGATAATGGATGCAGCTAGGGAAACTTATGGATAATTTAACTTGCATATTCATGGGTTAACCAGGACTGATTTAAGACACAGAGCCGTAAGGCCCCGGTTTGAAAGTGATCCCATAACTGGTCTAACACTTAACATACCAGTCCAAATCTCTATGTGTCAGGCAGTGACTCTGCATGTGGACAACTAATCCCAGGATCCAGATATGCAGAGATGCTCACAGTAGCCTGGACCTTACCTGTTATATCTGCATACTGCTGTCATGCCTGGTCCAGAACTCATGGAAGTCGGTAAACCGCAATGGAGATTATCTGCTTTTTCAGTCCACGGCTTCTCCAAGTTCTTTATTCTTGTAAGTTTATTCGTTAGCTGCTGATACTGCCAGAGATAACCAAACAAGTGCTGTGGCTTATTTACAGCCAGATTTGCTCTGGCTCACATACTCCCCATCCCTCGTAGCTTCATGTGGGTACAAGCTCCAGAGTCAGATGCAGCCGAAAATTTATGGATTTAGTTTGTCTGTAGTGATCAGTTAATAAATAATGGGCTCTGGATCTCCAGCGGGGCATTTCTGTGGCTTTATCCATCTTTATGCATAGTTTTCTAGAAGCATGTTTACTCTCAATGAGAGTAAGTTCTCAAATGCTGCTTATACATCACAAACAACAGAGACAATCTAATTTTGCCTTCCTGGATAAGCAGCAGAATGATGAGGATAGACATTAAAAATTTTCTAACAAATAGTCCTTGCAGTAATATTTGGAATTCACATATCTTTCCATGAAGAACCAGAAACTGTCAACATTTTTTTGTGCAATCATGAGCTTGATTCCACAAATCAAAGAAAACTATTAACTCTTATTTTGAAGTTACATTTTATTTTATTTATTGCTATTTATTACCATTAATAATCAGAGCTGATGAGACGGTGTATTTGAGGACAAAAGAAAACTCTTCTTACAGGCCAGTTCATTAAATTCAGTGATTAAAGCGACAAAGATCAATGGAGTTGTGACAGAGACCTTTAAAAGTCATCATAATTCACTACAATGACTTTAAGAGGGCTGTAATATTTAATCTTACAAATGTAACTTTTCACCCTAAAGCCTGAGACACCCATCTAATATGTCAAAAAGGATTTCTCATCTTTCTCAGGATCCTAAGTCCAGTGCATCCACTAAATTGTTATGGAATGAGCAACTGCAGTCCCACAAGCACGCTTTCATAGATGCTCATAATTTAATTGTTATTCCTGTGCTCCATCACTGCCTTGTCACTCCTGCACATAATTAGTTTGGTATTCTGTAAGATTCAAAACTCTAGTCTGCTCACTTCCTCTCTTATTTGTTAATTGTCTCTCTTCTGATGAGGACAGACAATTCTGGTATTTTGGAACAAAATGTTTGGAATAGAAGCACTGTATGTACATTACAAACAGAAATAACACCCTATTAAAATTAAAAAAACCCACAAGCAACCATCTCGTGAATTAATATTAAAGTCCCAGAGAATAACACTACCAGATGATAACATTATTTTGTCCCATGGGGCTCTTTACTTGAAGGTACAATTGAAAGATAGATACTACTTGTACAGTCATTTTTCCTGCAGCTAGCATAGGCGCTTTCCCCATCCCAGGTATGGGAAATTCACACAGAGATTAAGAGGTGTTTTCATCCACTGCTACTTGATACAGTAAATCGGCAGTGTCAGTCAGGCACTGGGCAGGGTTCTTCTGCTACTCCGTTCATTTCACATTGCAAATGCAAACAGATTCACCAGAGCAACCACAGTCTCTCTGTTCTCTAGCCTGTTATTTCCACCTTGTAGCCATAAGAGAGAAGTTCTGCTAGAAAATGATTTGGAGAACAATCTGACTTGCTGCAGGTAACAGAAAAACAGGAGATATGTCCATAGCAATGCCAGTCTCTCAGAGAAGTAAGAACAGCACCTGGGAGGACATTGCAGTTCCCAGGCAGCTGCTCTTCCCCAGGCTGAGCCGTGTTCAGGCTACCGCTGAAGAGGAGGCATTAAAGGGTGACAAATCGCCACTGGGACTGGAACACTCAAACCAGCTTCTCTGTTGGGTGAAGCTACCTCTAGTCTGTCCTTTCAAAAGAGGGAAGAAATGCTGGTGTCATTAAAAGATACGCGGATCTTAGCTCAACCTTGGAGCTAAGCAACCAACTGCAACCAACTGCATCCAAATAGGGCAGTTCTTGGGCTCTTACTCAGGAGACCCGATTGGCATTGCCTCCCACTGGCCCACAGTGCCATAACACAGGTTGTTCTGAGCTGTTGTACGCCTATTTAGAACAGATTCACCACTTGATATGTATCTATATAGCATTTCAGTTTCATTTTGAACAGGGGAAAACAACTCTCCTGCATGCTAACAAAGAAGGAAGAAGAATGTGTGGCAAAGGATTGTGTTTCTTGTGGTTTAGCTCTGCAAACTATCTGCCCCACTCTTTGAGTGTGGAAAGTTTACCCTCCAAAGACAACACAGTGTTGCCCTGTACAGACAAGTCTTTTATGGAAAGCAAGGGAAAAATGAGCACAGGGCATCCTGCTGTGAGCTTGTGGTGCTCCACCAGTTTGTGTATGTCCAGGCTGGATTTCTGTGCCTTACTTATAGATTGGTAACTAATCACCTTAACTAAAATTCAGCACTGAGGTAGTTAGAGCCTGGGTTTCATGCCACCAGTCCTCCAGGAGAGGCAGAGAGCATCGTACTACAGAGACACCACTGTACAGATTTCACAGGTGCTCAGGGACAAGTAACTGCAGTATTAGAGCTTCTGGTTTCTGCTACTTGGGCCAGAGGAGCAGAAACTCCAGAGAATACAAGGGCAAAAGAGCGTGTGGATTATCTGCATCACTCTCTGTCTTTCTTGAGAAGGCTTGCCTTTCTCACTTAAACACCTTGGTCTGTATTACCTGCCAGTTATGTACACCTCCAGATTCATCAGTCTTGTTAGCCACATACAAAAACTTCATTTATACTTTAGAAACATCTTTTCTGTGTAGGTGGAGGGTGGGGGCAAACAGAATCACCTAAAGTCTACAAAGTATGAAGGAAGCAATTTCCTTTGTTTAATCAAACAAAATGACAGCAAATCGAGATGAGAAAAAGCATATTCTTCAACCCAATGATGCCTGGGGAGAGACAGGAAAAACTTTTACTTGCACAAATTCCTTCTCATCTATTTTCTTATCTCACTTCTTTCACAATATATTGATTCCACTCACAGAAACAATTCAAGACTGCTCTGCAGACAGACACAGGTTCACTGAAGTTGCTAGTTTTTCATACTCATATGTGGCCTAATACTGTGGGCTATGGCTGAGTGTCTTCACTGCTGGTCTGAGCAAAACAGTGCTCTGCAGCTCACACAGTTCTGCTCTTCCAAAGCACTGGCAGGGCACAATCACAGGTGGAAGACCCAGCTTGAAAACTTTGATTTTTCTACCTTTCTTGCTCAAACTAAGGTCAAATAGAAGTTGATACAGTTCTTCAGTGAAGAGCACATTTTCCATGAAAAAAAGAACTTTTCCCAGGGACTGAAATGACTTCTAAGTTCCGCTCAAATTTAGTGAGTAGTCCCATACCAAAGAGAGGGGAGAGAGAACATTAAAATATACAAGTGTTTGGACTTCTATTGTTGTTGCTTTGAAAATTCCAATATTTAAAAGTGTTAAGTAACACAAATATACATAAAACCTGTTTGTCTGAGGTAGAATGGTCCCCAAAAGATGCTTATTTTCATTTTCCACCAACCTCAGTTTAATTTTTTTGTGTTTGTCTACTGGAACTTTTTTTAAAAAAAAAAAAGATTTGTTTCTAATGCAGTGGATAACAGCTTGTAAAGGGTTCAAACGAGCAGCTCACTAATCATTTGATCAAGAGTTGTTTCAGGCATCTTATCTAGTGATCTGTGTGAAATGCAATGGAAGCCTGAAAATCTTTGTTAGTTATGAACTGAGTAGAATCATAGAATCATATGGGCTTGGAAGGGACCTCTGGAGATCATCTAGTCCAACCCCCGCTGCCGGAGTGAGTCTACCTAGAGCACATTGCACAGGAACTTGTCCAGGCGGGTTTTGAATGTCTCCAGAGAAGGA
>JAOXNO010000024.1:36960531-36998787 GCA_028565335.1 Limnodromus scolopaceus
ATATTAATTCTTCATTAAAGTAGTTTAGTTCATTCTAAACTTCTGTATCTCCTTACCTCTTCCTCTCCTCTCGTTTGGGGGGGGGGAGGGCCATCTGTCAGTCCGGTTGCAGTGATTTCAGCTGAAACCACGACAGGGGCTGTTCTCCCCGCCTTTAAATCTCTGCGCGGCTCCTGGCCACGCCCCCTCCGCGCCTGATTGGTTGCCGCGGACTTCCGGGTTCGCGCTGGGGCTGGGGCTGTGAGTGGGGGGGTCCCTGAGCTCGGAAACCCCTCTGTGCAGCGCGATCGGACCCTCTCCTCGGGCTCACCTCAGTTCTCATCACCGCCGCTGCCTCACCGGGTAAAATAAAAAATAATTTTAAAAAAAGTAAAAAAATAAGAAAAGTAAACTGAGTAAAATAATACATTGAGTCCAAAGCAGTATTCTGGCAGCATGCTTTTAAGAAGGTGCCAAATAGGAAAAAGGGCAATGTGGTAGACAGAGTCAACTACAAGAGATACAACGTTGTGTTACGAAGTCGCACAGGAAAAATACAGTCCTCCAAGACTTTAGTCACCTCTTACAGAGGGATGCACGTCTGTGTGACCTGAGCTCCTGTTTAGCTCAAGGACTGTTTTCAAACAGCCAGCACATCATTGCAACAAATCATTGCTGCGTGTGCTCTTACCCTGTATCTCTTTCAACTTGGCCAAATGGCAGCTCTCCTCGCAGCTCCTTGCAGCTCTGGCATTGCCAGGGGCTGTTTATCCTCCTGCTGCCAAATGGCTCATCCAAAGCATTTCACTGTCTCTGCCCCCAGGTCCTCAGAGATGAGGACGTCTTCTATTTCTGGTGTCAGTATGAGAACAAGAAACACTTACGAGTATTTTATCAATGAGTCATGAATATAATCAGTCTGTCCATCATTCTTCTGCAAAGCTCATTTGCAGAACCTCTTGTGGAGTTTAAAAGGATTCGTACACCTGCTTAGGGATAACTTATGTTCAATAAACAGGATATTTATATAGTATTTAAATACTAATATAAACACTGTAGTAATATGTCAATAAGAACTCAACTTTGTAACTATCCTGGAGTGCTGGAAACAGCTGATAATTTGGAGATGGCAGCTGTAAAATGAACAGGAACCAATGGTGCATGGTTGAATGTGGTGGTATGGAAGGAGATGAGTGAAAGAGCATAAGTGTTTACAGGAGAGGAGATATTAACCTTTGGGTAGGACTCAAACTAGTGAGAATGTCCAGAGTTATACCTAAAGCAAGCAAGCAAGCAAAGAAACAACTAAAACCTGTATTTTACAGGGGTATCTGGAGTCCAAGAGAGGTTTTATAATGAATGAAGGATGAGAAAAAAGCATGAGGAAGAAACTGGTGGGAAAAGTAGATGTCAAAATAGTAGGGCTATTCATATAAAAAAGACTAATAAAAATCCTTTTCTTCCATTAAACTACAAACCCTGAGCTGGTAGAAAGAGCATTCATTCTTCCCAGGAATCCCACTGAAGCTAGTAGGACTCTGTGCAAGACTAAGTATACCACACATTCATGATTTGCACTATGATACACTAAAAACACTGTCCACACCTAATCCTGGATTTTTTGTTGGCTTTTACATGATTTTCCAGTGCAAAATTGGATTACATTCTTCTTGTTTAGTCCCATGATTTGTGATAGTATTTTGAGTGTAAACTCCTTTTTATACAGTCATATAAAACGATGAGCACAAAAGGCCCCGCTTGGGACTTTTATACCAAAGTTTATATCAGAATTTTGAATTGCAATGGAGCTGAAGCTTGAACCTTGCAAGTTTTCAGCTCCATTATGAAATTGATACTAAATAATAATATTAAAATAATCACACTGTTTTAAAAAAAAATTTAAAAAAACCCCTAATAAAACTCAAAAAAGTGTGTTGCTTCTCTATGCAGAAGCTATTTTTCTTTTACACCAACCAATGCAGAGAACTGTATATACTAGTGTTAACATCCACAGGAAAGGAGGGTGCCACTAAAAAGTAATAAATAAGCTGATTTCCTTAAATGCTTATGTGTTTGAAAGGAATTAGGTAAATTTCTGACACATCATTCTGTTAGAAGGCTTCTTGCAAGGAAAATGTTTACATCTTAGATATTTTGCCCTGCAGGTAAGTAACTTGTAACAGATTAAGTTTAAAAAAGATATATATTTATCAGTGGAAAGGGTCTTTTCCATATCAGAATAACCAGATGTGTCTCTCCTGTTCAGCAGTAACAGAACTTATCACAGACTGCCAGTGTGCAGAACAAAATGTTGTTTATATAAAACACGCTGATCTAAAGGAGCTATTGTCAAAACATGCCAGATAGGGAGCTGTCTGATCTTCCAAGGCTGGATTTTTTGTTGTTGTTGTTTAAATATAATTTCTTGTCAGATTTTAAGAACATATGCCATCTCAGGGTAAGACGTGTACTGAGGGAAGTACTCGTTGATCTCTGCAAGACTGAAACAAATTGGGCCACAAAGTACTTGTGGGGATGATGACAACCAGCCAGGGATGAGCAGCTCTCGAAAGGGACCCGTATAGTTGTATACATGCTAAAACCTGTAGGCTGGGGCAGAAGAAAAATGAGGCCCCAAGGAAAACTGGTGTCCAGACTGGAACATCAAATGAGCTCCTGGCCGCATGGCAGACTGAGTCAAAACCCACACAGCCGTGCAAGAACAGTCCTACACTTTCTTGGTTGATCTACTGGGATTGATGAGATTGGGGAAGACCTGGCTGCCTGGGGACCAGTCCAGGACTATCATGCTGCAGCATTATCATGACCTAAACATTTTTCGCCCACAGTACAATAGGCAAATTTCTGAGTTTAGACTCATTCTGATCATTATTTTATCTCACAACTTGTCTGTTAATGTCCAAAACTGCTTCAGCAGATCAAACCCCATCATTTGCTGGACTAATTGTTGGTTGTTAAAATAAGAACTGCAATTTACCACTTACTATTGAATATCTAATTTGGCAGTTTATGAAATTTAAGAACACATGAAAGCACATCACAGATGAAAGGACGGGTGTTTAATTGCTTAACAGAATTGCTGCTGTGCAAAGACTGTGGAGCTGCTGTCCAAGAGTGATCCCTTGAGCCTTTTCCCTCTCACTTTCAGAAGTGAGAGCTACCATTACAACAGAGCACTCTCCTTCCAGGAGCTTTCCAGACTGGTTTGGCAAGTGTGGAAATTCATACTTAAAGGGTAGATTTAAGAGCAAATCAAAGTGTTCTTTAAGAGTCTGACACTCCTGGCTGTGAAATGAATGGCTAATCTTTCACTGACTTTAGAGTCAGCAGGAGCAGCTTCAAAAACAACACAAAAATGCAAGACTTTAGTTCTTCAAAAGTGAAATTTGTCACTGCTGGTAGCACCTATGAATCACATGAGCTCTTCAATTGCTGTTAAATGTGACCTCAGTGACGCATAGGCTATGGGCTGGCAGTGGGAAAATATCACATACATTTGTGAAAAGCCACACTGAAGACTGAAGGCTAGCTCTTCTTCTCTTTTCACAAGTACAGCCTAATTGGATATGATAAATAGCACAAATGTAACTGCCTTCATATTTCTGTAGATAATGAAGTCAAATTCTCATTTGATATTGTCCTACTTCTAAAATTTTAATGAAGCATTATGATAAGAACTAATTTTCTCTGTTTAATCTAATCTGGACATAACAGGCTCAGAACAGCACAATTACTGTGCTATGGCATATATAGAAAATTACTCATCATTACTGAGCTCCAAAGTGGAGAAATAGATTTCCAAAGGCACAAAATGTCTAAGGCTATAATTCCTGTTTGCACTGATAAGAAACCCTCCCAGTGCTGTTAACAAATTAATCAGCATTTCAATGCTTTAAGGTGACAAAAAAAAATTATTGAAATAAATGGATAATTTTACATAGTATTTAAATTTTACATTGTTTACTCATGCTCATTTCCAGCTTCAGATCTTTATATTTAAGATCAAGTCCTGTATATATCTTGTCAAAGTGACTTTAGTCTGAGAAACAGAGACAGCAAAGTGTATATATTCACACACACAAGATATTGATGGATTTTTGCTCTTTGTCAAATTAATTACCAAACAGTATTGATCGTATGTGAGTTGACAAATACACTGGACCAATCATTTAGAGACTAAAAAATTCAAGATGAAATATCAGATATCATGGCTAACACTTTTGAGGCACACCTTAATGCCTCAGCCTGCAAATGGAGCATCCTGCCCAGGTCTCAACCTAAAGCTAATGATCCCATTTTCTTTTCTATTCCATCATTTTTGATCCTCAGTGCCATCTATTTTTATTGTAAGTGTGCTTGTGATAAGACAAGGTTTCTGGCATGTCACTGTTTATTCCAAAGAGGTCTTAAGGCAAGGAAAAAGGAGAAAAAAACAGCAACAGACTGCCATAGAAAACAAACATCATCCTCACTGAAAAGAAGGGCCTGCAGAGCACACAGTTAGATCTGATAGCAAGCGTGATGGAATGACATGCAGGAGGGGGAGGTAACACCCACTGCCAGCAGTATATGTGCTGTGCTAATGACTCCTCCACTACCCAGTGCTCTCAGCCTCATGACTTTGCTTATTGCCTCCGTGAACTGTGTCAAGTCAGTACCCACTCCGGCAGGGAACAAAAACTCATGATCCGTATCTTCCAAGATGTGAAGTCTCACAAGAGAAAACGTCCCCTGTTTCACACTGCACATTGTTTCTGTAGATTCTCTCTCCAGTGCTTTGTGTCTAAGACCCAAGAATTTAAAATACTGAGATGAAGCACAAAATAAACCATAAATCCTCATAAATCCAAACCTATGGTTGCTGACATTAAAATCAAGGCAAAAAGAACAGAGGCTTTACAGGGGGCTCTCTGAAAGGATCACCATTTTGCAGCCTCTGAGAATCATGAAAGAGCAAAGAAAGCATCAGTCGCTGTTTGTTGGGTGGTATGAGATTATGTTTGGGCTATATTCCCACAGGTAAGGGTTGGAGGAAATACGTGATTAACGGTTATTATGCAGTCTGTGAATAAAACTGTATCATGTGGGGAGATGAAGAATAACACTTTTTCTCCTGCTCCCAGTGAAAATATGCTCTGGTAAGTTTGAAACATCCTTAAACACCCAACTGCCTTCTTTCTTTACTCCGGGTGTGCTCTCCATTTTGTGTAAATGCAGCAGCAGCCAATACAGACATAGCTATAGAATTTTAAGCCTCTGAGAGAATATTTGATTCTGGCACAGGCAGCATCCTTTCTAACCCTCTTAAGCATGTAAGTGTATTGCACCAGGGATAACAGGAAGGGAGGAGGCAATGAGAACCGCTAAAGGACGTAGCAACAAATTCAATGCTAGGAAAGAAAAAACAGAAGGAACAAGGGAAAAAAATCAGCATCTGGAAAGTTGTTCTTCAGTTTTGCTATTTTTGCTATGGGGATAATTCTACAGAGGTTAGTTTGAATTAATTCTTCCTTTCATGCTACTTTGACCCACAACCATCTGGTAGACACCTGCAATGAAACTCTGACCCTGTAGTTGTACAGCCAGATATATCTCCTGTAGGGTCTATGCAGCCAGGGCAGGGCTAGAAGTGACAAGTCACACTGACCGCAACTCCAGAGCAGCATGGAAAGAGACAGAGCTGTGACACTGCAGACTAATAAATGTGTGAACAAAAGCCACCTCCCCCCACCTCCCAATCCACTATTTTATTGATTGTGTCAAAATAGGCATGTTGTTGACTTGGAAGTCTGGTGATATCATTTCCATTTTCTCCTGGCAACGGAGAACCACCACCTCCCATTGTGATGTAGCACAGCCAATTGGCTGCGCTCGGATACAGAGAGGCGTCATTGACACCACAACCTAAATGTAGGGAAAACCTTTCAAATCTGGACTTTATGTGCCCTTAGTGTCACGCGTAACTCTTGGGGCCTGGCTGCTCAGCCCGTGGTGGTTTGCAGTTCTGGGCATTGTCAGGAGGAGATTCCTTGGAAAACTTTACATATGGAGTTGTAGTCATGTGTGGACTTAAGGAGCACCTGAAGAAAGTTGCAAGTAATAAGCTGCTATGGGAGCAGGCTCAGCACTTACATAGTTCACAGATGTGACTAGCTACGAAGGTCCTTAGCCACCTTTCTTGTATTAGACACAGGAGTATGTCAAAGACTTGCAGACAGTCCAGGCAAATATATAGATTGGGGAGTTTTTACTCAGCTCTTCATCTTTGAATTCAATACTTATCTTTACTACCAGATTATTCCAAGGAGATTTTAAACATACTAGTCATCCAAAAATGTGACGTGCAGAAGGGAGGGAACATCCATACTCAGAAATTTCCACCATTTTTGTCTGCTAATTTTCCTCTTTGCTTTCCTTCTCACATTTTCTCATATAGAAAAGCTTGCTCTTCTCATACGCAATAATTATTCTTCCCATTCCTCAAAGGATTCTGGTTCTGCTATAGCATTTGGAATAAACAAAAATCCCATGGAAATGTGCCATGTAGTCTTGTTACTATATTTCAACAGATGGTAAGCAGTATTGTTCTGAATCTCTGCAGAACAAGCAGCTATGCCTATATCCTTGCAGGGTTTTTTTTTTGAGGAGTTGGGAGTTACAGTAAAGCAATGCTTGATGTAATTTTCTTCCATTGTTCCTAGTTCTACAATACACATGTAAAACTAAACAAACAAGATTCTCATTTTGAGTGTGTTCATCACACCCACAGTTTGAGAACAATGGAGAATTAGATTAACCTGTATTTATAGATGTGCACGTTAATCTACATAAAATACACATATGCACTTTCCACAGATACGAGAAAGTCAGATAATGATTTCTTTCTCTCATCACACTCTATTGTGGCTAACTCCAGTGGAAGTCACTGAAATGAAGGTCACATATCAAGATAGTCAGATATAACATAGTAGCAATTACCCAGGCAAGCAGCAACTGTTATCACTATCTGTTCAATGGAACAATTTACAGGAAAAAGGGTAATATTCACACACTCATGAGCTGACAAGATTAAGAACGACCAAAGCTGATGATTAAGAGTTTTGGCTAACCATGCTACTAGTAGTGCTATAAAACTGCAAAGCTGAGCAGAGCGATGCCTGCAAATTGATGTTCAGAGTAAAACCCAGGGCCCGTTACTGTCATCACAGCACCAGCCATAATTTTCAGTGAACACTGGTCTGCAGAATGCTTCTGTAGCCAAAGATACTTGCGGAAATGAGATGTGTTACAAAACCCTACCCAAATACAGAAGTGTTTGTTTGGGAAGTGGTCAGGAGTTTTTTTTTTTTAAAGTGCTTGGATGGCTTATGACCCATCCAGTCAGGGAACAGCAGCAACATCAAAAACTCTCATCATACCAGCCTTATAATACCTACTATATACCATGATGAAAATTCTGATTAACAAACTATAGATTAGCAGAAATAATAAGTACCATATGAAAAAATCTTAGTTTCAAATATGCCAGCAGCACTGAATAACTTTGAATGAACTATTTTAGGAATAAAAATCAACTTAAGGACAGCTCATAAACATGGAAAGGAACTAGAATGATTTTAATAAATTCTTTGCTGTATGTAAATCATCCAGTTCTTCCAAGGGACAAGAAAAGCCCTGTAGGTCATAGCTATCAGATGAGACATTGTAAGACAAAATAGTGAAAGCAATATACCACATAGCCTTGAAAAATTCCAAGGGTCAGACCAGCTGACCCAAGCAATCTGTTCTGGCCTTACAATCTGTGACACTATGCCAGCTTGGTGCACCTTTTGTCTCTGTGGTCTGAAAGGAGAAACACATCACTAAGATGCTGCCAAAAGAATTTGGAAGCAAAAAAGAATGAAGGTTCTGTCTACCTCCATTTATTTATTTTTTTCCAAGGGCGGTATGACACCTGATTCAACTCCTACCTGGGAATGTGTCTTAGTTATTGTGCTTACAGGCATTTAAGATGGAAGCTCTCTCTCTTGAACCTGGTCAACCTGAATGAAAGAATTCATTACATTTTGAGTAAAAGCAAGACTGCCTATAAGCAAATAATTGAAAGGATTGTAGGAATGGAAGAGGACTTTTGAGCAACTGAGTCCAGATTCAGTCTTTACAAGCATATAATCGTATAATCAATAATACAAGCTTATCAAGTATCATCTTGAAACTACATATTTTTTTGACCTTACTATTCCTTCTAGAATATGGTTCCATACTCTCAATCTTCAGATGGCAAGAAATCTTTCCAATTTGTAGCTGCAACTGATTTATGGCTGGTTCATCCCCAAATAGCTTTGTCACAAACAAATCATTTAATTAAACTAGTTCTCAGATCTTAGCAGACTCCTCTGGGACACACTCCACCCCCATCAGAGCCACCATTTTACTTTGCTAACTAAGCCAACCTCTTTTGATGTCTTGTAGTAGAAGATGTTCTCCCAAATGTCCTTTCCCACCACCGAGATCCTAGCACAGACTCATGCCATTAGCCGCAAGATGTATGTCCTTGTCTCCTACTGTATCTATTTCTGCCCTTGTGATCCTCAAGATCACCCCATGTCAACATACAAGACTCCAGTACTGCTGCACACCACAGATGCTTCTTACACGTGTCAGCCAATTTTATTATCATGCTCCTGTCTTTTCTGCCAAGGTCTTTATTGGAAATAGTAAATGAGATCTGTCCTGAGACCAGTCCTTGAGGAAATTGTCTAGTAACCTTTTCCAGCTTCATCATTTGCCTCACAGCATGAGTCATTGTCATCCCTCATTTAGAGAGATCCTTACCACATCTCAGTTCCTGCAATAATCTCCATCTTCACCATTTTAGCTAATAATTTCCCATGTGCCACTGCATCAGATGCTTTGCTCAAGGTCAGACAGATTTGATCTACTGCTTTTGTCTCCAGAATAATCTCTTTTTTTTTTTTTCTAGACACATGAATGAAGATTCTTATCAATCTTCTTTGATAAGACAGGCGTAAGGATAGCCTGATACAATGTGCCTCTGACCAAGTCTTATTCCATTTTATCCCCTTTTCCATTTAGCTGCAGAGTTTTAATTAGTGTCTCTTTCAAAGTTTCTTATATAATCCTTGCACATAAGTGAGGTCAGTAAAGCTCATAAGGCACAACAAGATATTTTATATTCCCTAGAAGATAATGCAATAATTAAGACAAAGTGATAATGTGGATTTGATGCAGCTGTGGATGGCAGAGGGAGGCAGAAGAACCAAATGACTTAACCCTAACCTTTAGAGTTATGCACATTTTCCCTTTCTCTACCCAAAGAAAATGGGAAATGGCATTATCCAGTACAAAGTGGAAAACCAACAGCAAGTAGAATTAAATTCATACGATATAGCTGTACCAGCTCAAATCAGCAATCCCTCTCCTGCAGGGCTGTCTCCGTCAATGACCCATAGCAGGTCCTTCGGAAGAAGTCCAGAAACAAGCAAATCTGACAGTGCTGCTTTCCCACTAGTCTCTGCCAGCTCCACAGGTACGTGGCTACCACCTTGAAATAAAGGTGGTATATGTTTGTTAAATAGTCCTTACTGGATTTTCTGAACTGGATCACTTTCCATAAATCAATACAAGCTTCCAGCACCCACAATGTCTATGAAGACATTGTTTATTTTGAGTCCATTATCAGCTGATTTCTCTTGATGCCTCTTAGTTCTTTCAACAGGAGAACCACTGAACCATCACACCTCCTCACCTTCTCCACACCATGCATCCTGTTTTTTCCCCTCAGCCTTTTCTGGACATGAGCAGCCATACACATGGAGGTATTCCCTGTGCACAAACCATTGCATAACTTCAATTATATTTGCTCCCTTCCTCTGGGCTTTCTCTTGTCCTTCCTCTGCCCCCTCAATGTACACTCTACCTCTGCCCAAAGGACCAGGACCATTCCCATAGAGGGAAGAAATTTTTAAGGTCTTTCAGGACAAAGCCAGGTCTATCAGTCTCTTTACCAAATGCTGTTTGTTAATTCCCACACCCCTGTTCCAGTCCTTTCAGAAATATCTGATCATTAATCACTTTGCAGACCCCATTTTTATATGTCCATTTCTGACTCATCAGATGACTGCAGAAACCAGCAAGTTAGCACTTGACACTGTGATGCTTAAATCCTTTTGAGGATTTTGCCCTCACGCCTGCCACTAAGGCCAGTCATAAAATCTTTCCTATTTAATTTCTGCCCAAGGTGTTTGTTCATTTAATGGATTTAATTACCCAGTTAAAGACAAATCACCCCTCACACCCTGCATAACAAAGGGTAGATAGACATTCATAGCCACGTGCTGCAGGCAGAAGAGCTGCACCACAGCGGAGCGGCCTGGGAGAGCTGCTCATCGCCTGGGGCCTTGATGCTGCCTGAGCACATGCACCTTCCCAGCGCCTCCAACAGGCTCAAGCATGGCCCTGACCAGGCAACCAAAAGTGCCTTCTTATTTTATTTGGAGGAAAGGGAGAGATTGCATCACTTCAGCTCACTTAATTTTGATAATAAACCCGCTGTGGAAATGACACAGGGAGAGAAGGGGGAATGCCTGTTTTAAATACTTTTATTAAAGAAAATCATGGCATTACTGACTTTTAAACTTTTATTCCAATGTCACATATGCTCATTAACTTATGAGGACCTTAATTTTTACCAAGCCACTACATGAGCAATTGTTTCCCAGTTTGGTTGAGGTAAGACTTGTGATTATTGTTGTGCACACAAAGAAAAAAGTTAATATATTTTTTTATACCATGTTTACCTTGAGCACATATCTGCTTGAGATTTCCATCTTTCCCTGACATCGTATGCGTGTTGACATTGCACATATGATCCACTCTAAAACTTAAAATTGATTAAAAAAGCATTCTGTGTATGCAATACCTGTATGTCAGGCAAAGCTTCAAAGCTGATAGTATAGCTTAACACGCTGCCCTGTAAACTTTGTTTTTTTCAAAACTGTGGTGTTTTTCCAAGAGAATTTTTTCCCGTGAGGCTGATTTTTCAGGCTTGTGGTTTTGTCCTACAATCAATATCACAAGAGAACATTGCCCTCTGGTGTCACAAGCTGTGGCTTTGTGTTTTGGAGGGTTCCCTACACACACTTTCTTTCTCACCCCTTTTTTTCCTTCTCTGTATTCACTGCACTGACAGCCAGAGTTGTAGCTCACAGGCATAAGTCAGCAAAAGGTATGGAATGGGGACATTTCCAGTTCTACAGGAAAATTTTTGCAGTCATGTAATAATTCCCATGAGTGTGAAAATAATCTTTTTACGCTACTTTACTGAAAGCCAGAATTAGATCCCTTCGGGTGGGGTGATACTATTAAATCTTAGCTGATTCTTCTTTCTGACTAAACAATCAAGTCATTTATTCATCATTTTGAACAGGTAAATTAGGGCTTTAAGGTGAATATTACCAAAGCTAACAGAAGACTGATGCAAAGATGTTACCAACTTCTTTACTGTTACCAAACTTTTTCTGATCATAACGGAGTTCTCAAGCCTGCACTTGGGAAACAGTAACGAGCTCTGCCTAATTGCACACATGCTTGCCCCTGCACACACACCGGCATACAAGGGCAAAGAAGTGGTAGGAAACAGCCAAATCAAATGCAAAGAAGCCAGAGAGTACCTGGGTGTTGGATGGCAGTACCAAAAGAGCGAGTGGCAAGTCGTTGGGAAAGGGACAGGAATGATGCAGTGGGAGTAACACAGAGCGTAGGTTTGCCTGGCTAGCCTTGCAGGCTCTGCTCTCACGCCACTTGCACAAAGCAGAATAGACAAGGAAAAGGGCCAGATTATTTTCCCTCAACTCTTAAAGCCAAAGATACATTTTCCACTCAAATACTCCAAATGCTTATTAAAGATGCCATTTTCAAAGGGATAGTTACCAAAATGAACAGATCTTATTGCTAACTAATTAGTCCATGCAAAATGCATGGGCATGCATTTTTCCAAGGAGTGATGTTTCCAACAGATGATCCCACTGTTTCCATCACGGACTTGCAGACACTCTGAAAACCACATGGTGCAATGGGTGTGCACCACTGAAACACAAGCTGGAGGCTGATGGCAGGGGTGGCCAGATGGTGCTGTTTGTAATTGGCTGCCTGTAACTTTCTGGATGTTGTCTAATTATTACTTACCTTTTGCTCATTATTTACTGACACAGTGGGATCCTACGTCTAGCTTTAGCCTGTTAACAGTCAATGGTCTAAGCTCAACCATCTGTGACCCCTTACAGACAATGGAAACATCTCCAGGGATTATTTTTTCTCCTCTTACTGTAGATATTCAAGGGAAGTATCTCTCCCCTTCCAGTAACTACAGATAATTAGCTAAGACCAGACACATTCAGCTGTATATGCAGATTTCTATCTGTCCTGTGGGCTTTTCCCCAGATGCACCAGGACAGTTGTTGAGCCAGGCTCTCCGTTAGTGCATAGTCACTGAGTTAAAGCCTTGTTGATAACCTGAACACAGGGATTTTATTCCCAGCCATTTACAGGGCTGTTAACTTTTGCATTTTTAATAAAACAAAATAACTCACTTTTCTGACATTACAAGGAAATGTAAATTGCTCTCTTGAAGAACTGAGGGCTGGAATTACTTTTGTTTATCTCCTCATTTGTAAATGGCTTTTACAGAGGTCTTCCTTTTAAGGACTATTGAAAAAGAGGACATAGAAGGCTGACATAAGACAGGAGGCTCACTTTAGGCATTTGAGAAATTAAAGTCACTACAAAAGTTAAATTTGAGAGGAACTACAAGCTAGACTTCATGAAAAAAGAGTACAGGAAAAAAATGAAAAGGCATTTTCATTTTTTCTAAAGAAATTGTACGTAAAAGAGAACAAGTTCTGAAAAAAATCTCGAGGCATTAAAGAAGGAAATAGATAACTACAAGAAAAATTGGTAGTGAAGAGGGAATGCAGTTTGCAAGCACTCCTCTCTGAAGAGGGTTTTTTTTAAAAAATATAGTAATAAACTCATAGTAAATCTGTGTTTTGTTGAGTTTTTAATGTCCTTGTCAATGCCTGCTTGCACTTCTCCTCACACAGTGCTAGCATGGGCTTTTGGTGGATCTGTACCAGACCAAATCAAAGAGCTGATCAGCCTGAGTGTTACTTTTGCTTTCTATGTTACTTCTCAGCTGGATGGGTTTGGAGGGTTTGGCAGCAATGAGGCTAAAACGTGTCAGGCTGCAATACTTCAATCTGGGTGTGAAATTCAACGATAGGCTGAAATTTAGATTTTGTAGGGTCATCACATAAACAAATCCAGCATTGAAAGACATTCACCAGAGCAAATTGTTGACCAGACAGAGAGCAGACTGAAGAAGGTGGAGCAATCTCACCGAAATCAGTGACTACACTCCCACACCAGGGACCAGATATTCATTTTGCCCCTAAGATTTATTTGCAGTAATGCATGTGACACATACTATGTCTGGTAGGTCACATTTTTCTAAAAATTTTTCAAAATAAATATTTCAACCATAAATTTACCTATAAATTAATAGAAGGCTACCAGCTGTGGTAGCCAATGATCTGGAAGGCGGTGATTTGCCCTATACGTTACAGATCCAAAGCTTTCCTACACTTCAGTTTTTCTTGCCACCCACTGCATTACTTTTACTTATTATTTAGGATTTGCAATAAATCTAGTGAGATTGCTGCTTGTCACTCCTGAAGATCTGCTGAGCTGCCTTTTTGACTTCACTGATGGGAGTTCATGCCTATCGCTACACAGCTGTTGGTGGAGTAGGGATCCTCAGCAAGCGGTTTAAATGCTCGCCACATTTCTCTCTAAGCACTCTGTTAGAAAACATGATTGAGATCACATTTAACAGAAAGGCTCCTCCTTAGCTCCCACGTAGCTCTCTCCAGAGACTGGTTAGTCAGTCTTTACAAATTACCTCTGAGAGCTACAGTCTTGCTGGCTGAAGACAGCTCTGGAGCCACTGCAAGCTGTTATATGGGGCAAGTTGCAGCCAAATTGACTTTCCCTTTCCTCCCTTCACTTACTTACCAGATTATGAATTTCTGTACAGGCAGATCACACATACCCAAGAATAGGCACACGTGGGAAGAAGGTCTGCAGAAGAGAGTAGTATGCTTCAGGGACAGTAACACTGAGGTTGATCCAGACCCTGGGTCTGGAGGTGAAATGGAGAATCAGTTCACAAGACATCAGCCTCAGCTGCCTCTCATTGCATCCAATATGGGCACACATCAGCATTTGTGCTTCATGCACAGCTGATGCAAATATCTTAGAAGCAGAGACTGCCTCCTACACATTAATGTAGCACCTGGCACAGTGGAGCCTGAGCAGTGGTAAGGCTTTATTCAGCACTACCACAGCTACAATGATTGGCTGAGACAATTAGATAATTAATTACTTTGCAGAAAAACTTCTTTCTGAGTATGGCTTTCACTACAAGTATTGACTGGATTAATTTAATTTCAGAGTTGCAGAAGCAGCCTTATGATTATTTTTTTATTGCCGAGTTGCTTCAGTATTTGTCAAGGCTTTTTTCATATTAGACAATGGGCATCACCGGGATCAAGTGTCTCTGGGACACTCAGAACTGAACTTTAACCATTTATTTGCATTCAGAGGCAGTACAGCCACCCTAACCCAATACAGCCATGCTAACTGGGTGCCAGGAAGCTGTGGCTGTTTCACCTTGGGTGTCAGAGATAGTGCTGTCACTGCTCCTTTTGGAGCCTCTTTCCTAGGTGGTTGCAATTGAGTGGATAAACCCTGTAATTCCCTGGGTACATCCCATTTCCTGAGAACTCTCCTGCCTTTCTGTCAGCTGCCAAAAGGAGATGAGGTGACGCCCATTGAAAGCAGTAGGTGCAAAGCTCAATATAAAGTGATATAACTCCATTATTTTCAGTGGAGATACACCCATATATGTAAGAAGCAGATCCAACTGCCTTCCAAAAAAGTTGACCATATTACCCTCTTGTTGTATCTGTTTCATGATTACTGTTGTTAGTTACTGTTACCAACACACAGTCTATTCTTCAGCTTAAAGCTCTTTACTGAACTGCAGCAGTCTACTATACCCTTAACCAGAGCAGTGATTTCAAGCATAGATCTACAAACAGAAATGCAGGAACTGACAGCAGCCTGCCTTTTGGGAAAACCTGGCTTTCATCTCCTGCCTTTAGAGCAATCACTTGTTTTTAGTGAGTTTGGACATTTTTAAATGTTGCAATATTATTTAATGCTGTTATTTTATTGGAAAAAAAGCAACACGTAATCAATCAATACATTCATCTTAATATTCCAATGATATTTTTGTCTCCTGGTAACATTGCTAATGATTTCTTATCATAAAACGGAGGAAGAGTGAAGCTATTTCACTGGCTTTTGAAACAGTATAAAATCAAATGAGGGTTACACTGCTTTTGCAAAAATGCACTGCTGGTTGCAATTCTCCCCATGTTCAGCAAACCATAAAATAACACTATATCAAATTTCTAGTAGTTGAAAACAGGAAAGCAATCCAAAGACAGTGGCCTTTTGGCAATGCCTAGCAGAAAGGTGAAAGTACTGAAACACGTGACTTCCTTTCTTCCCTCTCTCCTGCTATTCGGATGTTCATAAAGAATCAGTAAAACAATTTTCCAGAGCCTAGATCAATGGAAACATGGAAATTAATTGTTGCAGTCACCTCATTACTTGACTGTCAGTGTTAATAGATGTTTAGCGCTGCAATAGGAGCAGCAGCGACGTATGATTTTATCATTGCAGATAAGCGCTTTTAAAGTGACAGCTCACCATGAGTAGCTGAGCCAGATGCCATGCACCAGCGATACAGCTCAGGATGACCCTGCCTGCTGCTGAGGACAGGAGGAGGAACCAGACCACTGCAGCTCCCCGCCACTGGCTCATATGAGCAGCTTACTCATGGCAAACCTGTCTCCCATGAACAGTACAGAGCAATCACAGAGAGCAATAAATCAAAGTCTGTATAGAGTAGAGTGTAAAAGATTTAGAAGGACCTACTCTGCCATTTCTTTCCAATTTCCAGAGGACTGTTATGAATACAATTTCATCACCACCCTGTGGCATCACCAAGCATGAAGATAGCACTACATCTGCAGAGCTATTCAAAAGCAGTGCTTCTGAGGAACATGTTGACTGGGCTGGAAACACCCACCTGATCACAGCTTTTTCAAAAGTTCCAGCGTCAAGCTTTGAGGAACAGAAATGATTTGTTATGTATCACAGTGACGTGATTAACATCCGTCCATAACTTTGGTAGCTTCATCCTCAGACTTCTCAACCATGCCTATTTTGAAAATAGGCTGAGCTAGAAAAAAAAGGTCTGTGTGAATCTAGTCCCAAACAGAACATCTGTGTTGATAAGCGTGAGCTTACAGCTGCAGCAGGTCAGAGGCTAGATGTTCTGGAGCCACAATGTTCTAGTGAAAGCTGGGAGAGCATTCTTCAGAGTCCTTTCTTCATGGACTCCATCCCCTGAGAATAGAGACTGGCGTGTTCAGAAAAGTGCATCTAATTCTGTGCTAACTGAAAAAAAGACAGTTCAAACCCTGATAAGACAAAGGACAAGGTGGTGGTGGTTGATGGTTTGTGGGATTTTTTCTATGGGAGGTGCATAGTAAAAATGATCTGACAATACAAGAGAATGCATTTTGCTGCACATCCTTTTTTGCCAAAACTCGAGTAATGCTTCAGAAGAAGAGGCCAGGTTTACCACATAAACAGTAATTTTTACAAACTCATAACTGTCGGAGCCTGTCTATACCAGATGAAACATTTTACTGACATTTGCCAAAGTGGCATTGGTTTAATGGCTGTTAAATTGTCACCCAGACACAAAAAGTCTTTGATTTTGGGTTTCCAGTGTTGAAGCTCTGTTTGCTTAAGCAAGTTTCTTTGGTCTGTTTCTATAGATTTTGTTCTGCAGAACTCGCTTTCTTTCTCTCCTGTGCTTACAACACTCAAAACATCAGTCAAAAAGGAATTTTGAGTGTCTGTAATTCACTGCAGAAACTTTTCAGGCTGCAGAGGAGACAGATGAGACACTAACACTGACAATATCAAGAAAATAAATCCTTCAGCACCAATAAATTGTATCAGTGCTTGTTTATTGAGTTTGGGTCTTTCTTCACCTGTCCAAACTGATGGCAACTTATCAAGGCAATGATACATAGGTTTGATAGTATACTTACTTGCTGACAAATTTTTAAAGCCACAGGAAACTTTAAGCTCATATAAGAAGCTTATAAGAAGAGGCAGCCAACATGTTGTCTCTTTCTTCCCTATGTCAGCTGCAAACTACACAATGTGCAGGGACAACCTTTGCTCTTGAATTGCATACATAATTTCTAATGCTCTCAGAGCAGTATCCACACACCTATACATTTCTTGGTTATGGCCTATGGCCATCCCAGTTTCCACCACAGCAGATAAAGAAGGCCTTTAAAAGGGCAGCACAATCATTTCAGCAAAGTGGCAGCCAGACAAGCCACCAAGAGGTGATGCAGATGGGACCTTGTTGATGGCTGATAAGTTTGTAGCTACTAAAACCTCTAGACATCTTCATATGAGAGGAGGAAGCAGACATGATTGCTACTGCAACTGACTGTATGCTACCTAAAGTATTTTCCTCTCCCTGACACAGGCTTATTTCTGCACAGAAGTCTTCTTTGAACAATGAAAACCCTTTCTCTTGTGTTCTGTATAGTGTCCTGAGGCTGGACATTAGATAAACTTTTTGGTGCAGATGGTAAGACTGAAACAGCAATCCACTACTTTAATGTTGAGGCTTGCATCTTCTTGAAAGTGAATCCAAAAAGCTGCTCAAATTTTATTTCTCAGTGGGGAACAGAGATGGCACGATGTCTGTAGTCTGTGATGAATGTTAGCAATGTAAACTATGTTAGTACCTTATGTCTTTGGAGGCTCCATTTGTAGATTTTCATGCTTTGGCTAAATGCAGCCAGGATTCTGCTATAGCTAAACTTTCACATGACTCAGCTCTGCCACCTGTGGTAAAACATCCTTCTGACTGTCAGCAAATAAACTGCTGGACAACAGAGATAGAAAGAATTATGTCTGGTGCTCTCGGTGCTGTCAGATATGACAGCATAAAATCACGAATATCTTGCTTCTCTGCTGCAGTCATGGGCATTGCAATTTGTCAAATATGCTGTGGTATTCTACATGGAAAAATGTTACATCAGAAAACATTGGCTAAATAGTGGTAAAAATGAACTATAACCATATGCTCCCAAGTGAGCAGTCAGTAGAGATTGATGACTTTAAGCACATCAAAGCCTGTAAAGTAGATCATATCTTTCAGAGGAGGGATGGTGTAGGACAACCAAGACTAGTAATTCTGGTCTGCAGCTGGGACAGAACTTGTTCCTTCCCCTACCTCAGCTCATAGAAAGGAGTCATTTATTCTATGCCAACACCAAAATATGAGTTCTGTAGGAGCACTATGAGGAGCAGAGATCATGTTCAAGTATTACCTCAAAAACTGACTCCCCATAGTGCATTGCTTGCTTTAATTTGAGGAGTCCCTAGAAGTAAATCCCCAGTGCATAGATCTTCCACCAGCAAACGTATTAGTGAATCTCTGTATCATAGGTTTCAGAAATGGAGTAAAGAAATTAAGTCATAGCAGCAGTAAATTTGGGGTGACAGAGAGGGATTTGACTCATCACTAACCTTTCTGGTTGCTATTTGTTTATATCACATCATATCACGTCAATCATGTTGTGTCAGGGGTCCCTGCAGTGAACAGAAAGTCTCCTCTTCAGTAGGTCTTTAGGTAGGCAAATAAAAATATACCATTGAAAATTTCGGAAGATGCACTTACCAGAATCTGTTTTAAAATTCAGATTTGCTCTTCAATACGTTCCCCCCTTTTTTCTTTAGCTTTATTATTACATTTTTACATCTAAATACATTTTTCCTGATTTAGTGGATTGGTTGATATTTTTCATAACCTCTTGTAAGGTACTCAGTTTTGAGGACGGTGTATTGTTTGGGGTTTTTTTTGCTATTAGTGACCCTTTGGACATTTTTATGCTTTTACTGTCCTTGAAAAGAAATTCTCCTTCTGAGTGTTTCTAAATACTGTGTATTCCACTTTTCATTACATAAAAATTGGTGGTTGTTAGCATTCCAGAGGCAACATGTCTACCAAGCTGACTGCAATAAAGATAAATTATCTGGTTTATGCTGCACAAATTCTCTTCTTAGTATAAACACACACATCTATGGGACTATCTCAGTTCGTTACAACACATTTTTATAAATAGTGAGTAATGTTCATCATCCTAGCATCAGATAGCTACATAATCAACTTATTTAAATTAAAAAATCATTGGAAATTTTTTTATATTTATTTTTTAACTGTATCCAGGCTGAATAAAAATAAACCATAATTACTAAAATATTCTGAATACAAATTTTCCTAGGCAGTATTTTCCAGTGAACTACACAACAACGTTTCCATTAATTTCAAAGGTGAACAGTTTTGATAAATACTGTGGACTTTGTAAATACAAACTAGACACAAATAACAAGGGCTTAATAGGCAAACAAATGAACCTCTAATGGCAGGCACTTTCAGGAAAAATTATGGAATTATGTTACCAGGGACCTTATCCTAAACACCTGCTAACACACCTCAATATTTATACTTAATCGAAACCATTATATTTAACAAAAATTCTCACCCCATTCCATACTACTCAATGAGATTGAATATGAGGAAGGTGACTCAGCTTTGTGCTCCATCCCTCCCTGGGCTGCCAGCAAATGTGCCAGCTTCCCTCCGGTGCAACAGCCTTGGGGGGCTGTGCTGTCAGTGGGGGCTCACCACAGGAGGGCCATGCTGGGTGCGCTGCCTTGCCCAGGCATGCTCTCGCCATGGGCGAGAAGAGAAGAGAAATCAGCAGATACTTAAGACACAGAAGAATCTGTTTTCCAGACAGGACAACACATAGACTTTTACTCCTCAGCACCTGCACAAAGTTTCTTAATACGCTGACTCAAAGATGCCACATTGAGTCTGGGTTGTGGTAATTAATCAATCATGGCTAAATTAGTCTTGTTGATAGAAAATTATTTTTTGCTAGCTCTGGAGTGTTGTCAGCGCACAAAAGAGATACCTGTTACACAGACACAAACACATGTACATAGCATATATAATTCTATATATGTTGTGTAGTTATAACTTTGTCTGTATTTCCACTGTTCCTGTAGCCTTGCTCTTGAGCCACCTGAGGTTTTGACATGGCTGGGTCTGGTTATACTTTGTGCACTTCTGAGGAGAAGCCAAGAAATCAAAACTCATTTAAAGTATAACCCCTCTCTGTGCTCTGGAGGAAGCAGGGGAGAAAAGAAATGTCTTAAGCTATCATTCAATGTTTCCACATGGAGAAAGCATAGTTTCAAAACTAGACAAAGGTTTCTAATCACTGGAAAATAAACTTCTGGACTCAATACTCAATAAAAATAATGAGAACAAACAACATAACCTCCTAAGCATAAACCTCCTTTAGGAGAATTGTCTTGCTTGGAAGGGACCTTTAAGATCATCTAGTCCAACCACCAATCTAACTCTGATAAAAACCATCACCAAAAATAGAAGATAAAATGCAATTTCTGTCATGTCTAGCAGAATGATGCATTGTGGCAAACCATGATAGAATAGAGCTGGACTTCGCAATACAGGTCCCTTCTAGTCCAATGAGTGAGGTTTCTACAGGCCAACATTAACTCAGAGATACAAGGTTGTGTCAGGAAGGGTAGACAGAGACGACTACCTATGTATACCAAGGGAAACCTCACTTCTATAGATCCACTCCTACTGGAAAAGTATTATGTTGATATTCATGAAATTGTTTTGCGTCAGAAGGCCTATTTTGTCTTTTCTTGATTTCAGTATTAAATCTATTTAAATATTATTTAAATTCACACCTCGCCATCCAAACATAACAAAGCCTACAAGTGAATTTTAGATGATATAGAGCAAGCTAAAGTGATCTTCAATTTTTAATCCCTGTCTTCCCATCCTAAACAAAAAGGATGAATGTGTCTTCAGCAAGTGCAACATTGCTGTGACATTATAAATTTCCAGATGGTGCTAGCAATAACCGAATGAGTTCATATCTCTGATGTAACTCCCATTAAAATAAGGCACTACACCAGGAATTAATTTACCCTAGATTTCTAAAAGTCAAACACGGAAAACTGTAGTAACATCAGTTTTCCACACTCAATTCATAGAAAACATAAAATACAGAAATTTCTAAATTTACACAAATTCTTTTTGCAAATCAACTCATCAGCATGCAAAACATTTCAGTTATGCATTTTATATAATTTAACAGCAGCATATAATTATATACAATAATTTCAGTGCAACCCAACATATGTTCTTACATATTGTCATCTGAATTAAACTATATTTCCATATATATAGCTATATTTCCATATATATAGCTATATTAAGCTATATATAGTATTTCCATTTCTAATATAGAAAATGAGCCACTCTAGATATTATAGGATGTGAATTTTTTCTTTAGTGACTGGGCATTACAGAAGGAATAGTCATAAAAGTAGAAAAATAATTTAGAACTTAGATAAAATATCCCTGAGTTTCTTATAATTGATATCAATAAACTGCACAAGAGACTATAAAAAATAAGTCACAGGGATGAAATACTAATTGGAAGTGATGACCACAAAACAACAAAAATAGGCCCACCTTACAAGAAAAAGCAGTAACAACATGGAAATTACACCCTAGAAATGCTAGCAAATACAATACCTTTGGCAATAGTAGTTGACAAAGGAAGGTTCACTGTTCTTTGTAATGCTTCCAAAACTGTTTTCCCTGGCAACTTAATGCAGGGTAGTTTTCTTTTTGCTTCCAACAGATAATATTTCTGGAGAAAGCCTAAGAAGTCTGTGTTTGGTATGAAAACATATTTTATTTCCTTACCCCTAAAAAATCCAGTTGGGAAGAGTTTAAAGGAAATTCTAGATGCCAGAAGCAAGCAGGTGTGGCTGAAAAGCCATCTCTGCACAGTCTCAAAAAAAGCCAGCAGATGTGCAATATGATCATCATAAATGATGTTTTCAGCAAAGCTCAATGCTGGTCTAACCCTGCTTTCACATAAATTGTTGCCAATTTCATACCATTGTTAAAACCTTTTGAAATTCATGACTGGAATTTCTGTAAAGAACTATGTAGGAAAGGGAAGACAGATATTCCTTGTAAGATTCAAAATTTCTTGTCTGCTTCATGGCAGATGCTACCTCTAAAAACATGATCATACTTGATGGGATACTGAATTTCTGTTCTAAAGATAATACAGATGGTATTCATCAGACATTCCAGCTGTCTGAAGGCTAGGCATCTAGTGTACGACCAACATCAGTACAATGAGCATGTAGACTCAGTAAAGAGCAACTGAGGCTTCCATTATAGTTACTGGAAAGCAGATACATTCTCAAAAGCAATTCATTTCAACCTTGGATGTCTAAGGTACATAAGATAAATAATTCTCTAAAGGTTCTTCTCTCTCTCAAATGGAAAAGGGAGTCTAAGTAACTTCCTTAAACTAGACACATTTGACGCAGTCTGAATTGGGCAAGAAGAATTGCACCTTAGTATGTAGTAAGATGAGTGGAGGGTTTTAAGTGAAGGAATATATTTACACATAGCTATTTTCTTATCACTCCATATATAGCTTTTATTGGTATATTACTCAGGTAATACAGCTTTGAAACGTCTCCAGTTTCAGATCCAGTGTGTTCTGTTTTGTTATGCCCATTTTCATCTGAGATTTCACAATACAGGCCTTGTTGCTTGTCCTCCAGGAGTACCTAGAGTAAAGGTCCACAATATACTCAGTTCACACGTTAAAGAATTCTCTGTTCACAAGAATTTACAACAAAATGTGCAAGTGAAGATAAACACCAAACAGGAAAAAGGCAAGGAATACAAAATACTTGGGAAACAATTCTACCTATAATAATAAACATCTTAGCCATTAATGGATCTGGAGAAGCACCATGCATTGTTTCTGTGGATCAGTCCAGCGGACTCCCCCATATGTAGACAATTAAATGGCAGAAAATATCAGTGTACTTGAAGGAAAACTACAATCGCAGTTGACTAATTCACCTTCATAGGGAAAATGTGGTTTTCTTATTCATTCCGACAATAGCTTGATGCAGTTCAGGGAACAAAAGAATCAGATCTATCCCTCATGCTACTGAATAATAATGTTCTTACAGGACTGGAAAAGAAAACCTCAAGCTACATATAGGTTTTTATCAAGCTTTCAATTTTCATTCAGTTTTGTTTTTTTGGTTTTGTATTTTTGTGTTAACCTAAGTCTTAAAGGTATAATTTTAAAATACTGTGAGATAGATTGACATGGATGCATGAATGGATGGATGGATGGGTGGAAGGATGGACAGACATACATTTATATAATCTACCCAGAAATAAAGAAATCTGGGACCTATTGTCAATATCTTTATTAGAGTAGGTTCCAGACAGTTTTACACAGTTCTGAGTTCTTGTTTCGAACTTGACCTCTAAATCTTTCTAGGTATGCTTAGTATGCATACATAGGTATGCTAGGTATACTTGGTATCTACTATGCCGGGTTTTGAAAGCTGGCAGACAAACACTGTTATAACACCAGTTTTTCAGTCATGGATGAAGGCATTTTGTAGTATGTCTACATATAGATTTCTCAGTATTGCACAGCGTGGAGGGGTTTATTAAAATTAATGGAATTGATATTTGTACACTAGAAAAAATAATTGCTTATTTCATGAAGTGCTGCAAATGATGAGTGACTTGAATATCATGTTAGTGAACATTTATAATATAGTGGATAATTTTGCAATTACAATTTTTGATGACATTATTAAAGCTAGGTCACTTATTGCACTAATCTCTTCTGTTATGCCTCCTGGTATAATTACATTAGTTACTAAGTACAGTGTTTTTTAAAGAAATTATGCCTTCCATTAAATATTTCAACCTTACCTATAATGAGATCAGCATTAACAAGCTGCTTTCAGTACTGTAGGAAGATTTGATCAACAATGAATTAGAGCACTGAAGAGATAAGTTACAACTTTAATTTAGTTTTAACTGTTCTTTATTTTTATCTTGTAAAGGTTAACAAAATGCTTGTTTGAAAAAAGAAAAAGTCTGGTTTTCAAAGTAGATGCATATATACACATGCAAAAGCAGGTATTAGGGGAAGAGCAATACATCTTCTCATTCTTCCCATATGTACAATAAATTGCACCTGTCAGCATATTTCTTTGAAAGCAGGAATACTATTATGGGTAAAAGGAAGTCAGTGAACCTAATGTGCTATATTTAGAAGTTCAAATGTGAGGTATAGAAAAAAGCCCCCTGCAAGACATTTTTAAGACAAATAAATATGCAAGGAGAAACGTCCAATCAGATATCAAAAGTAGATAAATCAAAAGGAAATAGAGATCTAATAATCATATAGCTTCTGCAACAGAATGAAGTGGATGCTGCATTTCTTTAAAGAGGTATGAATTGTAGTGTGCAAAGTAGCAATCCTAGGCGGGAGCAGACACCAAGAAATCCAAAACCTGCAGAAAAATAAGAGAGGAAAATATTGCTATTAAGGTTAATAAAAACTCACATAGGGTAATGATTCCTTCCAGATGTATTGAATAAAACTGAGAGACTGGGCTGTATCACTGCAAAATGATTGTTAATGTCAATAAGGATATAATTTGAAACAGCCTGTGTTTCTCATAAATTTTATGAACTCTAAGCTAGTATGATCCCTGTAGAGGGAAAGATCAATCAGCTTGCCTATCGAGGTCACACAAGGAATTAAAGAAAATTGCATGGATCCATTCAGGTGGGAAGAAGAAGGGTAAATTATTACAGGGGTTACAAGCACTGGTGTTTCTCACTCAGAAGGAGGTATAGCAGATACAGAAGAGACACTTCGGAAGAAACAGCCTTGGAGCAGACACCTTCCCTAGTGAGCCCAAACTAAGTTCTGCCACTGGCTTCAGTTGGGACAAGGGAATCTTATGACCGTTTTCACTTGCAAACATAAATATCCATACAGTAAGAAACACAGACCGGTATCATTGCCCAAGGAATGTAATGAAGTTAAACAATAAGAACTTAAAAAGGAATTATAAATTGCTTTTTATCACCATTTTCATTTATTTGAGGCCCTCAGTGAAGCTAAAAATTAGTACATACATGAGATACAGGTTTCCTTACAGATGAGAGGAACAAGGTCTGTCATTTATTCATTTTCATTCTCTTTATCCAGCAAGGGGATACAGGACAACAGGGCATCCGCTCACATCATACCAAGACATACACTGTGAAAATGCAAGAAACCTCAACAGACAGAAGTCCAGCATTGATGGTAAAAGGTTGAGAAACCCTATTTTACAAGGTATTTTTGTAATGGAAGAGCAAACAGTACATTAAGTATTCCCAGATATAAATAAAATATGTTGAAAAAACTTTTTTTCAATGATTTTAAAAGATTTTCAACTTGATAAAGTCAAGCTTGAGGCTTTGCAGGATAGACTATGCAAACAGAAATTGGTGTAGCCTAGACAACCCTTGCTGGCCCAACAGACAATTCAAAATGGTCATTTGACTATTTATCATATATATTTTGGTAGAAGACTCCTAAATAAGCCTTCCCTCACTGAACATATGTGTGAAATTATCCTGCAGCTGCATTTCTACTGTAAGAGGCAGAGATGACTCTCTGTTGCATTATAGCCACCTTCTCCTGGTACAATCTGGCTGATTTCCATGGGGTCTTATTTAATTTTAGATGCATAATGAAAAGTCATAGAGGTATGTGTTGTTATGTGAGGCGGGAGTCATTGAAGTCATATAGGTTAAGAGTGATATTGTGGAATATAAAATAAAGACTGACAATCTGTCCAGTGCAAGGTAGTAACGATTTCCTTCAAAGCTAGAAAATTATACTAACAAACATAAAACTGCTGTTGTTGCAATAAGGGTCAGCTCCACTAAGGTGGAAAAACAAGAGTCTATGTTTAGTGAGAATTGCTTTGCCCTTTGATAGGAGCAGAGATAGAGTTGAAAACAACAGTTTGTGCAGCACCTAGGGAAAAAATGTACAACAAAAGTGAAAATGGGCCTTGTCCTTTCTTTTCTTAAAAAAAAAACAAGAAAAAAACAAAAACAAAAAACAAACAACAAAAAAACCCAAAGCACTAAACTAGTAAAAAACCCTAAAAAATTCTAAATTCAGTCTCACAGAAAACCACAAGCACTGCTCCAGAAATCTCTGAAATTTGCCTTCAGCCTTTTAAAAGACACTAACATGATGTACAATCCAAAAATGCATTAGGTTTAACTATTTCCCACTATTTTCTGCTATGTTTACACTAGAGCGAGGAGGCATTTGAATTGATTCTCTTTTTAAAACCTCAGGAGATTGAAAAGCTTTTAAAGGAGGCTTTTTGCACACTTTCTAATATTTGCTATCTTGTCTCCCTGTGCACCAGCTACTGTATATCTTCATTATTTTTTTAGCTGGTTTTTTAACTGACAGCCAACTCAAGACTATTTAGATAATAAGGTGAAAAAAGAACAGTTACAAAGAACTGACTTCACAGTTGATCTCCCATCTCTCTTTATATATGTCCAATGCCTTTTCATGTTCATTTGAAATTGAAGCAAGTACAAATTCTGTGTGTATCCTAAGACCTTATCTAATCCTTTGAGATGGATAGAAAGCCCTTCAAAGAAAAAAAAGGACTAACAAACTGCAGAGTTATTTATTTTAATCTTTGGTATCCAAATCCAGGAAACTTTAGTACCAGTAGATTTACTGCAGCTCACAATGACCAATGATTCTTCAACAGTAGAGACTGGTGGTGTTATTTTTTTTTGTCTTGTACTTTTATTTTGGATAGCTTTGGGAGGCATATTTAAGTGCCAATATGATTTTTCCTACCACACTGAACATAAGAGAGCACCTGCACTACTTTGTGTTTACTTACTGTGTATATTCAGATATCTAGAGAAAGTCACATGTAATGTCAGAACTGAAGATTCACACCAAATTGCTTCTGAACTACCAATTCATCAAGAAAATTGCTGCTGGTTTCCTAGCACTGACCTTCCAATGGTGTAGAAAATTTTTCCTGCTTAAAGTAGCACTTCCAAGGAAATAATTTTCATAATTTATTAGGAGGAATATTTGGAGATACATTTCCATACCTTCGATGAATTTGATATAGCCTGCCAAGAGGGAAGTGCAATAATACACATCCATATTTCTTAATGCTCTATGCTAGTGACTATTTTCCTGGTCTTCAGATGAGAGAGCATTTGGCACTGCTTTAATCAGGTACAGAGACAAAGGATCTTGTAAAAATTACCTATACTTACATGCCCTTGGTGTTATAAGAGGACTAGACCATGATAAAACATTTAATCTATGTACCATATGTGCCACTGCGTTTCCATCCAGAAAATGTCTATAGCTGATGTTTTCAGCCTATAGGTCCCACACTTGTATATGAAGAGCCCTGCCTGCCTGCCTGATGGCATTCCATATCACATCTAAGCAGTGCTGGAGATACAGTGAGAGCCTTGATTCTTGCAGGCTGAGGTATGCTTCAGTTCTTGCTGGTGGGAACACGAGGTCAAAGCTTTGCCACCTCTGTTATCCCATCTCACCAAATACTTATTCTTTCCTAAGTGGATTAGATTCAAACAGTTTGGATGTGAATTGAGTCTGATCTCAAGCACGGGCTGAGACATGTTCTCAGGAGGCAGAGCAAATGTACTCTTTGGCTCTACTAAGACTATGGAAACCTTACTTTGTGAGGAGAAATTAGCAATATTAATAAATCAAAGCTGAGACACTTTAGAAATTTCTTTTGATGGACCTACAAAACTGACTTCCAAGTCTTCATTTTGAGTGATGTTTTTGGTAAGTTAATGTGAAAAAATTGTAGGAGGATTTATAACACTGATTTTCTGCTTATAGGAGAGCCTTGTTCAAAATTAGTATGACACTAATGGACATTAATGGTGTTACCTGGTGAATTCCTCCAAGCAATGGATAAGAATTACCTATTGACTTTGGAGGAACCAAGATTTGGCTCACCACATAGTAATGAGTTTCATCATTTTGTATTAATGTAATTTTTAGAAATGTAATGCACACTTATTTCTGCTAACACTGTTCAGCCTAACATATTGAAACAGATTTTAAAATGCCATGAATCTAACACTGTGTTCCTGAAGATATTAGTATGTACTGACAGTCTATACTGTCATCAGTGTTTTGCAGCTGATATTTTAACACAGCAACATCATCTTGCAAGAAAATTCTGCCCTTTTCTGACTCAATTCATATAAGTATGCAAAGGTAAGGATAAGTCAGACAGTGAACACTCTTCTTATAGGAATGTGCTTTTTATGAAAAATTTGTAACCTTTGTGTTCCTAATTTTGGATTCAGTCTGTCACTCTTTCTAGAGTCAGCTCAGTCCTACAAGTCACTCACATGTTGAAAGGATGCTTTGGGAGTGGAAACACAGCTCAGCTTTGAGTAAAGCGAGGATATCAGCTTCTACCAGGCTTCAATATAAAGGCAAACAGAACATTTGAAGAAGTGGGAGGTGTAGCTCTAGGGTGCTCAGGGTCTTGGAAGGCATAAAACCACACAACTACACAAAAGAGAAACAAAACAAATGGAAACCATTGTCCCTTAAGTGCTCAAAATGCCTCTCTCTCTCCCATCCTGAACTACATTTCCTTATTGTGCACGGCCACTGGCTTAAAATATTTCATTCTGTGTTTTAAAATAAGAGTATTTTCCCACACTGATATTTGTTTCCATTTCATTTTGCAAGTAGAAAGAAGCAAAGACCAAATAATCCTTCAGATAAACTATCAACAACTTCAGCTACTGGCACAATTTGTATATTCAGTTGACAGTCTGGGCCAGTTAAAGACTTTTCCTGTGCCAATCAGTGTGAAGGGACAACCTTCAGGTTTGTCTGACTCAGATGTGATGTTTCTGGCAGACTAGAGCAAAACTTTTTATAATTCTTTATATATTTTATAACTAATTCAACAAAAATACTTAGGAAATAAAAAGTTCTGAAAGCCCACTTACCATATCAGCCTTTGGGTACTGTATAATGGTTTTCCATTATGGATTGAAATTAAGCAGTTATAAAGAAGCAGTAATTTCATAGTTAGCCACCCAGAAACTTGGTCATGTTAAAACAGCATTTTAGAAAATTACAGGTAATATTATTGCTGAATGCAAATTAATGTAACTTCTGTTAGCCTCCTGGGATAGGAAAGCTCAAAGAATTTTGCAGGAGTCAATAGTCACAGAGAGCCATCATGATCAGCCTGAATCTCAGAAATGAAGCTGTGAAGTGAAATATAAGTACATGTAATTCAATACAGGAACATACACACTGATAAATAAGAAATGAATGTTTGTTGTGACTGTTCACCCTATGGTTTCCTGAGGAATGAGAAGAGGAAACATATGGTTTTATACAGTATGTGAAATCTATCCCAAGAGCACTGAAGCCTCAAGTGCCATCTGAAAGTCATGACCCAGAAATGAATCCACGTTAAATAATGCAATGCTCACATATTCCTTTTTATTTTACCCATTTATCCATGAGGCTTAACTTTAATACGTTCACTGATTTTAATGGAACTTGATTGGATCAACTTTTTTTGCCTGAACTGAGCAAGGCATAAGAAAGAGCCAGTAACTTGGAAAGAGTCGCACAATTTGTCAGTGGGGATGCAGGTTTTACGTCCTCTCCTTGAAACAATGGTACTCATAGCAATAACACTTCCTACAGAAAAATTCTAACCATCCAGCCAATATAGATAAATCAACATCAACGACAATAAAACCAAGTGACTAACATTTTTAGAATAAAATTCTAACTTCTGTGATGTGAAGAGCTTTTCTCCAGAAAGGATAATGGTAAATGCAACTCTGAGCCCTCAGGCCTGCCATCAGATGGATATAGAAGGTGTGCAGGTATTTTAGTGGTGAATACTGGCACAGAATCATAAGACGTTGCCTTTGACGATTAATTCATTGTATCAACCTTCTATCAGTCATCTATCAGCAAAGTATTTTGCATGAACTGACTTTCTAGTATGTATTTACAACACAGTGAAGTCAAGCAGAAGATGTATGTGAAATCCTTCCTTGAATTGAGGACACAGCGTTGCTGTATTATTCAAACAAAAAAAAAGAGAACATTTTAAAATAAATATTCTAAATGTAATCTATAAATTTTAGATCCAAGTATAAAAGTATTTAGTGAATTTCTCTGCCATTCTAAAATATTTTCAAGGCTTTAATTATGTAGCAATTAAGTAGCACACTGAAAACAGAATAAAAGTGTTGGCAAAACTACTGAAAAAGTGTTACTATCTATGAATTTAAAGATGGTCTCCATTTAATGTGTAACAATAATTTGATTTTATTTATGAGTTACTATACTTTGAAAACAATCACTTTGAAATAATACTATTTTTAACTCTTTTTAGAGACTCTTTCATTTGGATTCAGAAACTTATAAAGACATAGAGCTTATACAGTGTATTACCAGCCTGAGAAATACACTTGTTTTCAGTTTTTATCTCTAACAGTCTTACACCATTCCACATTTTCAAAGCATTTAGTCCCTTAATGGTTCATCCCCTCAAACCCCAGGCTCAGTTCTTGCAAGCACATTTCAATTAACATTTTAACTATTAATAATTTTAAGTAATTATTAATAATTAACATTATTAACTAAAAGTCCACTACTGTACTGATTTTCTGAAGCAGCTATTCAATCTTCTGGCTCACCAATAAGGTCAGAAACAATGGCCATATTATGACACAGAGCATTTCTGTTAAATACTATAAACCTAAAAATACTGATAAACATTTTGAGCCTTGCTCGTTGCCTGTTATGCTCAATAAGCATTCAAGAGTCATGTGAGCACCTACAGTCACAGTGCTCACTTGTAGAGGGAAAGGAAAATTAATGTGGATTTTAAGTGAGATTTTCTGACTGCAGGGAAGAAGATGAAAAATTAATTCAGAATATTTCCGTTTCTTTCCTTTGAACAAATTTTATTCCCTTGTAGATTGTTTTGAAAAATAAAATATTCACTTTCTAATGAGCTGAAGAGACTTGGCTTCATGGATAAAACTGCAGAAGGTGAGAAACTATAAAAGATCTTTCTCTTTTGCAATGACATGTTGAAATGCAGTGGTTCAGCTTTGTCAGTGCCCTTTTAGAGACAGTTTGCTACATCTACAGTAAACAGTGCAATATCTTTTATTAAAAATGCCCCTTCATCAGACGGTAGTATTTTTTTCCAGATTTCATTGCAGTAATTAATGAGAACATTATAAAAAGATAACAGCAGATGAGCAAAACAAATACTAAGTATAAATGAGAACCTGACAATAAATGAAGCAAAAGAAGACTGATCAGCAAAGAAAGAGCTGTTATAGATAAGAGGTATACAAAAGGATATAATATATATAAACATAATATACATAATATAAAAGGATAAGCAAAATTTAGACCAACATACACATTACAAAACAGATTAAGAAATATAAATAAAAGACTTGTCAGCCATACAGAGTAAAGGAGGGAGGGAAAGAGGAAGAAAAAGCTTGGTAGCTGTGGCACAAATCTATAGAGAGACGAAAATCAATATAATAAAGATTACCTAGTAGGAATAACAAAATAAAAATAGAGATTTCTGCATCCAAGATGGAAGGAAAACTCAGAGCTTAAGGCATTCAAATGGAGGTGGTTCACCCCTAGGAGAGTTCTGAAAAGGCTGACAAGTGAAATCTTAGCTCCTTCTCTTTGGATTTGTATATCCAAAAAGCTCGCATCAGTGATGGAGAGCAATCACGTAAGACTCCTACAACTGAGAAGAGGAAAGTTAAATGATACAGAATTAAAGGCTTATTATGCTTACCTCAGTGATGCAAAAAGGTTATAATACAGATTTTGAGAAGAAAAGATAAAACATGACAGAAAAACAAAATGAGCTAAAATATTATGCAGATTTACTAAAACGATGAGGTAAGACTAATCTGACACTTTCACTTGATAAAATAACTGCTTTTCTATATATGATGGGAAGGAAGCTTGTCAGTCTGTTGAGATTACAACAAAGTATCTGGGACAGCATCACATAGGAAATTATCAGTTAAGCAGGAGAAAATGTAACCTAGTTCAGGAACTATAATGTTGAGCAGGAACATAATAAGAGAAGAAATAACAGACTGTTCACAGTCTAGACGTATTTTAATACAGTTAAGTTTCTGGATGGTTTGTCTTGGTTTGATGTTATTTAATATTTTCATTAGTCATCTCCCCATCAAAAAAAGGGAGTGTGTTAATACAGTTTGTGAGTGATAGAAAACTGGTCAACATTATAAAAGGCTCTGAATATCATTTAATAAGCTAAGGACACAAAGAAATTAGTAAGAAATATGGCAATAAGTGAATAAAAGGGATCAAATGAAGTCAGCTAGTATTAATTGGAAGAATATTCTTTCAGGAACAAATAAAAAGATGTATTACTATAAACTGGCCAGCCATGGCCCTCTGAAGCCCTTGTCTATCCCACATCCCCCAAATCCAATCATATCTGCCTTATCTGAATTATTCCTAACAGACAATTTTTAAATTTTTTTTAAATGTTCCCCTCCAGTCAAGATCTCACAATCTCCCTGGATAATGCTTAATTATTTTTTTTTTGTCCTAATGCTGAATTCCCATTTAATATGTGTACTCCTTGTTCCATCATTCAAGTCCTAAGGAAAATGTTGAGCAGTATAGTATCTGACATAGGCAGGCTTTCTGAAGACCTCCTATTATATTTATGTGCCAGAAAGATGGATTCAGGCAGAGAACGATGCAGAGAGGGGCTATACTGATAAAAAGTACATGGAGAGGCTATCACATGGAAAAGAAAGTGGAAAAAGAAAGATTTACACTCAGGTATACTTTAGGTATAATGAAAAAAAAAGGGAATAAACTGGCTATGAATGTAAGTAAGGTTGGAAAAGTAGATGATTTCTACCCATTAGAGTTGCTTCCTGCAAATAGGAACACCAGAGACAAAACCCTCTGTTTCTAAAATGGACCTCAATGGATTGTTAATGAAGTCATATGATGGGGTTATCTGAGATAAATGGAGCAAGAATCAATCATACAAGAGGACGCTTCCAGATCTCTACTCCTGGAAGGGAGGCATCTGAAAACTCAGAAAGGACTGTTTTAAGTCCTGACCCCAGTTCAGCCAGCTGCAGCAAGGAAAACACATGACAAGAGTATACCCAAAAGGATATCCAGAGCACAACCCAACAGGATACCCAGAGCACAATGACGTTTGACTGTAAGTTTCTAGCAGGTCTCTATGTCACGTATGCAAACTGTGAATTTGAAAGACTTAGAAAGTGGCTCAGTTTAAGTCCATCTTCTCTTACACAGCAAAGCCATTTGCATCACTAGTCTTTAAGTTCTTCTCCAAAGAACCATTTCAAAGAAAAAGGCACCGGAAATTTTTTAACATGAGCAAAACAATACAGTTTTTGTAGCTTTGCCCTTGCACACAGCTGGAACATTTCCCCTGAAATGTTTCAAGTAAATTCCAGCTTGAGGCAGACACAGTGCATTGAAGGTTATAGCATAAGGGGTGTGAGCTTAACAAATGCTTATGCAACTGAAGAGGGGCCTTTATATGCCTTGTGTTGTCGGCTGGAGGGAGGTGCTGGGCAACCACAGTGTCAGGTGTCACTGCCATCTAGCCTGTGATGCCAAAAAGGTGGTCCCTAGGCCCAAAACCTTGCAGTATTAACAGATGGTGAAAAAACTGAAACAGCTACAACTAATTTGTTTGTGAGGAGGCACAGGAGATAGCAGATAATACTGAATGTATTGCATTTGAAGTAAATAAACAGGAGTCTGAGTGGGCATTTAGTTGCTCCATAATTAGCAAGCCACCAGGTATCAAACCAGGCACATTGTAGATGAGCCCTTCCTGATCGTATTTGAACCTGTAGGAATTTTTAAGCTCTACATGCAAAATGCAGTGTGTGGTGGCCAAAGATTTTACTGCTGTTTTTTTGGGAAGAAAAGATTGCAACGAATAGGCCTAGCACTGATGTGGAGCAACGCCGGCTGGGAGTCTGACCCACGGACATTTTTGGGGATGTTGCCAATTCATCTCAGGGCAAGTTTTAGGTTAAGCACTCTTTTGTTGCAGCCGTGGAGGAAAAACAGTCATCTGCTTATTCACAGTGGTAATACAATGCTCTTGACACAGGTCTCGTCAATTTGGCTGTAGCTTTCTAGATTCACTCAGTAGTATTAGCTTGGTCTCCATCTTACCAGGGTCAGAATGTATCGACTTCGGATGATTCATGCTCTGTCTCTCATGTAAGAGCTGAAGGGAGCACAAAAATAAAATAAGGGCTTTACCTATGACTTTCAAAGAGGAATGCTGTCAGCTAATGACATTTTCTCAGTAGTGTTAAGAGGCTAAGAGAGCTCCACATCTTTCTGAGAGAAGTGTATAATTTGTTGGCTAGTCCTCCTGTCAGAGATGTGGTTTAGATTATTTGAAACTTTAAAGTGATTAAGTTATATTTTTGGGATATAGAGAAACTTAACAGTAATCATAAATTAAATAAGGTCAAACTGTAAAATCAGACTTTGAATTTTTATTTCTTCTTGTTGAGTTTCAATACAGAATCTTCTATAGTCTAATCTGCATATGTTAAACAGTGTAATTATAAAGCAATCCTTTATCCGGTGAGTTCAAATGCAAATATTGGCTCTTTCCTGAGTGCAGGGATTGGTTTGTGCAAATGAATTGCAGTTTAACTGAAAATATTATGCTCTTTCTGTTTTACTTAAATTAATGTAATTATTATCCGGCTAATTAGCTTGCAGAATGACTTGTTCTGTGATTTATTAACTGGGAAATTTCTTTCTGGATATAGAAGAATATGTGAACATCCATCTATTTCAGTACAAAATACTGATTAGGAACCGATCATGCTATCCAAGGACACAGTAATGATTTCTTTTACAAACATCTTTTATAAGAAAACTCTTGAGTCAGTAGAAATTAGTCTATTGTAAGGACTGTGAATTACTTGTCACCCTTGAAAAAGGCAGCCAGTTTTATAGTAGGAGCAGAAGACAGATACAAGGCAGCCTTCACGGTTAGTGTCTGGTGCTGTCCCCATTCTTATAAACCTGTCTTTCTACTTCTAGCACTGCCCTCTGTTTTACAGTCTCTAACGGTACATATTCAAGCAAGGAAAGTATATGGGAAGAATATATTCAGTTACCAAACACATTCCCAAGCACTGATATACAGTCAATCCCCAGCATGACATTATAAAAATGAGTGAATAAACTTCAAAAAATCTTGTGCAGAAGAGATAGCAAGAAGAAAGTCCAGAGCATTCTCACTGCAGCAAAGCAGCACATTTGCAGTGGCAGTTTTATAAGAGCTGTAGCTAATTGAAGAGATACACACATAGAGTTACTTTTACTTTTCAAGGCTTTTTTTTCCACTCTTATTATGCTTTGCTGTAAATTAAATATTTGCTATTGCAAAGTCTCAGTATAAATGAGCATGGAGGCAAAGCTGATGTTCAACAACAAGTTCTGCAGAGCTGAAGAAAATCTTACATTTTTCACTGCCTGTAAACAACATCATTTTCACGTTAGAACACTTTTTATTTCTTTCTAATCAAGAGTGCTGATTTTATAACCTTACAGGCTCCTGCGCACAGAACAACTGCCATCAATTCTAAGTTCAATACTAATCCTGGCATGAATATCCATGAAATAGATTGGATTTCTAACAGGAATGCTAAGGTACTATAACACCACTAAATGATGCAAAGCTTTCTGGATTCTTTGGCATCCAGGTCCTTTAGACTTTGCTAAGGCATCCCAAGAAGTTGGATTTAACGTCCCAAGGTATCATCTACAAACGAACAGTTGTTCAAAGAAGGGCTGGATGGGGAAGGAGACGACATTTCTGATGGAAAAAAAAAAGAAATACATTCACAAGCTGACACATGGACAAAGTATGAATAAAAAGAACATTTTAAGAAGCTAAACTTATGAATTTCTCTATCATTGAAATCATCACTTGGGAAACAGGCAGAAAAGGTTGTTCCTATTCTGTAGGAAACACTATCAAATGCAGCAGCTGGGGACTAGGATGAATGGAAAGAAGCCTTGCTTATGGCTTAATGTCCAAAGTCTGCTGTCTTCTCAACATGAGGCAAACTACCTTTTTTTTTGTCTGTGCAGAACTAACTTGAAAAGATACTGTTGGCAAGTCAATAAGGAACCAGTAATTCAATCATTATTTTTTTAAGGTGGTCCTTGAGCAAGTGTGAGTGATTAATCCTTATTCTTGTAACCTCTGGAATTTACAGCCATTTGTAAATCAAGCAGAAGTCCGCAATATTAGTAGAAATGATCAAAAGCCTTTTTTGCCAAGTCTTGACTCAAACGATGGCTTGATTATTCAACTCAGACTCAGCCTGTCCATTGGTTCTGATTATTTATTATTTTACCATTAACCAGTTTATCTTCTTCAAGAAAAATATCTCTGTGTAGCTGTGACATACCTGAGTAAGCAGAGCAACAATGGGGTGTCCAAGGGCTGCACATAGAATATTGAGCAAGCTATGTTTGAACACATTTACCAAATTAAATGTAATAGTCTGGAGAACAGACAGAGATTTGCCACTATAATTAAACTGGAAGGTCACAGCCTTCATTTGAAAGCATTTTGTTAACATTGATAACATTTTCAATAGCTTTATATGTCCAGTTTAGCAGATCAAAGAGCAGTGATTCTGGGGGATTAGATGCCCTGGGACCATGCATTTTAAGGACAGTTTTCTGGTTAAAGTATGGGCTACAATTCAAAAACCTTGTCATTTCTCCAGACTCCTGCTACAAACTCACCTTGAGACTGTCATAAATGATCTGGTCTCAAGGCCTGAGATTTTCCCCCATGGAAAGATGATATTTCTCTTCTTAACAAATACGTGGTGCATCTTGCTTTTAACAATATTGTCAAATCCAAATATCCAAAAATCATGGGTTATTTCTACCTGTCCCACCCACCAAGTGATGGGATTAGAAAAAATACTATTGGGGGAGGGTCTTTTTCTTTGCTATTACATTTTGAATGTAGAATGTTCGTATTTTCAAGGTCTTCTATGGAACCGGGAGAATTAAGTTCTATTTTTCAACAGCAGCTTTCTCCTGCATTCCTGTGGATCTGAAAAAAATGCATTGAGCCTTCTCAAAAACCCACATATCCAAAACCTCCAGAGCAATGAATCACTTTCTATTTCCAAATCGTTCAACTCTTAGCAAGCTGTGTTGGTACTAGCAATGGTCATGACTCTGGTGAACATATAAGTAAACAGTTGGGGTGATGATGCACTTCTAGTAAACCATAACCTGAAAATCTTCCGATTCCCTGTAGTAGGCTTTGGCTCCAGTGCTTGGGCAGTATTTGTTCATTCAAGAATACCTAATGTCAGAAAAGTATAGAGGATGTTGGGAAAGTCATTGGTCCCCAAGTTTCTCTCTTTCTCTAGGTTTTTATCTTAGACTTCGATGTCCTTAAAGCAAAAAAACTCATGAAAACTCGATGTATTACCAGACGGAAAAATTGATCCTCTTATTAGGAAACACTTCAAAAGCCTGCTAGCCACAGATTCCAGGTAAATCTCCAAGTTAACAGTCTTAGTGGATGATAGACTGCACCTCATTAAAAGGAATGTTGCATTAATGTTCATCTGAGCATATTACCAATAGCACTAAGCACGGTGATCTGTTACCAAGCACCAACAATATTTATCTTAAAGTCACTGACAGACCAATGTTGCACATATGGAAACCTCCCACAGCTTCAAAATCAACAGGCTGGCTTATATGGCTTAAGTCAGCTTCATACATAAATAAAAAATTGCAAGGAAAAGGCAATTGGATTTTCCCCAAGATGTCAATGCAGACATCAAGGCTGCTA
>JAOXNO010000024.1:36998887-37010256 GCA_028565335.1 Limnodromus scolopaceus
CATACATAAATAAAAAATTGCAAGGAAAAGGCAATTGGATTTTCCCCAAGATGTCAATGCAGACATCAAGGCTGCTACCACGAACAAGTAGCCTCTACCAAACAGAACTATCCACTGCCAAGAACTCGCATCTATCTTTCCAAATACTCCCCAGCTATTTCAGAAGCTCTTCCTTGACATTCATTTTAGCCAGTTCCTGCCTCTGGAGTCTTCCTGGAAATTGGGAATATTTGACATATTCCCAAATCTTATACTATCTGGGTTTTGCTCAGAATATAATTCAAGATCATTGGAGGAAAAAAAAATGCATTCTCCATTCCTGGGCTTCCCTTTTGCCTTTCACTTTTCATGGTGTTTGAAAACAAAAGGTTTCATTCACAGGCCACAGCAAAAACTCAGGTCATTTTAAACCAGCTAATTTATCCAGTTTACAATTTTTTTTCCTGCTTTAATTTTGTCCTGCAGGTGCTCAGTTCATTATTCCATGATCATTTGCATTTGTATGAGCAGAATATTTTAGAGCCTTTTCTTTTACACCTTGTGATCTTTCTTGCAGGCTTCTAGTCTTCTTTCATCTCCTGTCACTCTCTTATCCAAAGTGCTAATCTCAGCTGTAACTGTCTCAAACCTTTCGTCCAGAAAGATCATTGAAGTCTGTAATTTATCATTTCCCTGTTGAAACTGCAAGAGCAGTTGTAAGCAGAACAGTCCTTATCTCATTGATAGCTACTTTGTCACCGTGTGGCTGCAAAGCTTTCAGAAATGGCATTTGGTACATTAGCTGCAGATGCCATCAAGAGGATTCTGAAGAAATAAATTTTCTGGTTTCTTTACTGTTATTTCTTGGTATTAAAATGCCCAAACAACTTTGCAGTGATTGCACTACATTTTTTATATAGGGACACATCATCTATATCGGGTTTCATATTTTCCTGGGCAGATTTTTATGGGCTTGGAGCTGATCCAAAATCCAGCTTCTCTGATGAACAGCAAGTCTTGCCCCATTAAGCTTCAGTACTAAAACCACTCCCCTTTCATGACCATTGTTTCTCCTATATGTGGCTGTGGGAAAGTTAGACTTCTTGCTAATACCATCAGAGTTTGTGGCTTCTTGGTAGCTATTTTACTGCAATCCATGTCTAATCACAGTATACCCAAGAAGCTTAGCGGTGTGTTGTAGCAGACTGCAAATTAGCTTGCTTTTCCATTAAAATACTCTTGGTTTATTCTTTTCTGTGTGTTTATAAAATTGACTGGCTGAACACTTGGGCACTTGTGTGTTTTGTTTGTCTAAATGATTGATATTTAAATGGCTTAATTGCATTCATTCCACCTTTTTATGGCTGAGCAAATGTTTATTGCATAATTTTTTAAGATACAAAGAGAGCAAATTCATTTGGAACTCAGGAAAGAATTTTATTAATGTGTGCCAAGGTTCTTTGAATTTCAGAATGGATCTTATTTCTTGAATATGCATTGTGGCAGCGTAGGGTTGTAAGATCTTCATAGCCCTGTGAAAGTACCAAATAGTCTAGCTGATTTTGCTAGAGAAGTCTGTAGCTAGTATTGAAGCTATGAGGGTAAACCCTGTGCAGACGATGAAGAAATGTAGAGGCACTGGCAGCAAAGAAGGATTATATTGTTTTAAGGAATAACGAAAATGATGAAGGGGAGGGGGAGAGAAAGAAGGACTTAACACCGCTCTTCAGAAAGTCATTAACAGTCCTCCCTAGAGGCAATGGTAAAACCAAACCATTTTCATCAGAGACTCAGGAAGATGTACGCATTTAAATGTCATCGTTCCCCATGACTGTGAAAAGGAATTGGAAGGACTTTGATTTACTTGATAACTGTAAGCAGAAAAGTACTGATCAATCTATTCCATATGAATACTACTCCTGATGAATTTAATCTTCATATTGGTTAGTGAACTACTGTGGAGTGATCATAACCCTGCAGACATCCATGATTTGTAAGGAATGACTGAAAAAATCTGTCTGGATAGCAAATAGGCTTTGGCCAGGCCCTGTTTGACATTTATGATATATAGTCCCTTATATCATAAGGTGGTTTTCTGGTATTTCCATTCTGATTTTTCCTAAGTGAATATTTAGAGCATTGTTAACAGCAAAATCATGACTAATAATCTCGTTTTCAGTTCAGTCTCATAATTCCTCACAATTAAAATCCTAAAAAATTTTGTTTATATTCAATTCCATATATCCCCTGCAAAACATCCAAAAAGGTTTGTTCCTATAGAGAAAAAAAAAAAACAGCTCCAGATTAGATTTAGATTTAGACTTGAAACATCAGTATGTAAAGAGTCAGTAAACACCATTTTCAGTCTAAAAACTGTATCTGGATTACACACCTACAGAATATATTTTCCTCCCATGATCATGGATGCTACGTAGGTTCTAATGAGGAAAAATCAAATCATTTCTAAAATAGCCTTTTTTAATCTCTTCTGTAACACCAATAGGGGCAGTAAAAAGAAACAAGTCCAGGGAACAGTTTACAGCTGCTGAAGATTTGTCTAACTTCATTTAAAAAAATAAGCGTAATCTGGGAAGAAGAACACAACTGAAGTTTTTCTATTGCAATTAGTATTTCACAAAGGTCTGTTCTTCCTCTAAATCATGTGATCCATTTGTTGATGTGGTGACTGAATAAGCACTTAGTTACCGCTATTATGTCAAGGTGAGCTCATATTGTGTTTTCATTCTTTCTTCTTCAGTGTAGTACCTTTAATGATGTATTTTCAACATGAACTTATTAATTATTGTCAACTGTACAAATAAAAGTGGAGGAGAGTAGTATTGACTTTATTTGGTGCTTAAACCATCTCAAAATCAGTAGTATAAGATGGAAGAGGAAAGACATTTCTTTCAGGTTGGCTTACAGATATTGACTGACTGCTTAAGTTGAAAGTCATAGCAAATCACACAGAGAAGGGAAAAAATTAAGGTGAGCGGCAAAACTGCGATAGTGGTAATGATGGAGATAAACTGTGCAAGCATCTGGGCAAACTGATTTCAGGAAAGCTGAACAAGGGTTTACAGGTAAAGCAATTTCTTTGCACTGCACAAACAGTTATAGGCATGCTTTGTAACCTAAGTCAGTGCCATCCTTGACAGCTTAGAACAAAATTACGAAGAAACAAAGAATTCTTGTACTGCTTTGACTATACACAACTAGATGCACATCATGCAGGGGTACCCACCTCATCTTAGTGTGTGCGTGGTTTCACCAGATACACTGAAACAGGGCTTGCATACTTGGTTTTCCTTCCAAGACAAATATATAAGTTTAATGTTATGTACTCCACCATAATTCACAAAGGACTTGTCATTGCATGAACCAAAACCACGAAGTTGCCTTGATAAATGTCTTTGACCTTCTTTTCACAGATAATTGCAATTTATTGTTGACAGAATTTCCAATCTACTCTCAGAAATGTAGATCCTGAAAAATACTACTGTAGTCCTCTCACCTTAAGAAAAATGCATAGATAATATACTAAATGGAGAACCTATTTTTTTCAAAGCCATTTTTGATGTCTCTGCCACCATCTTTTCCGCTTGCTGCTTTTGTCTGGTATCTCTGGCTCTGAATTATCTGTTCATTTAATATATCTACCTCTATCTCCCTACATTTCTTAGTTTATACATATTTGCAATCCATCTTGCTGTTTTTAGTAGTCATTCTGGATGTATTTTGCTTGATTTCAGATGAATAGTCTGTTTTTCTGTTATCTTTTTTGAATCTCTTTTTTTTTCCCTTTCTTTTCTTTTGTTTCATTTTTCATGTTAGCCCATGTGAATAAGATGCGGTAGTTGTATTTCAGCTGTTAGATTAGCCCCAAACTGCCTAAAATACCTCCAGACTATTATTTTTATCTTAAAATCTAGCATACAATACAATGTTTAGGAATAGAAACAACACAGGGACTAAGAAAGGGTGTTGCTGCTAAGCAACATAGGGCTATTAAAACTGAGGCAGATTTTTTGCAGCTGGCATATCTGTAGTCCAAGGCAGTATTCGGCTTCTTCTAAGTACCTGGACTCAGAGTATCTTCTCCAAAACTGAAGGCTCCTGGGTTACCAATTCAACAAAGAAAGTGATGCCACAAGAGAGGTGAACTGAGTCTTTCTTACTTTACAGGCAGCCACCCTCTATCCGTGGAGGTAAGCCTCAGCAGTGCTTACACCAGTGCCCCAAAGGACTTGCACCATGGTGTGAGCAGATTGCCGTGCTGTGCACTGTCTAATATTGGAAAGCCTTCAAAAACATGAATTCAAAAGATACGGGTGAAATTCTTCTAATTAGAAAGTGATCTGCACTAAAAGAATTGTTTTTAGATTGTATTTGCTCTGTCAGTGAATTGAAGGGGAGAAATAATTATATTCTGAAAGGGAGAGAATTTTGACCAACAATAACTTTTTATCAGACTGTAACAAGCAACAGTATGTTGCCATCAGTGAGTTGGGCAGAGCGACAGAGGCAGAAGCATTCTTGACAGTACCTTCTAGTTCCGGTGTGAGCTGCTGCACTGTCACTAGCTGCTTCTGTTCTACCAGCTGGTCCGGTCCCTGGGTGGAGTAGCAGCTCCCTGTCAGTCCCTGGGGACAGGCAGATTTCCCAAGGGTCGGTTTCTAAGGGGCGAGGATCAGGCACACACAGGTACCTTAGTGCCTAACAAGACAGAGAAGTCAGGATAGTCATCTCCTGTTGAAGTCAACCTAGATCCACCTTTCAGCATCCCGAATGCCTTTGTAAATGCAGTATGAATCAACATTGCTCCATTCTCAGTTTGCACCAGAGAGCAGAGCTGTTACTCTCCAGCTCACTTTTTAAGCAACAGATGAAGCAAGATTTTACACCAATGTAGCTAGGAGTGTATTTATGGATTCCAGAAAAGAAGCCTGCAAAAGGCTTTCTGCAGTTTTTGCCAATATTTAACTTACTGTTTAATTAAAGATCTTATAAATACTGTTCCATACTATTTTTTCTTTTTCTTTAGCTGAAGCAGTATAACATCAACACTGAATGGGTAGAAGGTAACGGACTGAGTTCATTATTTCTTCTTGCCTTTTTTTAAATTTAATGCAGACTTCAGCTAAGTGACAAATTGACTGAATGAATCATTGTTTTGCAGTCAGGTCTGGTTTGCCTGGCATACTTACCTCTCAGCTGCTTCCAGTAGCTTGAACAAAATGTAAATATTTAGCAGCCCTGTTGCACAAACAGAAACCCTTCACTTGCTTTGTCATGCATCATGTACCCAGCTGTTTCCATGTGGTTAAAAAAAGAATTAATGCACAAGCAAATGGACTGATACAAGCACTGCAGTAGCTTTAGTTGATTTTCCAGCTCTATTTTGGATATCAGATTAAGAGTCAGATATATAAACAGAGAAGTCTGGCACATATTCCCCAATCTCCTCCTTTATCATCTGTACATTGTCCAAGACCATTCAGGGAAATCTATACAATGCACTACCTCAGTACAGATACAGAACAGTTACCTGGGCTGGTTTCAGACTGGAAGTAATGCAGACCCATCGGCATGTGTCTCCTGAGATAATTAGCCACATTATGAGACAAGGCTCATTAGCTGAAGTGCAAATACCTTACAGAGCTGTCTCCCCTGAGACATAAACTAATATTTCCAAAGCTAAAGTGTAACAGAAGGGGTGATAGTCCAAAGACCTGTTCAGCTATAAAAATATAACACAGCTGGGATGCAACCTCTGTATTGTCCTCTGCAGAACTATTGGCATAAGGATTGTAGAGCTAAGGTTACAGATTTTGCATAATTAAAGATGTTTAAAATCTGATTGAATGAAGCCAGGAGCAGCCTTCTATATCTTTGATGGTAGCCAAGTCCTGAGACAGCAACTGGTCCTTCAGAGATCCCCCCCTAACCTAATTTTTTTTGTGATACTATGGCTCCTGCCACTTTTCCCCCCTGCTTCACCACAGGAATTCCCAAATTCTTCACATAAGTAAAATGCAGTTGGGGCTTGTGCTCTAAATCAGATCAGATATATGATCTAACTTAAAAAGCCCTCCAAGGATATAGACCCTCCCTACAAAACATCTGTGTTAGTATATACTGTACAATGAGCCAGAAGGCAGAGCAGGACATAAGAACATAGTAAGTCTGGAAAGTCTTAAAACTGATATTGCTGTCAAAGACAAAATTTTGTCAAACCATGGCTGATGTTCTTCAGGGAGCTACCTTCATGGCTTTTACTCAATCTAAAGTTGAATCTTCAGTAAAGTATGGTATATGGAAAACCTTTTTTTTTTTTATTTGAAAATGTGTTTCAAAGAGGAGTACCAATAGTGCTCACAGCTTTTGTTCACACTTTAAAACAAAGGTTTTAATATGACGCAAAGGAGGCAGCTAAATATAAACTTAGATTGCCAATGACACAGGAATATACCATCCTCTTCTTGCACAGCAAAGTCCTCATTCATGACTGAGGCTATGAAGTGTCACAGCAACAAAAAGAACAGATAACAATAAAACTGTCATAACAAAAATATTAAGTTTTATCATCTCTGGTGTTTGTTTGCAAAGATTCCCAGCACCAAACTCTCCAAAGCCAAATTGACTCCCTTAAGAACTGCTCTTATCCCTTTCCCAGTGGCACTTAGTGCTCTTATTCCATGACCCTAAACAAGAATTGGGGCTGTGCTCCACCAAAGCCCCCATAGGATGAAGGGGCATAAGCACAGCATGTCTCCTCTCCCTTCTTGAGTAAGGAAAAATGGCACATTTACAGGTATTCAGCACTACTGTAAGTGAGAGGAACAGGCATGAAGGGGAACATAACCTCAAAGAAGCAATACAGGCAGGTTTCTAATGGCACAAATGGAAATCAGGTGGCTTCCTCCAATTTGTTTTAAATGAAAGGCAAGCATGTGTCTGCCTTTTGTAATATCCTGCACATAGAAAGCACCCTCTTAGAACAGGGATGCTGCTAAACATGACTGTGTGCACATGGGCTCTCGGGGGCAGAGGGTGGAGAAGCGGAGACAAGGGCCAAGAAATGTGATTTTTAATAATTCACCCATTAATACAGCCACATTTTGGTACCAAAGCTCTAAAACAGGCTGTGTACTTCAGATCAGAGCCTCTTTTTTTTCTTTTTTTTTTCCAAATGAGTATTTATTTATTTCAGCTTTTTTTATTTTTCTCCAGAGCAGTTACAGAAGCATTGTCTTAAGATTATGGATGCAAAGTCTTGTTCAAAGGCTCTAATTCCTAATGTTTGGAGCTGAGCAGTCTGAAATACATTTGGAGAAATAGATACATAGTCTGAGTATGTTTGCAAAGGAACAGCAATTGCAGAAAATGCCCTCTGTACTCCACATATGCTGCACTGTCACACCAAATCCTGCCCACCCAACAGGACAGGCTTTTGATTTCTCTGTCTCTGTCCTCTGCTGTAGATTAGAGGAAAGAAGGGCTGGGCTGAAGTGTGCAGGATGACAGAGGTGTGTACATCGCCAGTGACATTGTATCAGCTCAAGTAAGTTATCCCTTGTCACTTACTTGCATTTTATAGTTATTGATGGGACTGCTGATGCTTGCAGGATAAATGGTTCTGCTTTCCTTAGTATGTGGAATTGTGGCTACCATTCCCAGATAAAACACTCTTTAGCCTTCAGTATCCTGAGTAGCCTTTTAATAAGAACCTTCTGCACACAGTCCTTTGAAACCTCTGCAGGAGGCAGGATTGGGCCTTGAGTCATTAATAAGATAGAAAGAGGGAGATGGGAGGTAGCTTTAGTCATTTTTCTTGACCAGGTGGAAAGAGAAAGCATCTTGGACAACAGCGGACAACTGATCTGAAGGAAGCCAGACGGGAGACAACAGCAGTGATATCTACAGGCAATCCTTTACAAATCAAAACTTACAGGCCCTACAATCCCTCGCTGCCATAGAAGCTCATTCCAAGCACCTAGATTCCTCTTCCACGCTGAGCCCACACCTCCTAGCCCTTCCAATCAAATACTCTACTACCCAAACCATAGGCACAAAAGCAGCAAGAACTGGGGGTGTGACATAACTAAGAAAGCTGGATATGACCTAGAGCTTGTGGCTAGTGAAAAAGCTCAGAACCAAGAAGGTCTTCAATGGGTTGAAGAGATGAAGGTTATGGAGTGGCAAGAACTTTAAAGGAATTGGAGCTAGGCTTGAAGAATAGAATAATAAAAGGCATAAAGGTAGGATGTTTGGGCAAACAAGCTGACATGGCAAGAGGGGGTGGAGCAGGAGGTGTGGTTCTCTGGACAGCACAGAAGGATCTTGCTATGGCTAGAACTGGGAGGATCAGGGAGCTGGGGGTCCTTGTTAGATACTGGTCAGGTGACAGGGCGCAGGACTTAGCACTGACACTAAATCTTTTGTGAGGGCCGCGCCAGGTATGTGATTCCTGATGCCCTCTGAAGATACAAATTAGACAATTTGGTCTGATTGCTTACCCTCATATGTTGAGTAAACACATTTGGGGGACAGATACTGATAAAATGATGTGTTCAATTTTAGAATGAGAAATCAAAACTTCCAAATGACAAACAGACATTCAATTATTCAGTCATTTCTGGAGAACAAGAAATATTCTTCTTGGATATTTGTACTGCAAATATATTGGGTTGGATTTTCCTATCGAAAATACATATTTCAATTTTCATGTTTATTATTTTATTTTCCAACCAGGATTTAGTAATGACAAAACCTACATGAAAGCTGATATTTGCTACGGGTTTAGGAGGTGGCATTCTAGCTGATAGCAGGCTGAGAAACAAAAAACTGCTTTGGTAATCAACATTTTAATTATCCTAGTAACAAATACATTTGGTAACATGATCAGTGAACTATAATACAATATACTATCATATAATATTTAAAATTATTACATTTTAAAATTATTGTTTCTTACGTAGTGTCTAAAATGTCATTTCTTTATGGATCATTTCAGTTTTGAAGATTCAGCACTTCAGATAGAAAACTTTGCACTGAAGGTAGCCACTGCTTTAGTTTTAACAGGCTTACCACATCAGAAGGGGCAATGCACACAGCAGCTGAGGTAAAGGGAGTGTCATTTTTTGGCGTCTTTCACAGTAGAGTATAGACATTCAAAAGCAAGCGTAGCTGAATCTACTTTACACCTGCCCACACTTACAGCTTGCGAGTATTCCAGCTCTATGACTGATATCCCTTTTCTTGGGACTTAGCATGAAAAGAGTAGAATTTTTAATTGCTTTTTAACAGACTTTGAAATAAAAGGTGGTGCATTCCAGTTTTTACATGATCTCTTTTGCAGTATCTTTCACTGCATTTCCAAGCAAAGGTACTGTAAGCATATTGGATTTCAGATTTCTAACAGAAGTTTAGACATGGTAGAGATGTGTTCATTGTAACGATTGTACAAATTTTTTACTATGCTTTCCCCAGAGTAATATCTTTTCGAGGTTTTTTAGCTTTCCTTGAAGAAAACCCTATGTAAAGAGAGGTCTCACTTAAATCTACCTGTTTTGCCATTTACTCTGCAATAACACCAAACGGTATGTTATTACAAGAAATAAAATATTTTTCTCATAAATCTTAATTTATAAATTGTCTAGATATAAAGAAATAACTTTTCTTCTGAAAATTTAGGGAGATTTGAACAATTAATTATCACAGCTGAGCTAGTTTCAGTGTAGGGCAGAAACAATGAATATTGTGATCTTTAAACATGGTCTTTGTTTCTTTAACCAAAAAAACAGATAAAGTCTTCGATAAGGAGAATTTGAAGAAATAACAAGAGTAACTGTCTTTCTTTTATCAAAGAGACTTGTTTCATCATGCTAGATCTCAGCTAAGGTTTTTTTCTGCGAGTATTCAGAGATACTTGTTTAAATGCTCACAGGTCTTATCTAGATCCTAAGCCTCACAGAAACTTCCCTGGTGATTCAGAAGCTAAGTTTGATTCTGTAATGAACTGCACCAAAGATTTTTGGCTAATCATGTCAATCCCTGCAGGAAAAATACAAATTAACAAGAGTTCTAACTTCAAAGGTAAAAACGTACATACTTTCTCTAGTCTCTGCACACAAATAGAAGCATGAAAGTCTTCATCCAATGAGGAAGTAATTCCTTCAAACAAGACCTAGGCAGATAGCTGCAAATTATCTTCTAATGCCCTCACAATACCTGACAGAAGAGATGCTCCTAGATACAAAAGTTTTGGGGACTTTGTGATACTTACCTAAGAAAGTAGGGAGTAGAGTAAATTTCAGTCTTGATAAGTCAGCAAGGTTGGGCTATAAGCAAAAGAAAAAGGCAAAGGTAATATCTATCCTTCAGGGGAGGATAGCAGCTGTGGTCAGAGTACCTGACTTGAGAAAATTATCTCCAGAAATAGAGTCCCTACAAAAGACTCAGATTTTGCAGGTCATGATCAGAGGTCCTAAGGAGAAATAAATAAGCTTTTGATACATTTATATATACATTACTATTGTTATATTAATAACATTATGGTTTCAGAACTATGGGGCAATGACAAAATTACATCAAATTTCAAAAATTAGTGGCATTTCACAGATTCACAGTGGTTCCCGTGAGACACTGGAAATGTACCAACCACAGTAGATAAATTTACTGCTACATTTGCACTTCTTCCTTTTCTAAGTATAGCTAATACCACAAATACTGCAGGAAAGATGTCAGTTCTGTTTAATGTCTTGACTGGGAGAGATCTTGCCCTCTACAACCTCCAACCACATGGCAAAGGTGAACACAATTATTTATGCAGATGTATGGAGCCATGACTTAAGACAAATGCTTAACAGGACTTGATTCAAAGGACAACTATGAAAAACTAATTGTGTGGCAAGCACTCACTTGATCCCACTGCCAGTGGAATTCTAGCTAATCACCATAAAAACAATGCGTGGGGGTTTATGAGTCAACTATTATTTTTTAATGAAAAAACATGGGGGCTCTGTCCCTCTTCTACGTTTCTTCATCCTTCCATTTAGATGTATGTAGTATATGAAATTTGGCAGTTAAAAAATCAACTAGTGACCCCAGAGATCTACCGCACATTTTAGAAATATGCACCAAAACTCTACATACTCAACAAGTTTGTGTTCTAGCAGGAATTTTCCATGAGGGACTGAATTAACAGCCAGTAACACACAACTCTGTCTTTGCTTAATGTATTGTAAAGCTTACATCTTCCTCCTTCCTATGGGTAAATCCAAAACAATTAAAATGAATAGACTTCTGTGTCTATTATCTATTCAATAAAGCCTGAGGAATTTTAATATTGACTTTCATCCCAGAAAATTTTCATTGTGACTATTTAA
>JAOXNO010000024.1:37010356-37026804 GCA_028565335.1 Limnodromus scolopaceus
CTATTATCTATTCAATAAAGCCTGAGGAATTTTAATATTGACTTTCATCCCAGAAAATTTTCATTGTGACTATTTAAAAATAGCTGTAGCTAATAATACATAATGGCACAATAATTATCAGAATGAGTGCAGAAAAAAAAATAATTAAAATAGAAAGGTGTCCTTATATACCAAGACCCAACAGCAGAGAGCAACCATCCTCCTACCAAATGTAAACTGAAATAGAGACAAACATTGCCAGCTTTACCTCGCTAGATCTAAGAGACACATTCTTTGTCATGTGCAGAAATATACAGAGCTAGAACTATCCCGCTGGAGAACAGCCTGGAGGAAAGCTACTGCATCTGGTTGCTACACATTCCATTTGACCTATTCTTTCAATGGCTTTGAATTTCCTGCCCTGCTCCTGGATAACTATCCATTCATTGAAACAGAGTAAGAAGCCCATTATATTATCTGGTAATTTATATTATGAATAGTAATTTGCATAATAGGCCCCTAAAACACTGAATGGCCATCTAATGGAAATTGTATAGATCAAAATAAATCTCTAAAAACTATGTAGGGTTATGTAGATTTTTGCATAATAGTAGGTTTAGCATATGTATACGCCGCAATCACAGAGGTGACTGCAGCACCGCATAGCAATGGATTTGTACGGTATTCCAGCCAGCACAGGTTACCTTACCTTACCTCACTCCTGTGAATGTACTGTAGGTACCCCAAAGTAGCGTCTTTCTAGACTTTTCCCTCAAGGACGATTTACCACAATTAAAGTCAGAAAAATCAACTGAAAATTGGCTTTCAGATAACTGAAATGCTGCATGAAAAATATCTACTTTTAAAATATCTATTTTCCCCCTTCAAAATATTTCAGATTAGATTCACTGCTGAGTGATGGTGTCCCAGCTAGATATATCTTACATTCATTCTGTACTGTCACTTAGATTGCATACTTCTGCCAGAGGCATGACACCCTCCCTTTTAGCGAAGAGAGACAGTACATCTTGGCACTCCCTTGGTCACTGAGCAGACAGGAGATGAAATACAGCTCTGGAGCATGCCCACTAAAGAGAATAAGAGCAATAAACCCACCTAGAAAAACACACAGTTCAGTGACATTAAAGAATCCAAAGATTTCCACTGGCTGACAGTATCTGGATGTTTTAGTTTTGACCCTCAAATTCCTTAGTTTTCTCCAAACGTCATTGAAAAAAATGTGCTCAATCAAAGGCCCATCTTGTACTCCCAAGCCAGTTTCAGGTGAATGGTTTTGCCAACTCCTTATAATGACTTACATGACTAAAGACCCTGCACTGGGCAAACCAGTATGTGCCCATAAATGAAGGAGCCAACAGTCTTTCACGTTCAGTATGCCACAATGTTTTCTGAAAAACTTAGCAACCCTAAATTCTAGGACAACACTGGGTATTCATTAGGGCTCCTTGGGCTCCCTATCATAATTTCATTGTCTAAAAGGTCACAAGTAGACAAATTTTACAGACCACAGACAGTTCTGCAGTTGTGAAACTGTTATTTATGTGTATATTCTTCTTTGCCAGTTAGATATGGCAACCTTTGTTACCTTAAGCTGCATCAGAATATTTTACGTATACTTATGTGCTCAGTCATGAAACACTGACTTTACTTTGACAGCTTAGAGGACGAGCACTCTGCATTATACATCATCAAGACTTTAATCTTAATATTGACTCCACAAGGAATTAAACTGTGTGTATATGTATATATATATACACACACACAATATCTGCCAGAATACAAATATTCTGATACCACCATGGTAGAGCAAGTGAAGTTAATGCTGGGGCTGATAAGTAAACATGACCTCTGCTTTTCCAGTCTATGGTATGGATTATGGTTTCTGTATTCAAGAGACGAGTTGACATGGTGCTCGGGGATATGGTTTAGTGTTGGGTTGGTGTTGGGTTGGGTGTGGTGTGGTATGTGGGGGGTGGTGTGTTTTGTTTTGGTTTTTTCTGTTTCTTTGGTTTGGTTTTGTTTGTTGTGGGTTTTTTGGGTTTTTTTTTCATTGGTTGGACTAGATGATCTTAAAAGGTCCCTTCCAACCTAGGTGATTCTGTGATTCTGTGAACATATTTAAAAGGGTTAGTTTAACCTGATCAGCTTAAGCAGTTTGCTAATTAGCTTCTTTTTGTGTTATGATATTAATCCACTTAATGTGATCTTATTTTGCATATTTAATTTGTGTTGTTTGCTCATTTCATTCTACAAAATGCAGAAAATAGGAAACCTACATATTTGGACTTTTCTACCTCGATAATAAGGTTTTAGATCTAAAGAGTCACATGGAAGGTGGATGTTCAAGTTTGTGAGATACTTAGTGTTCTCCCTATAATATAATCCCTGTCTCCCATAATACACTTTTTGCCCTAGATATGGCCAGAAAGCCAACTGACCCTTCCTCCCAATTTTTGAGAGGTGACTACAACTACGTGTCCACAGAAACCTGCATTTCCCATGGTTTGCTCTCTTCTCAGAGCAGATTGGAGCCGGCTGCCTCAGGTTCTCCTCTCCAAATCATCTCCACTTGATCCTCTGACAAGCTGCGACTGGCCACTCCACACCGTGTCCTCATCCCAGAGCTACCTACACTTAGTTGGAGGCTCTGCACTTTCAGGCTTCCAAAGCTTATGCAGAAAGCCACTGCAACCAGCCAGAGCTCTTGAGCAGACTCTTTTTTTTTAACAACTCTAATATCTTTCCACCTCTCCAACATGGTTATAGGGAGGTGATGCATTTGAAGCTATTGCCTTGATGTTCTGCTCATCTTTATTTTTTTCACAGTAGCTGATATTCAACTCAGTATGTGCATTTAAACAAGAAAGATATACATATATACAGTGGCTATGCATGACATAGTTTATAAATAAAATTATTACATAGAGCAAACCCACATCTGTGAGAGCTTCTCAAAATCTACCACCAGAGCTGGAGACTTATTAAATAAAAAACAGTTAGCCTGTGACCCTTCTTTGCTTTGATTGGTTCCTTTTCATACTAGAGGAACATGAGATGACACAAGCTACTGCAAGTCTGACAACACCACCTATTTCCCCCAGTCCACTGGTCCCATGGTGATAGGAGCAAAGCAGAGGGAATAGATCCAACAGTTTGCCACTGCTGCCATTTCTCCCACAGAAGACCTCCATTTCACATCAGAAAATGCAAAGGAACAAGATGAGGGCAAGATACTGTGTATGCCTTGTTTTTTAAAACTCTGATTACTAGGGATGTCGTTTTGTCCTAAAAAAAGGAGCCAGGTTAAATTTTATGTAAATAGAGCTGGGATTCACATAACCATCTCTGATCCATTAAGACAGCCTGCTATGTCATTTAATTGAAGGCCAATTTCAGCCTCCTGCTAATAGAACTGTGTCTTCCAAGAGTCTCTAAGTCAGTAGAGAAAAAGAGACAAAACACTTACAAAAACAAGGCAGAAGGGGTTCCTTCATATCCTTCACTGATTTCAATGTCAGCTCTCAGTGAGGCAGAACTGGGAGAGGACCCCTCAAGTCATTCAATTCCCTGGTCTTCATCAGTCCCTGAGCACTTTATATGAAATAATTTAATGATTAGACTTCTGGTTAGATTTTTCAAAAAGTGATTATGTTAATTACTTCTGGAAGTTAATTTTCCTACATAATTAATGTCTCACTGAAATCCATAATGTAGCTATTTAAGAAATATTGGACTTTATCTGCCAAAATCTTTCAAACTCCTGTTCAGTTTCTTGCTTTCTAATCAAACAGCGTTTTAATTAGGTCTCAGTGAATCTATGTAATAGAAATAGGGAACACTAATGCAAAGTTAGTCTTTTTTCTTTTTCACTATTGTAAATTATGAATGGGTGCTCATTTCAAATTCAGCAGCTCAGTCAGCTTGCAAGCAATTACAAACAATTCTCACCATGTAGCATGATAGCATAGAACTGCATCAAATAAATTATTTAAAAATCCTTTTAAAGTTTATTATTGTCAGTGAGAGTCAAGCAAGATATCTTCTGCCATCAGCGCCTCAGAAACAGAACTATTTCACTTCGGATTTCTCACTGGATGCTTCCCTTTTGCTGAAATCCAGGGGAACTGCTTTGTATTAAGATTTCACTCTTTAAAAGAAAAGATGCTCATTAATGGTATTTTGGTAAATATATCATATATATGAACTGAGCAAGAAGGTTGGTAAAATAAAGCCAACACATGGCCTCTAACAGGATTTTTCACCACTTGGCTTTGAGAGCTTAAATCAGAAATCCATGTCCCTGATGGCTTTAATGAACTTACATATTATAATGAACCTATGATGTTAACTTTGTGGCTCCTTTCTGCTCTCCATGAGGGTATATGGCACAAATCGGAGTACAGCCTCAGGCATTCCCAGTGTGCAGCAGAACCCATGTTGGAGGGATTTTTCATCTCTCATTCATTACAGATATAACCTGCAGAAGATTCAGTGCTATCACCACCATTAAATCAGGTCAGCCAAGGCTTGATCTAGCTGACTCTTGAAATCCTCCTCCACCCCTACGAGCAAAAAAGCTTTTCTTATGGCCAGTCATTAAAGCTCCAAATATACAGTCTGTGGCTGTTGGTTTTGTATCATCTGCTACAACTGAGAAAACTTTGGCTTTGTCGTCTTTGACATTCAGACAGGTGCAAGCTACTATCAGCTTCTTAGCTTCCTCTTCTTCATGCTAAGCTAGCCCAGCTTCCGGCTGTCTCCTCACAGGCCATGTGCTTAAGGTCCCTCAAATCCTGGTCCTTCTTTGGATACCCTGTCTGGAACTTGTCTCATTTCTCAATGTCTCTTTTTAACTGGAAGCCCAAAATTGGACAGTCTTCACATACAGCCTCAACAGTGCCAGAGAACGGCAAACAGTAACTTCTCCTTACACAGCCCAGCATGTTTTGCTTTATTTGCATTGAGAAAGCAGTACAGACTTAAAAGAGTTTGACCGTTCTGAGTCAGTAGTGGCTGTGGAAGAAGATGATGAAAATCTGGTTTGGTGCAAAACAGAAAATTTAATTCATTTGGGCTTCTGAATATTGGGTTAGAGAGTTCTGGTTCTTAGTAGTTTATACACCTGTTTCACCATATATTTAATAGTATTATTTTCTCTTACTACCCAGAATTATTTCCTTTTGTCTCAAGATTAGCTTCATTCGATCTTTCAGATACTGCTAAGTATCTACAGAAATCTAGGATGAGAAATATGCTGGCTATTGATACTGCAGGTTTCCTTTCGCTGTTCTGATCCTTTAAATTTAAAAAGACAGCTTCTACCCCATTACATCAGGCAGAGTCATTACCTTATGTCACAGGGAAGACATGAACATTACTTTCACACAGTTATTACATTGTCTTTTTGTTCGTTTGCTTCCTCCTCTCCCTCTTTTGCTATTTACTAGACTGAGCATCATTTTGTCCAAAAACACGTGATCACTGTGTAGGCACAGAAATAACACAACTGGTTCTGAGTGCAGTCCTGCAGCTCTTTCTGCAGATCAAACAGAATCATTAGTAAAACTTGGTGGATGGATGTAGTTTTTTGAGGTCCCCATAACTGAAATTTGGGTGGAGGAATAGTCCTCAATCTTTTAAAATAAACTCTTCACCATGACCTTTGATGCCTCACAGGAACCTCTGCTCCAGAAAGACCTGCACAGCTAAAGGTCATGATGCCAGGGCTGAATTCTCCCCCTCCCAGTACAGCTACATATGTGTGCTCTTCCATGAGCAAGCAAACACCCTGAGTGTGGGGCACAGCACATGTGAGCATACTTCTTCGGTTTCTTCCACAATAAAAAATTATACACCTAGAGGAGAGTTCATTTTCCACTTCCAAAAGCAGTACAATAGATCACCTTATTATTCTGCCACAAATTGAGTATAGTTTTCACTGTGATTCCTCAAAATGCAGACAGCCTCTTTCACTCACAAATGAAACAGCACACAATGCCTGCCAGAGCCAATACTCCCACATACTAGCATAATGCTTCAGTAAGTTGAAGAAAGAAGCTTGCCAGCCTTTCCGAGTTGTCATTAAACTAAATGAAAAATGTAGAGATACTTGTTTAGCAGGCTTTTGGTCTCTGAATACCAAATGTTTTATCCTTCTAAAAGTTTCCTTTTCTTTTTACTCACTAGCAGCGCAAATGAACATTTGGCAGCTTCTGATGTGACACATTTCAGGTTTCTGCTTACTCTGCCTCAGGTCTCCTGTGGCACAAAAGAACAGAAGCTTGGTCCACAACCTCCTCAGCCACTCTGAGCTGCTCATGCATCCCTTCTGAGAACCCCAATAGAGCATATGAGCCAGCTACAGCAAGACTACCTGACTGTTATGCAGCACATCTCTTTAGTGCAGGGATAAGGCATGTGCTGGGAGAATAGCTGCAGTGGTACTCTGGCAATGACCAGCTGGCTATGTGCACCTAGCCCTAGACTCTGTATTTTCTGGGCCCCAAGATACCTTAAATTATGCTAGATGATGAACTGGCAATCAGATGGCTTCCCGAGCAGGGAGGTGAAAATGGCTCCTCCGCTCCATGTATTCACACACATCACAGCAGAAAACATGGCCTTGACTTTGGGTTATTTTCTAATGCCATCCTTCCTGATCCAACAACCTTCAGCTCCTACCTCCAGCTTGAGGTATCCCATTAACCATAACTGCTCTCTGCTTTCAGACTTTTAAAGAGATGATCACACAAAATGTGAAAAAACCTCTTTGTGGGAGGATTTCAAGGCTGTCCTGTGCACTAGGAGGAGATGGAGATGAGCCCGTCAGCTCAGCAACAGTTGGAAGCTGCAGGTAACCAGCCAGCAGTCCTCTGGAAAGAGGGAGGAGAAAAAAAGGCAGTATCCAGGCCACATCTTATTGTTGTGTATTAGTTTTAAGAGGGACAGGGAGAGCAGAGAAGATACCCTGTCCATGGCCTGAAGGAGTGTCCCCTTCACAGGGGCTGTGGAGGCCAGCCCCAAGAGTGGTGCCACTGTGCACCTTTGCCCTGCACAGCTTTTTAAAATCAGCTCCCTGACGGTGGTGCTCACTCCCCCATCCCCACCCCGACACCTCTGTCCTGCGCTCACTTGCTGACTGCATCTTCTTAGTCAAATAGTGTCATTGCAAGACACTGGCTGCTTCTCTAAGCCAGAATTTGTAACTGTATCTGCAAATTTTTGGGCAGCTTTTACTTGCAAATCATCCATATGCAATTGTTGGCATTAAGAAGCAAACGGCAACTGTTCTTATTGCCAGCTTTGTGACTGCAATGTTTACAGTTTTACTTTCAAACGCAGAAAACTCTGACCAACCTTTCAAGGGCCAAGTCAGACTCCAATAGATCTTGTTTTGGAGTAGAATTATTTCTGTGGATTAGGTGAGCAGAACTCAGGTCCTGGAGACTAATGTTTTAGAAATGGCTACCCATGACAAATCACCAGTGTCCGGGACAAAACCATACATCACCAAACACCATGTTTAACATCTAGGGATGATCATCTTCCTTCTCCCCACTGTTTTTTCTTCTTGTTTATCCACCACTCAGATATGCTCTTCCAAAGCCTTTCCACCTCATTTTTCAAATATTAACACTGCAAAAAAAGTAGTCATGCTTTCCTTCTAACCCAAAGAGAAATATATGGTACATCAAAGCCTTACTTTTATTACAGTGGCATTTTCATACATAAAGTAATACGTGTGTCTGTGTCTTTACGCACAAGTACAGACAGAAAGAGAGATGCCTCTCTCTTTCCCCTCCTCACTGTATTCAATTCTCATTCATATATGCTCAGTAGAATGAAGCATGTTTCAAGGTATTGTAATATAGCTCTTCTTTCTATCTTTATAGCAGCACATTCTATTTATTAGGTATTAATACCTCAGGAGGCTTTAAATAAAATCCATCATGTGTAAGTCAGTAAAAGGACAACAAAATAAAAATATGTAAATAAAACAGGATAATTTATTTATTGCCAGAGCATGCCAGCTGTTGAAAATAGCCTGTTGCCCCTTCAAGCTAGCTGACTTCACAGTAATCTAGAAAAAAAAGCCAAGTGCCAAGCAATTCACGGCGTGAGTGAACATTTATGTCAAGATAGGCATATTATAACCTAGGCAAGTGAAAAATGCCTTTGGTGTGTGGCAGTGAGAAGTACCCAGGCCAGGAAAGAAGGCCTTTAAATTAAAACTAAGGACTCTATTAGGGTTTTTTAATAGATTTGTAAATGGACTACAATTAAGGCACTGCAGCCAGGAAGGTCTGTTGTAAGTGGTATTTTTTAATTAATCTTGATGGCAGGAGTAGTTCAATATTGCACTGTGAGTTTCACAACAGTGTTATATAAAGAAATTATTGATTATGACTGCTAAAAGTCACCTAATGTAATTATCTTACTGCTCCTTTTCAGGATACCTCAGACCATAGCTAAAGATTCCTCACTAAAAATGGAAAATGTGTGGTAGGATTTCTTATCTCTACTTTTTCTCCATGTGGAATTCTTTAAGATTATTTTACACCTGTGTCATCTTCTGCTTTCAGGGTCCAGCCCTCTATAGTTGTCTTTCGAGTATTTAGCCCTAAAGTCTTATGGTTCTTGCTCCTTGAGGTATTCTGGGGCATCTCTACCACAGGCTTATCTATATAATAAATCTAGCTGTGCAGAAGCATACCAGAGGTGCCTGGCACATTTTCTGAGCCTACGGAGGAGACCGCAGTGACTATGTATTGACTATGGCCAAGAGAAAACTGAGAAGTCTAGAAGCCCTGAGCTTCAAGGCTACAGCCATCAGGCTACAGCCATCCACAGTCGATGGCTGGGGGAGGGGAAACCACAGCTTACAAAAAGCTATCTGCTCACACAAGACCCCTTTCCTTACAGTCTCAGATTTCTCCAAAGAAGGGTTTTGCCACATTTGGATATGGCAGTCTTTGATAAACATGTACAGTTCTTCAGTCCATTCTGATTCCACTGTCTGCGAGTCTTTTCCTACATTATTACTACCACAAGAAGACTCTCTTGCAGGCCATGCCACACAATAGGGCTTTCTTAAGTCAAGAGCTTACAAATTCTTAAGTCAAGAGCTTGGGTGAGCTATCTAATCATTAATGTTATGGGGACCTTACAATCATTTAGATTTTCTACTTTAAATTCTCGCTGCTGACCACCCAGCATTTCTTGATTTACAGGGCTGCCACTGAAGCGTCTGTAAAATAATCAAAGGTCTTGATTGCAAGAATCATTTTGTTTGGTCATGCTCATTCTCATACTCTATCTAGCTCTGGCACATTTCACTCCACATAGGCATATATGGCACATATCTGCTGAGTTCTTCTAAGAACTAGTCACTTATCTTACCTAACTTTCCATTTCAAAAAGTTATGAACTTGCACATACAACTCCATATCTAGGGCAAGATTGAATGAAGATGGCTCAGCAGGCTACAAATTACACTTCCCATCTCTAGCAAAGCTCCTTTGTGCTGCAGGGAAAATAATTTCCTTGGAAGATAGGAGGTATACCAGCATTGCCTTCCCTTAAGGCGATACACAGGAAACAAACGCTGCCCGTTGCTGCTCTGAGCCCTGCGTGGTCTCCATGGGCAATAGTGGCTGCAGGGAAATATAGGCTTCTGAGCTGCAGTTTAACAGGAACTACCAGCACCTGAAATTAAAAATAGCTAAAAAAAACCCACTTAAAAATTGTTGTTGTTGCTATTATTATTAGTAGTAATACGATTATTATTAATACGATTATTATTAATACGATTATTATTATTATTTTTAAAATAACTTATTTCTGGCCTGCTATGACCTAAAAATATCAGTCCCTACTCCCAACTGCTGTCATACCAAGCTGAGCAAAACACAGGTCTGAGAATAGGGCACAATAAGCAATCTTAGCCCTTGGAAAAGTGAATCAGGACAAAGGCGAGTGTGATCTTAAATAGAAACAACGTAAGGACCATTTTGTTTTGTACCAGTCCTCAGAGGCTTGGCCCCTCAGCAAGTTCCCACGGGAACACTTTCTAACCTCCTTTACTGTCTCTGCCTATCTAACCAACCCTAAAATTTATCAGCAGATTGAGTCCTCAAATAGGTCATCCGGCTGGTTATGTGGCTAATTTATAGGAGTTAGAGAGATTTCCTTACTGTCCATGCTCTCTCCCTAACTTGATCTAACGTTTGCATTCTCACTTGGTTAGTGTAATTTGAAGTAAAACCACACCTTTTTCTTGCCCTGTTAAGAAGCACCTCTGCAGTTGCTTCCCTGTCTTCTGTTCAGTTTAAAGTCTTTCAAACTGAGAGACTTCCCTCTCTTTCGCTTCAATTTGAAGTATAAGTGACAGCTGCATAACCAAGGTTAAAGAAAAGCCGGCAGCTCTGATTCATTGGTGGGAATTAAGAACTAATGGGCAGAGTAGAGGGAATCGGTGCAATTGACGTGAGAGCTCTGGTGCTTTCTATTCCCCTCTTGAAAAGGAGAGAGGTAGGTCAGGTAGAAGAATGCATTTTAGGATGCCGTAATAGGATAAGATTTTGTGACAGATGGTTTGCTACTTTGCTCTAACTGCAATAGTTCTGCTGCCTTTGGCATTCTGAAAATAGGGATCATGAGGCTGGAAGATAAGCAGAAAAGAAACAGTGCTCAAGGGGGGAAAAAATGAGAACAAATGGGGTAAAGAAGATGAAAAATAGAAATTGTTTTGGTGGTTTACAGTATGTATTTTTCATTACAAAGTTTATTCCTGTGTTACATGTGCTGGCACTTTTGCAGTTAATACATTATTTTCAGCATTGTTATTGCCTTACAGTAATATACAAGCTGTAGCTTATGAATCTGGTATTAAGTCATGATTACTCAAACTGCGCATTAAGAAACTGGTGCTAAAGTCTTCCGTTTTTACCAAAATGGATCTATTTCCAATTGCAACAAAATGAAAAGCAAAGAAGGGTGTTCAAATGGGACTGAGAGGTCACATTTTGTTCAACAGAGCCCTCTGTGTGGAAATTTTACAAGACAATTGCACTGGCTGTTAAACATTCTGCTGCTGAATCTGTAACTATATCATTATCCAGCTGCTAAACCCTGGTGGGTTTTGAGGGCTTTTACTATTTTCTGCCTGCTCTTATCTGAAGTTGCTTCCTGGATGATAAAATATCTAAACACATTATGCATGGAGCTTCCTGCTGTCTTTTGTGAGGTTTTGACTCTTAAAAAAGGGCATTGAAACTACAACTCTTCAAATCCAAATAAGTCTTATGAGCAGCACAGGCAAATAACAAAAAAATTAGATCCACTGTGAACCTAACCGAACACAACACCCCAGCATTCATTGCAATTGGAAAACCCTTCTCTTTGGCCAGTCCCGTAGCCTCTAGGAAATTTTCTCACCTTTTCTTTCTGCATGCTTTCTGAACAGTATAAAAGGCAAATTCCTTTAGGTGCCAGGTTACCACTGTCTCTTCACTAATGAAAAGCAGCAGTTGTCACAGAAACTGTACTCGGCTCCCGCTTGGCCACAGTAAGCAGCAGATTACACATCAGCTCTGAGCACTGCCTATGGCACCCTCATGTTTTGAGCAGGGAATAAAATGTCCTCTAGGGACAGTGCCTGCCTATTGCCATTTGTGGCATTTCCTGAAAGCTGGTGGACGCTTCACCATAATAAATGTGACTGCAGACCAAAGTGGCCCTGAAGGACAGGTGATGGCATTTTTCCTATTTACCAGGTACAGCTGGCACTCATTTTCTTTCAGTCACTCAGCATGTCACCAAGTGAAAGTTGATGTGGCTAATAGTGTTTAAATGCAAGCTGAAAGGATGATTTTGTGGAAATTACGGTTATCCATATCTAATGGCAACCAGATCACCACTGTGACATAAGCAGCAGCATGCCTTCAAGAAGACTTTTCCTCTTCAACAAATATAGAAAAAGATTTCTTTTTCACTAGACTTCATAGAGCACTAAACATACAGCTGAGAACATTTCTCTAAATAGTGTGATAATTCCAGTTATTTGCTTATCAGCTGCACCTTATATCACCTATTTATAAAGAAAAAAAGGTTTCTTCTTCTGGGGTTCTGGTTTTCTCTGCATCCTGGGAGACACAGATGACCCAGTCTAGAGAGAGGTGACAGAAGTGTCAATAAATAGGTGAATTGTAGCAGAAACACTAGGAGTTGGCAGTGGTTGAAATGGCCAGTTAGTCTACACTGCCTCCAGAACGATCCTAGTCTAACCTGCCGCTATTGCAGAGTTTGGCGAGACAGGGAAATTCACAGGCTGTAACCTTGCAAGGCAAAATTAGTTTTACTGAGCACCAGGAGAAAGAAATCTGCTTTGTGAAATACTTGCTGTCTCAGTTTTTCATTCTAAAGCTGCCATGACACATGCAAAATGCTGACATTTTGTTCTCATCTGCATGACACAGTTCCAAAGACAGGTTACAGCAGTGCTCTGTAGAAAAGCTGTTAGTGCAAGTAATTACCCTTAGACGATAAAATCTCTATTCTTTCACTATACATTGAGAAATGCCTATCAAAAAGCTCAGAAGATTCAGAAATTAAAATATATTAATAGGAACATAATTAAGTACTTATTGCTTTTGTCATTTAAAACAAGCTAACCAGATGGCAAGGAAAAATCTCAGAAAAAGCCTCTCAATGAGCTATTTAGATTTAATTAATATAGGGTAACTTGCTCATTAAAGCTAAGTTAAATGCTTATTTGAGACAAATAGTAACCTCTTTTGTATTATAGTTTCCATTTTCCGTAGCTGGCAGAGCAACAAATTACACTTCTGAAAGCTAGCAACCAAAATGTTTTAGAAGTTTATTCTCTCTGATCACCTCTGTGGTGAAGAAAATGAGAGTAAATTGGGTGGTATTACCCCAAAGCAGCATAACAAGCAAATTATTTAAACCAGAAGAAATCCCATCAGTGTCAGGTTAGGTGAGTGTGGGAAATAGTGTGTGCCAGTCTCTGCAGCAGAAGCCCTCGTGACCTGCGGAGCATCGCAGCAGATTATTCACAAGGACATAAGCACAGCCTCTAATGTAGCTTCCAGTCCCATCCATCCTGACAGAAAGTTAGCAGGGAGAAAAAATCAAACCAGAGATAATGAGAAAGTAGGATGTGAGGCAGAGCACAACTAAAAGGTTGTATTATTCAGTCTGTACAGCTATCCATGAGGACTTCAGACACACATTTCTTCCCCATCTTACCAGATTTCCTCTCAGGAGAATATTTTTCTAAAAAGCTCCCTAGGAGGATCCTCATAGATAGGTTTGTACCCCATTTCCTTCCTCAGGCTTTATCACGGCAAGGAAAGACATAACCTCGAGTATAGAAGCCAAACGATTTTCCTGGAGAGAAGGGATTTAAAATTTTTTAATTTGTGACTCCCTAAACATTTTCCACAGAGGCTGACTTCACGAGAACTGTTCCTTGTATCTAGGAACCTAATTTTATCAATCACATTTCAAGAACTCATTGAAAGTAGCTCATATACCCCTTAACTAAAAGACTCTGCTCTACAATAAACAAATATGTAATAAAGATATACACAGGAGAGAGTATCTAGTAAAAGGCTACTCTTTCTTCTTTTGCTCTACTCAGCATAACATCTGCCAAGAGCAGCTAGGTCTAAAAGTTTGTAACTACAAGGCCAGCTCTTATCTTCAGAAAAGTCTGTGCTGTATGGTTTTGTCAGAAAGTCCTTCTGATGTTCCTACAGCAGAGATGTATTCTGGAGCTTATTTACTTTTCATTGTCATCTTCTCATAAGTATTACCAAATATTGTATTATTTAGACCTTTGTATTTTTACAGCTGTATTTTAGAGAAGCCATTTTACAGATAGCTTCTCTATCAGTCTCTGAGCTAAAAGCTGATAAAAATAGTGCTGGTGCCTAAGCTCAGGTCAATATTTAGAACTTCTGCCAGCAAAGTTGACAAAAAGTGTGATTTATTTATATTTCTATATCAGAAATGTAGATGCATTAATACTGGAAAATAAACCTTTCATTAATATACCTTTCATTCATGGAATTATTATGACTTGTACTTGAAAAATCACTATCCCTCTTTGTCATGTTTTGCATCTCTTACAGAAAAGTTTCCAGATGTAAGAAATCCAGCCAGTTGTGACAAACTTAGACAAGACATGTGTTTACCGGATCACTCTTGGTGATGTATGTTTACCTCTTTTAGCATAGGAGCACCAAGAGCTATCATGATTATCTTAAGGATGTAGGCAGAACATGGATGAGGTTATTTGTGGGTTTTTTTTAAATAAACAGCTTTCTGCAGTTAGAGTTTGAGTTCATACAAAAAGTAGACATAACAAAATTCTAAGACTGCTTCTTTTTTCCTACCTTCATAAAAGTATAGGAAATGGTGTGAACAGATGCATTTTGATGTCATTGCCAAACAAATTTTTACATCAGTATGCTTCAGACAGTATGCCTGGCTGATTGTTTGAATCAGGCTGCTGGCACATTGTATGCCAACACAAAGTATGATAGATTTTGGCTGGTAGTGCTTAAACACCATATGTGGGGAAGGGAGGGGAGGAGGTAGCCAACCTCAGCAAGACGGAGAGATGGAGAAAGAGCTAGCAGTGATATCAACAGTCCCCAGGTGTCCCCAGGTCACTAAAAATAAAGATCTGCACTGTAGCTCATATTATCCCTCATAACCTGGAAGATTCCACCATGCTCCCATGGAGGAGCCAGATTTACCTGGACTCCAGACTGGCCTTGTTTGAAAATCCCAGAGAAATCCCTCTGTGTATCAGCCCCATGTGCACTGACCGCAGAAGCCCCGTTTCAGCCAGCGGCTGGATTAACAGCTATGGAGATGACACACTGGCTCTCCTGCTGTGCCCCTGGGACGGGTGATCTTGCGGAAGCCACAGTCGGATCAAGCAGTCATAGCTTCTCCTTCCACAGACCTGCATTTGGTTTATTGCAGACCACTGTTATACCTTGAAAAAGACCTAAAGCAACAGGCATGGTGATATGTAAACAGTCGTGTAGCTGTTCCACAATATAAAGCTTCACTAGTATGACTGTGACTCCATATTTCTGTAATTTGCCAGGAACACATTGTTTCTTTCATTTCACAACTCCATTGATTTCCTTGACAGCCACTTGAGAAGTACAAACCTAAGACACATGTATATGTACTCCGTTTTCTTTTGACTGTCAGTTAAACACTGAGCACCCTACAGGCATGTGGTAGCCAGAGGAGCTCTGTCGAAATAGCCTCTTTTTGAAAAAAAAAAAAAAAAATCTGTCTTATGGAAATGCTTAATTACATCTGCAGATGACACAATATCATTAGCAGCATCTTAGATACCAAGTATGGGGTGGGAAAAAAAGCTTTCTCACTGACAAAAAAAGTCTTGTCTCACTGACAAAAAGCTATAGTATGAATATATTTAATTATAACATACTTGTATAGCATTCAAACTGTTGGTAACCCTCCTAATTTTCCTTCCTTCATTCAGGACTTCAGTGTTTACACTTAGTGTGTAAAATCTTAGAATTCTTTTGAATTCTTCCACCAAATTAAATCTACTGTTTTGAATTTTTTTTAAAGCATCATTAAAAATGCTGCAGGTTTTCTTTCAAAAGCCAATTTAAACCAACCCCTCAAAATTACTTTCTAAGCATTGTAATGATGTTCATTTAAAGCAATTACAGCTTCAATTAACAGCAATTCCATCTGAGAAGTTTTCATGCTTGAAAAAAAGTGAAATTTCCTTTTATTTCAAAAAGAAACATCTGAGTACACTGTAAACAAAATAAACATTTGAGATTACCCACTTGAATGCTGAGGATGGAATAGTTGAACTTTGACCCTTCCCCTATAACACATCAATGTTAATACAACGCGAGTCAGATCTGTACATTTTTTTCTTATAAGACTCCAAATAAATGGGATATTCAAGAAAAGCTTCCCATTCTCCATTAAGGTGACAGAATGGAGTTTGGAGATAAATTCATGGAAATAGGGTGCTGTTATGCAGCCAAAAAATGCATCTGGTATGCCTGAAGCAAAATAATCATCATTACAGGAGACCTCTACAACCTGAACTCAAAGGCCACCAGGCTGTCAAGAATGACAGCAACTTGTAATGACGTGAATGTCATTTACCACTTCTTCTGTAGGTAACCCAGCTGCCAGGCAAACAAGTTAACTTATCTCAGGTATGAGCATCTTCATAATGAAGTTTTATTATTAGAATCATAGAATCACAGAATCATTCAGGTTGGAAAAGACCCTTGGGATCATCAAGTCCAACCATCAACCCTACTCTATAAAGTTCTCCCCTACACTATATCCCCCAACACCACATCTAAACGGCTCTTAAACACAGCCAGGGATGGTGACTCAAC
>JAOXNO010000024.1:37026904-37084242 GCA_028565335.1 Limnodromus scolopaceus
CAAGTAGTTGTAGAGAGTGATGAGGTCTCCCCTCAGCCTCCTCTTCCTCAAACTAAACAGTCCCAGCTCCTTCAATTTCTCTTCACAAGATTTATTCTCCAGGCCCTTCACTAGTTTCATTGCCCTCCTCTGCACTCACTTCAGCACCTATTCATTTGCCACTGTTTCTGTAGAGCATCTTTGATAAAAGCGTCCAACATGATCACATTTATTTAATGTCTTACCTCTCCTTCCCCTCACATTTGATCCAGTGATAGGGACAAAAGCAGTCTCTCAGCTCATTTAAATTTTCCTAACTAATATCCCTCACTCCCCATGAGCCTTGGCTCAGACCTGAAGGGTTTCTAAATTATCTCCTCTCCAATGAACAAGGAGAACATTTTAGACTCCAGGATCAGATATGTTTCAATTATTATGGCAAAGGTCATTGCTACATGCACTACAGCAATGCAGAAAATACCATGCTGGGGTAGCCTTGTATCCTGTCTTTGAAAGTGACATGTAATTTAGTTCAGAGGAAGGGGGGAATAATTTTACCATTAAGAAAAAATGAAAGAACAGAACATCAGGAAATAGATTTTTCTCTTGCTCCCAGTCAAGCCCTTACAAAAACATTGGATCAAACACGTAGGTCTTCTACCAGACATCTGTTGGCAAATTAATGAGAAAGAGTTCCTAATGTACACCTACTGGCTAACATTTTGACATTCACACAAACGTGGCAAGTGACAAAAAACTTAGGTGGGTACATACCTTCATTTTTTTCACTCAGCTGAAGATATTACACATTTTCTACAAAATATGTGCTCTGCAGGACTGATTCTGATCTAGTGTAAATCAATGTGGCTTGAATTAGGTCAATGCAGCTGTGCTAGATTACACTGGTCTCAGATCTGGAGAACTGACTCTTTTACTAGATGGTAGAATATCCCATTCTGGGAAGATTCATGAGCCATTGATTCATAATTTTTTATGTCTACTTTCCTAAAGAGAAGCAACAAATTCATTTTCTCTATTTTATGGTAGGGAACTATTACATTCATGATTTTTCAAAGCTGCTGTATTTCTCTTTCACCAGTCCAATCCAGCACATCAAAATTTGCAGGTCAGTGTATATTTAGGGTCACAAACATTCTTTTATAATCTCTTTAACTGCCCTTTGGTCCTGGCTTCTCTAACTGTTGTCCTTAATTTTTCTGATTTCTGTGTAAGGATTGCTGATTATCTCATCTCTTGTATATTGAAAACTGAGGAAAAATAACTACTCTGAATTTCTCACACTTGAGAGTTCTTACATATTTACCGTTTTAATCTCATGGAACCGTCATCATTTCTTCTAAAGTTTATGTAACTGTTTTTGCAGAAAATTTCATTTTTCCTGACTTGTTCCTGAACGTCTTCATTTTAATTCTATTTTGTTTTGTTCCTCTTGTTTCAAAGCCAAAGCCTACATTAGTAAACTTACCCTACTCCTATTTATCTTCCTTCTTTCTTGATTTCTTGATTTTGGTTTTTTGGGTTGTTTTATTTTTTTTTTTTAATCAAGCTTCCTTTCACCTTCACAAGATTTCTAAATATTTCTTCTATATTTTAATAATAATAAAAAAATAAATCTTAATTGTTTCTGTAACCTGTGTCCAATAAGAAGGTAAGGTGAGGTGGAGGGAAATTAAACTTTCCTATTCTTATTCTAGCATCTTTCAAGTCAATGTCACCAGGCAGTATAAATATTTTAAGAATAATTTTGAAACATGCTGATCCTAGAAATATATTTTTCACCTTGCTATAGTGACTATATTTTAGATTGTGGCTACCTTTTGCATGTCTTCAGGGAACAAAATGAACATGTGATTCATATTTTTTTAGTGATTTTCATATTAAGTTCCTATGGGCATTTCTTATTTACATAGGGATTTCTACAGATCTTCAAAAGAAATTCTCTTTTCCCATTTTGTAGCTGGTATCGTAGTAAAAGCACCCAACAAGACAGCCAACTGGAATCATCTATAGAGAAATCTGACACTAGGTGTATTTATAAATATTGTTGCTCAAATTTAAAACAAACAAACAAACAAACAAAGATTTTCCACATAGGAAAACTGTTGGTGGTGGTGGTTTTTTTACCTGGCCTTTTTTTTCCTTCGTCCCATAATCTTGGAATCTCACAGACTTCTTTGGAGTCAGCCCGCTCCCCTGCCTTCTACTGAATCGGTATCCAAGCAGCTTATTCACAGGCTAGAGCAGTAGATGGACAGCCCCAAGTCCTACCAACTGCCAAACTGATGAGCCTGGTTGGCCACAGTAAAGTCACTTTGAGAACTGAGGAGCCAACCTGCCCAAGAAATAGGGTCTCACTTAAGGACCAGGGCAATTAAGCAGCCTATCTAATGAGCCATTTGGGCATACGGACATCCCAAGGATCAGAGGAGTCCAGAGGTATGGGCATGGTAAGACAGGAAAATTGGATACAGTTGTCCTATACCCCTGGGTAGGCTGAGAGCCAGACTGGCAGAGAAAGAGCAGGCAAATGGAAAACAAAACAACAAAAAACCTAGGAAGCAGCATCACTGGCACCATCTCCCCTGACCATTGACAGGTCCATCAAAACATCATTCTTTGGTATACAAATATTCTGTGCGAAAACTGTCTTTGAGCTCAAAACTTTGTGTTACAAATAGCCGAAAATTATAGTTCTGCTTTGTTCTTAATGCAGTGTTGAGGAACCTTCTGGATGGATATAATTGTATGTATCAGTATATGTTTCCAAAGGATAAAAGCAAAAAGAGATGCAAATATTCTTCACAGTTTGATTAAGCAGTCATGAAAGATGAGGTAGTTCAAAAAGGAACTCAGGAGTTCCACACACCAGCGGAAAAATCAGTTAAAAATCTTCCCACCCACTTCAGTGTGCATCTCCCTGCAATGAGCATGTACCTCACAGCTGATAATTTACATGCTCATAAAAACTGTGAAACTGCAGAGACCAGTGAATACCATAGTGAATCATAATCAATTCATGCCTTAAGAACAACAGAGAAAACCCTCCAAATCAATATGGAACTTCACAGCAAAGCTTTGCTGGGACTAAGTCAGGCTGATATATATGAAGAGTTAAATTTATACTATCAGCTCTTGCCTAGAGAAGGAAGAATCATAGATAAGCTGCATTTTGGACTTGACGTAATAAGGGAAGTTGTAAATAAAGCACAAGATCCTACCCACTTAGTAGAGCAGGAATGCTCAAGAAATTTCCCTTGTGCACTTGAGCTGTGTCTCAGAGACAGCTTCAGCGCTGAGACAAGGCGTCTTTTTCAAAGCACTTTCTTTCTGAAAAAGTAGAGTCTGAGTAGAATACAGTGAGCCATGTTAAAGTCTCAGTAGGTCTATAATCACATTCCAGTTCACTTATTTCCCTCACCCGCAAGGCTTCAACTTATCTGAGAGGTCAAATAACTAGTGGCTAAACTTTTCAGAAATAACCAAGACTCGTTTCTGGATTTTCACTTGAAATAATTCAACAGGGCCTGCTGTGGTACTGACCATAATCCAAGTTTCTTTGGAGTGCCTCAAATATGAAAACTCAAAAAAACCTGGAGATGCATAATTGAATAATTAATTGTGGAAAAAACAAACCTTGTGACTGAAAAGGCAAGAATTACCATGTGTGTACCACCCTCGTTGACTATGGACCAGATCTTCAGTGTAGCTTAGTTCATTTAGTGTCTTTGTCTCCATGGAAAGCACCCCAGACTTTTGTTAGCCGCCTGTAAAACAAAGAACAGCTGCAGCTCAGGCTGCACAATCATCCATGCAGCTAAGAACCGGAAAATGTACCTGTATTTCCAGGACAGTGCATTCTAATGCCTCAGGACTCATGCACACCCAAGCACTTCAGTCTCCCAATTAGCCTCTGCATATGAAAGCTAATTTCCAAAATGTTTTCACTTAAGGACTTACTTAGCAAATAGATGTCCTTTTACTGATTTTACCTTCAGCTCTAATTCTCTAATCTGGGGTTTCTTGCAGTCTGTGCTCAGAAATAGTCACCAAGATGACAGACATTTTGATATCTTCTATTTTCTACTGTCTAATAGCTTCCTCAGGGCCTAGAACAGTTAACTGAGTGGACTTAAAGATTTAGGAGCCCTTGCATGAATGGGCACAACATATGTGAGAAGAGTTTCTATAGGGCACATGCAAATCACAGAGGTTTAAACTTGTTCTTACAGAACCTGACTTGTTCTGACAGAAATCTATATGGGCATAATGATAGAGACCTCATATATAAATACCATAAACAAAGAAGAAGCAACCTTGAGCTATCTCCCAATATGTCCATAAGTGGGGGCAGGCAAATCTGTGACTGAAGCTCAAACAGCATGTGCCCAGGGTCTTCAAGAAGGCAGTTATCGTGTTCTCAGTGAATGACCTGTGTAAAGACACACCACTTAATTTTTATTTTTAAATAGGGCCACAGTAAGTATTGTTCACGCAACCTTTTAGTCCCTCAGTTTACTGTAATTGCTGTATTACATTCCTAATAGGGTTACCCACATGTCATTGCAGCTGTGTGTAGAAGAGAGTGGATTTGCAAACATAAAACTGAAGGACGATGAATTCTCTGAACAAAAAATTGAGGCCAGTGAGAGTTTTAATCGCTGGTTGCAATCAGCAAAAAAGAAAGAATCCATCTGAAACACAATAGGAGAAAAGAACCAGACAAAAAGAAAACATGAAGGAAAACAAAATAAGAATGAAACAACTATTGTAGGCACATTAAACCTTAGTCATGATAGACACAATACCTATGTTACCTCAGAAGTTCTTCAAGAAATGTTGTCTTCCAAGGTGTTGTAACACCACCTCATACACTGACAGTCAGTAGAGACCTGTGAAGTGGTACACTTCCCTTCCATTCTGCACAGTACAGGCTTTGCCCTGACCTCAAGAAGTCACCTTGATGCTGGACCCCAGAAAATACATCTTCATTCCAGGACAATTAAAAGCAGTTAGGAAGTGATGAATAGCTTAGAGCAGGCAAGATGTGATTTAACCTGGAATTTTACTCCTAACAGCTTTCATAAAGGGATGCAGTTCCACAGAAAAATACTTTAGTAGCAAACTCATTAAGAATTAACATTTTATACCAGCCTAATGTCAAACCACTGCTGAGGCTAACATGATATGCAATTGGTTTTTAATTGTGTGCTCTTAAGCACAATTGTTAAGGTTTTTTTTCTGAACCTCAGTACACCTAACTCATTTATTATTATGACTCATATTTTTGATCTTTTACAGACAATCTTGCTCTTTATACATAAACATGATTACTTTTTAAAAGAAGACTATTTTCCTAAACTTTTTCATTTCTCCTGACCATGACACAAGTGGTCCACTTCACCATTCAGTGGGGAGAAATGCACCATCACAACTCAAGTCAAAATAATCGAGATGTTTCATAAGCCGTAGTCGCTACTTGCATTGCTGGAGCAATCTGCAGAGTTTTGACTCCTAATTAAAGTAATCCAGACTCAAATTTCTATGTACTGTACACACGTGTGGTGAAAAACAGTCTCTTTAAATGGATTTATGGATGAAATTTGCAGAGTATCTGTGACCTACATCCATTAGCTGGGTAAAGCATCATAATTTTCTAAAGATGAAAGAGTTTTCTCTACCTTTTCTCCTGAAGTTTTCACACTTGGTATAAAACAATTAAAGACGATGGAGTGAGAAAGGAGGGAAAGGTTGCATAAGCAAGGTTCAGGCCTCTGCCTCCCAGATGACTCACAAAGCTGAAAAATCATCTGCTCTCTTGCACCCAGTGAATATTTAATACTGTTATGTGAAGTGAAAGAACTTCATTTTAAAACTTGACCTCAGAGCACTCTGCTGAGAATTGATCCCCCTCAAAAAAATGAAAGACCTAAAACCGACACTTCAAAACACTGAATAAAGGCCCTAACCATGGTGCTAAGGGAAAAAAGGAGAAAGTGACCACCACCCAAGTTTTTCAGAAAATTGTTGTAGGCACCTGCCTCCTTTAGCAGGCTCTGGGGAAGGAATCTGAGTAGATGGAGAATGGGTTTTAGGACACATGTTGGTCCTCGGTATTTCATTGTCAGATGGAATAGGCACCTTCCTACTCAAAGATCTAATTTAGGCAAGCTCTCAATAAACATGCTTGTGGTATTCCAAGTCATTTAATCTTCTGTATACCTACTGCAGGCCTCCCTGCCGTGGATCTCAGCTTCCTCAGCTCAGTGAATAAAGGTTCTCTGACACTCAACATTGATATATTTAAGCCATAATGTAGATCTCAGCCTTTGAGTTTAAATCACAGCTTCCAAAGCAAATTTGGCATTATAAGGTTAATCCTCCCTGAAAGCAGCTTTTCAGAAAAGGACCTGAGGGTCTCAGTGGACAAAAAGCTGACCATGTGCCAGCAATGTGTGTCCTTGCAGCAAAGGAGGCCAGCAGCATCCTGGACTGCGTCAGGATGAGCATTGCCAGCAGGCTAAGGGAGGTGATCTTTCCACTCTACTCATCCCTGGTGAGACACACCTGGAGTGCTGGGTCCAGTTCCGTACTCCCCACCCTAAGAAAGGGCCTGTATAGGGCCTGCATAGCAGTAGTTACTTGTTTCAAAGCAAGCTCCAATCTCCATTTTGCCAACAGGTAATAAAACCTACATTTTTTCAATTCTACTTAGCAAGTGTTAAAGAAGGATGAAAACTGGATTATGTTGTTCTGCAAACAGAAGGGTGCTTTTCTCTCAGGCTAGACTTTATAATTCTATTTAAAAAAAAAAAAAAGCTTTCCTCAAAAAAGAAAATGTAGGTAAGTCCAAAGCAATAAAAATATCCCTCCTAACACACCAAAACTGCATTAACTTAATGATTTGCTAAGAAGTCCGAAAATCTCTGTTGTATCACTGAAAAGGACAGTTTTCCATAAAAATGTCCCCAGTTCCAACTGACATATCTTATATGAGGTCTATCAGATAAAATGAATCCTTGTCCACAGTTCAAATTGCTTTTAAATAAGTCCAAAAGCATTGGGACATAAATGACAAGTCAAATCTCAATGACACTGAAGGGAAATTACTATTATACATTTATTTTGACTGCAGTTACTATTTCTTATTTTACTGCGACCTGAATCCAATGTTGACCTTTATCTATGGTTAGACGTTACAGATATTTATTTAAAAGTAAATTATTACAAGGCTTACTGTAACAGTCTAAGCAACTGTGTTCCTGCTGACATAAATAAAGTTACTTGGGCATAAATGTTTGCAAGTTTAAAAAGAGTTTACATTTTCTCTTCTGCCTCTTTTTCACCTCCCTTGCCTTAGCTGACTGTGCCAAGTCTGTGCAGGAGAGAACAATAACCACAGAATCTAATTATGATTTTATAGGTCAAGATATCTGTCTACTGAACATCAAGTTTGTCATTCCTTGAGTCGGCTGATAAAGGACATGAAAAGACATGGCTTTCTTATAAACCATTTTTAGGAATATCTAAGAGACGAGGTTTGTCTTCTGAAATTTTGAAAAAGAGATTTTTAAAATAGTAGTCTCAAGTGCTTTCAATAAATCATTCACTAATACCTGATAGGAGCAGATCCAGCCATTCAGGATGCTTTATGCCTGCTTCTAAGCAGGCAATATGATTATCATTAAAAACACCAAAAAAAGAAGGCACAGAAAAGATCTTTTTATGTTCCCTTGCCTTTAGAACAGACAGAAGCTGGACTTAAGGATATCTAACAGCTTATACAAGAGGACTGCAAACCATTTTCTTGTATATTTTTTACAAATTGCAAAAAGCAGTATCTGAGTCAGAAGAATACAGACTAATTTCCATTCATGTGACAGCCTTACATAAATAAATAACAGCAGTGCACCAGCCACAAATACTCTCATTGTTGATGACATTCTGAATGTTGCTAGCTAATTAGCAAGCAGTATCCAAAGTTGTTTATAAAGAACAAGCTGTGAAAACCCTCAAGAAAGTGGACTTTTTAGTGAAGTGCCAGTATGGCATGTTAATAGTACTGTAATAAAACCACACACAAACTGCTGGATTAATGGATATTAAAGCTCCTGCAAGAGTTATGAAATACTCTTGTACGTAATAATAATCTTGTACAATAGTTAGAACATATAAAATGCTACCATTGCACCATTCTTTACATTAAAGGTTTTATCAGGAGAGCTAATAAGCTGGAGGTGACAAAAAGCAGCTTCAGGTCCACAGATACATCAGAAAATACATATACTTTCTTATATATAAAAAGAAGAAAAAGCCCAGTCTATCTGAAAAAATAAGGAAGCCAAATGTTTTTGTTTGCCTAAAAAAATCTGAGCATCTAAAGAAGTATCGCTTCTCTCAAGCACAAATGTTTTTAGAAATGTCAGTAGAGGTCCACGAGTAAAGTGAGAGAGGCCACAGATGCAGCAGACACTGCAAGTTTGTTTTATTTTCCTCCCTCCCTAGTCATTTCACAGACAAAATGGGCATCATCAGAATGCCACAGCCAGCAGTAGCAGCAGTTCCTTTTTTATTGGTCAGATATAAAGTGATCATAAAAAGCCAAACGGTCAAGCTTTTAACCCACACTCACCTTCCGGCCTTAAAATCTCTCCACGTTCCACAAGTTCGGCCAAACGACGCTTGCTACAATCTAGTCTAATGTTCTGAGGACTTGTTTACAGCAAAGCACACAAATACGGTTCTACCAGACACAATACGTTGGGTAGTATTCCTCTGCTTATTCGGCCTTCCAATCTTAGGCATATTCCTACTAGCACTTGCAGATCTCTAATATTCTTTTGAGACTTGTAAAACACTGAATGAACCGGTTGCATACAGTTTCCTCAGTGAAGATCCTTTCAGCAATGCTGATGACAACACTTTGTCAAGTAGCAGATGACACACGCTATTTCGGTATAGCTATTTTGCACTGAGTGGATCCCACTGTGCTCCTACTGAGTCCTCATAACAATAATATGAGGTAACAACAAAATAATAATAATAACAACAATAATAATCACAGAAATATTAAATAAAAGCACCATGGGCTTAAGCATAAATGACCAAAACTTGTTATCAAATTAAGACAATTTGAGTTTACTCAGAAGCCCAGATTGGGTCAGAATAAGTTATGGTAAAGTTTGATGACACCCAGGCACTCTGGGTTCTCCAGAACAAGGGAGACATGGACATACTGAAGAGGTCAGTTAAAGGGTACTAAAATGATTAAGGGACTGAGGCATCTCTCCTGTGAGAAAAGGCTGAGAGAGCTGGGACTGTTCACCACGGAGAACAGAAGGCTCAGGGGGGGATCTCATTAATATTTCAAAATACCTGAAGGAAGGGTGTAAAAAAGATAGAGCCAGGCTATTTCCAGTGGTGTCCAGTGACAGGACATCACTCGTCTTTTGTGACATATTCATTTTCTCTTCTTTTGTTAGCATCAAGTATGCCCTCCACTTAGTTGAGGGTAATAGGAAGTCAAAACAGCAGTTTTCTGTGTGAGAATAACTGGGGTTTGGAGGTCCCGAGATGAGAGAGATGGGAATTCAAATATTTCTCCTAGCCATTTTTTATCAATTCTAACAAGTCATGAGAAAATCTTCTAATCCACCCACCCTCCCCTTAGAATCGAATTGATCCCTGCTGCTGTTCAAATAACACCAATATTGACTGGAACGCAAAACCTGTTTCTAAGTTAGCCACCCCAACTCCTCTTATAATCACTGGAGTGAAACAAGCACTTTTGGATTCAATTTCATCCTGAAAAGGTTGTCTAAAATAAGTCAGGTGAATTTTATCCTAAGACTAGCCATTTCTTTCCACAACACTTGAAGAGAGCTGATGGCAGCTGATATAGGTAGACACCTACAAGATGACCATCAGACTCTGATGCTGATTTTTACAGAGAGACAGTCATAGTCTCAATGCAAGGGCTGCAGATGAAGTAGATTTTCATTGCCATTTGGAATTCTACTTTTATTGACAGGCCTCTATGTTGACATCACTAAGAATTAGGCACCTCAGCAGGAGCACACCTCTAGCCTTTAATACCCAAGTAGACATCCAGAAGGGGCAGAATGGGAAAAGCAGTAGTGACAGCTGCCCCTCCTTGATTAGTCTGCTAGAGGACATCTTTTATCTGTCAGGGAGGGACTCCACTAGCGCTAACACTGCAGCACTTTTAGTTATGAGGAGCTGATGCAATGGTAGACCCTGAAAATCCCTTGTTAAACCATTAACTGTGTCTCTTGCAGGTACTATGATCAGTAGCCTGTCATCATCCTCCAACAGCTGTCTCACATTTTCAGTAGATTTTCATACCAGGAAGTGGTGGGGCAGTATTGGGTACTGGTACTCCTGCTGTCCTGTAGGACCACAGACCACGGCGGGAGAAAAGCATTGCTTAAAGTCACATGGATAAAGGTTCATCACCTGGGCACTCATCATGCCACACTAATTTACAGAATCGCTTTAAAACTGGTAACAAAACAGCCCCTGTTGTTGTGTGGCAAGCTAATTCTGGCCCAAAACTCTTAATTTTCTTCTTGACTATGATCTCCATGGGGACAAGGGTCATAAGACACATGTGCATTTGAGTACCACTGTGAAATACACAGGTTTGAGGATACTTCCTTCCTCCCATTACTTGGCTTGTCAGGCTTTCTGGGCACTGATATTCTTGGAAAAGATAGAGCACTGGCTCAGAAAAGTTATTTCAGTGCCCTCTGGTATAGTAAAACAAATAAAAATGCCTTCACCACATCCCAGAGGCACTCAGCCCTGCCAAGCACAGAGAGGAGCAACCTGAATTTTTACTGAAAGGCAGTCCGTTGGCTCTGGCTGACTCGAAGGCAGCCTGGTCTCCAAAATCAAACTACCCTTCTGGGGACTGCTGTGAAAAGAGAGAGATGGCAAAGCAGAACAAGTGGAAATAGCCCTTTCAGGTCTCCTGACATCACACTATAGGCCCCTGCTAAGTAAATTTGCTTTGGAAACAGAAATCTTTTTGACAGTCCAAGTATACCTCCACATATTTAAAATAAATACACTTTGAGATCTCTTTATTTTTTCTCTCCTGTATACAGAACTACTCCCTACCAAGGAAACAATGTCTGCAGTATTCCAAAAGCCACTGATTTGTCTAATTATCTTCAATTCGTATGTGTTTGTCAAAGGCTTACAAAAACATGTGCCATTCAAAGACATTAAGGAAAGACACCATTTCAATTATTTGAAGGATCATAGGAACTGTATCATAGTCATTTCAAAGGAACAGAGAACAAAATAATAGTGTTGGGATGTGGGGGTGGGTAGCTTTTTATTCACCCCTTCTCTTTACATGGCAATAACCAAGATAAGATCAAAAATACAAAATCCTTCCCTCCTCAACACATCAATAAACATGTCACATAAATAATTTTTGCAATGTGTACCGGTCATGTTCAGGTCTGTAATAACTTCCATTTTATTTAACTTTTTCTAAGCAGGAAATATCTGCTTTTTTCACATATTGGAGTTTTATGTATTAAGTCCCCAGGAAAATGAAGATCTAAGCCCTACCAAAGCCAACAAGAAAAGCTCCATAGAGCTGTGTGAAGGCCAGGAGTTCAAACCAAATCTTTGTATTCCAGATAAATCTTCAAGGTTGCAAACCTCCCCTGATCTCATGAAGACCCACAGCCACAGTCTCTCATTCTTATCAGTTATCTTTCAAATTATTTATGCTAAAAAATACTCAAAGCTGCCTCAATTCAGTATTTAAATAGTCTTTCTGCAGGTAAATGCAACATGAATCTGGATCCAAAGCAGAATCTGTGCTCAGTGGTAGTTTCTGCTTTTCATCATTTTATTATGCACTGAAAAACATACATACTATCTCTCCAAAATAAACATATCAGACAGTGGTGTGCAACTCAGAAAAGGATGCTTCTTTGCATGAAACTTTCTGTGGTGCAAGGTGTTGTTGTAATAACATTATCTTCTTTTTGTTTGAGTCTGAAAGTTTGATGTACTGGCTCACCTTATACCGTCTCTTGACCTATCCCCACTTGTTCCCCACTTTCCTTCCTCAGATAGCACTCTGCTTTATAAAGGTGTGTAAAAGCAACCCAGTCCTACTGACACAAAATGTGCAGGTTTATGTGTTATGCCAGCAAGCCTGTGTGGCTTCATTGTCCCTCCAAACATGAGCCAGCCACCTCCTTTTCTGTGCACTCCTTTTATGAAAGTAAGCATTCTGAAAAATGAAACATACAGCATTGCTTTGAATTAAATGTGTCACAGTATGTTTTAAAAGCTAACCTAAATTGGACAGTGCTTTCCCTGTGGCATGTAGTAGGAATACGTTTGTTTTTACTTAATTAGGAAATCACTTCCGCATTTGCCCTTATATGTTGCTTTTAGCATACTACAATTTCTTTCCCCATGAGAGCTTTTAATGTTCCCAAATGGTCAGGAAATAAAATGGAATGTTCAAAGATTTTGCCATCTGGTGCATACAGATATCACACTTGTGATGCTGAGGTTTGGTTGCCAGCTCCAAATGCGTAGCAAATGATTGAAAGTCTCTACTCTGGCCGTGCAGGAGATGAGGAAAAAAGGCTCAGTGTGCAATGTGACAGATGTGAGTGTTTGGAAATGTGAACTTCAAAGCTTATGTAGGGAGATATAGCAAGCACCGTGGACACACAGAATATTCAGAAAGTCTTTTGGATCAATACTATAAACATTACGCACATGTGTGTTCCTGTTTCCCTGACGCAAAAACACGGGAATACCAAACAAATCTGGGGAAAGACTCACTCTCCAGAGAAAATTTGTTTATACTGGCTTACTCTGGTACCAACCAAGGAGGCAAAGGATGAAAGAAACATCTCTGCTCAAAGCATGTATACAAAGCCAAAAACTGGAAATCTGACAAACTGGCACCTGCACTTCCCAGGATTCCACACAACCAGTAGTCAATGCCTGATTAACCCAGAGGGTATGACAACTGTTTGCGAGGTTTTACTTTCTAATATTTGATCTGTAATGCTTTGTCCTAGAGCATGAAAACGCTGCTTTTGAAACCTAGTTTTACAGTCCCTAGTTCACTCCCTTCTCGCCCCAAGAGGAAATATTCTGCATGCAGAACTAAAGCCAATGCTGTATTTGGAGATGTCCCGTTTTCCTTGACTTAGCTACTAACGTTCCTCCATCTATCGTAGCTCTGATCCTCATGGAGTCTTTGTGTTCTCCATGATTACACTTTAAACAAATAACCTAACATTCCCAGATTCTGATGCGTGTGTCACAGCAATACAATAAGTCTTGGTGTAAAGCTTATAAGACCATTACCAGTGAAACATACAAACATCTTTTTTTTGGAAAGGATCATCAGCTTCCCCATCAGCTTTCTCTCAAGAAGTTTTTAGCCACAAAAACATCTTTTTTCCACTTGCTTGTTCACATGAAACAGCAGAATAAACTCAGTGGATGATATTTAAGTGACAACTTTAAGGTGCCAATGCAGCTCATACTCTTTTATCTTTCTATGATCCCTCCTGGATAGATTTGACCATCTGTCATTTTTATTGAAATCCACAATTAAATTGACTTTATTAAACATATTTATGTGAATAACCCTTTTTTCTCTTCTACTCTTCTGTCCTCATTTTCTCTGTTGGTCCAATTTTGCAAAACTATTCTTTTGGATTAAGAGCTTTTTATCATAGTTATATAGACACTGTAATTTGAAAGGCCAGCAAATTCCCTTTGTTCACTGTATAATGTTTGCTGCTAAGGAATTATGCATTATTAATATAATAAGAATAGACAAACATGACACTGCAGGAAAATTGGCACACATTCAAGTAAAATACACAACAAAAAGGTTGTCCTTTACAGAAGAGTATTTAGGCTACTAAAGGGCACTTGCAGAGTTGAGCTGCCAGCCAAGTGCCCAAGGACTTGTCTGCTCTCAGTCCAGCATGTTCAGAAACTAAATCCCACTGCTCTATGCCACTGGTCTCCTCAGAAAATGCTGTGACTGCCCAGAGGTCATCACTGTCAATTGTCTGTCTTTGTCTTTTATCCACTCCTGGAAATGGTTTAGCTGCAAGTGATGGGCAAGACATTTTTCCAGCCAATACATAACCTTCTCTCCTCATCATTTCCATCACAGTTTAAATGCTCTCTTTTCTGCTACTGCTATTTTTCCTGGAGTCTTTACACTAGTGTCTTCCCATCAAAGAAAGCTATCAGGGATATGAGTGTATATAAGTACCTCAATGAATTAAGGTTATTGCACTCTGCTCTAACTAAAAATAATTTTTAAAAATTGCATTAGGAGACGTTCAGAAAATTCTGTGATATTCACAGACTTCATGTGATTGCAAAGGTAGGTAAGAAAAAAAGAGGAAATTACACTGGAAAGATTTTGTCTGATTTCTTTGCCAAAGCAGGCAATTCCCTCAGGATGCCCTGAAGATTTTTTATACACTTAATAAATCCCCACCCATCAATGTTTGTGTGTGTTTCAATATGGTTAGTGAAACTGTAGTGTCAATCTTCCACAGAAAATAAATAGATTACACAGAAACTCTGGTGCCAAATAAATGACGGATGGTTAATCTACATATTATATGAAATATGCAAATACTTTTTCTCTACAAGAACTAGCTCATTGCATGAATCCTTCCATTCCCTTGTTTTATACATCCTCAACATCTTGTTACAGAGGTGTTTGAACATGCTTAACTTTAATGGCATGAGAAGTTCTCTTGAAAGTTTATATTTTTCAAATTATGTGTCTGTGCTGATCTGAGGATCTTGGCAGGGGCCAGAATGACAAAGGAATTTGGGTTTTTTTGTGGAGGACATTCTTTTCAAATGGCTTTTGTCTTGTTTTTACAGCATCCTTTAAGCCATGATATTGTAACACAATATCAGATAAGCTGTGGAAACAAAGATTTCATATTACAGTATGCCCTCATACTGCCTGTTATGATGGGATTTTAAGTCAAATGGTTTGTCTAGAAACAACTGGATGATGACAAAAATGATAATGCAACTAATGGCAAAGAGGACAGTGATGATGTGATAATTTCCATTGACCTTTACAGATAATGTATATCTACAAAATAGCACTGTAAATCTTATACTTTCAACAACTTTATCTACAGCTGAAATAAATCAAAATGAATATAACTCTTTTTTTAATTATGCAAATACCAAAGTCTTTCTATCGACACATAAAGAAAAAACCTGATTTAATTAGCCCTTGATGATGACAGTTAGATAAGTCAGGGAATCAAGAAGGTAAATTTTTTCTATCAAGGCATATTTTAATTGCAGACTGACTACTTGCAAAGCTACCTGTTTCGCATTTTTGCAAATGATACCTTAGAAAAGGTCCCTCAGTTTTGCAGTTCATTTTTGCACAGTCCCTTATTAGGCTTTAGTACTGCAGAGACCTACCTCACTTCCTTCAGTAGTCTGCAAAGAGAAAGCTTCTGCAATGCTTTTCCACTTTCTTTGACTAGTTACATAACTTGAGGGAGGTGGTGATCATAAAAAAAGTTTGTTTTTCTTCCCAGTTGTTTCTGTATCACAATATTTTGCAGAGGGGGATTGCATACCCATTCTCTCTAAGGGCTCACCTATCCTATTTTTTGACAAAAAAATTGCATTAAATGCATTATAATAAGCTAGATGGTTGGGTGAAATCTTCTTGTTAAATTCTAACACACAGTAATAAGTTTAAGGATTTTTCCCCAATTAAAGGTAAACTTCAAAATAAAAGTATTTAACTCTATTTTTATGGGGTCTTTCCAGACATCTAATTAGAAAATTATTTATTGCCACTGAAGACCCTCAAAATTATAACCACAGTTGCTCTTAAACCAAATATGTGTAAGTATGTTTTCAAGCAGAGTGAGGGTATGGAGAGAGAAGAGTGCAGTTCATAAAACTAGGACAGATTATTCATATTTGAAGTGAGTAAACCCTGCAGTGAAAAACAGAACATGAGACAAGATGACTTTGCAGAGATATCTACTACTACAGACAGAATGGACATGGAACCCATCCATCATTTCTTCTCTGAAAAAGGTAATTCAGCTGGAAGCACCAGACCCCTACAGTCATGCCTATTATATGAACCAATATAAAAATTAAGAGTACTGATGAAAAAAGGAGTGTCATCTAAATCAATTACATAAAGAAATCCTTTTGGCAGGGAAATATGAAAATAGCAGGGTTTCTTCAGTGAACTAAAATAAAGGTGGACTTACTTGATATTATTGCTTATTTTTAATAAGTTGCCCTGAAAGCTCTGCAAAGCAAGATGGTTTGACTGAAATCTGCAATGCACAGATTGTGTAGTAGCTTAAGAGATGCTATGGATCTGAAAGGCCACTATTATCTTTGGGCATGAAATACAGGTGAGTGATCATTTCCTCATGCATACAATTGTTAATTGTTACAGGTTCACGTGCTATTCCTGTGAATGTATACTTCATTTAGGAATTTGACGTATCCATATTGTTTTTGGAAAACTATCAGGTCAGAACCTGTGTCATCTACTAAATTTCAATTTATTAATAAAATCCCATGTTATGTATACTTGTAAACATTTAAACTGTTTGTCAGCTAGTTAACCAAAGTGAATGTTTAATTTATTGAACAGCAAATACTTGCTATGTAACAGTTTATGTTGATATAGTATTGCCCTGATTTTTCATTATATGACTTTCTGTCAAAGCTAACTATTTGAGATATTTTCAAAACAGTGTCCTGCTCCTGCAGGAGTATATTATCCCATTATAAATAAATTCTCTAATTATGAGTAGAGCTAAGAACCTGCTACTCATATTGACAGGGCCAAAATATGCATCACCCTGAATTACTCTATTATTTATTTTAGGAGAAGAGAAATCAATGTATCTTACCTCATTTGAGATGGAAAGATTCCAGGTAAGTATGTAATCAGCACAGATGAATATACTGGATAAAACTTTAGAGGGTAGAAGAGGAACAGAAGGTTCTCTAACGTGATGTTACATAAATTAGACAGAAATGTGGGGAAACCTCTTTCAGAAGACAAATTTCGAAGAAGTTCAAGGAGTTGACTGCTTAAGCTGCTGCAAAGGTCATACAATATTGAAACAGTTTTAGTGTTAAAACTAGGGAAATGTTATTGTTGGCTAAATTCTGGTTAATTTAATGTATAAACCAATATAACTGTGTATTTATAATAAACAGTGAAAAAAATAACACTGATACTAATAACAAAGATAACAAAAACTATTGTCCTTACTCATGACAACCCAAGCTTTTTGTTTCTTTGAAGGGACTACTGAGAGCTATTTAAAGTCCTCCAGATTACTTTTTTTTTTTTTTTCAGTGAGATTTAGCGTATCACACCAAGACTGTTGTGTCATCAGAATTCAGTGACGTTTTAAAGAATTTCCCCAAAGTAGAATTCAGAGATAATAGGCACTAGGCATTACCATTTTATAGGACCTAGGCAGACATAACAACATTGAATAGGTTAGTAATTCTCTGTTGCTACTTCTTTCATCTCGAGATTAGCATTGGACAGTTCCTCATCATGCCTAAAATGAGAAGATCCCACTAAGATTTCATCTGAAAGTCTGTTCTCCTGCCAAACCCTTTTGTCCCACAGCCTGTCCCACAGCCTGTCTGAAACAAAGACGTGAATGAGAGTTCTCTCATTATGAATCGCTCCAACTAGTACTAGAATCCTTTGCAGAAGGTCCAGATATTTCAGGGGGGTTATTTCACATAATGGAAAGAAAAATTCCTTTACCACTTCCAAAACAGACTGTTGCAGTTGAGCTGCATGTAGAGATAGAAGAGCAATTCCTTTCTTAGGTACGTACATTTTCAGACTGTTCCCTAGTACAAGATTTTGGGGTTTGCTCTGTAAAAGCATCTGCACCTGACCCATTATTGGTTCTTTTCCTTCCTAGACTCTCAGACCCCATTTCTCAGGATCTGATCCTGGAAAAGCACCAGACCACCTACCTCTACCCTGTCTCCAAACTTGAACATCAGATTCTGAGTAACATCTACTAAACCAGCAAGACCATCTCCTCACGCCTCTGCCTCAGTAGATACAAGCTGGGAGACTTCCCTTAGGTGAGTTCGCTCTTCCGCGAAGTCAAGTTAAGCAACCAGCCAGGAGCTATCCCACTATGTAACAATCTTCTACTATTCAGAGGATAATGCAGTGGTAATGTTGCCAGCAGCAACAGCAGTGTATTAATCATTACATGTTTCCCTGGGTTTATATTTCATTTAAAAAAGTCCACAAAAAAAGAAATCTTTTGGAAGGGTTTTGTGATAGGTAATGTCATTTTAAGCAATGTCATAACACAGTTTGTGAACTATACACAGAGTTTTCTCTCTGATTTCAACAACTCTACCAAGCTTCTTTATAGCCTACAGGTCTCATGGTTTATTTTGTTTTCTGGCTTTTGTCCATTTAACTTCATTAATCTTCCATCCAGGGCAAACGTATGGATTCATGATCCTCACTTCCAAAAGTGAAACTATTGATTGACTTTCTCTAGATGGCATGAATTAGATCATCTTAAACCCTTAAGGTTTAATATAAAACCCAGTAAAGCTCTTATTTTACTGAAATAGGCAAAGGCTTGAGTCAGTAAGTCAAGATTTTGTAAAAGCTTCAAACAAATACTTTCTAATATTTTAATAATATTTTCACAAGCTATACCCATTTGTGAAACCATACTACAAAGCAAAAAACTACTTTTTCACAAAGAAAATATTTGTCACATTAAGGAAAAAAATTGAAATTATGAATAAATAACAGTTATTTATTTTGCTGCTATGATAGTGATTTTGCAATGCTATGATAGCATTGCTGTAAGTACTGGTGGTGATGTTGGAAGAACGTTTATAAAAACAAAAGGAACTAGACCAGGATTTTTGGATCATTAGTACTTATAAATGGAGGTAACTTCATTCATTTCCTCAAGAGTTGAGGGTCTCTTGAAACATAAGCTCACTCAGAACAAAGAGAATTTGCACTTACTAGACAATGTAGGAGAGGTTTTACTAAAAATTAGGGAGTATGAAAATTTTGAATCAGAAAAGGTTCTTTGAAGGCTGCACGGAAGCTCTCTTTGAGGATAGTTGAACTGAGTTAAATGAAAGTCTGTAAGACTTATGCTGTTCCCTAACCACACTGAATTTTTTTATCCCCATCTGTTTTTTCCATTTATTCTTGTTGTCCCATTACTTTCTTTGTGACTCTGTTTCTGAATACTGTCTTCCACCAATTTTCACATTATATTTTTATAATTAACAACAGTGGGGCATCCTGTGCTATCCAGATGGCTTACACTGTGTAGCCTCGCATAGCTCAAATCATATTGTAAATAGAAGCATACGTTTAGATGCAAAATCTGGGGACCCTTGAGATTTGCAAGTGTTGTCTAAGACCTCACAAGGAGCCAAGGCTGAGTTAGGTGTAAAACCTTTGTCCCATCATTACAGCCTCCTGTTGGTGTCGTAGATCTCTGTTGCTTCAGTTCTTGCACGAAATCCTACAGCCTGATCCAAAAGTAGCTGGTGGGATTCCTTTTTTAAATTATAATCACTGTAGCAAGCGGAAAACAGAAATAGTCCCTGAGGCTTACATTATAGCCTGGTATAATGGGTATTCAACTGTGCAGTCCCCATTGATATTAATACAACTGGTGTGGCTGAAAATCTGCATTTGACTTCACAATTTCATTGGATCTCATTTTTCAGCACTTATTCAGCTAGTAGACAGGCCACTACTGACTGCAAATAGTGCAGTGGTAACAAAAGAAGAAACGCTGACAAATTCACTCCCTTCTTAATGAGTTTTGATTGATGATATGGAAGTGACAGTGTACAATGTCATCCTACTGAAAAGCAGTTTATTTCCAGCCTATACATTTAGCACCACATTGCTCCACAGCATCAGGCAGATCAGATTGTGTTAGTCATTAGGTAGACCCTGAACCTTTTGAAATCAAAGGTAGCTTTGGTATTGAGTTTAATGGGACCATCAGGGTGTGTTAATGGAAAAGGAGAATAGCAGAGACATAGGAAAGTAGAAAAAGAAGCATATCATAGAAAGGTCTTCTGCGTGTATCTGGCTGAATGCTGCAGAGCTCTGTGATAGATTACATTACACAGGGATTTGAAAACAGCCTGCAGAAAACTGCTTTAATTCCTAGCCTCTGAACACAGAAGAAGGGCTACAGAGAGATGTAGGAAAGTATGTTTAAAATAATGCTTGGGGAAATTATGGATTTTTTGTTTATTGGGGAAATAAGAAAAAAAATAAACTGTGAGGCAAAAATAGAGATTTTAGAAACTGCAGGTGAGCTGGTGAGTAAATACATATTATTAATGTGATAAAAACTAAATCTTTCATTTCAAGAGGATCTTTTGTTTCCAATTTCAGCCAACTAAATTGTTTTCAAATGTCTTAAGAACTGAGTTAACTTTCCAAATGAAAACTCACTTTTAATAAAAAAATTAAAACATTCACTGCAAATTGATGAAATAAAATGGTGAGGGTGTTTTTTTGTTTGTGTGTGTTTGTTTTTTAAGAGATCATTTTGGTGGTCAAAATTAGTACCTCTTGATATATCATCTGATATATTTAGAAGTAGAGCACTTGTTGGCATCAAGTCCCTCCATTAGCCTTCAGATTCATTGGGGAAACAGATCTGATTTTTACTCTGATGTGAAAGATTTGTTAAAAACAGAAGAATTTCAAACATATTCCCATGTCACAAAAGGTACCTTGTTTTTTTCAAAGCGGAGGAAATTTCTCACTGTTCTGTACTCAGTGGCACATTTTTTATTTCTGGTCCCAAAAATACTCATAAAAAAGGAAGTTCTTGTACAAACTAACACCCTTATTTACAAACTCATGCCCGATATCTTAGGAGGCCATTTTGTGGCATATATAATACCTATTCCTACATATACCTATTCCTACATATAGAGCATACTACAGGCTGGAGCTCAGAAGACGATAGAAAACCTATAGTGAAAATTATAGTCCATCTTCTACCACATACTTGCGGTTCCTAGCACCCTGGCCAAGTCCAGGAGTCCAATTAGCAGTATCAGATAGAAGGAAACATCTTTGAGATTGTCTTCCTTCCAGATGCTAATCTAATTTCCACCTCCTAGCAAGGGATGATGAGAATCCACTCACCTGGAAAAGTGAAGGGTTGCAAAGAGAAAAGATAAAAGTCATAGTCTCTGCTTCATCTTAACTATATTTCTTCTTATGCATTTCATTGCTCATTTTGAACCACATCTTTCTGGACTAATATGAAAATATTCTTGAATTTCCAGATGTGATATCACATACTCTGAGTTAACATTCCATACAATCTTCCACGCTTCAGTGTAGTTTCCGAATAATTTTATGCTACAAGGAATTTCTCAAATTATAATTTCTGAGCAATTGCTTCAACACAAGTCGGGATACGGATCTTTTTGTATTTATTTATTTTCTACTACATGGAATACTGTTGGACTACATAAATGCTTGACAGGTTGTAGCCTACAATGGGCCCAATTTAAATTTCTCTTACATTGATTTAACTGCACTGGAGTCAATAGAATTCCTCTTGATTTTCTTTAGTGCACTATAAGAGACAGGGATCAGGCTCAGTATCTTAAACACAGAAACTTCTGTTCTTGTTTAAAAGGACTGCAAATAAAGTCCAGTGAAAGGAATGTAATTAATGTCAGTCCAGGCTGACATTCTCTTTTGTTCTGTTCTTCATTTTTTTTTGTTTCAGATCAGCCTATATCCGAGGGCTATGGATCAGATTTTCTTGTAGTACTAGACAGCCAAAGAGCTTGAAAGCAAGCAAAATTAACTCTATAAAAATCCCTGCAACTCCACCAAAATGAACTGAGCTGCATAGGTGTGAGGGAGGTTAGAATATACTCTCAAAAGACTAGAAAAATACAGTGACATTAAGTTTTCACCTTCATGAGGACAAAAAATATAATTCCAACTTGTTATAGAGAGGCAATCCAAATGTTTTAGATTCCTCCCTACCTCTGATTGACGTTTATGTCCCCTATTAAAATCAAATGTGACTAATACCCATGGAGGATCATCAGAATTACGATCTCTGAGCTCAGACTGGAGATAGTCTACAGGTGAAGATTAAAGACATCAGCTTATTAAGAAAGGCTATACCTTGCGTAAGGCTGAAGGAATAAATGAGTAAGAGTCAACTGCATCAATGACACTTGTTGAATAGAGAAACTTGTAAAGCCCTTTGAAATTTGTGAGGGCAGTGTTCTAATTAGGCTGCAGAAAAAACTACAAACTCCAGGACGTATCTTCCAATTCCTACAATGTCTTACTCATTGCTGTTTGGCATCCCTTTGAGCCTCATGTTGACCAAAAATTTAAATAATTGCATTTCAGTATATTTGCTAATCTGTGCTCAGTGCATGATGACTAGGGTTCTTTGTTTCTGCAAAACTGGTAGTATTTTTCACCGAAGTAGAGGTTTTTTGATAGTATCTCCAAGTCTCCTTGCCAGCTGCAACCTCTCAAAGAATACTTTTTGTGTTAACCAGGGTAAAATCCCAACTCAGCACTATACCAACACTGCCTTGCTTGGCTTTGAATTTTCAAACTCCCTAGCGGCCTTCATGTAACATCCAAAGGTATGCAGCATAATTTTAGGTTCCTGCTACAAAAACACTGTTCTGAGAGGCTGCTACATAATCCCTACATTATTTCAAGCACTTGAAACTGAAAGAAAACACAAACAAAATAAAAATTTTGCCATACAGCCACACGGGGCTCAGAGGAGGCACAAGTCAAGTGCCTTGGAGTTTTGGTACAGTTTCTGTCATTTGGCTTGACAGCCAAAAAATGGTCCCTGGCCTAATGTTACTTAGCAGCACAGATGTAGCCACCAGGGCCAGGATTTTATTCCAATTAATGGTAATCAGAGACAGAAACAGAAAGAGAAGCATTTATGAAACCCTCCGAAAACCTCACAAAAGATCGTTAGATCTTTTAGAGCTTTAGCTGCTATAGTAGGTTAAGAGTGAAGCAGGGAAGACAAGAAGTGTACAGTAATGTCTTAGTATTTCTTCTCTAGTTTCAAAGAGAATAAAATGTTACTTAAATAAATGTGCAACACATCTGCCTGAGAATACAAAGCATGTACATCTGGGACGTACAAAGCATAACTGTTCAGGAAGCATCAGAATTTTTTCTGTTTGGTGGATGGGGCCCAAAGGGGTCTGAGCTTTCCTTGCCTGGGATTTTTTAATCTGTTTTGCAATACTTTTCCAAAACACTATCCAAAACAAAATCACAGAAGAGAAACATGGGAATTTTGAAAAATGTGGTGGGGGAAATTGTGGTACTTTATGGACTGAAAATTAATGTTTTCTTAAACCAAAAATCCCTTTCACAAGTCAGCTTTATCTGACACTTTGGCTGCAGTAAATCTAATGTGTATCTTCAGTAAGAAAGGCATAATGAGCAATTGCCATCTAGACACTAAACAGTAGAAAACTGACTAAGCTGAAACCTACCACTATTAATTTTTAACATTTGTGGTGCAGTGCAGCACTGTAAGAAGCTGTGGGCCAGTTCCTGAACACTGGGAGTCTAGGACACACACAGAAATAGCTGTGTGGAGGAAAGCTGCTTTTCACTACACACTGCAAAGATGGAAAAGCCCTTCGTGACCTCTTCCAGGCCCCTGGGGTCAGAATAAACTTTGGAGACAAGTCAACCTTTCTGAGCAAGCAGTTTACCAGTATCTCATGGACTGTCACCTCAGTTGAGCTTACAGAGCATTATTTTGAGTTGCAAAGCTATTTCATCTTAGAGAGAGCACCAGGAGTCATTCTGTCTTCACTATGCCATAGGCTTTGCAAATGTCATCTAAGCCCTGAAAAAAGAAAAGCTTGAAGCTCATTTAGGGCTCACTTTTGCAAAGATTTTAACACCATCAACACTTATTCACCAAAAAGGAGGTGAGAATCTTCTGAAAGTAAAGTCTGCAGGAACATAATAGGATGAAGGAAGCAGTCTTTATTTTGAAATCTGTTTCAAAACTCTTAACGTGTACAATTGAAAAAACTTTAATTTGAAGCTTATCTTCAACAAAATCAATACTTGGAAAGCTTGGTGAATTGTACTGTGTTTAGACAAGGAAGAAATTTTTCCCACTGCTCATTACAAAGTAGGAAAGGACTTAATAAATTCTGTGAGTTTTAAAAGGACTATAAGAGGTAAGATTTGAAGATAGACCGTTAGACTAATAGTACTTCTGAAACAAGCGCAATTGCTGTACTAAGGCTTTTAGTAAACAATAATTCTTACAAAAGAGCTCCATATCCAGCTTGTTGATCACTGAAAATGCTTGCAATTTCCTGAAAAGTCAACATTTTTCAAAGAAAGTGGCTGAATCAAGTAAAGGTAATCTTCTTCAGTAAAGCAAAATCATGAGGTCAAGTCATTGAAGCTGATGTATACCATGGAGAAACCTATTTCCACCTTTTTTGCTTTGCCATGATATCTCTTTAGATAGATAAGAATTAACTTTTAGGGATTTTTCATAATTTTTTTATTGTAACTAGCTCTTCGATGAATGCATGATGTAGTAAATTTCAGGTCTTATAAAATCATACTACTCTAATTTTAAGTCTGTGCCACAAAGCAGACTGTGGAAGAAATATAACTAGTCTTCAGACACTGAAAGTGACTCTCCATCATCCCTATCTTTCTCATCTTTGAAGAACTTAAAAATTGCCACTAGGCAGTTCTCATGCAATGTATAAATGTCATTGATCATGGGCAAACCAAAGCTGTAACTTTTTGACCAGCTAGTACACTAGCCAATATATTTTTGACAACGTATGAAGCTTCTGGACTAGCAGGCTATATTATTTTACTTAATGATGAATCTCGCAACAAAATACTATTCAATTTGCTGATACAATCAAGTGATCTATTTCACTGACTACAGCTGACAAAATCAAGTTATCTATTTCAGTGAGTACTTTTACCACACTGTTGCTCCTTCTGCAAGTCACCTTGTCATTTTCTGTATTTGTGTATTTGTTATTGACTCAGAAGTTTTAAGAGTTTTATTCTTAGAAGCTGAGCTAGCCTTATTTTCACACGTTGTCTTCTGCCTGAGTCCAACATCAGCAATTGGGAAACTTCTGCATAAATTACTATAAGCCCTATAGCAACTGTTGCTATCTTTATTGGTCCGTGTACAATCATTTCTCCACTCATGACACAAAGTGCAAACCTTTTTCTTCTCTGAGGGCACGTACCTAACTTGTTGAAGAATGTAACCATTGCAGTCACTGTCATGCTCATAGTCCCCCCAGGGATGTAATCTGAGACACTAAAAATGCATTAATAGTTAGATTCAACTTGAGACCATGATAATTCTGTTTCACAGACCCTGCTACTGGCCAGTAAATTTTAGACATCACACATAATGCAGTTAATGCGTAGCCAACTATAAACTTATGGGGTATTATCATCTTTAAATACACAGATCGTTGACTATATACAGCAATCCTAATCCTGGCTGCATTTCTTTTAGATACAGAAAAGCTTCACTGAAATACATTTCAGATATAGTTTGTGTTTTCTTAAATGGTAGTTAAAAGTCACTCTATATGCAGTTTGCAAATAAATGTAGGGTTCTTTGCTTTAAAAGGCACTGCAAAAGTATAACACACTTATTTGTGTACACAGTACTCAATCTTAGACAGGAAGGTGACGAAAAATGAAACAGATTTCTGTAAAAATATTTCCAGCTTCATTATTCAGAAGTCTCTCTTGGGAAGATGAGTGCACACAAATATCCAGCTTAAGTTGTGTTCTGTTTGCATGCACTGAGGCAGGGATTTTTCCAAGGAAAACTAATGAAATCTTCACCTGTCATCTCCTTTTTTTCAGGTATCTTTCCACCTCATTACTTCTCTGAAACCCTTACCCAGCCCTTTTCATAACCTGACTGGGAACCGATCTTATTCCTTCTAGGCCCATCACACGCCTCTAAGATTTCCTCATACAATTTGGTCAGCAGTTCAGAGCTCACAGTACATCAAAGCTTCCTCACTAACAACATGCCCCACCATTTATAGATTGCTGAGTCTGGAAGAAATTTCCAGAGAGTGTGTAAGTCACCTTAGAACAAACTTCTCAGTCCAATCAGAAGGAACTGGCTTCCTACCATGCTTTAAGCCACACCATGAACACAGTACTCACTCAGTCTTTGCAATAAAAGTAGTGCCCATATAGTAGAAGCATTCTTAAACTGAAAGAGGGTAGGTTTAGACTAGACATAAGGAAGAAATCTTTTACAACAAGGGTGCTGAGGCACTGGAACAGGTTGCTCAGGGAAGCTGTAGAAGCCTTATCATTGGAAGTGTTCAAGGCCAGGTTGGATGGGGCTTTGAGCAACCTGGTCTGGTGCAAGATATCCCTGCCCATGGCAGGGAGGGTAGACTTTAATCTTTAAATTTCTCTTCCCACCCATACCATTCTGTGATTTTATGATTTGCTGTGTAAATTAGAGACTTTCTAAAAGCTACCTGGAGTGCCATTTCCTTACCTGTGTTAAAAGTGCAAAAAGTAGAAATGTGATATAACATCACATTTTAATAAGCGTAGACATAAGCTTGCAGGCACAGCCACAACTTCTATTTCATGTGTGGTGTGTAGTGTAGTGAGTTAACTTTTCTTTCCTCAGATTTGCAGTTAGCCTTTGTGGTTAAGCTTCTCCAGCTTGAATTCTGAAGTTTAATTAGCAGTAACATTGCTTTGTGTTGCTCTGCAAAGGTTTGATTGAGCTTTCCACTTATTCATGTGAATGAAATAAAGGAAAACCCTTAAAATAAATGATGGCTTACAAATCAAAGATGTGAGGGAAAGTCCCCTAAAATAATGCACTTGGTATCCAGTCTGCTCAAAGCTCTTCTATGTACAGGCTTTAAATGGAAGAGTGCTGGCTCTCTTTACAAAAAAAGAAAAAAAAAAGGAGGATAAGAGCAGCAGTACATCTTTTCCCTCCATCCTCTCCTCATGCACCCATAGGTGCACTTCTGCATTACAATATACATACCTACCACAACTCATGGCAAGGAGGTAAGGGACATGTCTCTGAGGGGGCTGACGATATTTCCATTTCTTCTCCTCTACCCTGCCTCTAGAAAAGACTCCAACAAGCATCTTGGCAGGTATAAGGGGAAAGACAAAGGGGGAAAAGGGAAGAGGATGGTTGTTCTCAGCCCTTCTTATTGTTGAGAGGCCATTGTGCATCCAAGGAGTGCAGAAAGTATGGAGTATGAGGGACAGAAATTATGGGGGATGCAGCTGGGGTTTCAGACCCTATTCCCCAAGATGTGCATGAATTTGACATAACCATTTCTGGGTTAAATATAAACACAGAAATGAGATCCTTTAGTCACCTTCCTCCCAGGAAAACATCCTAACCATTAAGCTATAGCCAGTTTGCCTCACTTCATCCTCTCCCCATGCCTGCAGTTGATGGTGCTACCCCAGGCATCAGCACAGATCCAGCATGCTGCTGTCTCTGTGTCTGGAGCCTGCATTTCCCTAAGGGACCCAGAGAGGGTCCCTGGCACAGTGCAGGCTTCCAGGCAGATTTTGGTCCCCCCTTTCTCTCCAGGGCAGCAGCACCAGTACAGAGCAGAGGAAACAGGAGGAGCAGCTGGCACATTACCTTCTACCTATTGGTCTCTTGAGAGATCCAGCATACCCAGCAATGTCTGGTAAGAAACCTGTAAGAAGTACATTTTGGTGCCTCATCAACACTTTGTTCCAGTTTCAAGGAAACCGGTGGATGTGACCTGTCAAAGAACTGTACAATTTTCAAATTATGTAGACAGTAAAAAGATAAAGGTCTAAAACCTAAGGACAATGATGGTTTGTGGAAAAAGATCAGAGTAGCCAACAGAGGCAGTGAGATTCCAGGAAAGGCTAACTGCCTTATGCCATATGTGTCATTTACTTCACGTCTAAAAAAAACCCTATTTTGAGCTAGAAGCACTTACTCCATTCTATGTGTGACAGCCACTGTCACGGCCAGACTCAAGCTTGTATCAGGCTCCTGGAGAGGGGAAGGAGGCAAACTTTTGTACTCATGAATGGTCACAAACACATGCTGTCAAGCACAGGTCATGGGCTGGCCCATAAGTCACCTCTCTGTAGAATGTGGGGAATTGGAGAACGGACCCTGGTTGTATATAAAATTAATGAGAGTCCTGGGAAGAGCAGAATTTTAGTCATTCTGCTGTAAAACATGAAGGATCAGGAGAAATACAGCCAAGACACATTAATGGAGCCAGTTTGGATTTATTGAGTGTTTTCCCAAGTTAAATAATCTTCTCTACTAAATTTTCAAAGAGAACACCTGTAAGCTAAGTTGCTTTTCAGAAGTCATTGAAGTTTTAGCATTAATAAGAGATTGACAAAAAAAAGAGATGTTTTATGTTTTTTATCTATGAAAGTCAACAGCTATTAATAAACACACTGTACTGTACTAATTAGAAAGATTTGAATAAACAAAGTTTTCTTTTAGTTTATTCTGCAAAAAGGCCCTCGTTGACAGTGCTTTGCTGCGAGCACTGGTGGAAGACAGAAACAAAGTGACATTGCCTAAAAATTTGAAAGTATTGCCTGATGATTGATTGATCATGCATGATTGATGATACCCCAGGGTGATTCTGCAAACCAGAAAATCCTGTGCTGGTCCCACATGGACAGATTACCGAGGCGTATGAGGTAGACAAATTGCTCGCCTGTGTTTACAGACTAATAGTAGAAATCCACTCTTCAAATAAAAATGTCAAGGAGTGGTAAAACAAACATATGCCCTTGGTAAAGTATATTGCTAAGGTGTGTATTCCAGCAATTGAAATTTATGTTTTTGTGTAAGACTAAATATTAAATTGAGCACAAAATGTTAAAAATATATTTATGGTCTTTAATATGTTTTAGGAAAAAGTTATTACAGGTATATTTTCTGCTGTTATTAGCGGAGGAGGTGTTACTGCTGTTTTGCTCTTATTGTTATTGCTATATTGGAACTTCTTTTCTCCATGGATCAAAACTTTACATTTGAGTCATTGGCTCAGTTATTAGATCCTATAAAATTCATTCATTTGCTCAAGTCTAAAATGATATATACGTATTTAATAAAATACAAAGGGATACATTCACTCTTCTGAGGACAGATATTAGAAAAGGGCTTTTTGTTTCTGCTTATCTTATGGCACAAAGTCTCTAGGAAAACGTTTTTTAAAAATAACAGATTCTGGATGAGGATTGGAAGTCAGTAACAAGGGCAGCACAGCTCCAATGGCCCCAAGAGCTTGTTAGAGCAGTAGTTTTTGCAGTAGGTTAATATGTTGTGATGCTCCAGGGACTGCTGTGTGCACACTGACCTCTGCGCAGAGGATAGCCGGCTCAAAATGTGCACGGATTAGCATTAAAAAGCCTGCACTGAACTCTGGCAGCACACTGCGGCCAGCACAAAACTCTGAGGCAAGCCCAGTCCACCGGATGCAGAGTGACCTTCGCCTCACCATTACTCAAATAGCCGTGGGCTCAATTACTCCTGTGAGACTCAGCTTTGGAGCTGCAGAGCTCTCTTACCCCTGGGAAGCAGCAAAAATAATTTTGTTTGATAACTTTGATGTACATGGAAAACTTCACCTAGGTGAATTCTAGGAATGCCTTGAAACTCAGAGGCTCAGCTCTCGAGTCTTCTGACCACCTAGAGCATCTTGCAACATGAGAGGTGAGAACAACATGGGCTTAATAAAGCAAGACCAAAAGTACCATTTGCAGCATGAACAGATTCTTGTTAAAATAATCATTTCTATTCTGCTATCATTATAAAATTAATTAGTAAATATGATGATAATAGCACATCTGGCTAACCATTATGGCAGGAAGATGCTCTAAAATCAGATTTAATGAAGACAGATTTATTCTCACAGTCCATTTAAATCTCAGACAGAAAGGTACGATTCCAAACATGGCTTTCAAACACCAACATGAAAGATCTCCTAGTCACCTCAAAAGAAACAGTTAAAGATTTATGAAGTTCAGTAGTGGTTTCATCCAACGGGGAGACGGTTTCAGATTCAAGAAATAATGTCCCAGAAGTTGCTCTCTTTATTTGAGTTTTCCTACTGGGAAACTTAAAATTTGGATAGACATCCTCTTGGAAAAAATCCCGTGCATTATAATAAGCACATTGCCTCACTTTATAGTATCAGCAGTGAGTTCTGCAAGCATACACTGCCATTATTTGAAGGCAACATAAGGATAGGTGGGGTTTCCTGAACTGAAAACTAATCCAGCCTAATAACAAAATGGTAATGCTAAGCTTTAGTTGTTGTACAGTTCTAATTTGATGCTTGTATTTTTGTCTCAGTGTCAATCTTTAAAAGCCCATATGAGGATTACATGAGAATTCAGTTACTGGAGCCTGATTTCTTGGTCCACTGGACTGTCACCTGAGAATTAAGCCTGCCAGGTACCAAACACTCTGAAGTGCATATCACACAACAGAATCCAGTCCTGGGCATTTTGTTGACTCTGAAATGGTGTATTCTATCACTGTGTTTTCAAATAGCTGTTCGTTTCCTTTTTCTTTTCTTTCTTCCTCATGCTCATGTCATTAAATGGAGAAGAAAGGTGACTTTAGATAATAATAAAACATTTTATGTATGTTCTGGAATAAAAACAAACCATCTGTTTGGAAAGAAGCTGTATTATTACTTTTCTGATTTTCACAGCGGTTTTATTTACTTGTTTTCATTACTCTATAGTTTCTTATCATATAATGAAGAATATAGCTTATTCTCTTTCTTCTTATACACTCATTTCCTTTGCTCCCTGAAAAGAATTTTTCATAGATAACAAATTCCTCTTCCAGACACATTCATTTTGCAACTGTGAACAGACAATTTTTAAGGTTCAAAAAACATTTTGAAGGTCAGAAAAAGCAGTCTGCTCAGACCTAAAAGTACTCAGGTTCTTAAGGGTTCATAGAACCAGTAGGATGAAGAAATGAAAGCAGAGACCAGGAGAGCATGTGGCATTAATAATGAAATACGGTGCTTTTCACCTCAGCATTACTGATTCAAAACCAAAGTTGCTATCCTGTGATCATTATTCAGTGACCCATATGAAATGTGTGGGTGACCTTTATCTAGTTCCTAGTAGATATTTGTCTGTCTCATAAGAGGTGAGTGCCCTGGTTAAAAGTTTCAAAAGAGAGGCTGATAACTGCTCTGCCACTGCTATTCTGACTTTTTGGCCTGTGTAGTTTCATTGTCCTGGCTTTGTTAGTCTGGAACTTTGTGGGAGCAGGAGATTGATTTTAAAAACAAAAAAATTATGCAAAGCCACACACTAACTGCTCCGCACAAATGACTGTGGAAGCAAAGCTGCTGTGGTATGATTTTTTTCTTGCTTTAGTCTGATGTTCTTATCCCTCACAGCACCTGTTTTCACTAACTTTGAAAGACTTTACAAGCCTCTCATTACACAGTCAGTGGCTCACCTGGGATTAGCTCTTCAGTTCCTTTGATATAATCAGTAAATTGCAGTATGCAGCCCATGATAGAACTACCAACATTTGTGGAAATTGGAGGAACAAACCCCTGAGACCTCATGAATTTTCTGCGTTTGACTGAGTAAAGAACCTAAAATCACATCCAAGATTCTCTGGTATTAGAGTCTGAAGGAAATTTCTGCCAGAATGTCTTTAGGGGATGGATATTCATGAGCACCTACATATACCTATTACACTCAAAAGTGTGTGGAAAAATATGTGAAGTCTTCAGAAAGTCTCCCATTAGAATCAATAGACTTTGAGATGGGGTGACACATACAGCACAGAATTTCTGTAATTCCCTTTTACATGAATGCTGTACATGGCCCCAGACACAGGAGAGAGCTAGTCTGTTTGGGAAGCTGCTTACATGTGGTATAGAATATTAATTATTTTTACTCCTGTGATGCTAGGACCCTTCTTTGTTTTCCTCTTGGAAAACAGAACAGTAAATCTCCAGAAAAATTAGTGCCAGTTAGTGGCTGGGTTTTTTTCTGAATGCAAAATGAAAGAGATCAATGTTGAGACTACAGTCTGATCAATCATTATATTAATTCTTTTCCCAACAAAAACAGGATCATCCTGCTACAGGAGTATTCATATCAGCCCACTGCTGGTAAAGCTCTTGGACATACCACCTTAACTCATGATTCACCTCGACTATAATCACGGGCAATTTGCTTCCCCAGTCAAATGCAAATCCTTAAACCAGCACTCAGACCTCTCCCGTTTAGTCTCAGGACCCTGTTAGCCAGAAACTGGAGAGTAGGTTATAGTGACAGAAAAAGGAAAGAATCAAGCTGCCACAAAAGTGAAGTATTAACAGGATTTTAGACAGTACAAAAGTAGCTGAGAAACTGCAAAGAACAGCAAGTGATATAGAAAGACAGTTCAGAAACAAAGTATTCACCAAACAAATCTTATAAATAATTAAATCTTATGGACTGGTGCCACCTGTTAAAAGTTGCTTTACTTTTATGCTAAGAGATGATTTCTCACATCTTGCCAGGATTATAGTGCTTTTACCCTGTTATTTGAGAAATAGTTCTTCACTCTCTTTCATATCTGAGCTTATTTAAAATTTGTGAGACCCAGTAAATCCACTTTAAAACTGATTTATTACTTCAGGCTTTCAAGCCTAGCAAACTCAAACTACTATTAACAAAAAAAAAAAGCCCTCCAACAAGATTGCTTAGCATACATTCAGCTTTACCTTGGCTCACCCAGCTCTAAGGGCTTTCTACAGACTTTTTTTCTACAGACTTTATGTGTTTTTTTCCTTCCCGTGAAATTGGGATCTCATTTTGGTGAGGTTTTATCTACCACATAGCCACTGTATTGAAGAGGTAACACCTGTGGTTTTCCCAATGTTGCCTCCAGGCAAGGAAGAAGGTTGGAAAAGTTACTTTTAGAAGCAGAACTTTTTTTTTTTTTTTTAAATTTATGCTTATTTTCTTCTCCCTTTCTTGGATGACAGTACTGAGTGCCAGGTCCAATGTTTTGTATTAATTTTTGACAAGGAACCAATTAATTGGGTGTTGGGTTTTGTCCCTGTTTTTTTCAAGCTGTTAATAGATTATTCTGAGTCATGTTTTTTGCATGCTTCAAGAGTAACTGGCTTCTTGTGGATGTGAAGATCGTATATTGACTCCAAAGAAAAATAAATTAAAGAGAGGAAAAAATCCATTGGTTTTGAACAAACAACAACCATAAGAATTTCCTAGCTAGCAAGCTGTAAGGGGATGAGCTCCCCTGAAACCCATGCTGAAGCCATTCTTATTTTTATGTCCTATATCAATAACCATACAGAGAAAGAGAGAGGAAATAAACAGAAAAATAAGCACAAGAAAGAGCAAATTACCTTAGTGAATTCAGCTCCAGTTTTGACTCCACTGAATACTTCCAAATATTCAGCGTGACCCAAACTGAAATATTTGCTTGTTGGTGCTTTAACCATTAATTTTGATTGCCTGCAGGCACGCTCTCTGGCCCAATTAATATTTAATTACAATAGCTTCAGGAAGAGGGAAGGTGAATTTCCTCCTCCCCCTCTCAAAAAAAGACATCAGGCAGCAGGTACAACTGAAATCAGATTTGCTGCAGGCTGAGCATTACAGTTAGAGACTGTCTATATGCTGCTTTGACCACCTTCTTCTAAAGGCATGTTTTGAAAGACAAGGACTGCAAGAAAAATGATTTAAAGCAAGATTTAATGATTTAAGATCAAGTCATCTGCAAGAATTATTGGTGAAGCACAATAGGAAGGTGGCCGTAGGGTCACTGACACTAAAAAAATTGGTCTATATTTTATGTGGTGTTCCTGTCCTACTGAGCAAAGGAACCCAAATGCTTCCAGGGATACTGTGGTACTATTGTGTAAAACATGATTAAAGATTTTCTATTTCCTCATTTCTCACACAACAAATCATGAATGTCTTGTCAGGACTGCAGACATGTGTCACCATTTACAGGAATAGGTTATAACTTTTATTTTGAAGCTGGCTGAAGAAATATACATCTGTGAAGGAAAGCTAAAGAAAATATTTGCTATGGCTGCAGAGCAAAATAATAAATGTAATCCTGGCAAGCTGTTCAATTTATATATTATCATGATTAACAGACATTACATTTGCAGCTATTTGTTCTTTTCCCAGGAGAGGTAATCCAACCCTGAAAAAGAGAGATAATACACTTCCTTGAACTACAAATTCATTTCAGCATAATCATGGTAATTGATGTATTCCAAAATGTTATCTTGAAAATAGGGCTGAGCACATTTCTTTACAAAAAAATTAAGCAGGACAGTCTGAGTAGAAAAGAACAGATAGAAAATTATATTGTTGACACTGTGTAATATCCTAGTTACATCTACAAGACTTTTCCTTCTTTCCTCAATGTTTCACCAAACCTTCATGCTCTAGCCAGAAGGCAAAGTACTTTTTGGTTATTAAAGGCCCATCATGATATCTGGTCAACCAAAATTCACAAGCAGCGTTTGTTTTATGTGTTGCCTTCAGTGTCACGACAAAGTGCCGTTATCATACTTCAGCTACCCGTAACATGGAAACGTGCTTCAAGGATACAACAGACATCCTCGGACAATAAAATGGGTGAGTGACTTGGCAAGATGTAGGCTAGCAGGACTGTCTGAGGAGGACAATAATTCCTTAACTAATTCCTGTGACCAAAAATGACAACACTGCTGAGACTCTAGCTGTAAGACCGAAATGGCAGGATTTCAGCGGTATTGTGGGATGTTAAAAACAAACCAGAAATAGCCTATTTTTTGTTCTTGTTTGAACACATACAGCTGATTAAAACTTATTCCACTGTTTGGAATCTTCATTTGCTTTCTCCTTATCACTTTTTCTTATTTCGCTGTGCCCAGATTTTTGCTTTATTTTTTCTGCAAGCACCTACAGAGCATACATATCACCTTATACTTTTCTTTTTCCCTCTGTATTAAAAACTTGATAGTTTAAATTTTCATGTCATATCTTTTCTAAACCCACAACTACAGGAGATTCAGTTTCTTCTATTAAGCCTTCTTTAAACTTTGTGGGTTTTAAACACTGTCCTGGAAATTTTAATTTGCAATATTTCCTTCTATATCTCCCAAGCTTTCTCACATGCTTCATGCCTGAGAAATCCTGCTCAAAAAATAATATAGATATTTCTAAAATATTCTTCCTTTCATTAACCCTTCATATAATACAATACCAAGGCTTTGTAGTTTGCAACATTCATATTCCAAAATTGAAGTTGAACTTCATTTGGTTGAAGTTGGCAAAAAATAAAGGGACTCAATCTGTCTACACTTTGTAATAGCCTCACTTCTTGCCTCTAGAGCCAAGAATTTTTCAATCTGTTTCCTGGTAATAAAATTAAGCACTAGTTTTTTCCCCCTCAGAGTAAAAGTAATTCATTACCAAGAACCCCACTCCAGAGAAAATTTGACCACAAACTCTTCCCCTGCCATAAATGCATCTTGGGATTTTTTTTTTTTTTTTTTTTTTTGGGGGGGGCAAAGACTGAAAGCTTAGGGATCCAAATATTTTACCATAAGAGTGTGATTAAAATGACTGAAATACAGTCAGGACCCACTGATCTAGAACTTTCTGCTACATACTATAATTATACAGATAGATACCTTAATTTGTTAAATGTTATATTTCTGCATATTCCAAAGAATTACAGAAAATTAGGAATTCACAAAAACACAGAATGATCACTGACTTAATTCATTCAACTCCTGTATTGAGGGAAATTCCAAGATTTTCCAGATGTTTATCAAACCTGTTCATAATATTTGTAATAGTAGAAATACCACAGTTCAGTCGCCTAGTGTTATGACATAGAGAAGACAGAGCCAGGCTCTCTTTGGAGACGCAAAATAATAGAACAAGAGGCAATGGACACAAGTTGCAGCATGGGAAATTCCAGTAAGATACAAGGGGAAAAAAAAATCCACAACATGGGTGGTGAAACAGGTTCCCAGAGAGGCTGAAGTATCTCCATCACTGGAAATAATCAGAACTTTACCAGACATCATCTTGGGCAACCTGCTTTTGTTGGATCTGATTTGAGTGGGTCATTGGAGCAAATGGCCTCTAAAGGGCCCTTCCCACCTGAAGTGACTCTGTGAATCTCTGAACATTACCATGTATCTCATCCCAGTCCTTTATCCTCCATAACATTTTGGAAGATTTTCTTACTATCCAATGTAAACATGATTTTATGTAAATGAATATAGTTTTTGGGTTTCTGCCATCAATTAGTGGTGCAAAAAACTGTTCACCTTCTCTAGTATAATTTCCCCCTATATACTGAACCTTCTAGATTTTTCTTTAACTTCTCTTTCTAAACTTTTATCATTCCTGCTGGCCTGTTATCCTGTTTATCTGCCATAAAAAGTGATATCCCAGGTGAAGCCATGTACTTCACACTAATTAAAATGGGAATTTTTTGGTCTGTGTTGTGTATCCTCTTTACAGTGCTTAAAGCTAGACCATATTTCTTTAACTTGCTTATGAGAATGTCATGTTGAACGATGTCAAAAAGCAATACCAAAATTAAAATTTCTTACTTTTACTGTTTTCTGTTCTTGTAGATATTATGCTAGTTACCTTGTCAAGGAAGGAAATTAAGTTGGTTTAACAATTAAAAAGTAAAAAACCAAAACCAACTTATAATGGCTCTTTTTATCATTTTATTATATCCCAATTTTTTTTAATGCAGATTGATTAGTTATTTCTTTTTATATCTTCCTAGGGATATCATTTTTTGAGTCTTACCCCTTTTGTCTTTTTATAGATATTGTCCTTACTCATTTGTCAGGGAATTCACCGGTTCCCAACGGTTCTTGAAAAGCATCATCAGGGATTCAGAAATCCCAGATATTTCTCACAATGACAGTGTATTCTATAAAGGTAAGTATGGACCCTGCAATCCTCCAAAAAGTGGCTATAAGCACATTCAGAATATAATACAATCTTCTGTTCCAAACTATGATTTCTCAATGAGTAGAGTGCTACTGTACTTGCCACAAGATTCATGCATAATTAATTCCAATTCATTTTGCCAATTAACTGCCTTTCTAATGTTTGCACGGGTACTGGAAACAGTCTTATTTGCTTCCATCATAAATTCCTTCTTAGATTCTTGTTTCAAGCTCATTGCTTTTATTTTTTTTTATTTACTTTCATTCCCTGAATGAATGATAACATCTATATCAAAACAGTGCACTTGCATAGAAATTACTGTGGTGATTTGTGTTTTCATTCAGTCCCATCTGAGGAATCCCATGAAAACTTGCCTTAAATAAATGGCAAAGCTCCCACTGTCTTCACAGTAGTTAGGGTTTCACCTTCAACTCCCCAGGGAGACTCAATTTGTTAAAAAGTTTAAAAAAGAAAAAAAAAAGGAAAAATCATTTGGGAATTAGAGAAAATGTATCAGATCAAGTTTTCCCTTCTTAGAGAATGAAGATGTTATGAGTTCCTTATCAAGGACTGATCAGAAGCAGAGACTGTTATTCTGATTTTTATCTCTTGGAAGAAATGTGTCTGTTTAATACTAAATTAAAATGGTTGGGTGTGGTTTTGCAGCAGAAAATAAAGCTAGTGTAAACTAAAAAAAATTTCAGCACAGGATTTTAATTGCTGTTTCTTTCTAATCAATGACTTTAAACTCTGAGTTGCAACAAAACTCAGGTCTTTAATGTGTTCGTTCTGTAAGGAGGAAAAAAAAAACAAGGAACCTCTATACAGAGTGCTAATTGCTGAGAATACTGTGTGCCTATTGATATTTCATTTAATAAACTGGCATGCTAGACACATGTATTTTAAAGTTCAGGTTTAATTAAAAGATAAGACTAAGCAGCAGCTTGGCAAGAGGATAAGGCAAAGTCTTGAATTCTTTGTTTATGATGGCAAAGCAGCTGCTTTTATTTTTTAAGTAATCTCAACTTAATGTCAAATCAAGAGACTACTTTCGTATTTTTAGTGCATTTAATGAATTACTCAAGTTTGCATTCACACAATTACCCTTCCTCATCTGATACTTTTATATCAAGAAACATTTGCAGGTCCCACTCTGGATTTTTAAAAAGCTATTTTCCCCATATACATCATAGTAGAAAAACCTTATCTCCCAGACTAAAACGATCTTAATTAGTCATGAAGAAGAGGTTAAAAGCAAAAGTGTGCAAACATGAGCAAGTGATTAGCTGCTTAGAGGGTAACACTTTGAAACATTATCTTTCTACAGCAAGGATTAGAATGCAGGAAAATGCCTTCAAATATATTAGTTCAGAGGGCAAAAACATTTATGGCATGCCATGAGACTAAAATTGGGCATAACTCTACTGGTGGCAATAAAGTTCTGCCTATTTACATCAAAAGAACAGCTGGCTCTGGTTACTTCTTGTACATCCCTTTGTAAAACAAGTGTCAAGGTCAAAGAGAACAAATTCTCTTTATTACTTGAATGCAGTAGCACGTAGAAACCCAATGAATGATGAAAATCCTATTAATATTTGCACTGAAAGGTGACAGAAAAAAGATATTCTTGTTGAAAGGAGCTGAAACACCTGAATATAAACTTAACAGATAAACGAAGAAACAGAAACACGAGGCTGCAATGGTGAACACAGGAATGAACACACACATCAAAGCTACTGTCTTGCTATGTTGATCACTGTGGAAAAAATCAGAGCAGTCATTCAGGTGTCAGGGAGAAGTTATGAAGCCTGCCAACCTAGTTTTCATACAGCATAAGGTGATGTAAGTACCTTTCCAGCTTTACTAATCTCTAAGTAATGTCATGGCTAGCCACAGTTGGTCAGAAAGCAAGACATTTTACTGAAAATGGCAAGAGCAGAAGCAGATAGAGAAGTCGAGTCATTGCAGGGTGTGTGTCTTGATTCAGCATGAAATGCAAAATACATTTTCATTTGAAAAAGGTATGAGCTTTTACAACAAAGGGTGAGATCTCCCTGCCAGGTGAAAGAGACATGGGCAACATCCCTACTTCACATCAATAACTGCACTGGCTTGAACTTACACTATTTGCATCTCAAGTAGTGACTCAAGTCACAAAGTAATTTTAAGATGTCCTGTTCACATGTATGATCAGAAATCTCTCTTGGACCTGAGCCCACCTCCTAAGAAAAGCATCCTCAGAAATTATGTTGCTTTATACAAACAAACAAACAAAAAGTTATTTGCAGTTTTTTATAATAGTTCAAAATAAGGCTTGCTGCACAGACCAAATTCTTTGAGGTCCAAAACTACTGATACCCATAAGCCCCAGCAAGGTGCATATATGCAGCTGTTTTCAGGATTGTTTCCTACAGTGTTGCATCAGAATAGAAGAACCAAATACGCTTTAAAGCTTGATCCTTCTCTTTCCTTTTCTCTTTACAGAGTCTTGTCCTTATATCAGGCTTATGATACAGCTGTGAGTGAGATCATGTGTATCAGTTTCATCTATGCAGATAGGACTCTGCTCCCCTTCTACAGTTCATTACAGTTGAAAACTAACTTCTAGTACCTGCACAAAACTGTGATTTTCGTAAGAGCAACTTTGCCTTAGATGTCACCCTATTCAGTTGTAATATGCAGAGCCAGAGTGGGGAAAGATTAACAATTGCAATAGGAGGAGTACATCTCTTAAAAACATAATTATGATGAGAATGAATTTGCCCTTCCCCACTAGCAGTTGTAAACAGATTCCTTGGAAAAAGTAAGAACAGGGGAAACCTGCACTATATTGCTTTCCCTGAATACATTTCTGGGTTCCAATTATTTTAACCTCAGGGACTTCCTGGTCCAGAACTTACCAAATACCTTCAGTGGAACCTCTTCCATATCTGACCTTCACTGGGAAGTATTTTCACCTTTTGCTAATAATTGCTCATAATTAGCAGGAATTAGGTATTAAGGCTACACCCAGTTCCTGAAGTTGACCACAATATTAAGGATTATCTTCCTCTTTGTACTGGTCAAGCTGTAATTCAAAACTCCATGTGTGTTTGCTAAAACTGCTTGGCATCTCTGCCAATGTGTAGATGCTCACATGGGCCATTCCATTGAGGCTAAAATAATTATATTATATAAACAGCTTAAGTCTTCCAGGTCTTCTCTGAAAGTTTCCAGGACTGAAATAATCCTCTTTGCTTTACTATCAACCTTAATGAACAAAATACCACAAACTATGTCCAGATTTGAAGCATTTAAAAAAGTCAAAGACATTAGACACAGTAAATCAGTTGATTTCTTTCAAAGTCAGTAAAGCGGTATTAATATACCCCCTTGAGTATCTGGCTTAAAATGCCAAGTGTAACAAGCTACCTCTTTATGGACTCTTGTCCCTTCTCTTTAGTGTTTGGCAATTGCTGAAGAAGTAGCAGCTGCTCTATAAGAGGGACAGGTCTCAGACTACGTTCCCCTCCCTCTTCTCAACTGATACCGCTCTGGCAGAAAAAAACACGTTCATGGGAAACCATTAACTAGTGGAAGTTAATGGATAGTATCCCTGGTTGTAAGGCACTTAGCAAAAAGAGAAAGAGTGCAATAATCAGAACACATTTCCTATAACATTTATCAAGTAAGTAACTTAGTAGCCCTAGGCCATATTATACCACTCCTCGTTCAACACATATCCCCACTGACTTCAAAACGGAGTTGCTTTGTAAAACTGACAGCAAGACAGATCCCCTGATACAATTGTGCCAAGTTTTAACATTGAAACTTTTTTTAAAAGTTGAAGGAAACATCCGATCACACGGCAGCGTGTTAAAGAATTCACTCTGAAAGGAAAGATGATAAATATAGAAGTTTTTAAATAGCAGCATAAAGTTTTACTAGATTTTTTAATTTTTTTTTTTTAAACCCGAAGGCTAGTTTCACCGCTATTTTGCCTCCGACTTTTCAGTTTGCTCAATGCTTGGCTGTGGGAAATTTTTATGGAGGAACATATTGTGAAGGGAAACCTGTCCCCCTCACACCAAAACATTTTGTGGAACAAGAAGTACATCTTTGTCCTTCTGAAAAGTTCTGCTGATTAGCAAGTTGACCAGTTCCACTGTGGAAGATGAGACTTCTCAGTGCTTATATATTACAAAAAATATTTATTTTCACAGAGGCTTTGGCAATATGAAAGGAAATTCTGCAACTACACTGATTTAATGACAGTTGCTCACAAATTAATAGAACACTCAAACATTTCATAAGTGTCATTGTCAAGAAGAAGAAAAGTTTAAGTGAAGTAATCTTAACAACCACTGCAGCACTTTTGCTTTTATGAAGTCATTGTTTTTTCACAGTAACTGTAAATCTCTTCATCATGGTGGGCAAAGAGGTAAAATTAGTTAGTTATCTACTGCTAATCTTTCCTGGTGCTGTGACTTCTTTTATTTTCAGTAGGACCTATAACTCATCTAACTCAGGGAGGTCAAACAGAGACCCACCATCTGCCAGTGACACCCCTCAAAAGAAGGAATGTAGGCCTGGATGTGGCTTCCTCCACTTGTGTGCACGTGATATGAAACTGTTTCCTTTCACGCGGATACTTCCCTAACATCTTTCTTCACTGCAAAAAGAAAGGTTCTCCCCGTTTCTAAGACAACCCCTTTCCCTTTTCCCCTTTGGGCTCTTGCTCTGAGGGGTGTTTGAGATCGTTGCATTTATTACACCAGATTCAAAATGGAGCAACACATAAACCTAAAATGCCTCAGGCTGCCACCAAAAATGTTGGGCAGACATGTTAGCCATCTCAGAGCAATAGGCAGCAGACCCCAGCAGTGTCCTCTGTGCCAATGGGCCTTGGCCCTGGTCCTGGGGGGCTGATACTCCCCACTACCCAGAGGCACCTGCCTCCATAGCATCCAGCATCTCTGCAGCACCCAGGCTCGTGTCAGCTGGGAACAGACCATCTCATTTGATTTCAAGCATTTACAAACAGCACCATGAAATGATGGGGGGAAAAAACCAAACAACTTTGCTCACCCACATTTCTCTCATTTTCTGAGACCGGGCAAATCACATTCAGGCTTTTTTGCTGAGGCAGTATGGGGGTTTTGGATAAAAAATTTCCTGACATGCCTGTTACAATATCTCTACCACATGTACTGCAATCCCTCCCCATCCTTCGAGTTTCCAAGGTCATGAGAAGGAAGCATAACCCATGACAAAAATGTCCACACTGCCTTTGCAGTCCTCACTACCTCCTCCTCCCTGCTGACCTCTGCAAGAGCTGCCACTGCTGCAGCTCCTGTGAATCCCTTCACCAGCTGGGCTCTGCCTGGCCTGCTCTGCCCACTCCCCTCGGGGACAGGCACTGGTCTTCTTTAGCACAAATCTGTGTCCTGCCAGCCCTCCCACTAGCATACCCCCTCCAACGTCCAGCCTGCAGACATGAACAAGCACTGAGCTCCTCCGTAGATGCAAACTATAAAATACAAAAATGTACATTAAGAAAAACAAACCAACAACAGCAAACTCCTCGACACAAAGTAAATACCTAATTCCTTAGTCCTTTCCTCCTACAAGCAAGATTACATTTATTTGTATCTTACATATTCATGATTTATTTGTATCTTAAATATTGATGATATCTTACATACTCCATGACTAGCTGGAGTAGTCTAGAGCTGTTAGACTTCATCTTTGAAGCAGACAGAGCCCCTTTTCTGCCTTTAATTGTGCAGAAGAGACACATCCAGTGAACAGGAGCTATGTGAAGCCCCGGTAAAGATAGTAAAGATCTGGCTGACAAGAGGAAGCCTGCCATGATCCTACACAGGATGAGTGCAGGCACCACATTGATGGTGTCAGCCAGGGTCACTGAAGTAAGAAGCACAACATTTTTCTTTGATGACAAGCACCATTAAAATTTTTCCTTGCGGGCCTCCCCCCACTCTGACACATAAGGGGCCGTGACAGCTCGATCAATCAGCGCTGGCAGCTCCCGAGGAAACCAGCCATCCACGGGGACTGTGATATCCACCTCAGGGGCTGTGTTGGACAGTTAATATTCCACTCCTTGATGCATAAGGCCCAGCATATGATGGTGGTTTTTTTCTGATTCCTCCTCATAGATACCAAAATTCCCAAACAAAATCTCTGATGCCATTTTTACCCTCTCTGCTGTTTCCAAGGCAAAATATTAATCTTCTGTCAAGCTTAATTCCTGACCCTAAATTTAATTCTGTCTCAGCAGCTGGTCCCTCCATTGGTCCCACTGCACTCCAGTTGTGCTGCTCTTTTAGCTGCGCCCTGCCTGTGGACAGACAGAGAAAGTTCAAAGCTGCATCCACTTGGTTTTGACTTCAGTGTTCATCATGATTAGATGCCCTAAGACAAAAGATGCGAAGCAGCTCATCTGACACGGTGAGACATGACAACATGTGTCCTGGGTCTGATAGTACCAGCAAGCAGGAAAGTCAAAGCTCTTCTGGGTAACACTCTTAGACAAATACGAGGGAACATGAGAGAGAATAGTTGGCTTTGCCTTCAAAAATAAAACACAGTTGACTTTTACTTAACATAAACCAGAGTCACTAATCTTTTTTGACCTAAAGTAACTGCTCTCCTGCATAGACAGATCCTGTAATATCACCAAAATATGGTATAAATTAATTTATCAAAGCAAAGGAATTTGTTGTAATGATTGATACAACAGCTCCTGTACAAGGCTCAGAGAATACTTATATAAATATATATTATATTGAGATTAAGTTGAAATTTATTAATATACCTTCATTTGTCTGAGACAGTACAAATATATAGAATGCAATTTTTTTGCTTTTGTCAACAATTCAACAATTCACAGCTGTCATTTTTAGCTCTACTCTCTGCGTATAAATAATGAATATGCTCTCACAGTTGGTGCCACAGGAACAAAACTCATTATCTTTATAGGTAAATCCAATAACCTTTTTTAAATCTCTAAAGTATTGCTCACAGAAACAAGAAAACCTACTAAAAGGACATAATTTTTTACATGCTACAATACTAATCTAGGAAAAGTATTGCCACAAGACATCATTATGTCAGCAAGTCTAGGAGAGTTACGTAAAGCATTCAACATGCATAATAAAATTACTATCTTCACCTTTACTTAGAAGAAATATAGAAATCTTTGTCCTAGAGACAAGTGGTAGAAAAGCTAAATAAACTATTTCCATGGCTCTGATCAGAAGCACTAGCCAGAAGCAGAAGGTTAGGGTTGAAATTCTTGGGGTTTAATTTGTTTTCTTCAAGGTTTAGTGAAGTTTTTCATCCAAATAACTTATTGCTAAAGCACACACCACTCCTGATCTAACCTGATCATTTGATGTGAATACATATTCACAAATTCAAGTGCAACTGGGTGAAATGTCCAGTTGGAAAAAAAAAATATATTTTTGGGAAAAGATAAAAGCATTTCATTCTCAGATTTTCAAAATGTCCCTTTGTTTAAAAGTGATAAAAAACATCATCTTTTCTTTGAATTTGATCTGGTTTTGGAGATAAAGCTCAAAAAAAAAATCCTATTGTTTTAGATTTGTCAGGCAATGAAAATCAGTTACTTAAGTACAGTTAACTTTTATGCTATTTTGTTTTGAAGTGTCGATACTGATCAGGATACCATTACACGAGACACATCTAATGCAGAAATTGCCATGTTCCCGCAGGAATAAAGACACTTGAGCAAGTTTTATTTGCTAAATGTATATGTCATCCCGATCGTAACTATTGCAGGCAAGATACATAAAAGAGTGCAATGATCCTCTCACACTCATGTTTCTTTACACTGTAACTTTAAAGAGAACGGGTCATACAACAGTTTGCCATTGGATTTTTGCACAAATACCGTCATATATATACATATATGGAAACAAAAAAAAATTGTGCTGTTTTGATTTGTGAGGGGTCGTAACAAATCTAATATACTCAGTGCATATTACGGAGGAGCACTACTCTGAATAAGAGCAGAGCTGCTGAGTACCAGGAAGCGTTGATGTAGCATCAGCATTTCTGTTATCTGTGTCTCGCGGAGAGCCCTGTAATTCACCCATCCTCCTCTACTCCACTGTATGAGCACACTGAGAACTCAGGGGGGTTTTTTGAGGGGTATCTGTGTTTCTTCAGTGGTCATGTGCTTGCAAAGCGATAGACAATGGTATGTCCAATGATTGTCCTGCCTATTACATTTGATTTGTAGACTGAGGAATAACATGATAGGTAACTGTATCCTTAACAGATTGCTACTTAAAAGTATTTGTATACCAGCCTTCCTTTCATAGCAAAGGGAATTTGACGATTTTGTGCTTCTGAGGTTCCATGCTTTCATTGGTTTTGAGTGTTTGATTTTCACACAAAATAAGTATCAGTTCTCCGCTAACAAGAGCCTAGTGGTTTTAGTCCTGTCTTTTTAGGGATACACCTTAACGCATGAATTTCATTAAGGTGCGCATAGGAATACCTTGTCCTGCTTGGGTTTTCAGTAACCTTTGAAAATGGACAGCGAATTTTCCTCCTACTGCCATATCTAATACACATTCACACACACACCCATCCGTATGCGTGCACACACACACCCCCCTCAAATGCAAATATTTTGTATAGCCATCCAAAGGTTACCATCATGATTCCTACACTCTCTGTAAACAGAGATCCAGAGGAAAAAGTGCTCTGGCAATAGGAACAAATAAGTGGAAAATTTTTTAATTTCTCATCACTCATTTTGCAACAAATTTCCAGCTGTTGGTGGGCTGAATCCTGGTAGATGGAAGAGAATCTGCTTCCCAACACTGAAAAGCATCCCCTGCACAGTGGTGCAGTTTTGTTTGACAAGGTATGTGGTTTTATAACCAGAGTCTAGTCCTAGGGCAGGAGAATATGCACCCTAGTGTGATTAAATTACAAAAATTTACTATTGCAAAAATCTGCAAAGAACTCAGTTCCTCAAGCATAACCAGGCAGCCCAGGAGTTAACAACTACCTTTGAAAATACCAGTCCTGTGAGGAAATTCAACATTAAAATGATAAAATTAAGTAATAAGAGGTACATATAGAACAAAAATTGATTTCTACAATGAATGTCTCCCACAAGTGACCACTTTACGAGGGCAAGGGAACGCAGGTCTACACTGAAACAACAGGACAGGCTTACAGCATTATACAGAGCCATGACACAGGCAGAGGCACACGTTTCCTTCTTCTCTAGACCACAGTAAATCCTGGGCGTCTTCAGCCAAGTAATTCCATTTCTCTGCTGTCCCTTTCTCTGGACCATTGCCCATGATTTCTTTAGCCTGGCAAATCTCTGGGACAAGGGTTGTCTATTATGACATGTTTGGATTGTAGCGATTCCAGTGGGGCTGAATGAGATCTCTACACACTAACAAGTACAAATGAATAACAACAGAACAAGAACATTTTCTTTTCTTAAAGAATCTTAAATCCCCTTTTCTATTCCTAGGCACTTTGGAGTGCTTAATGAGCATATGAGAAAAAGTCACAAAAGGACATCGTTTTGAAAGCAAATGCTTGCTTGCAATTTTGTATGGGTAAGTGAACCATTTTTTCATGCACAAGTTCAGTAAGTAAAGACCTGGCTACTTTATATTTGAAAGCAAATCTTTCTGAACATGCACAAAGCCTGTCAGCCTGAAAAATTGCAGCAAACTGGCTGGCAGAAAACAAAAAGCCCACAGATAATTGTTGAAGGAGACTAGTAGAGGACAGATGCAAAAGGCTTTCATAGAAGTGTTGGGATCAAGGACTGGGGGATACAGATAACTTCAGATAGGTGATTAAGAATCTGCATGGCAAAAAGATGACTCAACTGTATTCTCATAAAACATTGCAAAGTTTATAAAGCTGTGCCAACTGGCAAAATGGGATTTCTTTCTTTTTAGGCTGTGATATCACTTTGGCTTCTCTGGCACTGCAGTTCTCTAGTGAACCCACTGGGAGTAAACACAGAGCTGAGTGCTTTGCCTCTTGGGGTGATTTGCCATTGCAATGACCATGAGAAGCTGATACTGAAACCATCAAACAGGATGAGAAAACCACAGTCAAAATGCCCAGTGCCTGTATCGCCCAGTGATTTAAATCTAACATTCCAAAGAAGCAGAAAGACAGTTCACTGAAGAAAGGAGATGGATGGATGGTTATGAGACATGGGACACACTTCAGTAGATCTGATGCTCATCTGGAGGCCCTCTTTCTGTGTGTAAATCAACCCTGATGACAGCCCTTGCTTCCTTTTTATTAAGATATAAACACTGCAAAGAAAAAACAATTTTTCCAGCTCATATGGAGGCAAATAGAAACCCATGCTAACAGAGTAAAGTAAATGTTTCTAGAAGTGCCTATCTGCCTGGCGTTAATTTCCAACACTGATTCCCAACAAACTATAAATTTGCATCAGTTCTGTCCTCAGGAACATGATGCTGAATTGGAAGAAGATAATTTAATGTACCATTTCCTCTTAGCCAAGATTATACATCCTACAGGATCCCCCACTCTGCACCCTCCTAATTGGACAGTCCACAGTCTGCCTTTATACATGGCACGTGGAATTCCTCCAGAATTCCTTCTGAAGTCAGCTGGAGAAAAATACCTGAGGAAAAGTACCTATGAGTGATCCTCATGATCCTCATCCTTTAAGCAGAACTTCATTTGGGTCATTCTGACTTTTACATCCCACTGTAACAATTCAAAGGTCAGGAGCCCAAGAAATAGTTTGGACTTTGCTTTTATTGCCTTACATAATGCTATCTACATTCTCACGCACGCTGACTGTCAGTTGGAGTTACAGAACTAGCTGCTCTTTGCTCCTTTAAATATTTCCCCAGAGCTGACAGTCGAAAGCTTCATTTTGAACATCTGCAACAGTAATAGCAAAAACAGCAGCAGCAGCACCAGCAAATTCTGTGTATCAGCAATGAATGCTATTTCCCTTGTTTCCTTCAGCAGCATTTTCTGCTGCGCAGCACTAAATGCTTCAACTGAGAGCACTGCAGTCATGTGAGTGTGTCGACACACCCTCTGTGAGAGTTCCCAAAAGTGCCATGTACCACAGGTTGTACTTGAAGCAAAAACTATGTCAACCTAAGCTTTGCACCCACCTACCTAATCAAATTAGAAATATCAGATCATTTGGAAGAAAGCTTTTGTCACTGTTCTATTTATTTTAACTAGTTATCATTATTATAGCTACCAACCATACTTCAGAGGGAAGTTATTAAAAGTTAGATTGATATCCCAGTGACCTTATCATCTAAATTAGAGAAAGCACATCAGCAGATGGCAGGCACATAAAGATGTGGACAAAGGGAAAAGATTGTGAATAGAGATGCTTTTGTCATATACACATTACATGAAGTTTTGTTGTTTCTCTTTTGTCTCTGCAAAAGTATAAAATTACCATAAATGTAATGTCATCATTTTTAATCACACTCAACATATAAATAGGATCTTCATCTAGCACAAAACTGGCATAATGCTGTTGTACTCAATACAGTTACGCTGACATTCACCTTTTAACTCTTGAGTATTTCCACATTTCATTTGGACTGACTGTGCCCCCAGTGAAGTTAAGAGGAATAGTTCTGTTGTTGTTTTTTTTCTTTTAAATAGAAGGAGTTCAAAGAAGAAAATCTTCTTCTATTATCTTTTTTACTTTGAAGTCTTCTTAACACTACCTCAATACTGCAGAGTTTGAGAATGAGTTTAATTCTTTTTCTTTTTTTGTCTAATTCCAAGTGCAGCAGGTTGTGTTGGTTGGTGAGCAAAAGACAAAAAAGTCCAGTTGAATTTATTGCTAGAAACCAGAAAAACACTAAATATGGATCTCAGAAATCCTATCCCTTCTAGGGATGATAATCAATTTTTAGAAAGAAAAACTAGAATCCATTTCCTCAGCTTTTAGAGGAGAAAGGAACTGCGATGCAGAGGGAGGCAGGCTCACACAGCTAGGAAGTGCAATGGCAACTCCTGATGCAGCTTTGTGGAGGATCCTTTTATGCTGAAGTCACAGTCCTCTTAAACACAGATGGTAAAGCTCTTAGAATTAAAAATACATACTTTGGTGGAAAAATACGAATAGGTTTTTTTTTTCCTTTTCTTTTCCAGACAGTGTGGATAGTAACCTGACAAGACCGGTTATTTCGTCCCCAGGCATATGTGATCCCAAAACATGCTATTTTACCTGCAGTGGAGGGTGCTGTCCCAAAAGACTCTGAAAGCACTGCCTAGCTTAGAAATGTAATAAAATGCTAAAATCCAAAATCTTGCTGAATCCTCCTTTCTTTACCCCTTTTATATGGTTTCGCTGCATACACTTTCCATATTAATGCTGCTTTAACACTTGCTTTATATATCAGTTCTTAAACAGCTGGTTTTGACTTTGATTTATTGATCACCTTAGCACGAGATACAGCCATTTCTATTTAACTTAACTGTGTAAATAATTTATTTTTTAAAACTTTTCTTTTCCTTCAGTGTGCTCATTTCTTCCTCTGGCTATAGTGCCTGTCCCTACCACAGGTGCCCGCATTCACCCAGGACAAAATAAAGAGCTTGTTCCTTTCTCCAATTTGCGTATTTGAAATCTTTCCCACAGTGATCGTCTACTTTGTCAGTTCTGTTAAACAGCGTGTTCAGACCACCCGAAATGGAAAGTAAGACCTGTGCCCATCACCCTTCCCTGTCTCTCTGCCCCAAAGACTGAGAATTCAAGAAGTCAGAAGTGGCACCATCTCCTACCCAGTTTACGTACATATTATCACCAGTCGGCCTTGCAGGCACGTGGGCTGGTGACCACCCGGCACCACCTCCCACCAGAGACACCACGTAAACACTGGGCTTCCTGCTTTACACAGGGCACAAGTGGGACCTGTCTCCTGCTGAGACTTTTGGGGAGGAAAAGAAGCCTTGCGTATGACAGGACTAGCTGTTTCCAATGTGTTTGGCATTCAAAGCAGTTCGCTTCAAATATGGCAGTTATCGTGTCTTCCTGCACCTGCGTTTTCAAGCCAGTCACTGGTAAGGTTTAAGCAATGATGGTGAATTCTAAAGCAAAAAAATCCACTTGAGGACATGCTCAAAGTTGAATTTGGGGCTGCCCCGCCACCCCTCCATGGGAGGAGTCTGGTGTCCTCCCATAGTGGTGACAGCCACAGCAGGGGGCTTATAGCCAAACCCATCACCACTCATAGTTTTGGTTTTGCTTTGTATCACACAAAAGGGCAGCCCTTGAGCCTCCACTCAGCCCGAGAGTGACAAGTCAGTTGCACACTCTGCATGAGCCAGGATTTGACCCCTTCATGCTCGTGAACACGCAACAGTACCCCATCCAGCAGGGACACGTGCCAGTGACAGCAGAGGGCTCACGGGTGATGTAAACTGCTTTCAGGAGTGTGCTGGGGGTGAAACCCTCAATCCAGTCTGTGAGCACAACAGCTGAAAGAAGGGGGAAAAAATCTGAAGAAACAAAACAGTAATTGAACAGATATAAGCAAAACTCATTGAAGGAACTGGAACTAAAATGTAGCAGGAGGCTAAGGTCTGAGCAGCAGCCAGGAATATGCCTTCTCCGATGAAGGATGGAGGCAGGCATGAACACTCCTGTACACCTTCCAGGAGGGACAGACAAGAGCCAGCTCAGACCTGGAAACTCTGCCAAAGAGCTGGTAGATAAAGGTTTGGGCACAGTATCTCACTAATGCAGCTCTACAACTTTCAGAGCAGAGCTGGCTTGCTTTTGGCTGGTTTGCAGAGTGGACAGAGAAGTTCATGGTTGTCTGTGCCCATCTGTGTAGACATGCCTTAAGAGTGCTACTAAAGCTTTGCCCATCAACACCAGCTGATAAGCCTGTCCTAAATTTAGGGTATTCAACCAATTTGGCAGAATAAGTAAAATTATGAGGCACCAACACAGATTCTGTATCAAAATTGTGGAAGCACCTCCAATTTATGACATGTTAAATTATAGGCTAAATTGTCAAATTAGTTTTAAAGTCTCAGGGGAACAAATTCTGACAAGAAAAATAAACAAACAGAAAAACAGATTACCAGAACTAAAGAGAACTTCAGCAGTGACGTTCAACAGCCATAGGAGAGCAGTGTTACTATGACTACTGACAGCCAAGTAATAATACCTCACCCTCAAAAACATAGCAAGCAGCACCCGTGTTTCTGCCTAGACTGCTCAGGAGTAGGGGGACAAGACCTGAATATCCTCAGGTTCCTGTGCTTCCATTACTCTAAGACATGAACTGCAATAGGAGAACAAGATGTAATCTGTGTCAAAATATTCTCCAACACGATTATTGAAATCCACCATCTACACATTCCTTGGTTTTTTCCCCTTTTTTTTTCTATGTCTCTCTCTCACTGTACAAGTAACAAGAACAAGCAAACAGAATGTCTTTAGACATTTAGACATTTAGACATAAGAATGTCTTAGACAAAAATAGATATGATTTTATGCCTCCCCCTCTCAGTTCTGCTACTGACCTGCACTCACAGGGAAGATCTAGAAGGAGCAATGAGAGCTGCGTGTTGTGCTGTGCAGGAGCTCATAGCATGCAATGCTGAGCAGTCAGAGGAGAGTCAAGCTACCTGCTGCCCGCTGGATGCTGAAGACATGGCTCCAGGCACGCACATGCATGACCGGCCAAGAATCAGACCTTAGTATAGACTTGGCAAATTTTGCAACAGCTAAATGACAGCTGAAGTAAGACTTCAGATTGCCTGATAACAGCGCAGTCAACCATATGGGGGGCTTGACATGTAAATATTATTCATGTGCAGGTTCCAGTGAAGTCAGCAGAACTAATTTCCAGGAGTAAACATGCTGTGGTGACTTCAGCCTCAAACCTAAACCATGGTGTTTCCTGCATTTCTTCCTGTGAGTCTCAGCATTCCTCCTTCACTATCCCTGCCTAAAATCCAATTACTGCCAATTATCCGTACCTACAGATGTATCCACCCTCTGTATTTTGGCACCATGTAGATGTTGCTTGTAGAGCAGGATTAAATCAGTTAAATCAGTATTTCAATATTTTGAACCAGCAATCAATAGGGAAAATAAAAGAACAGAAAAAAGCAAATCTCTCTCCACCTCTAAGAGTGTTAGAAGGATCAGCAGTTATCATGTTAGCTAAAATTCCTCCCACGCTCCTTTAACCTTGTCTTAACTTCCACCAGGCTTTTAAAGTTGAACACCCAGGTTTGGGGAAGAAATAAGACTAAATCAGTTTTATTGTTGTTACATTGAGACAGTTTATATATTTACTACTACTCCCTTTTTATTTCCAAAGTGAACTGCAAACAGTTTAAAACTAAGCCTGCCCAGTGATCAAGGGAAGTAAGAATTGTATAGCTCAAGCACCCTGAGGTATGCCCAACTCTAAGGGAAGCGAGGGCGCACCTTTGGTGAGATGATATTTCCCTGCTCCGGGGTGGACAGGCTGGTGCCACACAGGGTGGTGAGGTGCAGAGAATGGCTACCTGTTGGCTGAGTTATTCCCTCTCCACAGTAGCACACACACACTTCTAGAAACACCTAGCAAAGTCTGTCTCTCTCCTGTGATTACAGAGAGACCCTGCAACGAGTGTGTCCCTAATCACTTAATTAAGTGAATGGTCAAATAAAGTTAATTAGGCAATATGAATATAGGCCCAGAACTGCTTTTAGAAGTACACGTCTCAGCAAAACCAAGAGTCTCAGGCACTTTTCCATGCTGTTACTTGCAAAGCATGAACTACCTGTATATTTAGTATCTGAAGAAGGACTTGGATTTCTTTGGGTTTTCCCAGAGAAATCTTTTCTCCCTAAGAGTTATAAGGAGGGAAAATGAGAAGCATGTGGGTTTAAAACAAAGGTATTCAGGCTCAATCTTCTTTTCTGGAGTCCAGATAAAATCTGGTTTCCCAAATGGCTGGGTCTGACCCTCCACATGCTCGCGCCACTGCCATTTAAATTTATCTCAACAGAGTGTGTAGGAAAGAAGTAACTCAGGGTAATTGTGCCTAATCTAATGGAAATACACATGAAAAAGCATAGATCTCTTTGCTCTGCTTGAGGGTCTGCCAGTAGAGTTTTCAGATAGTACAATGACAATTCAGGTAAATTCACTGTTAGAAATATACATCAAAGATGGTGCAGCAACTGAGAATCCAAAAGTGAAATAAAGATTGCAATCTTGTTTATGCACGTCTACTTGCATTTATTAAGTTCATTTTTCTACCCAAAAATGAAGTTAATATTTTCAGCCTTTTGCTTCGCTGGTTCTTTGCTGGCCTATTAGCATGAGTAATTTTGACAATAGCCTTCAGTTCAGCATCAGTAACAGAATACTTTTTTCTATATATGTCCTTAATGATTTGAATCCTTCCTGCAGGAAAAAATCTCATTAAACTCAGGGAAGTTCTATAAACGGAAGAATTTCAGATGCAGAACTGAAACTTATTATCACATCACTATGCAAGAATTTGAGTTCTTGCAAAAAGTACTTAATAGTAGTCAGAGTCTGCAAAAAATCACGTTCTTTAGAATTAAATAATAATAATTTTGTAGAGCTAATGCCTATACACTGTGCACATAGTCCACTACCATTCTAAATCGGGTAGTGGACTATGTGCAAATTCTAGTAAAAATGTTAACAAATGTGTAATAACAACATAGCTGTGTAATGCAACAAATAAGACCAATCTAACGCACAAGTTTAGAAAAATAGATAATTCATTGGTTACAATTCCTGGCTCATTATCACCTGCATAAACACTCATTTATTCTGTTCACTCACATAAAAATTCACCAATTGCTAGTACTACACAATAGCTGTTATCTCTTCTCTTTTCCATTTGGGAAACAGTCAACTCCTACTAAGAATTAAGTTTATTTCTGACATAAAAATATGACTAAAATATTGCTTATCTAATCAAATTTTTAATTAGTTAATGTCATTAATATCTCAGTTTTTACTCCTGATTTTTTGCATACTAACACATGCAAATTTAAATACTTAGATACATCTTTACCAAGCTTTCTAGACATATGACACAATAAATTTTGAATACTTCTATGTAAAGGACACTTTGCCCCACAGGTAGTATAAGTGTAGACTGCTGTAATATTCACCGCACATATAAAGGTAACAGCTGAATCTCAGTACTTTGACAGCACATTGTTTCAAGTAAGAAATCCAGACTTTCCATACAAAATCTCCCACTGAACAAATAAAACACTTCCCCAGGGAACCCAGGTTATTATATTTTTTTCACTGATATGAAAATCTCTGTGACTCTCTTTACATTCAGAGCTTATAAATCAAGGATTCTTCAGTTTGCAAAAAATTCAATAAAGGTTTAAGAAACACTTCATCTGACACTGTAACAGTAATGGGGACTACAAGAACAGTAGCAAATTTCTCATTATATTTATATAAGCTGGTTCATTACAAAAGAAAATATTATTATATTGTTTGCCTTTATAACTTCTTTTTTGCTTGACTTGATTAAAGAAAGCACTGCAAGTACATCTATGATTATTAAGGAGACTAAATCAGAAGGAAAATACTTTAAATGTGGCCTTTGTGAACAGCTTAATTTTCTTTGATGTACTGGGCTTGCCATATCATAAATACTAAAGTGGATGTGATTCCCAGTGTTTTGCTGCCAGAGTAGCGTCTTAGCTCAGGGACAAAAGACAACAATTAAACTTAGACCATTTCCATTCCAGTGGAAGCAGATTGCAACAACAGATTTTCGTGAAGCCATCAGAAACCATCCCAGCCATGTTTTTCTGTTAAGGGCTGAGGGTTGAAGAATACTGGCTTCCTTCTCCTAGTCCACATGCGCCAAGTTTTCCCCTTCCCCATGGTGGGGAGCAGTCCAGTATACCTGAACTTCAGCAAGGTAATTACTTATGTACAACTTTTGCCAAGAGAATCCCCTTGCTTCAGAGGTCTCTCTCTGAAGCAAAGAAAGGAATATTTCTTTGAGATGGTGCTAAAGATAGCTTTTGCCAGTATCAGCAGTTAAAATGTATGTTATACACAACAAGTCTCTATATCACAAAGTATCCTATAATTTGGAAAGATTGGTGGCATTTGCTCTCAAGAGAATCAAGCATGAAGCAGTGGGTGAGGAAGGTCAGAGTTAGAGCTGGGTGAGAGAAGGAAATGCCAGAACTTTTTCGTATGCTGTTTTTAGCTTTAACCACCACAGTAACTCTGCCACCTACACAAGCACTAACATTTCCCACCCCAACACCATACTCCTTTCCTCGACCACTACCAAAATCAACCCATTACTTGACAGCTCAGCAGTCTGAGGAAGAATTAACTCACCCTGTTTGACCTCTGAACACCTACTCACCCTTCTTGTTTAGTTTTACAATGTTTTATTTTTTTTCTCACAGCTGTGGTAAAACCCATAGAAGGAAAAATAGTTTTGCGCATAACATATTGGAGACTTGGAATCATAAGATTTCATCCTTACATAAATATACAGGTTAATACATCTAGTTATATGAAGATTAATCTCCCTAACTGATGCCAGGTCTGTGGTGTTCTTAGTACTACTTATGTTCCAGCTGTGTTATTTAAAGGTCTTATCCACAACTTTAATATTTGCATTAGACTTTCTGAAAAATTTTCAGTTCTTTCTTCGCGATTCAGTGCTCTCTGCTTACTCTTGCCTGAACTATCTTTCTTCTCTGAGTCACAACCTCTCTTATCAGCTTCCAGCCTCCTTCCTCTTTTATTAGAATTTAGCACCGTGTTGATGCTTACAGGTTTTTCTGTAAATTTAGCAATGGCTTTTATAGTCATAGGTGAATAACTGCTTTATTAACTGGAATATAAAACAGTTTAATATGCAATTACATGTTGCAATAAACATTAGTGAAGCATTTCAGGGGTTTCCTGATGTTTAATGATATACACTGTCAAGCATATTAGGAACACAGGATTGGCGACACTGTTAGTACAGACTTTGCTTTAGATTATTGGTCAAAACTTTACAGATTTATTTAGGGAGCCTTCTGATTCATTATCTTTCTCTGTACACACAGTCAGTTCTGAGTGTCTAGGGTCCATGGGTGGATACGTAATAAAGATAAAGCAAATAGTGAAAGCACACATCAGGGATTTTAAGCTTGAACCTGTTACAGTTTTCAACTTAAAGAAGCTCTGGGCCATGTCCAGAGAGAGCACTGCTCTTGCTTTTTTCTTCCCTGTGAGCATCTGGAGCAGAGTAAGCATGCTTGAAAGGCATGGGGAAAAATATGAAACGGGGGGAAAAGAGCACTGAAATAAAAGTGATCAGTTGAGACTTAGGGGTAAAGACTGTGATAAATTTAGAGTCCAAAATATCTAGATAACCAGCCAAGAAACTGCACCCGTGGGGTTCTTGAAAGAGACTCCCAAACTCTATTCTAGAAACAACAAAAGGATCTCTGTCAGCAGAATTAGCAATAAGGCTGTGGAATAGACAACAAACAAAATAATACACACCTGAACTGTAACAACTGTGTGTACAGCAGAGGATGAGGATGAATGTTTCTACAGCTAGCTCTGTATGCCTGCTCTTCCCAGGTAGTCAAACCTGGTTCTCAAGGGTTTCCTGGCTGAGAATAGATTAAGAAAGACTCAAGAGGCTTTCTTCTGTGAATACGTGATTGTACAAATCTTGGAAAGCAGACAGTTAAACATCCTGCACCCATCTTCAGTAAGACATGATCAAACCAATTGCCTCAGAATTTATATGTTCCTTTTATTTTTGATGGATATCTATTCTCTTTGAATAGACATTTCTATGTGAAGACTTCACTTTCCATGCATTCATTTAACAACTACCACACAAAAATAACCCAAACATTTTTAAAAATTATGTTTTAAATTTGGTCTATAGTGCAGGCAAAAAATGCCTTTGGTTATAGCTTGAGAATTTAGTAATATATGTTCTGACATGTACTGATGTGTTTCAAATCCAGATAGAATCATAGAATTGTCTAGGTTGGAAGAGACCTTAAAGATCATCTAGTCCAACCATCAACCTAACTCTGACAAAAATCACTAAACCATATTCCTAAGGACTACGT
>JAOXNO010000024.1:37084342-37097222 GCA_028565335.1 Limnodromus scolopaceus
TTTTTGTGGTAAGGGGCCCAAAACTGGACACAGTACTCGAGGTGGGGTCTCACCAGTGCCGAGTACAGGGGGACGATGACCTCTCAGGTCCTACTCACCACACTGTTCCTGATATTCTAGATTCATAGATTTCTGATCTCATGTCCTACTGCATCATCCACTGCCAGGATGAGCTTTTTGATTTTGCTATTGCTTCTTAAAGCAAAATCTGTCCTAACAAGAGTGATTTTTGAAAGCTTTCTAAACACATGGGCAGGTTAACTGTTGACCTAAAATGTACATGTGTGCACACACACAGGGGATAGAGATAAAAAAAGAGAGGGAAGGAAATGGGAGGGAAGAATACTGTTTTTTAAGAGCTCTCTAGAAACATTCCCCTGAAACACTTCAAAGCACTAAAGGACTAAAGATTCCTATGCATGTACCATATACCACTGAAATAATGCCTTGACCCATTCCATTGAGTATGCTGTAATTAACCAAGCCAGTTAGTAAAAAAAGAGTTTAAAAAGCCATAATAGAGTGTTCCAGTAATTATGTTCTTAGCAGCTTTTGAGGGATACTAAGAGACTAAGTCCCTTGGAAATGTTAATAATAGCATAGACAGTAATGGATTAATATTTTTCCTTTGTATTAGGAAGAAATTATAGCTTATAGCCTATGCTTTTTTAGACATATTTTATGAGACTAAGTGAAGCATTAAAAAAATCATATGCAATTATTCATTATTCAAAATCCCCCAGATACACTCAGGATGACTGACGTGTGGAGACTTATTGGGCAATAATCTGCGTAAAATGCTCAGTCAGATGGCTAAAAACACAAGTGCTGCACTTAATGCAGTAGCTACACAAAGTTAACATCCAGAATGGTATACTTTTTGTTTGAAAACTAAGACACTTAGACAGGAAGCTTGTGCCCCCCTTGACAAGTTCTGGATGTTTCACTGTGTAATGCCACAACAGATCATCAAGGCTGTTACCCACCATGCTCCAGAGAAGAGCAACAAAGATGGTGAGGGGTCTGGAGCACAAGTCTTATGAGGAGCGGTTGAGGGAACTATGGTTATTCAGCCTAGAGAAAAGGAGGCTGAGGGGAGACCTTATCGCTCTCTACAACTACCTGAAAAGAGGGTGTAGAGAGGCGGGGGTCGGTCTCTTCTCCCAAGGCACAGGCAACAGGACTACAGGAAACGGCCTCAAGTTATGCCAGGGGAGGTTCAGGCTGGATATTAGGAAACATTTTTTCACTGAAAGGGTTATCAGACATTGGAATGGGCTGCCCAGGGTGGTGGTTGAGGCACCATCCCTGGAGGTGTTCAAAAGACAAGTTGACGTGGTGCTGGGAGACATGGTTTAGTGATGGTGTTGCATTTTGTTTGTTGTGTGGGTGTTTATTTTTGCCAGAGTTAGGTTGATGGTTGGACAAGATGATCTTGAAGATCCCTTCCAACCTAGAAGATTCTATGTATCATCGTGGTTTTACATCAAACTAAAATCCTGCCCTTTCTGTGGAGTGCAAAACAGCAAGGAGAAATGAAGCCCAAAAGGTAGTAAACACTTAGAAATTGCTATACCACCTAATTACAGCACAGTGCCCAGTACAAGTGAGCTCTCCTCAGACTCTATGATCTCAGTGTAAATGCTGTGCTAATGGCTGCAGTTTGTTGCCAGGATCCTGGTTTGCTATTTTAGGTCTACTCACAGTAGGCTCAGTCCAACAGCTCATTCTCCCTCATCAAACACCGACATATCCTTCTCCTGGGAAAACCACCAAATGTTGTGGCAGCACCTGACAGGAAAGTGGCTCCCTGGCAATGCCTCCCCACCCTGGGAGCCACAGAGCGAATGCTGTTATATATCACAGAGCTGCTGCACAAACATGCTAATGGAGCATCAGGGAACTGCTTCCCTCTAATCTTCTGTGTCTTTTGAACCCATGGTTGTTTGTGTTTAATCTTCAAGAAATATTCAAAGATGTGGGCACAATCATTTAATAAACTAAACACCATTCTGGATGAAAGCAAATTGGAACCAACATTTGCAAAAATAGTTTGTGATCACTGAGGTAAGCACACATTTCATAGCAACCACTAACATAACTGGCCCATGTGTTGGTACGGTGACAAACTTCAGGAAGAATGACCAACTCTGATCTGATATGGGATCCCACCAAGCAGCGGAAGAAAGAGATCAAGAGAGTGGGGTGAAGAAAATCTTGTTCTGCATTATACTGCAGAGCACCAAAAAGTGACAGGCTGTGTGCTGGAGCTGCTGTCTGCCGAACCACTCGCACCACTTTTGTGCTGCCACAAACTGCACATGTGGAGTTACACAGCCCAGAAAATTCTGATGCTACCAGCAACAGAGGGTGAGTGTGCAATGCAAATCTGAGATGATTTGACTAAGGCCTTCTCAAGACACAGCCCATATGTAAACCATCTGCTTATCCATTTCTCAGTGTCTTAGATCACATTTTTGCATGTAACGCTTGTGCTTAGTGCCTGGTTTCATTTATATCACTCACAGGAACGCTAAAAATACTGGTTTTGTTTCTCCCTAAGGGCCACTGAAAATTCTGATACACATTTATGCTGCTTTTAAATCCTAGAGCTGTACTTTTTCCCTACAACAAAGTTAACTTAATGGAGAGAAGGGCAAGAGTGACAAAAATAACCATTCTCTGTCTCCTCCTCAGCTAAAAAATTAATAACACAAAAACCAGACTGTTACCATCCATAAGGTGTCTTCAGACTGACTGATTGGCTTTCGTGGAATATTTATCTTCATTAGTATATTTATTAGTAGCTCCTGGGTTTATATTACCCCCTTCTTTACTGTATTCATTTCATAACTATTAATGCTAGATACATTAGATTCAGCATGAAAATCTAGATGAAATTCTTGAAGTTTATCTTAAATAGCGTCTGTCTTTCTTAGTATGCAGACCTAGCAATTGATAACATTATTCTCACCAGAACTGAAAATGTGCTCAGAATAGATGTAGTCAGAAGCATTTTCAGTATATGACAGCAGTTATGGCCAAGACTAATCCCATTTCCCTTCTTAAAACTGAATGAACAAGGGAGTTCCATTATTTTTAGCATCTCTGTGACACTATAAAAGAACATTTCTAACTCAAGTCTGTACACTAAACATAACCTGTATTTGAAATTAATTCCTTGCATGCTTCATACAATAGAAGCACCTTTCTCAGTTGCTATGAAACTGTCGAAGTCAAGGAAAGAGAACAAACCTTCAAAAGCTGCGTGTCTTGGGAACACTATCTGTACAGAGCCCATTATTTAGGTTTTAGAAAATACATTAAAATCACTGCTCTCATAAAAGAACACTGGTTTTGCATTGTTATGCACACAACAGCTAGAGAAAAATGGTGTACACTCCTCCTGCTCTGTCTCTGCAGCAGGATTTACTCCTGGTTGGTACAGCTAGACAACATACCAGCTGCTGTGTGTTGCACAGCACTATTCGCTGCTCTTTTCCAGTATTTCTGCATATCTTGGTGTGCTCATCACACATAGATCCACTTTTTGACTCAGACTTAAAGAAAAAGTGCTGTGAGTGTCCAAAAGCCTGTCTAGGTTTTTTTGTTTGTTTGCTTGTTTTCCCAGAAATGGCACTCCAGCCACTTCAAATCCACAGTGGCAGCAAGCTCCCATAAAAATTAAGGGAAAATGGAGAGTTGTCAAAATCCTGTTTCACTTGAGCACTTCAGATATTTGATACTCTAGCCATCTGAGCAATCCTACCCATTCAGACCACTCTGAAATTTGCAGGAGGCAGGTGCTTAAAACCTTTCAATAACTGTGACAGCAGGGCCTTTGTAGTCATGGTGGCCAAAGGCTATGAACAAACCAGGGGTTTCATGCAGGTAATACTTTCTATTATTCAAAAACAGAAGGGAGTCATTCAAACAGTTTCCTTTTACCTTCCAGCTAGATGGACCATGGTCTTGGAAAATGGCCTTATCTAAATACATTAAGTCTTTACTTCAGTATCAAGGTGGAACAGCAATGTAGAGATTCTCTCACCCATTTAACCAACAGCAACCAAGACTAAACACTTCCAGCAGAAGATCATTTCTTACATCTCATCTGATGCATGTTATTACACATCATGAAATCGGGTAACATAGAGCTTAAATGGAATCCTAATGACAGTATATTATCATTCTTGTTTTGTCTCCTGCCCACTTTCAAATAAGAATGACAGCTTTAAAAATTCATGGAGCTTTAAGTGATGTGGAGGTGCTACAAAAGACTTTGGTGACTGCAAGCTTGAAACAGTGAAAGTAGGAACTTGTTAAAGGTGTTTATGTCAGCTTTTTAAAAGTCTGCCAAGAATAACACTTTAAGGACACCAAATAACATATGTACCAAATAAAAAAGCATCTTGAGACATTTCTCAAATTCACAAAAAAAATTTTAAAACAGAAATATATCTAATTTTGCATGTTGTAGAGCAAAGATAAACCAAACAAGTGATATGACCTCAGAGGAAAGAATTAAGGGAGAAAAAAAGATAAACTAGGATTGCAGTTGTTCAATAGTGGATGGCAATTGCTTTCCCGTCATAGCTACGTACAGAAACACCTGGTTTTGAATTGAAGCCATAAAGCTATAAAAGACTAGATATATTAAACTTAGTATAATTGCTTTGAAATCTTATTTTCTCCAACCTGAAGGTAGTCATTTTGTTCTCACTATTTTTAATTCCTAAATGTGATTTATAAGCCTTTTATATTATCCTAATCTGTCCCTGCTGCGTTGCATCAATGGCATGCATACACCAAAATCTTAATGAAGCACTAACTACAAACTGTAAACACAGAGGATGCTAAGGTGTCATGTACAGTACTGATGGAGGTTAATACCTTCAACAGTCATTAGGTTTGGATTTGGGGATGTTTGCATAGTAGTGAATTCAGATAAAATTCAATTGTATGGTAACAGCCTATAAAAGCTTATGCATCACTCAGGTATACCTGGGTCTTAATGGGATAAAATTCATCTCTGTGTACAACATCCTTAAATCACGTGTTGGTTCTACTACCTTGGTTTGCTTGGGGGCATAGGATGGTGTATATGTCCATACACAGTCTCCACAGAAGGGATTATCATCTCCTTTAAGACACACTAAGGACATGTACACTTGAAGTGCTGAAGCAGAAGAAAACTGACATCATATCTGTGCTTCAGTGACACATAATGACTTCTGCATAAGCAGAGGCTGGGATGGGGATGTTGTGGATGCACGATGGTCTCAGCAACAAAGCACACCAGCAACACACACACTGGTACCCATGTACACTCATATAGTTGCAAGAAGCACACCAGAACCGAGTAGGCCAGCCAAAATGCCACAGCTCTACTACAAACACCCAAGCCAGCAAAGTTAACAGTCAGACTTTCTCAGATGTGTGTGCTCACTGTTGTGTGGCATACCCTAAAATATTGCATTGCTACAAAAAATACTACTACTAGAAAATTAAAACATAAACATCTCTTTTTTTTTTTTACTCACCAAAATACAGTTTAAGGTATAAAATACTTTCTGAGGTATAAAATGGAAAACAGACAAAAATTACTGTTGCATTTCTACTCAATATTTTAGAAGAAAATGCTAAATCAACATCTTAAAAATATTCCAGATTTTTCCACTCCTCTGTGGAGTTTCCAAATCTCTGTGATAGAACAGCACCTGTTCTGCTCTGGCAACTGCTTCCCAGTTACAACAAAGACACAGCAAAGTTTTCCTATAGTGTACATAGTCCTAGACAGTTATACATTCCTTTAAGATCCCTCAGTATAGCAGCATGTCTTGTCGGTCACCCAGACCTACTCCATACTACATCAAAGACCCATCCTTGGAACTGATCTAATTGTTCAGCCCATGTCATTTGGCCGCACACAAACTCAAAGGCTAACTTTGAAGACTTTTTTTTTTGCCACACCGAAAGCTACAAAGAATTTAACAGGATTTAAATTATGTACATATTAATATGTACATGTACATCAATATGTACATATTATGCACATAGTGTATTAAGGTCTGTATTTAACAAGAAAAGGAGTTCATAAACAAGCTAAATTTGTTATGGACATTTTAACTTTACTTTTTTTTTCATTTTAACTGCAAAATAAAATTATAACTTTTTAAAAGAAAATTGATAGGCTACATATTTTAAAAGAAAAAAAATGCAGAATCAGTAAGTTTTCAGGTCACTCTCCAGATCACAATTATTAAAAATGTCAAAGTACTGAGATGAGGACTTTCTGGTAGCAGTGTCGAATTCCTACACAGTAGTATTGTTCATTATTACTAACGCAGCTAGATGTTGCAAGTGCACTGTGACTAAGTTAATGTGAGGTTTAGATGCTTAATTACATTTCCTTTTTTTGTATCATCAAGCAAACCAACTCACTTTATATTCCTGTAAAATAAATGGCATATGATCATCTTTTAGTAAATGTCACACTAGTCAGAATTTACAGTCCTTAAGAATTGTACCACCAGGTAGAATTACAAAAATAATATTCACTACTCTGAAGAACAGCACTCAAAATATGAACACCTGCACTTTTTAGCTTTCTCATTTTTAATAATATTTTGAAAATAATGGCTGTCCATTTTCAGGCTATTTGCACAGCTCCTGCCTGCAAAATTGTCAATTGTTTCGAGAAGGACAGATTATAGCCTGTCAATAAGCCTGAAATTGAGCCACTGACAGCCTGAAAGCTATTCCAGATTCGGAAAACATATTGCAATGCCTACATTGCAATACATTTTTCTTTGGCAGCTGGTTACTGGAAACTTAGCTGCAGCACAGATATGGAAATGCTACAGAGGTTGAATTCAAAAGTTATTTAGAGGAAGCATTAATTTCACAGGACTGGGGCCTAACTGAGGAAGAAGGTTCTTGTTTTATCCTTAGGACAATGTTGGTTTCATAAACAGACAGCCAAGTTTTATAATCACATATACCACTCCATTCCACTCCTCTTCTTGCCTTTTGTCATCTGCAGGTAGCAATCATGTCTCTTTAACTATCAAAGTAAATGGCGAAAAAGGTTGAATGGCTTTCTGGGAGCCAATTGCATACTGAAACCAGATGGGCCCTTACAAAAGATCAAATCAGATCAATGCTGAAAATGGCAATAAAGTGCACAAAGGATACAATTTAGTAAGGAATTAACAGTATATATTACTTGACCCAGAGATTCCTCCAAAGTGACCCAATGAGCATGAAAGAACTGAAGAAATAAGTGCTTAGGATATTTTCTGAAAGTACTTCCAGGAGACTGCAGCTTGAATTCAAACACTTTTTGCTACCTGGACCTGTGCAAAGCATTTTACACTGTCCCCCACTGGAATTGGCTGAATGGTCGCACTCAAAGAGCTGCAATCAATGGCTAGATATCTAAGTGGAGACCAGTGATGAGTGGCATTTTTCAGGGGTCAGTATTAGGACCTGCACTGTTTTATATCTTTGTTGCCTATGTGGACAGCAGGATTGAGTGCACCCTTAGCAAATTTGCCGTTGACACCAAGCTCTGTGGTACTGTCCACACACTGGAGAGAAGGGATGCCATCCAGAGGGACCTGGACAGGGCTTGAGAGGTTGGCCCTTGTTAACCTCTTGAAGTTCAGCAAGGCCAAGTACAAAGTTCTGCACGTGAGTCAGGGCAATCGCAAGCACAAATACGGGCTGGACGGGGAATAGACTGAAAGCAGCCCTATGGAGAAGGACTTGGGGGTGTTGGTGGATGAAAAGCAGGATATGAGCCAAAATGTGCACTCACAGCCCAGAAAGCCAACCACATCCTGGGCTACATGAAAGGAAATGTGTCCAGCTCTGAGGCCCCCAACATAAGAAGGACATCGACCTGTTGGAGTGAATCCAGAGCACAGCCACGAAGGTGATCAGAGGGCTGGAGCACCTCTCCTGTGAGGACAGGCTGAGAGAAGTGGGGTTGTTCAGCCTGGAGAAGAGAGGGCTCCAGGGAAACCTTAGAGCAGCCTTCCAGTACCTGAAGAGGGCCTAGAAGAAGCTGGAGACGGACTTTGTACAAGGGCAGGTAGTGATAGAACAAGAAGCAATGACTTTAAACTGAAAGCAGGTAAATTTATATTAGAGATAAGGAAGAAATTCCTTACTCTCAGAGTGGCGAAACACTGGAAAGGGTTGCCTAGAGAAGCTGTGGATACCCTGTCCCTGGAAGTGTTCAAGGCCAAGTTGGATGGGGCTTTGAGCAACCTGGTCTAGTGGAAGGTGTCCTTGACCACGGCACGGCGGTTAGGATTAGGTGATCTTTAAGGTCCCTTCCAACCCAAACCATTCTATGATTCTATGCTCTTGCTCTGCACCCTACCTCATTCTCACCATCTCAACACCCAAGGCCTAATTTAACACAAACACATGCCTCACATAGCTTTTACACTTGCGCAGCAAGTTAGCTCCCACCCTGAGTTATCTTTTGTGTCCATCTTGTTCAGACATGACTACAGAAGGTAGAAAGTATTGACTTAATGGACCTTGAATATCAAAAAATACCACTACTGTTTCACAATTCCCAAAATCTGCAGTCTATCCCAGTATAACTATATCTCTTTCTCCCTTTCTCTCTAAAAGGTCCTATTTACAGCACAATCAACTGCTCCATTTGAGTGCAGTACACGTCTTTGCCTTAGTGTCCTGAAAAAACTGTCCTTTCATGATGAGATATTTTTTTATACACCTTTACCTGTTATCTTCTTTATCTGTCTGACCTAGGACAATCAGTCACCATGCCAGAATTTCAAAGTCAACAGGGTAGCCTCTAAAATTTTATGACTACTCACTTCATTTGCAGCAGTTTCCAATAGGTCCAGGCCACCCTTCCCAAAGCCAAGAGGTGGCACTGGTTTCTTCTCTTTTTCTGATCGTAAGGCGAGAGGTGAACCTGTTACAGAAGGTTAAAGGGTGGAAAGGATTGAATTTCTTTCTAGATAGGTTTATAAAGGGGAATGATCAAGTTAATTTAAACAGCTGGCAAAAAGCCACTGCAGCTTTAGTCATGATGAATTCTCAGATTATTACAGGACCAGATGGACTTTGTCCTGTAAGTAATTGTGTATTCTCTGGAGTGGGCAGGGGGCCATTGAACCATCTGCTTTGTTGTTGCTCCAAAGAGCTTCTTATTGCTGTCTGTGTCTGCTGGTTCACTACCTGATTCCCCCAGACCTATTTTACATCAACTTGCCCTCTTGTTTTAAGCAAGAAAGAGAATTGCATTTGCTGCCTACCATGCTATGCTTCTAGTTTCCCTGTTTTCACAGTGCTGCTTTTCTTTGTTTGTTTTAGCCCCTGAAAAATTATTGGAACAGACAATTGATTTACAGGTCTTTTAGTATTTTCGTGGTAGCACTTAATACTGCCAGCATTTAAATTTATAAATAATAATGCCTAGCTCTTGCACTGTATTTTTCAGCAGAAGAATACAAAGCTTTTCACATAGAGGTCAGCATCACTAGCCATATCCTACGAATGGTGAAATTCGGGTACACAAGAACACTTTCAAGAATCATAGCCTAAAAATAGGAAATTCAGAGATATTCAGAAAAGGGCCAAAAGAGACAGGAGGAAAAACGGACACGTTAACGTACATAGTCATTCAGTACAAGCCTATACACGAATGCAAGAAATACAGGAAATAAATGGGACCTAAAATTCCTTACATGTGGCCAAAACCAGGATTTAGTTGCTGTACAGAAGATTCAGTGGGATAATTCATATGGCTGAACTATAATTAGTTTTCATTAATATAAAAAGATACAGAGTTTGGTCAGGAAGGACAGACTGCAAAACAAGGGACAAGGATGTTAACCTTGTGATGAGACCTGCTGAAGTCTCTGGGTTATGTTTAGAGGCCTAATGTCTTTGTAAGAGTTAAAGTCTATCACTGAAGTCTTTTAACACTGAATCAGTACAGAGTTGTCAAATAGCACTTTTTTCAGTGTCCTGTGAACATGATACTTCGCAGGCTCCCCTCATATCCTTTACAGATTTCCATAAATACATATAATTGCAAGCAGGACCTATTCCAGAAGAATAACGGTAACCATGAATTTATACATGACCTTGAATCTGCCAAAGAATTCCTCAGAAGTATAGGACCATTTGCAAAGGATCAAATAACAAATCAGCCACTGTATTCACCATCGAGACGCTCAAATCAGGTGAAAGCTTTAGTTAGTATGATCCAGTGGGATTTGCTTTATCTTTAACTTCTACTGTTATCCCTGAACAGGTGTACAAAACTTTTCTGGACCTAATTGTTCTTCCTTCTGGAAGAACAAATTTGGACCTTTGGACTTTCTCAGCTAATCAAAGATGAAGAGCTTTTCCACTATTAGGTGAATGACATCCTTCATTGCTCTCATCATGCTTGAGATACACCAGCACAGAACTCTATATTATTATGAATAACCTACATACTCCTGAATGATTCACAAATTTGGAGTCAATTTTTCCTTATTAAAATCTGTGAAATTAACTAATTTAAATTCCATATGGGCCAGTGATTCAGATAACATGAATAGAGGTTTCTTTAATATTAAAACATCTTTGTTGAACACAAGCTCAGTTAATAACAAGACCTATATTAAAAGTCTTTTTCTAAAGGATATGGGGTTTGAATTTTCATGTCTGTTTAAAAGTAACTTGAGACTTGTGAGTAGTGTTCTCATTTTTATCATTAAATCCTTTAATAGAAATATTAAGGAAATATAGTGATATTTCTCAGCCTTTTCTTACATCTTTAGATCATTATGTATATGATTATTCATGCTTATGTTAGCCTACAATCTATTAATTTTCCTCAGAGAAAATAAAATCAAGCAGCCAGTTGGCTCATACAACTCACAATGCCCCCACAACAGCAGAGGCACATCCATGACAGCAGATGAGGATCTAAGCTGAGTCTCAGAGTTGTACATAAGTCCCAGGCCAAATCAACATGTGCCTTCTGTTCACTATGATTTCATCCATAATCATTGCATTTAACGTACAATTCTCTTCATTACCCTATCTCAATGTATGGGCAGCAGGGTTCATTAGTACATATCTCAAAGGTTCAAATTCTAAATTAAATCTCAGCATCTTTCAGGGAACTGGCTTTTAATTTTGTGACCACAAAATCTTGTAATTCCTTTTTCCAAAGTACCCTCCAGAGGCTTTTCTCAGTCAGTAACAGTAATCAACTTGCCAGAACTTAGAAACTTACAAAATTCTAAATCACTCTAAGGTCATCTTCATTTTGTTATACTTATGAAAAGTTGTGTCTCTCCTTTTTCCTCATGAATCTGGTACATCTATACTGCTGGTGGTCTGTGCTTATTCAGGTATAGTGTTCTTTATCTCTTCAAATACTACTGAATAATTTGATAAACTGAAAGCACAAGGAAAAGAGTTAAATACAAAAAACCCCCCAAAATTCACACTTTTGTCTTGATAGTACAACTTAGAAATATTCTCTATTGTTTCCAGCTGCACTAGACATATATCAGTGTAAATACACTGCAGAAAATTATTCAAACCCCCTTTTTCTTAAAATTGTACTTTTAAAGGTGTATTAAAATTTCTAGTTTTTTCTTGGTATTTATCTTCTGCTGTTCACTTCTCTCTACAGCTACTCGTTGGACAGCAGAATTCACCTAAGGATTGATACCTTCATGGATAGATGCAATAGACAGTAGATTGTCTGGACTCAAAAAATGATTTTACACAAGCACAGAAAATAATAGGTCCAAGTCCCACCGGTAATTGGATTTCTTGGTACATGGCAAAACCCCAGAAAATTCTTCAAAAATGTGATTGCTATGAGAGGTAAGAAGAAAAAAGTCTTAGGCTAGCACATGACAGTCAAGCAAATCGAAATAGACTAGTGGATGACCCTGTCTTTTTGGTAGGTGGGCCAAGGCAATAGGAAAGAAAGACTAACAGCACAGTTCTCTATCGCCTGCTGCACCCCTTAATATTAACCAGAACACACCAGAACAGGAAGAAACATGCACCCTCAATGGACAGCAGTCATCCAGCCACTGACCACTGAGACACAAAGCCTAAGATGACTCAAATTTCCCAAGACTGTGATGACAGGTCTGGAAGTAAAGGTGTCTTTAATTGTGGACTAAGGAGGTTGTGGTACCGGCATTATGGCCCACCTGGAGGCCACCAGAACTAGTATTAACACATACAGTTTTACCTCATGTAATATTCTCAGGAAAAGGAGAACCATGTGGAAATTGCATATGCATTTCTCAACCATAGCAGAAGAACATCTCCCAAGAAAGGACGCGAAATCAGATCTAGTCCAGAAGCAGTGGCACATCTTGTTTACAACTAAGGCAAAGAGGTTGACCCCAGGACGCACTGATAAAGCAGGTGGCATTGGTTACTATTATCTGCTGTAGCCACATCAGTCTAAAACCAGTACCGGACTCAAACCAACAGCATCCAATGGGAGAGGTATTACACAATCATGCTTCTGGACACTGAACACTGTGGTACTGGTGTCTGGCAGTAATGCTTCATATAGTCTTTAAGCCTTATGAAGTAAGGTGTTAAATACAGGTGAATCTAAGCAGGGGAACAGAAATATGTTTACAACAAATTCTATCTCCTGTACCCATAGGTTACGTGTGGAGAATGAGAAAGTTGGAGACGCGCTGCTGAGCGAGAGCTCGGCAGGTGTTCTTGTATTGATGGGAAGGAAGCCTTGGGAACAGCAAAACAATGTCCTTATATGGTAATATGTAATGTAGCCAAGCAGATAACAAGGGAGCAAAGCAGACAGCAGTGTAACGAAGCAGATAGTAAT
>JAOXNO010000024.1:37097322-37143777 GCA_028565335.1 Limnodromus scolopaceus
GCACGGCACGTGATCAAAAGATAGAAACTATATATGCTGAAAAAGTGAAACAATAAAGGTCTTCGCTTCACCCCCCCCCATGAAGTCTGTGCCCTTTGTCGCCGCAGTTACGGTGTGTACATCAGGAGGCGTATATAAGGAGGCAACTGAAACATTGAGGCGTCTCACAATCATCCCAAATACAGGATGGGATCTCCTGGGGAACCTAGTACTCTATAGCTTGCACAGAGCATAGCATACTCTATGACTGACAAGAGAGCAAAAAATTCAGAGTTCTTGGCATGTGCATCTACACAACATGAACGCACATATAGATAGTTTTCTTATAAAGGTGACTAAACCTTTACTAAGGTTTTGCAGAGGTATCACAGAATCTGTTTCTAGCTGTCAAGTTATGAATAGGAAAAAAATATTTACATTCTGAAAACTGAATACAGTTTTCATTGTATTTCGCATAAATGAAGAGCAACCATAGATTTTTTGTGTGTCTGGATTACTATTATTTATGGGAAATAAAAATAATATGTATGATTTTGTGTACGCACATGGAGGAAGAAAAGAAAAAGGGAAGAAAAGAAAGCATTCTGACAATGATGGTGATGAATTACATACAGAAGGCATTAAAAATGGTAGATTCTGAAATGGCTGTGGGATGTGCATAGTTAATAAATTTCCTACAGGCTTTCCAAGTGTGACAACTGGTTTGACACACATCAGCTTTCATTTCCTATCCATACAATGCCAGATAATAATACACATTTTGCTTTCCTCTCATCACTACTTACAATGCCCATTAATTTATTGTCCACTCTAATTGATACTGAGATCAGTAGACATCTTAGCACAGTCTTAAGATACCGAACTGTTGGTCAGTCTAGAGAGACTTTTTTAATAACTTGCTTGTCTCGCACTCAACTCACACAGAACTTTCTTTGTCTATTTGATGCCACCGAACACAGTGCCAGTATATATCACTTCATCAGTTAAACAATCATTCAAAAATTAAGTTCTAGGGAAACAAACTTCTCAAAAATGGTAAAATGCTAACCAGGATTTTAAAACTAACTTGAATGGCTCAAGGGCTACATACATAGGCATCCAAGAGATAAATAAATAGTAATGCTGTAGTTCAGAAAAGGGTTATATGTTTACTTCAAAATCTTCTGTTTCATACAATAATACAACACAAACTGGAGAACAGGGAACACAAATATTTTGGGGTCATTTTAATTTTGTGATGAAAATAGCTTCTCTGGATATGCAAGGCAGTTAATAGGATACTGTGACTGAATTCTGGTTTTGTGCATGTTTGATTGTTTCTGTTCTGGGCTTTTGATTTAATTAAAACTAGTGGCAGATGGAATATCTTCTCTGAATCTCTCTGCCAATTTTTTGTAGTTCTGTAATAACATTTTCCTAATTTAAAAAATGTTTTCTCCTTTCTGGTTTCAAAACATCCACATGAACACAGAGAATTCACTACAGAGAAGAAACAAAAAATCTAAGATAAACTGAAGTCTACCAAAGAAAGAAATAAGCACACAAATACAAAAGAAAAATTTCGCCTAATTGCTCATACTTGGGACTTTTAGAAGTTACTTGTAGTAAAAATAATTAGCAGTGTGATTTAAAAGCATAATTTTTAAGTCTCTTTAAGAAAAAACTCAATTATTTAAGGTCTGGTTTAGAGCTGGTATCCTGTATTACTGTTTACTGAATACCTTATTAGTAATAAGGGTTCAATAACTCAGAACAAGTTACTGAGGATATTAGTACATTTTTCTTTTCTTGGTGTTGCCAAATGAAAGCTTGTTGCTGGAAAACACTCTCTAAGCAGTTACCACTAGGGCTCAGCATACAATTAACTACATGAAATCCCATGGCCTGTATTATGCAGAGTCCAGTTACATGACTTCGTTGTCTCTTCTTGCCTTAAACCTAAATCCCTGAAGCATTTCTGTCACCTCCATCACCTCCGTGCATGCCTGAATTTTGAAAGTGTCCTAAAAGGCAAAAAAAACTGACTCGGAATTGGGTGTTGTTCACAAAAGGGGCAAACACAAGTTTATAAAGGATGGCAGCCAGCAGAGCTCTCTTTTCATGTGCAGCTGCTTTGGAAAACATCTGAAGCAGACTTTCTTCTGGAGCTCTCAAGGCATGTAACTCCAAAACATGAATGCTGCAAAGTCGAGAAACATTTAATGAACTGTTTCAGCACTACATGTAATTCATCATCTTTTCAATCGATGAAATGAGTTTTATCTGCATATTACTCATAGAATTCACATCTATTGTAGTCTGCCACATCATCTCTACCTGTCTTGATTTACATTAGCTTTCTTTACTTTCCAACATGTATTCCAGTCCTCATCCGTTCAAAATTTTGAAAAGATCAGAATTTCCACTAATATCTTGTAGTTCATAAAGTGAAACAGCTTGACAATAAAACGTAAGTACTAAAAAGCTTTGAATTTGAAAAGTGCCTCAGAAATACTGTTTGCCTGAAACAATCATCTCTCCTCTTTCTTGGTTTTCAAAAGGCTAGATAACTATGGCAAAATCTATCACTCTCACTGTGCAGTCAGTGGAGAGAATGAAGTATCTCATAGGAGAGGACAACTATTGTGCCATCTTCAGCTCCCTCACTGGTGATAACAAATCTTTCTCAGCTGTGTTGGGTGCAGCCTGTGGCCACTGTTCTGACATGCACATATTGTAACTTCCAGGCACCTTTTCTGGGGCAGGTAAACCTGCTCTAAACAGATGATCATTAGAGATTTCATCTTTCATCCTTGACTTCCAAGGTGACTTGCTGCTGTTGCTGGTACTGTTGTTATTAACCCAATTAACAGAGCTCTCTTCAGAACCTTTATTCCCAGTTCTGTCACTTACTTGCTGCACAGCCTTGGATAAAGCCATAACTACACAGTGATTCACCTTCACCAGCCTTAACCAAGGGATTAGGATAATAATCCCACTTTGAAGAGCATGGGATGCATAGATGAAAAGTGTTTTTATAGGAGCAAATTGTTATGTTGCCACTAGTGAAATTAATACTATTCTCTCCAGAATACAAGTAAAATATCCATCAGGTTCCTCGTTCTTGTTTAACAAAAACGTCATTTACTAAAGGAATATTTCAAGAGATATGTAGGAGGAAGAAATTATTAGACTATGTCTAAGAAAAATCAGTAATCTATTACACAAAGTTCTGTGTAGCCTGCACACAACACAGGTCAGACAGTACGCTAACTTCAGCCCTAGTGAAACCCATGATGAATTCCAATCTTTCAAGACAAATTGCAATAAACCATACAAAATCCATTTTCTTTGTTCCTCTCTTCCTTCAATAATCTTTAACACTTTTCAGTTGCTATTTTATGGCCTCTATCTCTACACTTTTTGAATCTTCTTTAAGTACCAATTAAGTTAACTTTTAAGCCATAGATAACAAAATGCTACTGCTATTTTGCAGGTGACTTAAACTTTGATTACAGTGTTATTTAGACCAATCTGTGATTTCTTGAACAATACTGAACAGTCAGCTGTCTTTCTTTGTCCCTCTGGCTCCATACTAGGCTTCTTTATCTTTCAAGTGTGGTACAATGGTGTCACCAAAGTTTTCTGGTATTTTTCTTGGAATTGTTCACAGCAACTTGCCCACCATCTGAAAAAGATGCCCCAGCTGGACTTGGGCTGCTCTGCTTTGGGCAGGCAGGTGAGGGGGTGCTAACCTCATTTTCTTCCTATGAATTTTAGGCAATAAATTCGAATTATTCCATGTTTCTCTCAAGATTACAGACACAATTTTTTTCCTCATTCTTCATTTGAAGGGCAAGTATGGCTACGAAGCACATTACCACCCCTGTATAGTTCAAACTCTGTCCGAAAGATTGCCTCAATTCCAAAATCCTAACATCCTTTAAGTGCTTGGGAATAAGACTGTCTGCACAGAGGTGAGCAGCAAATGGCAGATATTGTGCTGGGCAGAAGCAGTCCCCACAGAAATCCTATTGCTCCCCCAAATGGGAATGTCTTTGTCTCTGTGTCCCTACACAGCACCTCTAAGCCCTTTGTGAATCTTGAAATCAATAATGCTGCAATTTGACTTCTTTTGGTGCGGTTACAAACATAAACATTGCACAATGATGGCAAAACAAGGAAAATACCTCATCACCCATGATGGTTTGGGGAATTTTCAGCAAACCAGGAATTTTTCCAGAAAAATAAAACAAACTGCTTTTTTTTTAAGTCAACTAGCTGACAAATTGCAACTAATAATTTGATAAACTATCTTAAGTAGCCTTAGCCTATTATCCTGTTATTAAAAAGAAAGTTTCTCAGTGATTTGAAGCAATGTCATAGTATGCCTATCTCTGCACCAAAACTGCAGAGTCCAGCTTGAAAGAATTATCAAAAAAATCAATACCTTAGTAAGAGACATTTTTTTCCTGGACATCAAAGATATTTTAAAATGTTTCCTGGTTTGTCATAATAGATGAATTACATGTGGTGCTTACCTTCTCTGCTAATCTGTGCCTTTTAAAATATTTATCTGATCAATGTTCATCAAGATGCCTCTCTTTTAAGTTGCTTACCACTGCTGAAACACAAATCATTGAAATAACTCTAAGAATAACTGTGTGACATCCACAGGAGTAGAAATTACACAGATAATAATAAGCAAGCTGCCAAGTCATTGAATTTGGAAGCATTTGTTGGTGTAAGGTGCTTTTAACTTTACATGGACATTAGATATAACCCATTTTCTGTTTACCTGTCTACTATATATCTCCTTGAGGTGACTGTAACTGTATTTTATTGATTTTTACCATGCGTAGTCACTGGCACAATTCCATAGCTGTGAGCTGCTCTGAAGCCTGTGTGGAGGACGTGCACTCACATAGAGTAATCTGCCTATAACAGGGTCTTCCCACTGAACTGGAAACCTTGCATCCTGATTAATGATCATCCTCGCTGCTGATGAACATAAGCCATGATCTGATAATTGGGTTCTAAATTAAACAGCCCAACCCCACAAAGCACTCCTGCCATCACTCATGTAAGCAGGCTTAGTCAAACAGGTAAGGATTTGCTGGATTGGTCTTCTGGCTCTGAACTGGGATAAGTCACCCTGAGGGAGGCCTGTGGGAGAACTGACAGGAAACAAGACCTTCCAATTTCAACTTTGGCAGGATCCCACTGTTGGGAGCTGGATCTCAAACCCCTGCCTTGAGCTGGATAGAGGACCTTGGGAATCTTAATGGCCACCCATGGGACCCCACCCCAGCTTAGCAGGATCTAAGTAATTCAAAGGAGACAGTGAGGTGTGCACCAAGCTTCTTGTGTCATAGGTGTCTAATTGTACAATGAAGAGAGCTGGAAAGCTAATGTACGCAGCAGCAGAGGAGGAAAAGAAGGGAATCAACCAATTCATGTTTCGTATTTCAAATAGTAAAAAGCATTAGACAGGGCTTGTAGGGAATGCTGATTCCAGATTTCAGCAAGAAAAAAAATGCAAATCAATAGTGACATACAACAGAATAAACTAATTTAATTGGTAGGGAACTCACAAAATGCTGTTCTTCTTCAAGGCTTCACTCATGCCTGATTGCCCCTTCTTCAATTTTTTGACTCAATTATTTAATAAAAAAGGATGTTATTCATTAACAGAGGGGCACAGTTGACTCAAGTCTGCCATTCATCATGATTTTTATCATACTGCTCTATTATGGCTAGGACATGATTTCTCTTCCAGAATTATTGCAGAGATTAGTTTTAACAGTGTTGGCAGTGGGGTGATATTCAGGCAAACGAACTTTCTAACTCAGTAAAAATTAAGATTAGTTTTCACAGATTTCTATTCAAAATATTAACCAAATCCCTTAGACAATTAATTACTGCAATATTACTCCGAAGTGTTTTATTGATACTTCTTTGTCATTTACCCTTTACCATTGCCTGTTGCCTTATTTTCCTTCCTTATCTTATATTTCTAGAATTAGACTTACTGTCTTTTCTTCCAATTACTGTGTTTATTTCATTCTCAGTTTATTTCCATATCATAGCTTAGTCAATTAAATGTTGTATCTGGCTTTGCAAGACTGTTACCTACCCCCATGTTTTCAATATCCTTAGGACAAAAAAAAAAATTGCATGTTTTTTGACTCTTAACTCTGACTTTATTCATTGTAGTAGTGAAATGTGGTTCAAAAAAACCCAGATCTTTGTTTTAGTGTTCCATAATGCAAATTTTTAATTCTTTCCATTCACTGTTAAATATATCTCATGTGTTACAGTCTCCTGCAGAGCTAAAATTTGCTCTGAAATTAAGTTACCTGGTACCTGGAATATCTCTGCAATGCAAACTATTCCTCTGTGGTAGGTCAGAGCTTATATTTACATCTCGCACTCAAACCAGCTCTAAACAAGCTTGGATGCCCGGGCAAGTACCAGAAGCGTTGTCATGCCACTACCAACAGTGTATTCTGCTTTGGATACCTGCATTATCTCCAGATATGTTTCCATATTCCTCTCTAGTGACTTCAGCAGAGTGTGTTTAACCCTCTCCATGAATGTCATAGGCAGAAGAAAGGCACAGCTAACAAGAGGAGGGCTGGATGGAGGAATCTCTGTAGCACTGGGATAGCCACACACCATCTCAGCTCTTGGTGTCAGTAATCACAGCCTTCAGACTATTAAGACTGATGCCAAGAAATTAAACTGCTGTGAAATAGCATCCTGGAGGACCTTTTGCGTCACCCACCTCACTCATCAGTACACTGAGCTTTTACTGTATGGACAGCAAGGCCTCCACTTGGGTTGTGCTGAAGAGATCAGAGCCTCGTGCACAACTAAAACCCCATTCTCTGGCTTAGACTCCAAATCATGTAAGAAAGGACATTGCCCTTGTCCCCAGTCAAAAGCAGATTGCACTCAAAAGCTAGCAGCATTAAAAGAAGTAACTTGCTTAGTGCGAGAGCATGGAGAGACTTGGTTTGTCACAGGGGGCTCTCCAAACTGGTGGTACAAGGACCACTTCGTAGTGAGACAACTGAAGACATCTAAGACCTATCTATAATCTTTTCCCCAGATTTTTCTAATGGGAAGAGATTATTATTTTTTTCCATTTGAATGATAAGAGTGGGGCTCTATCAAATAATGACTACTTGGAGCAAAAGAATAAAATAAGAGAGAAACAATGTCAGACACTGTTTAGTAAACCGAACAGAAGCTGCCATGACACATAATTCATGGTTAGAACCTGACCCTATCTTGAAGGCAGCAAACCCATTCAGTAGCACGCTTTCATTTCACAGGCACTCTGACAGAAGGGAACTCACAAAACAAGAAGCCTCGTGAATCACCTGTAGGCAGCAACACTCTGATCTCTTTGTGAGTTCTTCACCTTCCTTATTTGTTTCTTATACGTGGATGTTCTGCAATGCATGTGCTTTTCACAGTCAATATTCAAAGCAGTGCCATTTGTCCTGCACTGATTATTTGCTCCTTATACATGTTTAAAAACATCACTACATACTAGTTTTTTATCACTGTTTCAAAGCGGTACCTCAAGAGGTTAAGACAGAGTGCAGCACAACCCCAAAAGTTGCATATTAAACAATCCTTCTTTTCCACAGAAAAATATTTCAGGAACAAATATCCTTTGAAAGAACATAATGTATATAAAAGAAAAGCAGGCTATTTGATGGCTAAGGAACCACAGCAGATTCCTATTTTTTCAGCTTAATTAATAACAGGCTCTGGGTTTTCTCAAGAAATACAAGGAATGGCAGTCATACTCTGTGGAAGTCACCTGTGTAATTATTTCTGGCATCTATTACATTTTCCATTATAACTTTCATGTTCTCTCAAACCATTTTTCTATGCTGAGGGCATCTTTCCTTTTCTAACTGGCTGCAATTTCTTAGCAGGATGCATTTAGCAGATGAGAGACTAATTTTATATTCTCTAAATTGTTGTATTTATTGGGAGCACCATGAAGTGACCACTAGGATACCTGGAACCTCATTCTCAAATACAATGTGCCCTACATTGATTTTAAAATTGATTCCAGTAAAGCTGGCAGCTAAATGACAACTCCAATTAACTGATATGTTTCAAATTATATAAGATATGTGAAGAAAATAGGCCCAAATTTGAAGCAGATATTGGAGGACACTAATCATTCCATTATGAATAGAAATTATTCTAATAAAATATATCACAGGTTTCAGGATCAAAGCCACTGAGTAAATTATACTGCAAATTAGTTCCCTAGTTCAGTGTCACTCACAAGAAGTAGAAGATTTTTTAATAAATGCTGAAGATATTGGAGAGCCATGAGGCATTTATGCTATTGTTTGAATGCATCCTGTTTAGACTATTTAATACTTTTATAGAACTATATTTTTGTTGATTCAGGATGCTAGGTCCTTTGCCTCTTACATAAAGTAGAGTTCTGTTTTTTCAGTAATCACCTAATCACCTTCATACCTGTAGGTTATCTCTCCATGACCACCAAGGATGTCCTTGTGAAATCAAAGTAATTCAGTGGGAGAACTTCGTATTATCACTAAAGGCCTAAACATTTCCCATAATGAAGAGAGGTTGCCTTGCATCTATTCGGAATTCTTATGTTCATCTAATTGCCACTGAAGATGAAGAGGTGATCCATGAGGTAGAGCCAATGGAAAACAGTCCCTATAAAATCAAGAGCCATGACATAAAAAATTACTTTTCACTTCCTTATGCCACCTTCCATGTCCAAAGTTAATGCACCTCAGCCTGTGCAGAGACAGAGGAAGTATAAACTTAAGTTATCAGGACAGATGGTCTGATGGAGGATAATGTACATGTTTTGATTACAAACCATGCTTCTAGGTCCTCACCCTAGACAGTAACAGATTTTGTGAGTGAAAGACTACAAAACAAAGCACAAAGAATTTGATCATTCTGTTTTACCTTAAAGTGAATGGGCATCAATGTTTTTAGTGGTTTTATGGATATACTATGTGAGACTGTGTGTGTGTATTTTTGGAAGCTATGATTATAATAGCTTCTCAAAAGTAAAAACCAACGAATAATGGAAGAAGTCAATTGGTACTTCAGGCATAAAATGTTGTATTATTGTGTTAATATTGCTATTATGTATAATTTTCCAATACCTCTATTGAACGGCTTTGTGGAATCGTAGGAAGGGAGAGAAGAATAAAATCAAGCACAATAATGACTGAGGCGAATGTAAGCTAAAGTGGAAATGGAAAGATGGAATCATTACAAGCCCTTCTGTAACCGCCTGAAGACAAACAAGGAGACTGCCCTGCTTGCCGTAGAAGAGGAGAACAAATGCCCAGGTGCTTGAATAAATGCATTCTAGGGACATCTGTGTCCTTTACCACCTAGGGCACTGCAGAATTGCAGCACTGACTACATTAATATTCTTAGACAGAAAGGGATCACTCCTCTGCCTAAATTTTCCCAAGAGAAAACCACTATCAATCTTACAATTTGGAATGACTCTATTATATTAAGATTTGAACATTAGAGATTACTGATTTAATTTTATTGTGACCTTGACTTAAATACTGTGCTTTTCTGTCTTTAATTAGCTGGGTAAAATTGCAGGATAGTGTGTAATAATTACTTGCTTAGATGTGTATTTGCCTGCTCATCTTAACAAATTCATATAAAATAGATAGCTTAACCTATCAAATTGTATCAGACAGCTCCAAGGGCATAACTAGCCATAGGTAAGAAATTTCCAAGCCACATTACTCTGTTTCCAAATCAAGACACAAGTCCCTTATATTCCCTGGATTACTTAAGAAATGGGTTGTGCTTATGGCATAATAAAAGACTGGCATGGAAGATTATACTTTTGAATTCAATTTACTTTTACCATTTTCTGGGATTTTTTTTTTCTGGGAGGGTGGATATATAACTATTATTCTTAGCATTCTCTCAATGCATTTTCTTGTTGAATGCCAATAAGCTTAAATTACTTGTGTAGTGTTGTAGCTTTCACTGTGCTCATCTCTATCTACAGAAGGAATGTCACACACTCACGCCGAGACAATTCCTGGCAGCTGCAATCATATGAAGCAGAACTAGAGAACATGCCAGCCAGGCCTGCCAAGAAAAGTTCATGCAAATGGCTCCTCTAGAAATTTAGTGCTACAGATGACTCCCCTTCCATCATCCTTCTGCATCTGGACCTCACTGGGTATGTTTCTTACCTTCAGTAAAGGCAACTGGCAGACTTTGGTGGGTTTTTATTCAAGCCCTCACTGAGGTGGTACTGAGCTCTCACGGTCAATTGTGCAGAGCTATGGTTTAGTGCCACCGGTTAGCATTTAGTTAATGAGGAGGCAAGTAATAATGTACTGATGCAGCAATCTGTCATCACAGGAGGTTTAGAATAAAGCTGCTTGGAAGTTGTAGTAGAAAACGCCAATTCATTAAGACAGGAGACCTAATTCAAAGCATTTCAGGCACAGCAAACCAGAAAAAAAAAAAAAAAAAGAAAAAAAAAGGCCTACATCTTTACATTTTCTGTGACATGGAGCACTTTTCTGTCCCTCATTTTATGAATATGATTTTTCTAAAAGTAAGTGGGATTAATTATTTTGAAGGAAAGAGCATTTTCCAAATAAGAATATGGACATGTCAGTTCTTCAATTATTGAACTTTTATCGCACTGCAAAGCAAGAACACAGTAAAAGGCAAGGCAACAAATCAGATACCACGCACCTGAAGAAAAGGCCATTTCCAAAGCACCAGTAAAACTGTTGCACTGTTATTTGCCAGAGAACACTTAGAAAAAAAATAGGACTCAAAAGACAATTTTGTGGTGCTTTAGGAATTGTGAGCAGATTAAGCAGCAGAGCTTCCTTGGTTTATAGGTATACATCCCATTAAATAGAAACACAACTACACACTAAAACTGAAATCCATAAATCCATACAATAAAATTTAATAGTCAGCAATACCAAATGTTACCATTGTTCTCCAAGAAGCATCAAAAGAGCTTAAAGGTACAGCAGACACTTTGTAAGCTATTTTCTAAGAGGTCTTTCTGTTGGTTCTAGACACACTTCAAAAGCATAACATATCGGTATATTATTTCTAATATAACTCTAATATAACAGTGAGAGTTTGCTCATGTACACCTAAAACATTGAATTCTATGGGTCAGCAAGATGAATTGTTTTACACATACTTGGAGTAATCCCATCTTTGCCTGAACTTGTTTGTTAGTGAGAGGCCAAGCCATGTATTTTTTAATTCATTCAATTTTCCTTTGTCTTCAGGAAGCAACTAGTTGGCCTCTGCATGCCTTTCCCATGACAACAATGATTGTGTTATTATATCATTAAATGTCACAGGGAAAACTGAGCCTTGAATTGCTCTTAAGTCTACTAAATGGCAGAAGGAATTGGGCTATGGGGCTGGTATTCCTCTACTGACCACAAAGAAATATTCAGGAGAGGTGGAACATCTGCTCCCCATAATCTCACACCCTGGAAGATAGAAAATATAACCAAACACCTTACAATAAAAAGAGGGAAAAAAAAAAAAGAAGACCTAAGAGGCACTTGGAAAACAGGCAGCTTATTCATCCGAACACAAGGGTTTGGGGAAAACAGGCATACAAAGTGTTTCATGCCAAAGATAAGGAGGAAAATGCACACCTGATGAATTTCTGAAGGAATGAATAGGGAAGGCCCAGTTGTCAGGAATATAAGTATCAAGGACAAAGGGCTAAATACTTCTATGTTAGAAGACAACAGAAAGTGCAAGCTCTAAGAGAAATATCTTATGAGAAGAGGACATAGCAGCTTGTAGAAGCACAAAGGAGGAAAACTATTTCTGATATCACCAATTCTACTCTCATGCAAATGTTATAAATGTGAACAAGATAACAGCAAAGATTATTTCATAGTCTTAAAGAGCATCTGGCTCTAGCTGGAAAATTCACAGAATCCACCAAACATAAAGATAAGATCAAAAAGAGTAAAATTATACCAGTGGCATTTTCACTTATCTCTGAATAAATTACATGAGCGAAATTATTTGGTAAATTTTATTCGTATTTGCTAATAATTTTAATAGAAATAATCCATATTTTCACCACACATTTACCCTTTGCTGCCATTTTTACCAGCTCCATCTATAAACTCGGCAAAATTTTTGGGTACCTAGGACCTTGCTTTTTCTGCCTCCTGTACAGCAGGCTACCAACAAAATTGGAAATAATGCATACTGTTAAAAACACTATATACAGCAAGTAGAGACAATGAGAATATTTTGAAGACCTGTCACAGGTGAAAATACACATTGCAACTTATTCACACAGTTTTATCAAGAAAATATCAGGAACAGACCTTACTATTTACACACTGTCAAATATCTACTCTTTTATTTCCCTTTTTATTTCAGTAAGATTTGCCAAGCAAACGTCTCAGACAGGCCCCCAATTCTACCAATTGAGAGAGACCAAAGAGCTTTAGTGTACGTGGTGGAAGCTCCAAATTCATCAGTGCCAATGGAGATACTGAGCCATTTGACACTTCATGGCAGCTGGAGCTGGGAGACCAAAATATTGTCACAACCACTAAAACCAACGGAGGGAGAAATCACATTCTGTACTTACATAGCTCCATATGCGGCTGCAAAGGGCTCCATAAGGGGGGCTGTCTACAACCACTGCACGTCCAAGGCAGAACTTGTGTTCTGTATCTAAAAATTGATCACACAATCAAAATTAATGAGACCCTTGACCTCAATAAACTTGTAGCGGATTGCTCAGCTATGTCCAACCGTAACAGTTAAAAGTGGGGTTTTTTGGTTGGTTAGTTGGTGTTTTTTTTTTAACGTGTACTCAAGAAACACTCCAAACCTATCAGATATTCATGCGAATCAGCATGCTATGCTGCCATGAAAGGTTTCTTGGTTCAGGGAAGGAAATCTCATAAGCTTTCACTGAACTGATATGACAGAATGTCTCATTAAAGATACAGCCACCTCACCAAGGACAACGAAACTGTGCATCCTCATGTTGACAACGACAGAAAATAATGATAACCTTTGCTATTTTTTTTTCTGTTACTGCATTTTGAGGGATGAGGAGGGGAAAAATATCTAGGTGCAAACAAAAACACTACCATGCTTTTACTGACTTTGACAACCATACTAGGAAGTTAAAAGGCACGTTTCCAAAAAAACATTGTATTTTTTACAATAGCACATGGTAAAGAGTCAGAAGAAACATTCTTCAAGTGTCCCAAAAGATTTTATTAACCAAATTCTTTCTTAACCCACAGAAAAATATTTCATCCACTCTGTTCAATAGTTGCAGAGTTTGAGTATTATACCAAATTTTCCCTTAAAATAATTTTTAGCAGTCAAGAGGGTAAAACACTGCAACTGTCTTCAGAGGTGGGAGAATTCCCAACCCCAAGCATTTTTAAAAACAGGCTGAACAAATATCTGTCAGGAATAGTTTAGGTGTGTTTGATCCTGTCTTTGGGGAAGGGAGGAAACAAGCGAATTCTTCACATCCTTTTCAGCACTAGAGAACTATAATGGGCATTAAAATATAATTATGCAGCACCTAGGTAGACAGTTTTTCCTATAACAGAATAGAAAGAAAAAAAAAACCAGATCATGCTTCACTGCCCATAATTGTCAGATTATACATTTTTTAGTGACAATATGAAAATATGCATCATGTCTGGCAATGACAGAGTATGCTTCCTTCCTCCCCTACCACAGTTTCTAAAAGTGATCTCACATCCCAAGACCTACCAACTATAAGAATGATCTGGGTTCATCAGCTCGTGAAGCACTTATGAAAACACATTTTTCTGTGTTAACTATTTCAGTGCCTCTGAAAGTTTAAGTTTAACTGCCCATCAGTTTAAGAAAGCTGAAGATAAAATAAAACAACCTATCAAATCCCATCCAATGGTGTTCTTGTACAGCAAGAGGAACGCACCACAGGAGTATATCAAGACCAAAGTCACGCTGTTCTGACTTAGGTTAAAAAAAACCATATATATTTCTTTTTTGACTGCACAAACATTGGAGTTGTTTAATTCTGGCATGCAAATTAAATATTTTGGTAGTTTCCTGATCTACCAGTCTAGCAAATGGCAGGGTACAGCAACTGGAGGTCAAATACAGGCATCGTATTGATTCTCATAGAATGTAGAAATAAATTACAGATTTCTTTTAGTAACAATAATCCATTTTAGGAGATACTTCTTCAGGGGCATGCCGGATTTTCCATCACAAAGTCTTTGAACAATGACTGGATGTCACTCTGAACTGTAAACAATAGCTCAGCTGGAATTAGTGTCATGGTTCAAGAAAAAACAAGGTGCCACATTGATATACAAGAGGTGGGACTAGCCACTCACAATAGTGTGGCTGGTCCTTACATTGATGAACTGGCAGTCATGTGAAGGGCTCTACAAATCTGACAGACTTCCATTTCCAATGCCTTAGTAGCAGAACAAAGGAAGTAGAGAGTGTTGAACATTGGTAAATGAGATATTCAGACAATAGCTTAAAGGGAAAATCTTTCCCTTGAAAAGAGTTATGGTAGAGCAGACTTCCTTCCTTCTAACTGCTTACTTTCAAGTGTTACCTTCTGAAATGGCATTATCATTCTTTAAAAACTGTGCGATTTTGTTGCTATGCAGAGCACTTCCAATATTTTAGCTGAAATTAACACAAGTGCTACTGTGGAAGGACAAGGATCATCTGTGCTGGATTCAAGGAATACAAATGGCGAAGTATTCCTCACAAAGAAAAAAAATTATACACATAAATGAAAAATTTGGAAATTAATTGCTTGAAAACCAAAAGCCTGCCTTGACAATGTGTTATAAAATGTGATCCTTTCCTTGAAGCTTGTCAGACTAATGTGTCTAAAAGATTGTAAAAGACACTACTACAAAAAGCGAAACAAGGTATTTTGGAAATTATTGATGTTACCACAAAATAAATAATTCCATACATTTTGTCACAGCTTACTATTTTTTAGCAAGTACAGCCCTTTGCTTATTTTTTTTAATGCAAGATCTAACACTATGTACATGGTTCTAGCACAGGCTGCACTAGTCTGTGATAACCCAAATTGAAGTCACACCATTGATATGAAATGAAGTATTACTGCTAAATAGGATGGCTGAGTAAGCCTGCAGGCTTATGCTGAGTGTTATAAATACCAATCTTAGCTTCAAGTGTGGGTATTGGGAGTTGTATGTTTTGCATAAATGATATGCAAATTATATATTAAGTGAAACAAGCAGACACAACTGAAACAGGTACAGCTTTCTTTTTTTTTTTTTTAAGTTTTGCTATTTCTCATAAACCATTCTTGGGCAAGAAAAAGCACACTTGTGTTCAGCATGGAAAAATGTTGTGAAGTTTTTACTTAATAATTGGGGGAGGGCATTGTCAGAATTGTAAGCAATGACTTTAGGCTTTCTCTTCTGTTCTTTACTTTTTTGGTAAAACTAATCTTCATTATAGTATAACCACGTCTTTCAGACACGTTGTCTAAGATGATACCTGGTGAACCTGAATCTATCGGGCTTTTAACCTTGCCTTATAAATTTAAAAAATGGTCAGAAAGCATCTACTCTCTGCATCTCAGTGACTTTAAAAAGTCATTCACACAGAAAATTGGGAATATGACAGCTCAGAAAGACTGATTTCAGTTCCCTATAGGAAATAAATTGGTATCTTGGTTACCTCTATTAGATAGTGAAAGATGCTCCCTGTGAGAAGACGAAAAGAAGAAGAAGAAAAATGTTGACATAGATCAGAACATTCATGGTTGATATGAATATCAACTGCTTCTAGGTGAAGCACACATGACAGGGATGGGAGGGTCAGCACAGTTGAAAACAGAGTTATAAGGAATCCAGATATGGCATAGAATCTGCAAATCAGATCCAGGCCATTAAAACTGAAAAGTGGGAGAGACCTCTAAAATCAGTAATGTGTTTGTCAGAAACAAATGTCATCGTGAAATGAAGAACAAAATGAGAACAAAAGGAATTCCTGACTTCTGAAAATTAATTTCACTCTATTCAGTCCTGATTCAAAGTCTAAGAAAGACACTGTCATACTGTTGATTTAAATAGACTTTGGCTCAGTGCCCGTTTTGAAGAATATCACTATGTAAGCCTTATTTCTATGAAAATTATATCAGTGCATAATGATAAAATATTATTACTATCACTAGGCATTTCACCTGATTTAACAGAAAAAATGTAATAAATTCTCTATAACCAGTCCCCCAAAATCCAATTTTTTAGCATTTATGAGGGTCCACTCCAGCAGAAATGGGGAAAATTGCTGAAGAAGTAAACACAGAAAATATGTGACTTGCTTGCCTTCTCTTCCCAGGCTAAAATTTTTGTCACCAGTAAAAGAAAGTCCTTTGACCTGGGAACCTTTGACTGAGAACATCAGTTCCTGAGACACAGAAACACAAAGAAAGATAATAGGGAAGAGCATACAGAAAACCAATAGCAGACAGATGAAAACCAAATTAAAAAAAAAAAAAATACTGAAGCAACAGAAAAGTCAGTTCCATTAGAAAACAAGGGTAATGAAAAAGAGAAGGTAATGTGGAGAGCCAGGATTTAAAACACCTGTAGTTTACATCACAAGTCAGATATGAAATTTGAAACAATTATGTTATTACAGTAAAATGTTAACCCAGCAAATGAAGGCAGAATAACTGAGTCTTATAGACATAGACTTGTGGAAAAATATTTTTAACATCTGTACATTCATAAGCCTGCATCATTAATATCTCTATTATTGAGAACATTTTCACAATTTGAACAAAATAAGAGTGCTTGTGACATATGAATACTATATTGTAAAGGTTTATTTACTTAACATTCAAGTTCTGAAGTACTGCTTAATGTTTTACATAATTCTCCAAAGACGGGCTGTAGGGATAAGTCGTCTTAAACTCACAGTCAGCAGAAAGAAGCTCATCACTTCTCTGTCTCATCTTAACCACTAGCCAGTGAGAAGTACCAGTACTAAACTACTATTCTGTTTGTATCAGGAACACTCATCCATTCAACAGCTTGAGAGGCAACAGGGAGGCAGTTATTTTTTCCTGATACACACTGGGTCACCAGACAGGGGAAGATTTCCTCTTCAGTGAGGTGTTAGTAGATGAGTCCCATACAGAAGAGTGCAACTCATCTACAACAGGAACATTTCAATCTATAAACATAACTTCACAGGAGGATTGTCAAAACAATCCTCTGAATAAGCAGAAGGTGAATAAGCGCCAGAGGAGAGAAAATGAGCAAGAAATAAGCAATCATGGAGCTTGCAAGAAAAGCTGAGAGAGGAACTCACAACAAAAGCTAATGCACCATACAAAGAAGAACCATCGGTCCATGCCCTTATTTGTGCAAATACCTTCAAAGCCAGATGTCCTCATCATCAGCCAGGTGGGGATCTCCTGTGGGATCAAATCAGCAAAATCTACCTCCATCTTCCAAGGCTCAAGGTCTTTACTACCTTTGTGCCATCCTTAGCCAGGTCTTAAAGTCCTCCAGCCTCCTCCTGTCTTTTACTGGAGGAAGCCAACCCAGGTGCAACAGACATCTTCTGTGAAGACAAGGAGGTCCATAGCAGAGGCACATCCTAAAACATCATAGGACTGCAACCTATGGGAGAGGTAACCGCTGAAGATGAAGGACACTCAGAGGTATCCAGCTACATGCAATCAAAGAATAACAGAAAGTATTGTGCCTAAATCCACATCTGAGAGTTGTGTTTGCAGGAATTAGGAGACTGAAAGGTCTGTAGAAGTAAGATTGGGAGTACAGGCTGGAAAAGGATATGATTGTTCAAGATGGCAAAGGTACCAGTGATGCGATAGCAATCTGTATTGTTCTTACAAGTTTAAGGATGAATATGGAGCCCCTGACAGACTGGTCAGCAATTTAAGGAAACTATTACCAAGGCAATTTAAGTAAACTAGTATCAAGGGCTACATTAAAAACAGGAATAGCAAATTTACTTATGAGTTTTAGAAGAAAAAAAAACCTAGCAGCCTAGTGATGCTCAGGAATGGAATGGGGAAAATTCAGCTCAGGTAAGAAATGTCCAACTGGAGACCAAAGCTCACAAGGGTGCAAGGATTGATAAAGGAGAGTCACATCCTGCAGTGCTGTCTAAAACCGCAATGTTATCAGAGACAGGTTACAGGGCAAATCAGAACAGTATCAAGAGATATCCCCAGTGAACTACAGCAGGCTCTCACTTCATGTCATTGTTTAGTAGAAACATAGCTTTATCAATACTCATTCTTCCCAGAGGCAACCCAGACATTTGCTAGGCGAAGGTCAATATATAAACCCCCTCCCTCCATGTTAATATTTATTAAAGTGAAGCTTAAGGTATCGCAATATAAGAAATATTACAGCATCATATTAAAATTCAAAAATAGGGAAAGGAAATAAAGGAATATTGAGACAAACATCTCCTGTTGCTCAGTTTCATTTCAGGTGAATTCACAAACTGACAAACAGAAATATTTATGTAATTTTGTTTTAGAGTAGCACATCTGATGTTGATTGTGAAAACATATTAGGAAAAGTATTTATCAATAAACAGCAAGAGATATAGAAATTATAAATGACAACTTGTCCTTAGAGAAAGACAAGTTTTATCCAAGGACTATGCTGAGTACAGCATCTAATAAACCTTAAGGAAGCGTAATACATGAAGGAACAGGTTTAAGTTCCTTTTCATAATGAAAAACATTGTACAGTGCCAAAAAGAATGGATAACTGGGAAGACAGAAAGTCTGAGTCTCACTTTATTTTCCTATAAATTACTCCTTGTATTTAATTTTGCAAAAGGAAAACCTAGAGCTTACATTTAAGTACTGCTAACATTAATAAACATTGAAAAGACCACAGTGAAAAACTACCATCCCTAAAAATGGAAGATCTGAAAGCAAACTTTCATTGAGAGCTTGAGGAAGAACCCAGTAAATACAACAGAGAGAAGTACCACAACAATTCTCAAAAATTATCTCCAGTAACAGAAGACAAATTATTTCAAAAGTGTTATGCCTCTTCCATCTCGCCCCCATGCTGGTATCACTCAGTACAATGTCTGGAAATGTCAGAAGCAAAGCAACAAGGGATCCATTTCTTTCTTGTTGTTTTTTAAGCTCTTCATAGCCTCTGCCAAATCAGAGTCAGTCAAGGAAAAATTAACATTCTGCTGTACAGGTGGAGTTGTTCCAGGGTTGAAATACCTGCACACCAAGAACAAATTCAAGAATTAAAATGCACCACCTTTCTGCTGCTAACCTTCCCCAATTCCATCACAGACATCTCTGTTCTTGAAATGTGTTAGCAGATGTCTACCTGTGGGAGGAGCAGCAGAAAGAAGAGTAAAGATGCATCTTGGGGAAGTGCAGAATACAGAGTGAAGGTAAGAACAGAGGGAATTTTTTCTGTGCTTTCTGTTAACAAAGTACTAAAAAGAAATCAGCTTTAAAATTGGGAGTGTCACTGAATCACTTCTGTTAGTGATCTCAGCAGCTGTAACTGACTAAATAAGTTAAGTCTTGACAGAAACAGAAGTCTCTGAAGAAAAGAAAAAAAAAAAAGTAGAGCACTGCAGAAATCAGTGCCAAGAGCCCCTCAGCATGATGTTAAAGAGGTATAGTATTGCAGAAGGTACCATCTGTTGTGTTTAGATATGAGAAGTTTAAGGGCTAGTTACAAGCAAAACACTGCCCTAGCAAGAAACTTTATTCCTCAGGCCTGAAAGCTAATGCCTTCTTGAGTTGAGCAGATCAGATTAGACCCACACTTCCACAAAATATTCAGTCACATGTGTTTTGCGTGCTCAAAGAAAGAATGTGTGTGCTTAGGTAGAACCAGCCTTTAGACCAGGTTACCGTTGACTTCAAAAATACCAGCTATTGATACATTATCTAATAGCTACGGGGAGCTGATTAATCCCTCCATGCAATACAAAGCAAGATTTTATTATTATTATTATTATTTTTTGCATGAGGCATAAAAAAATTGTCTAGAAGCTTTGCACCAAACCAGGACTCCATGCTGTTCTCCTTCCCTCCCCTACTCACATGTTTTGGTTGACTTACAAGAAAGCTGTGGATGGTGTCGGAGATCCATCCCAAGGACAGCCACTCTTCACGCAGGAAGAAATAGTTTCCAACCCTGTCTCATAAAATGTAGAAAAACGACTGAGCTTGGATATGCGGTAGACAAATGGGTCAAAAAGCCTGTGCCTCCATGACACTGAGTGCTGCTCAACCTGAATTAGCTCGAGTAAGAAGGATCTGTACTGGTAAAAGGAACCGCATAATGCTACACCAAAGGGAGACAGAGGGAGAACTTGCAATTCCTTGAATTTACTATCCTCCTCTTTCACCAGCATCTAATACATTTGTGTAAACAAAATTGATCTATAGGATTCAACTATTATCTACTTGAATATCATCATTATATCTGTCTACTTTAAAAGAATCCAAGCATTTTGATTTTGAAAAATCTCAAAACGTATAGTTCCCAAGGTGGGTGAAAAGGTACTTTACACAGCTTTGAAGACATTACAGAAAACAAGATTTTCTCTTGAACTTTTCTTGAACTTAGCCTTCTGTTTCTAACCTCCAGTCAAGACTTCTCCCCTTGTATAATAATTTTGTGCATTTAAAATTCAGCTACTTGCCAAGCAAATAGCATCTGTTTAAACAAAAGAAGAGATTAGTGGCATCTACTGTCTGTGATAGGGAAACAGCCAAGCTTTGATAAAACTACATTTCAAGTTTCCTTTACTCTTTTCGAAAACTGCAGCTGTTCCCTCCAACTTTCTTAAGCCTTAAGCTTTCTCACATGATCTTGAAGACTTATGAAGCTGCAAAATTGTTCCAGATGCTTGCAAACTTTCTAAAGCAATGCGTTTCAAAGTGTTCCCTGTGACTTCCTTTTTATGGGCAGGGTCATTTAATGTATGTTACTTAAGTTGAGGGGCACTCACCTGAGACATAGCTTTCTTCTAGAGGCAATATCATATAGCTACACAAAAACCCCTAGAATTTATAGGGGTTAACTAGTGAACCCATCCAGAAATTCTGATGATAAGAGTGAAATCAAAGAGAGATTTCCATTACCAACTCCTAAATGCAACAAAACTTTAGCTCTTTAATATCCAGAGTTATTTTCCCACAATAAAGTCAAATCTAATATGTTCCCCCACCCAAAAAAAAAATTAGATTCACTTGGGTTTTTTTCTCTCTTCTTGAGAGATTCCTTTATAATAATAACACAAATCAGATAAAAGAGCACAGCAGTGTCAATTACCTGAATTTAAAACTAATGAGACTTCTCTCTGTAACGGGTTCGAGCAGTTCTTTATTCTCTTAACCTGAATGAAGAGTGATTAAGGAAACATCTTTCCAGGGTGAGACAGCAAAATTAGTTGTTCTTGCCCAGGTCAGATCAGCCGTAAGAACAAAAATCTGAGTTCTAATGCTCAAAAAGAAACCAAGCGTATTACAATACTGTGAGATGACTTTTTCTTATCTGAAGATGCAAGGAAGCCCTAAGTTTTCCTTCTCTTATTCTTACTATTCATGTTATAAATGAAAATTTCCTACTCGGTAAGCTCTATTGATCATTTAAGTGCCTAGCCTTGGAGAAAGGCAGACAATAATTTTGCATTATTGCGGTATGCACTGACACAGATTTAAAAGCACTGTCACGTCTTAACAACGTTTAGATCATAAGATCTCTAGAATTTATACAACACTTAATTCTTTGTCAATATGCCCTTTACCAGGGGTATTCAGAAGTAGGAACGTATGGGTTCAGAGCAAGATCTATCTAAATCTTAGAAAGCTATACAGGTCTTGCTTATACAAAGGTTTATAATGTCACTGAATGCTGTGCACCATCAGCTCAACAAGCCACCTATCCTTAGATCCTAAACTATGCTAACAGAGCTATTTGTGTCTCAAGTTGAGGACGTGAAGCATCAAGGCTGTTGATCAAAGGTGATTACCAACATCCAAAAATCTTTAGGCAGACCAAAAAGCCCACAAGGTTGACTTCAGATTCGTGACATTTAAAAATGATATGTTTTCAGTTCCTTTCTGCCTTCTGGGATTGGAGTCCACAGTCACCACACCTTTTAGGCTTTTGTCTAGAACAAGTGGGATAAAAATCTGATTTGATTAAAAAAAACCCCAAAAGTGCAAGTTCTTACAGAATCCTAGGAGGCAGGTAACATTCTACACGGACGGCCTTAATATGGTAGGGCTCATGACCAACCCAAGATATTGGCACGGCTAATGCAGCCACTTGAATTTTGTGCTGCACAGAATGGTCCCGGAGAGCTTCACACAGTAACTAGATTTCAAACAGAAATTTTAATGAAAATAGTGATGTAAAAAGCTGGTGCAGCTCTGACAAGAAGAAACATTTAGAATCTCTGACTGGTGATGCAGCTCAGAGAACCTTGCAAGACACTACTTAATGCATAACAGGTTATAGGCTTACTGGCACAGAAAATTGCAATCAACTAGAAGTGAAATATATGACTCTATAAGGACAGCTCAAAGGTGTAATGGAAATATAGATGAAGGGAGGGAACCAATGAAGACTACAGAAGACAAGTTAAAGCTTGCAGAAAAAAAGATAAAGGCAGCAAAACAGAATGTGTAATTGCTAGCTACAGGGGCTGAAGTGTGTGAGAAAGTTTTTATCAATTATAGAAAAGAAAACAGAGAAAAGCAAAACCTGGGAGACTGGCCCTGTGCTTAGCTAGCTGGGTGCCCCTTTCTCTCAAATTAATGAGGTGTTGCATTAATACCGCTGAGAACAGATTTTTGTCCCGGGACTGTAACAATTCCCTGACAGTGAAGGTCTCATGGCCTCTAGGAACTCCCAAGGGAAAGAGTGGAAACTTCTTCACTTTGGTTAATTAAAAAATACATGGAGGGAGAACTCTGAAGAATATACAGTAAGGAAAAAAAACTTGAATCACCAAAGGGCAGAGATCTTACTTTTCCCTTTTTAATTCGTATTCAGCATGATTTCCATTCACAGGCTTATCAGCAGATTGTTGCTCACTGACAATTTTTATTGAAGGTACAGAAGATGCTGTATCAGTAGGTAGACCAGACCAGTGATCATACTGGGACAGATGAAACAATGCTGATTTACACCACCAAAGTATATGCGTGCCATCTATTGAAACACTTTATCATTATCCATAGCAACACCAAGTCAGGTTTATAGCTTGTGCCTTTTCTGAAGTGTTCAGGAAAGTAAGAAATTTTTTTAAAAAACCTTCCCTTATTCCTTCTATAGCTCTTGTAAGAAGCACTCAGAATTGCAGTCTCTGTGTTTTGAAGAATCATTATTATTCTCTCATTGTTCTTCTAGATGGGGAATAAAAAGTGAATGAAAAGATCTGGGTAAGAGGCAAGGCTGTCAACCACCAGACAACTCAACATGATAGGAAGGAGCAGTGCAGTCTCTTTGCATTGTGATTACAGTAAATCTCCCATAACCAGAGACCTTTATCAACAAGATACACACAGACAGCTAAGTGTTATCTCTATCATTAGATACTGCAATCCTAGGGACTTCATCTAACTGTCCTATTAAACAGTTTGCCTCGACATCTAATGAAATTGTCCATGCTCTAGTTTAAATTCAATAATTCCTTCTCGGTTCTCACCAACTAATGAACAGCTACTCTGAACTCCTTATGAATTTGTAGACATTTATCAAATTTCCACTCTCTTTCCTCTCTGACAATTAAAATTTCTAACTCTACAGTCTTACTACTAGTATCTGTCTGTTTTAATAATTTCTTTGAAAAACATGTATTCCAACAATCAATATTTCCTTTAAGGGTTCAGTACACAGTTTTTGTTTCTGAGTGAAGAATCACTTTCTTTTTTTTTTAATATTATTCTACAATTGTGTTAGCTTAATTTGAATTTGGTGCATTAGTCAACATCTCTACTAGTGATTTCTCCATTGGTGAAGGAATACTCCGTATTCAGTTCTCTCCTGCACATTCTCATTTGTCTCTCCCAATTTGTTTGTTCATTTTGATGACACACTACAACCACAGCTGTACTGTATATGAATACAGCCCAAACTGACAAAGCAATAATCCTCTCACCCAAGGCCATGTTTGCCATGTCCAACACCTTAACTGTAAGATTCTGCCTCATACAGTGTTACAGGCTTGGGGAAGAGCGGCTGCAAAGCTACCTGGTGGAAAAGGGCCTGGGAGTGTTGGTCGACAGCCAGCTGAATATGAGCCATCAGTGTGCCCAGGTGGCCAAGAAGGCTAACAGCATCCTGGCCTGTATCAGGAACAGTGTGGACAGTAGGACGAAGAAAGTGATCATCCCCCTGTACTTGGCACTGGTGAGGTCCCACCTTGAGTACTGTGTCCAGTTTGGGGCCCCTCACTACAGAAAAGACATTGAGGTGCTGGAGCGGGTCCAGAGAAGGGCAATAAAGCTTGTGAGGGGTCTGGAGAACAAGTCTTATGAGGAGCAGCTGAGGGACCTGAGATTGTTTAGCCTGGAGAAAAGGAGGCTGAGGCAAGATCTTGTTGCTCTCTACAACTACCTGGAAGGAGGGTGTAGAAGGGTGGGGGTCTGTCTCTTCTCCCAGGTAACAGGTGATAGGACAAGAGGAAACAGCCTGAAGTTGCATCAGGGGAGGTTTAGACTGGATATTAAGAAAAAAAATTTACACTGAAAGGGTTATTAAGCATTGGAACAGGCTGCCCAGGGAAGTGGTTTATTCATCATCACTGAAGGTATTTAAAAGACATGTAGACATAGTGCTTAGAGATATGGTTTAGCAATGTTTTTTGTCAGTGTTAGGTTGGTAGTCAGACTAGATGATCTGAAAGGTCCCTTCCAACCCAGGCAATTCTATGATTCTGTGATTCTAAGATAAATGCAACAGGCTGTCTCACAGCAAGGGCTATATATCACATCCATAGCACATTACCTAGTCTTCAGTCAACCTTCCTGATCCCACAGGCCAAAATATGTGTCTATGTAATTTTTAACCTACCAAGAAACTGTGCCTGGCTTAAGTGCCTAGGAGCAGTAGAAAACCATCACGTCATTTTACAGTGAGGAGCATGACATGTAATATGTCACCCCATCACAAGGATCTCCACTTGGGAACTCAATATCCTACTGACACTCGCTGTCCCATGCCCTCCTATCTCCTTACTCTGGCCTATAGGGACATACACACAAGACAAAGACAAATGAAATGTCCAGCAAAGGGAACTTTCCACTATTAGAAAATAAGTGCAGTCAGGCTGTACACTGCATCTCTCACAACTTGCCAACACACACATGCATGTTAAAAATCAGAATAATCCTACTCAAGGTACCCAGCCATACAGCAAAACCTGCACCTCAGTTTTTCTCTCAGTTTAGTAGTTGCAGCACCCATTGATTGTGCCTTATCTGGACACCACAATGTCGGTTGTTTATGAACACCAGGAGGAGCAGCTGAGTAATATCAAATAGCTGTGACTGTTCCAGACACAAGCACTCTGCATGGTAACTGGGGATTAGAAAAAATTATTGAACAACTGCTGTAACTCAGCACTCCCTGACATACAACAGTCATGCTGTATATTATTATGCTCCTCTGATCACAGACCACAACAACTCACAGCAAACTAATTTCAAAGACTGGTAAAAATGGGGATATTTAGAGTATTTTATATTGAAACTACAGTATTAAGCACAGTTGTGCCAAGAATAATTTCTAGTTGATTTGCTTTACTACAAAATTCTCAGAAAATACACATAATCACAGACAATATCTTTAAACAGAGATCAGCTATGGCATGCATGTGTATATATGCATGTGTGAATCGTATTTCTAAGCAACTGCTATATGCATGATTTCTTTCCTATTTCTGCTAATATTAATGGAGGGCACCTTAGAATATTATTTGTATATTATTTGTTTATAACATTGATTTCCTGAATTCACATATCATAGTAGCCCAACTACTGATGAACGTAGCATGCTGATATATTACAAAGCTGAAGCTAATTGGAGTTTGTGACTTGATGAAGAACAATTCAGACTTGTTAAAATCGTAGGAAAAAACTTCTTTCATTTTTTATGGAAGGAAAATGTCTCATTTTCCTCGAGGAGATGTGAAGATTTAAGGGTTCCATACCATAAGTATCACTCTTACAATGATTTTGATATTTTTTAAGATTTTTCTGTTGCCTTCAAAATTTCAGTCAACTCCTGTAGTTCAGTACAGATATCCCATTCAAGGTATTTGTACCATTTAAGCTTCACTTGAGTCCTTAGGTTAGTCTTTGCATGAAATTCACTCCCTGCTGGCCTTCTACAGTATCTATGAATTTTCTCTATCTAGTTATCACTATTAGCTTCTAATGCAATTTTTCTCCCCAGCCTGAGAATTACGAGGTCAGAAACACTACATTAAATCAGCTACTAGGTTCATGTGACCAGAGCTGTGTTGGGTGCTGCTGGACTGCACTGCATTGTGGAGTTTTGACCAACTCTCAACCCACCAGCACCTTTTCTGTGCCACCAGCCCTGCTCTTAGGAACATTTTGCTCCAGAGAAGAGTCAATGCCATGAAATAATGAACTGCTGGGTTTGTAGCTGCAACCAAAGGAATAAAAGAGAACCAGCAATGAACAAAATACATTTGGTTATGCAAACTTTGCTTACTTCTCACATCCTCAAAGGTAAACAGGTGCCTCTAAAAGTTATAAGCCCCAACAACCTTTCACCAGCCTCAGCACCTAAAGTTTCAGCACACTGTAAAAGCCTCTCTTCAGACTACGTAAGAATTATTTAGGACAGGAGGCACTAGAAGTAGGAAATGCAATCATTGTGTGCATTCTGTTTCCAGGGACTTCACTGGGTTATACAAGCAATTGGTGAAACTTCATGCAAGCCTGTATCACACTTCAAGACAGATTTGCAGATCAAACAGGCCTTACAAAATTACACAGAAGATTTTCAAACTGTGGCTCTTTGCACCTGAGCTTCTCAGATATTGCAGAATAGTTTCTGCTTGGTGTAAGTTCAAATAAGATTTGGGGTGGGTTTTAATATTTGGTATCGAATGACTCTCAGTTCTCTAATTGCAATTTGAAAGATGTCAGGCAGAATGGACAACACTGTCCTCTCACTTCCTCTGATCAATTTAGTTATCTCACTGAATTCCAGGAAAGTGAAAATGAAAGAGGATTTATCTTCTATTTTTTGTCTAGCAAGAATATTCCCAATGTGGTGCAATATACATCATACTTAGTGATTCAAAACCATGTATTTTTATTTCAGAAAAACTTGGGCTCTGTTGGGTTAGTTGGGTTTAAAGGCCAAGGAGTTCTTCTAAACTGATAGCACTTTCATTTGTGTGGCTAAAGAGGAGTTTTTACCAATTCAAGCTTTCTGAAACTGAAAAGGTGAAAGGTCACAAAAAAAAAGTAAAGCTCTGTGCTGCATCCAATGAACCAATAATCTAGAGATTCAAGGTATTTGGTAATATTATGTTCAGGAAAGGAGTACAAATATCTTCCCCTCCTTTTCCTCGCTGTTGATTTCAAGTTACTTTTCTGACATGGCAGTAAATCTGAAGAGAGAAAAAGCATTAAAAATATATCACTCCATGAAATGGAATTATTTTATTTCCAGTCACATGCAGTACTTTGAAGGTGAACTCTATTTCATTTTCTGATGGTACTCTTTCTATTTTTGAAAGCTTTGTGCATGGGAGAACAAAGGGAAAGGATTTATTCTCTTCAGGTATAGTTAGAAAAAGGAAAATACAATACAGTAAAAGTAGAATAGATCCGACTAAATAGGTATTGTTCTACAAGGAAAGAAGACATTTAATCTCTTGAAAGCAATATGACACTAATGAGTTTTGTAAAGAAACCTAGTTAGTAGACCCCAGTCTAAATGCTCTATTTAGCACCTGTAATTCTGTATTATTCTTCTAGTCATGCATTGGTGCAAAGAACTTGTGAAGAAACAAAATGCATATGTTATAGGCTTGACAAGGACCTCTAACAGATAAGAGACCATTCCTCTACTATTTTGGGAAGCCAGGTTATTTGATTTCAGTCACAATCTTGGCAAGCTCTTAAAAAAATTGTAGGTTGACTGCCCCTGCAGTCCTGTTGGGAAGCTGGTCCAGAATAATATTTCTCCCACAACAAAAAAGCTTTCAATCAATTTTCGTCTCAAATGCATTCACAGTTGGTTAATATGTCTTGTTTCTTTCTACAGTTGTTATCTTCTTTTATTTCTTGTATTAGGTACTTACTTACTTTGCAGTTTAACTGGTTAACTACAAGTTGTACTTTATGAATTATAAATGGTTATACTTAAAAACCAAAGGTTGCATTTAATTTTTATGGCAGAGGCTTGTGTTGTTTTCTGTTGCTAGATAACACTGAAAATTATTTAAACCCAGCAATTGAAATTAAAATTTGCAGTTGGATTGTACGGGCTGAATTTCACAAACTGCAATATTTGTTGTAGCAAACGTAACTGCTACCCAGGGAAAAATACCTTCCTTTATACGAGGGCTATGTATCCATTAAGTCCTATTGCATGCCTCAAAATTGGGATTAAATTGCAGGTCAGGAACCAGTGTCCTTTTGCCCAGGGGTGTATTCTGCTTGATTGTGTAAATTGATCTCAAGGACTCCAGTGCCTTCTTATTCTGAAACTTCTCAGTAACTTTGTACTTTAATGTTAATATTGTGGCTGGATAAACGGTAATAAATACAAATATTCAAGACTCCTAACCACAAGCCTCAGCACTTCCTAGATTGTAATAAATAATTCTTGGTGTTTCCTAGGGTATGGAAGAGACAGTTATTAAGGCCTGACAAAAAGGAAATGCTGTAAATCCCACAAGCACAAAATATTACCAATCCCAGCAGAGATATAAAGATTCACTGGAGGAAGAATCTCTGCTTAAGGATTTCTGTGAGTGTCTTTGTCAACAATCAGGTGCTACAGGCATTTGCAAAATTTCTCATCTTACCCTGGACACGTCAGCACCCAATTTTGTTCCTGTCAACTCTTTCACCTTACTTTTTCTCTGCTTGTCCTTTCTTCCAACCAAGTGTTGGCTTCCAATTGTTTAGCTTCTGCATGAGAAAATTATATTCTCTTTTCACCCCCATAATCTAAAGATCAGAATACTCACCTATTTTTTGCAAACTAGGCAAGTGATTCTCTGCTTTTCCTGGGAGCGCGTAAACTCATATCCTCCGCTTCCCATGTTAGTGCAGCCTAAAGACTGTTTCAGAACTGTGTGAAAAAAAAGAGTAGATGTGGGAAAGCCCTGCTTCAAGAGCATACTTTAAGTTGGAGTAGGAGAGGAGTTGAACATTCTGAAGAAGAGGAACTAGGAGCCTGATCTCCTTCATGCCAGGAGATGTACCATCTGTAAAATGTGGAATGTGGTGGGGAAAGTGTAAGCAAAAATAGTTGGTCAAGCTCCTGGGGGCTAAGGTGCCCAAGTCATTCTTTTCCAGATCTAAGTATGCCACTCATGGTGCCATTTTTCAAACATGCTTGGCAGGACTCACTCTCCACACATTACAGGCTTCCCAAGCCCCAGAGAGACGTGTTGATTCCCCTGCCTAACAGCCTTCAGGCAAAGCCAAACTCATTAGCTCGATCACTCTCTACTGTTCTCGAAGACAATTTAAAAAATGCTTGCATCTTTTCTTCCACCAGAAAAGTCACAACAGAGAATCACTGACAAATAGCAGGAAGCTGTACATTGTCCAACCAGAGTGGCTGTTTGCAAAATTCACTGTGCCAACAGCCCTGAAAAGGGCCATGGCATTTTTTTTTGGCGTTTCCGGCAGTGTAACTTAGTACACTAGATCCAGAAAAAAACTTTTTTTGGTATTTTACTTTTCACATGAACCACACAGAGAAATAAAGAACCTACCTTTGGATGTTTTGAGTTTCACTATGCTATACTTAAGCCATAAAAGGAACTCCAATAAGAAAGAAAAGATAACCTCCGCCTTTGGCAAGGTTTTCTGTGTACTTTCCTCTAGGAGAATCATTAATTTCAGGCATCCCAAGAGCTTTGGTCCACATTACTTTGCATTGCCTCCCCAGTAGTTGTAGACAGGAGAGGAAACACGGTCAGACAAGGAAAGGTTTCTCAAATGACAATTAAGATTCTCCCCCAGCTCTCACGCACCACAATGCAGCATCTGCAGGGACTTAATTCCCAAGACCCAAGATACGTTTTGATCATAAAGCAACTGCAATGGGACACCAAAGAGGTGATGGCTGCATAACCATATGGTACTGGATCTTCTATAAAATGGACCTTTTCCAATTCAACGAGCTATCAAATATACAACTTCAAACTCTACAACAAACATTTACGCATCCACAAACAGTTCCAAATCTGAGCACGGCTTGATTTGGTCAGCTTGCCTGAATCACACTCAAACATGACAAGCATATCTCTACAACTGATTAAAAGAAACCTGAATTTTTATATAAAATAAAGCAGTTAATATTTTTTTTTCTCAGAATATTTTCCTGAGTATTCCCCCTACTTCAGCGTGAAAAAAAGAGAATTCTGAATCTCAACATCTTATACATATCTAAAAAGAACCACAAAAGTATTCAGGCATAACTTTCTGGAAGATTGAGAGGTTATTTTCTGTTTTCCATTATCAAGATACAAAAAAGATCCACAAGAAGATCGTTCATTCTGGTTCCAAGAGCTGACTTATTTAATGCAGTTCACTAAGTGATTTGCCTTTATTTCTCATAATGATGTCTTTCCTTTGCCAGTGATGATTATGACCAATTCTGACCTGGGTTCATCTCAGTTATATAAAAATATGGTCTTGCTGAGAGGCCATTATTAGCAGCCATTAACTCCTCATGCAGAGGATCATTGCTTTCTGTATGGAGGAGATGCACAGAGTGAGGAATGGAAGAGATCTCACTGCATCGCTTTCAAAGCTCCCTTATTCTTAAGTCTGAATAAATCACTACAGCATCCTGTAAAAAAACCCACTTGTTTTCTTTAATGTCCACACTTAACCTCTGATATAGAGAATAAATAAAACATTCCTGTAACTGAATACCTAGTACAAAGTCCAACAAGTTTCTGATCTCCAAGTATCATTTTTACGTTTTTTTTTTTAAAAAAAACAACTTACAAAATCCTTTTTTAAAGAGAAATAACTGAATTCCGACTCACAGCAATAATATGTAGTACAATAGCTGCTACTAAAATATTATCATTTAACCTGTCATATAAATAATGCTATGGCAACATAACTCTATTCCTAGAGAATACCCAGCCCCCAATCCTCTGCAGGTCAGTCTAGGTATCGCTCAGGTTTCACTTAGGCTTTGAGAGTTTATTGAGTGTATATGTCTCAATTTAGCCCTCTCTGCAGGTGATTCTCACCCAAACATTGGTTATGTCTGAGATTTTTTTCTTGCTATGTCATTAATGATGGAAACTGAAATAATTTTGAAAGAATGCACTTAGGGAACAGATAATATGCTATTAGATCCTGATGTCAATGTTGATTTCTTGAATGTTTTTGAATATGGTATTTGTTATATTTTGATTAGTGGTTCGATGTTTTCTAAAGGTTGCAGATATTTCTACCAGTGAAAAAATGCCCAGTTTATCCTATATGTTTCTGATTCAGCTTAAAAGCTCTTTTTTATCTCTTTTTGCTTATAGGGTATAATGTGTATATAACATCCCATTTTTCTTTCACACTTACTGCAAAACATATGCCTGCTTCCAAAAATGTATCTGTTGTCTCTTCCTGACAATTTTCCTTGACAAAATGTTTAACAAGGAGTTGCGGCTCCTCTTCTTATCCCCATGGAATTTTTCAGGACGAGATGTCTGACTTGCTACCAATAGCACTAGAAATTAGAATCAACTTTGAGAACTGCTAATCAAGGTTTGATACACAACATTTTTAACACTCCCTACTTGCCAGAAGAGGAGTTCTGTAAATACTACTATCTCTAGTCACTGGGGAGCAGGATCACACATGCCATCCGGCTAATGCTTTGCTTAGCAGCAGTTTAACACTTATGTTTTGCCCAACACCGTCTGATAAGATGACAAAGTCATCATTGGTGGCTTAGTTATTTTCTTTTTCTGTTTCGCTGATTTAATAACAAGGGAAATGACAATTTGAATGGAATATTTACAGATTTAGTTCTAGTTTATAACACACTATTTTTGTCAACAGGACTGTGATACAAATGTTTATACAGCTGAGGTGACCATTGATATTTAAAATTCTACTCTCAACTGGGCAAATATTGATTGATACACCATCTACTGCTAATAAGAATTGGTGTTTTATGAAGTGTATCATCCATCTGTCTATTTAATGGAGAAGTAAGATTGTCCAATTAGCACAAAGCTGGCAGCACCTTAAAAGTTAATTACAAATGCTTTCCACAATGTAATCTAATGATTTAAAATACACTTTATTTATCACATACTGTATTTTTTTAGGGTTTGCACCATTCAGCAAAAGTTTCTATTTTAAATCAGTGACAGCACTTTTGGTTTATGCCTAATGTTCACAACCAAGAATGCCCAGAATGCTGCTGTTTTGGGGGGCATGTGTACGAGCTCTCTTTCTGGTTTTGGAAAGTAATTCTTTTTTACACTAACACACACAAGCAAAGTAAACTTATTCCCTTAAGTAATTCTATCCCCCTGAGGTCAGTGAGATTTTTTTTGCATAAGAAGCATAACTCCAAGGTATTAAACAGTGAATAAGTTTCATAACAATGTTTTATGCAGCTCTTTTGTGCTTAGCTTCAGCATATCTTTCTCTATTAAAAAGTAAGGTTTGATTCACTGTTTGTTCTAGCACCAAACATTGAAGGACTCATATCATAATCCATCATTCTGAAAATACAAATGAATAAGGCAAGGTCTGTAAGTCCTTTTGCAAAAGTATGAAGTGCTAACCATTCATCACTGATAAGGCAGGTAATACCAGGACATTAAAAGCTGAAATGGTTCAGAAACTTTTAAAATAGCACTTCTCCCTACATCTGAGATTAACTGAGATTCCCATCTTCCCCTTAGTACCTTTAATTCTTTGAAGCAGAATCCATCAATTCGTAATATGGCTATGTATTGTAGCACTCAAAAGCCCAATTCTGATTTCAGCCTCCAGATACTATAAAAAATTAAAATTAAAAATGGGGTTTGGGTATCTGGAAAAAAAAGTATTTTTCTTAGAATGAGAAATATATGCTTCCACATCCAAAAGAAATTGCATAATGTACATAGCTCACTGAAAATTTGACATCAGGGGAAAATACTGCATTAAGTTCCCAAAGGTTCCTACATAGATATGATTAAGAAATAAGATTTCTTTTGAAGCGAAGTTATTTGTCCTTTCCCCTAGTTCTGTTTCAGCATCTGGTCACAAAAACATCTTGCATATGAAATGGTAAATAGCCAGATAATAAGATAATAACACAAAGCAATAATTGCCATGAGTGCTTAACATAAAAGCAGCTGAAATCTTTCAAGCTGTAACCCTGTCCACTGAAATATATCTTTTCAAGAACAGTGATGCTCAAAGCCAAGTAAAACACACAGATAAGACTTCTATAATGTCCATAATGGAAGGCTACTGGAGATTCCACTTCACATATCAAAAAACACACGCATCTAATGCCTGTACAGAAACACTCTTTTGGGAGAAAAAAGACCCAAGGCATACTTTGATCCTGCTTACAACCTGTAGAGACAAATCAAAACAACAAAAACAAAATCTCCATTCAGACTATTTCTGAATCTTTTGCTTTCCGTTTTTTTGACTCTAACATACTTCTTTCCTGGTCATAACTGCATATTCTACACTAATATAGTTGTATTAATTTAGTTAATGGGAACAAACTGTACAATAAGATGAGGAGTGACCTTGTCTTGCATCTTTTATTTCTTGCATTGCAAAATTTAGTGTAACATTGTCATGTACTTCCAACTAAATTCCTGAACAGGTTAAGAAGTTAAGTTAAATGAGCAGCTCAGGAGGATTCATACCATAGCTCTCTGCTCTTTGTCAATAACTAGAATACAAAAAGTTTTGCTTCTTGTGTCATGTGATAGGTGCAATAGTAGATTTCACTACAGAAAGCAATACATTCCTTTTTCTTTTTTATTAATAAAAATGAGATCACTAACTCATTATGTAAAAATAAATCCTTACCATGTATCATAAGGGTAGCACGGAGTGCTTCTAACAAATGCAGCTGCTTCTGCTTCTGGTTAAAAGACCTGACCCACTCTCCAAGGTCAGCATCAGCCCTAATTTCTGGGGTCCAGTAGCCAAGTAGCCTATATCATACAGAATTTTTATTAAGATGGCAAACACCCACAACTGAGTCTGTAGATGGAATAGCTGTGCAAAGGTACACAGCACTGAAACAGTATGATCTCCATCCCACAACAAGAAAAATGTGTTTTTAAAAGACCTTTACCAAAGTCCCAAAGAAGAAATCTAAACCTCTTAAAAAGGAAAGTATGCTGGAGAGACTGGCAAGAAAAGGGGATAAAGACTGCAGCAGACACTTGGAATTGGACCCAGATGCTCACCATTTAAAGTTGGTCTCCTTGCTGACATTAGAGGGGTAAAGCACATATTAGAGCTTGGTAGAGCCACAAGATAATACCAAGTAACATGACATCTTTGACTTGTCAAGGGGCATCCACTTAGACAGGTGGAAAGACAGGACAGATACCAGCAATAAAAACTCATTTGAAAGACATTAACTAGTGCTGGCAGGAGACACTCCACTGAGAAACCTGTATAGAAGATGACACTACAGAAGTGATGATGGTTTAAAAAACTGAGAACAATGGAAAAGAATGGTGTAAACTGGGGAGCCATTGTGGTTACACTTGTAGCATCACACAGGGCTTGGAGATCCTTTACTTCTTTTACACATACTATGTGACAGTTGTGATATAAATGGCTGAATTTGAACACTGTTTAGAAAATGGAAGGAAAAAGCAAGAAGCGAAGTGAGTGAAGCTTGTTCATGAGGTGGTACACTAATTTACTGCATTTGTTATATGACGAACGCCCATATTTTGCATTTATAAATAACTTTTTTAACAAAGCAAAGGCACTGCTGTTCTCAGCCAGCCATGGGGTGCTCACATTCATACTAATGTTCATGCTGCTCTTTCCCCTCACTGTGTTTGTCAGCTGTCAGCCCCTATAAGAGAGCTGGTGAAGTAAAATTAAGGGGATTCAATTCCTTCAAAGCACTGACATTCAGGAACTGCCAGCAGCTGAACATACAGGTGCTGCAGTAGAAATGCACTGAAAGGCAGAAGACAGCAATGGAAAGGCACAGAAATTTGGAGAGAAAAACAAAGTACAGAGAAAAAAGCAAAACCAAAATGACTGTGCTGGATACAGTGTAAAGTATAGCCCCAAATTTTCAAATGCCAGTGTCTTACCATAAGTGTTGAATCTCTATTTTTCACCCACAGGAATTAGCCTGACCTTATAAATTCCTATACAACACTGTAGGCAAGAAGGTTACAGTACCATAAGAAATAAGGCTCTTATCTGTCCTGCACAAAAGCACCAGCCCTGTACCACTTAAATACAAAAACAGGATCTATATTTCCTGAGACATGTGGGCAGCCTTTAGTCACAAGTGTGGGACGTAAACGTGCTGTTATTTCAGGAAAAAGTTCAGAATCAGGCTCCTTTTTTGTGCACACTGGTTAAGTACAAAAGAAAATGAAAAAAATTTGCTTTGAATCTGCTTACTGAAATCAGTATCTTAATTTTTCTGGGTAAGGAGCTATGAGTCAGGATGAAGACATCTATCAAAGCCACAGAAACCTCACAGACAAATATCTGGGAGAAGGGGAAGACAGAAGGGCTCTTTCTGGTACAAAACTAATTATAAATTTTCAGATGACTTTTACTATAGAACAAAAATTAAAAAGTTAAAATGTAATTTTAAAAGTACAAAAATTTCTCTCCTACCACCTGGTTAATGTATATGCAATCTCAAACTGCGCACCAGACATGATGAACCAGAATTTATCTGAGAAATTCCAGTATAATGTTCATCAACAGGAACACAAAGAATTTACATCAGCAGGTCTGAGAATAGAATCTGCCTGACTATTTTGATATGACTGAGCTGTTCAGTGAGGCTCTTCTACTGCCCATGATGGGTCCTGTACAGACAGGCTCTTAATCTGTGTTTAAACATCTTCATATATACAACAGGATGTTGTGCATGTGCTCAGTTAAGCATGTAGATGCATGTTTTCTCCAGCTGAGATGCTTAGATGAATAATAAAGTATTTGAATGAAGTTGAATTTGTTTGTGATTTCTTTGGTTGTTTGCTCATGACAGGGACAGAAGGGATTTGACATACCTTGAGGGGTTTTAGATTAAATGGAATGCTAAAAAAGTTGTTATACTGAGCCAGCGTATGTTACAGTCTAAAGCTCTGACTGGAACCCACGAAAACATACCCAGCCTTAGATTAAAACACCTATCCTCAGTTAGTTTAGTCTCAAGCAACACAGGGTTCATCATACATTAGCCCCAGAGGTATTTTTCAGGGTCCTGGACAGGTTTCATAGCCTATGCTGCTATAGGCACATTACTGCTTACTGAGCTAATTAACTTAAAGATCATTCTGCTGTTTTAAGCTTCAGTCAAACCTTCGGATTGCAAAGTAGAGATTCTCCTTATGTAATAACTTTCACAGGCACCAGGGTTATGGTACAGTCAGGAAGGCTGTCCAAATTTTCAAACTTTCTCTGTTCTTCAAACCTTGAGACATCATACAGATGCCAGGCAACTGAAGCCACACCACAAGGCTTCTGACGTTTTTTATTAATCACTACCAATGACATACATATTGCATGGATTTATAATTCTGTAATTGGCATCATTCAAGAAGTAGTTGCCAGTGAGAAATCCTCATGAAATGGGGAAATTTTGCTGGATATTCACTAGATTAGCAGTAGATTGCTGTTTGCTGCAGAAAGTGTTGAAGTAACTCTAAAATCATCCCTTTGAAAGCAGGAAGGAGGAGATAGACTAATCGATAGACGATAAAAAATTACAAGATAATAACAAGATTAGATAAAATAAAGAGAATGGGTTGCACCTGGATAGCTGAACCCCACCGAAAAAGCAGAATATACTTGAACACAGAATTTGTACATACTAAGACACAAAATAGATGGTTTTATTCTAGCTTCACAAGACTGGAAAGAATTTTAGGAATCAGAGTAAATGAGCTCCCACTGTGATGAAACCAGTCTACAGTCTTGACTATATAAACAGGTGATGAGTAAGGAGAAACAGAGAGCAGACTTTGACCTTTGCCCACATATTTTGTCAGCTGGTTGTAAAACTGGGTAACATTTTGTTTTCCATGCTTTTAAAATTATGTTGACAAAATGAGATAATGTACAGAAAAAGATCCACCAATACATTTTTAGGGTTGTAGAAAAGATCTTACAAAGAGGATCTTAAAGAATTTTAATTGTTTAGTTTATCAAAAAGAAAATTAAGAAATGTCAACTAATATATAAATATCTTCACATGGAAAAACACCGAGTTCTAAAAGCCTTTGAAATCTAACAAGACAAAAGTCAGGTAAACAAGAAGACATATTCTTAACCATGATGATGATACATCTGTGGAGACTGGTTGTGGATTCTCTAGAATGGCAAGTTTTAAGACTGAGATTGGCTCCCCTTCTGGGGGTGATGAGCTTTGGCAAAGCATTGTCAAGAGCACTTGTCAAATCTCAGAATTCAATGGGAGTTGGAGGAGTGAAGGTGAAATTGAGTGGGCACATCTGGGCTCAGACAAGATGATGTCCTTGTGGTGAGCAGTCTCTTACATAGCAGGTCCATTGACCTCAGGTGCTTTGAAGAGTCAAGGAGATTAGAGAGGTGGGAGGTAAGAGGTAGTTATGTATTACTCTGTTGTAGATTCTAATCACATGGGATGAAAAAACATCAGAATTTTTTTTTTAACACTTACTTCAGCTTTTCCAGGTGCACTTTTGTCAATTTGCAGGTTTAATCTGAGGATAAACCAGGAAAAATGCGACTGATAAGACAGATGGTAGTTTTTTCCTCCCTTAGCTATACATTTCCTACCAGTTCCATCGGACCAACCACAGAAGAAAATTAGTGGTCTGGTTATACAATATTGCAGTGTCTCAGGTAACAAGCGCATGACAGCTACTTAACCAATACCTGGGTAGCCAACCGGTAAGGGCAGCATTAATGATTTTGCAGAAAGTTAACTAAGTACATCTATCACTGTCATGTAGGGTAAAAGAAAGCATCAGTCAAAGAATAAGAGAGGAGCAGTTTACGCTTCCTTTTTTTAGGTTCTCATGAAATCTGCTCTAAGAATCAATACAGTTGGAGCAGTGAACTACACTCAGGCTGATTAAATGTAACAGGGATAGAAAGAGGAGGAGCAGGGTCAGCAACTGACCTGTAAGTAAACAGAAGGAAGCATATTACGGGTCAGCAAAACACCAAGGGGTTTACTAAAATGCTATCCAATAGTCACGTCCTAAAAATCTGCTCCCAGGGGCTTAGCCATTCCAGATATCTTCAACCAAGTGTTTCACCTTGGCCAGTGACCAGCTTTGAAAATCCTCCTATTCATAAAGTGACTGCACTCCCACAATCAGATATTTCTGATAACTTCCTAAAAAGGTTCACACTGAAATTATCCCTCCTTGGGATAGATTCACAGCCGGAGCGAATGAGCAACTTCATCTGTAACCTCAGTTTACAGGAGCTGAGGTTTCAACCAGCTAATTTTTTACAGGTCCTCACAGCAGTAAGTCAGTCCATAAGATCCTTTTCCTCTCCTTCCTCCCTTGAAGAACAGGCATTGTATGCGCTCTTGTGCATTGCTTTTCCATTTTCCAAGCCCAACAGTCCACTTCAAGGGAGCTCCTAGTGCATGAACAGCTTTTTTGCTCTTTTTTCATTCTTAAGACACCCGCTATTTTTCTGAAGTCTTTTCTTTCTGATATGACCTACAGAGTGCTTCTATTCAAAACCGTAACTAGAATTTGTTGAAATATTTTAATTTGGAATTGTGTTTTAAAAGGATTTGCTGCTTTTCTAAAGTTTTTTTTTTAATTTTTTACAAATCCATTTTTACAGATTTTAGATTAATTTTTTTCAATTTTTTTCTTTCTTAAAAGGAGAAAAAGTAGCAGAGAAAAGTAAAAGTAAAGAGTACAACAAAAAGAGTAACACCAGAAAGCCAGAACATAGCATGTCAAAGGTTCTAAAAAAAAAAAAGTTTTCCCAGGAATATTTGAAAAATAAATCTATCCCTTTAAAAAAAAATCTTAGGAAAACATCTCATATTAAAAAAAAAAAAACAGTATTCTAATCCATGTTCATTTTAACTGCATTAGTAGAATATACACCGAAATCTGTTTCAAAAGAACAGTGTTCTCTGAATAGTAATCTGTAAAGATCATCTATACCTAATTTTTAATTATTGTGGAACCATGTATCTTTTTGTTTATCCAGGTGCGAAAATAGAAGAAATATATCCCCATGGTGTATTCCCAGAGCTTAAGTCATCTTTTTGTGCTGTTGTTAGCAATTTCCTCCTTTAGAGTACCTTATATCTCTGTAAGTAGACAAACTCATTACTTCTAAATGAATTAATTGCTTGGGAAGTAGCTTGCATCAGTTTGAGTGGCAGACAGGAACGTGTTGCTCTCGAAGTAGAGGGCACAAGTAGCACCTGACTGCAACCTGCTCAAATTAACAGGCTGCCAGTTCCATGTTTAAAACTTGTGGGGTGAGTGCTGCTGCTGCCACAGCCTGAATCTGCTGTGCTGCCCAGCAAGTGATTAGTAGGAGCCCTCCAGTTCTTCACCTCTCATCAACAGGAAAATCAGCTCCAGAGGGACATATGGGAACTCACACAACACTAAAGGGAATTCATTTTGCAATGGCCACTGCTGCCAATATCTTTGCTATGGAAATAAACAGGTAGGGGGAAAAGTAATAATAACAACTTAATGCTATGTACTGCATCTCTGCATCAGTGATTTTTGCACTAGATCCTCAATCAGTAGCAATTTGATTAAAATACTTAAAATTAAGAAATGCCGCAAGGATTAGCATATTCCTTGAGCTGTTTAGGAGCCTAAGCACCACAGACTTAGGTTGCTCATTTTGTTAGTGCTGTATGTGAGGCCTTTCCCAACAACCAGCTGCAAGCTAAGGTCCTGCTCCAGCAAAGCATCTACGCACAGAGCCCTTAAGTGGTTCCAGTGGGATTATTTGCTTGCTTCTAGTTAAATGCACACTTAGACATTTTCCTAGGTGAAGGACTAAATTACTTCAAGGCAGCGATCCAATCCACGCTGCTTGGGGCATTCTGAAAAGGAAAGAAATAATGGTGTTTCGCATTGCTTATTCAGCTTCTGCTGATTCTCGGCTCTTGTTGGGTCAGATACCAAGGGGCAATTACTGTCTCACGTTTGTGCAGATGGTCACCCTGTCCCCCAAGGAGCACTGGAAAGCTGCCTCCAACGCTGTGCTGCTGCCCTCCTGCTGCACCCTCTTTACTGGGGAATGCAGGCTGCTCCACCGTAACAGCATTAAACGGGACTGGAGGCAATCCTACAACAGGACTGTTCTTAAGCTTCCAGTTGCTGCTGGTTTTTTTCCTCTCCAAGTGGCATGCAAGACATTTTGCAAAGATGCTTTTTTGACTTTCTGCTAAAAGAAGGCGACTGAACTGTTTTCTGTAAAAACTCCAGGAATCCAAAATCTCTTTTCTTAACACTGGGGCAGCATAATGGGTTCTCCCACCACATTTTGATTATGCCAGTGATCAGAACAAGTTTCCCAAGATACATCTGACCTTAAAACAGTAGGAAACTGCCACATGCCTGCTTTCCCCTTTTTTCCTTTACAACTTAATTCCCTGCTCAAATAAATAGGATTCCGCCCCTGATCACTCATGCAATCAAAGTAGTCTGCCTCAGTCAGGAACTGAGGCGTGTGTGCTGTACATATGACAAAAGTATCTTAAGTCTTTGGGTCGTAAATACTTGAGTCCAAATATTTAACAATACAGATCTGTGCCCATAAGAGACAGACCATGTGAACCCTGGAGGGACATACAGAGAGGTAGTTCTGCAGAACTTAAGTATCCATTACCTATGTTCTTCTTTGGCACTGATCTACAATCAGGAAGAAAAGACAGAAGGTTGATTAAAAGGCACTTGGATTAGGAGAAGGAGGAAAAGACTGTGTTTAACATGTTTTTCTCATCTGAGGTACTTTTTACCTTCCAACACATGGGTATCAAATGCTTCAACAGTTCTCTAGATTCCCCCCACCCCTTATCTATAAACTAGTGCTTATCTGTCTCACAGAAACTCTATGAAGAAAAAGTATTAATAACTGAGAAGTGCTGACACACTAAAATGGGAGAAGATTTATAAGTGACTTTGATAAGACTAAAGGACGCAAGTATTAGTTTTCAGTGAAGGAGACCAGAGTGGTTATTGACCTAGAAATGTTACATCCTCAGCAGGACCCCAAAATCTCCAGCTTGTGTCCTGTAGCCCTACATCTCCCATGCCTCCTCCCACCTCTTCCATTACAAAATGAGACATTGAATAAATGTGCCCCTAGCTACTAATAAAACAAAAGCTAAACTACTGGCTGTGAAATTTCTGTAACTTTGATTTCCTACAGGAACAGCTCTTCTTTGCTTTGATGGTAAGCAGTAACAGAGGAAAGCTGTCTGTAATGTCCTGCGGGAATCCAATTTCTAAGCACATAACTTCTGGATCTCAGAAGTTTTCAGCTGTTGTCCTTGGAGAAATCGCCCCTGCCCTGTGAGCACAGAAGGACATGGAAGTGCAACCCAGTCCTCTGTCAGGGTGTGTAACAGCCCAAATATAAGTGATAACCAGGACCAGTGATAATTCTCCACTAAATTGTGGGAACAAAGGAAAAATAAAGGTAACACTAGCACACCCCATCACCAAAGCATTGCACAGACCAGAAGAAAACCAACAGACATTCAGATGTCCTGCCATATTTCCTTCCTGAAAAATAGCCTGCTTTAAACAGACCTGCCTACCTCTCTGCACAGATCTGCAGATCTCTCAACAGGAACAAAAACACATTTTCATCAGAGTAGCTTTCTTTTTTGCCTTTTAAGAATGATGTGCTTCTTGTTCATTTTATGTGAACACTGAATATTTGGAGGCCTAATACACGCATCTGTAAGGCATCCAAGATTTCTCGTGTAATCCCAAAGGGAAAATATACTGATCCAATCACTTTGGTACTGCATCACAGGGCACTGAAGAGAAAAGTCAATAAAAAGCATCAGAGCACAAAAAGGCAAGCTGTAATCAATATTTGATCTTGATATGGGCTGTCTGGTAAAAAAAATCATTTAAGACTTAAATTTACTTCCTTGTACACTCTGCTTAGTGAAAAAATCGAGGGGCTATTTCCCAGCTTACTCCTTTATCCTGGCTTCTCTTTTTTTTTTCCCTTCTTTTTCTTTATCCAAGAAAGCAGGCAAATCTTTTGATACTGAGTCAATTAACAAGGCAGAATTTGGCAAGAGAATAGTAGTCAGTCTTCCATCTTCTGCAAGTCAAATGCTGTTATGTCCAAGTCACCTGCCTGCCAGCTACTCAAGGGCAGAGAAAGTCACCACAGTGAAAAACTGTTTGTACTTTGATAAAGGAAAAATAACCTTGGACCAGCATATCTTAGCAATTCCATTCTTATCCACAGGAAACATTATTAAGTACTGTGTAAAAAAAATTGGAGAAAAAAAATATTACCCTTTCAGGGTTTTTTCTTTTAATTAAACAAACAGTGTAAAGCTTGGCTAAGTGCAAACCTCCCTGACAATTTCCTTTTAGAGATTCATCCTAACACAGGATAATCACTCTCTGAGAAAAATCTATCATTCCATGAGTTTAGAGATAAGAAACAAGCCTAAATTAGGCACCTAACTATCAAGCAGTGAGAAGTCAGACAATTGCCAACAAAAATTTGCTGGAGAATGATAGGCACGTGCTTTGTTATGAATGGCTCCATTTTACTTTGAAATTAAGTTTGACCCTGCTGTTCATTCATCATTTGTTGATTGTAGAACTTACCTTTACTTCTATCACATATTTTAACAGTGCCTTTTTTTAGAATCGACACTTTTCTGCATTTTTAATGCCTTTGACTTTTGCCATTTTAGTTGTTTATAAACCCAGCTGTATGTACACTTTGTAGATGCTTTCAAGTCCTTCTTTGTACATATTTTAAATATTCAAATTTCACTTCATCCCAAGTCTTTAAACCCTGGCTGTTTACTTTTTCAATCCATTGTACATTCATTGGCCACACTCCCTGTTGAGTGGCCAGAAAAAAGGTGTTAGTGCTTCATCCCGTATATGAATATGTATACTGCAGTGGTGTCAAGCAGTTTTAATTTAAGTGCAAAGCACTATGCAATGGTTACCTAATAAATTTGTAAGTGTCTAACAGGAATATCTCTCTTTCTAGACAAAAAGCTGAAATTTTTCCAGCAAAGGTGTGAGGCATAATAAGTGAAAAATTATCAATAGCAAAGAATATGCAATGCTTTTCCAGTGGGGTTTATCACAAGATTTTTGTCCATGCTAAGGTTTGCAAGCTGTTTCAGATATGTTAAAGTTACAAATAACACTTAATTGGCAAAATACTAAACAAATAATATAACCCTTGCAAGAAGTAAGAAACGTTTTTTTATCCCCCCAATTTATGAAACATTTGCAAAATGCTTCAGCAGTCTGTAAATGACCAGCTGAGAAGGCTAAGCTATTTAAAAAAAAATAAACAAGGTACAAAATTGGGATATTTCAGAAGTAATCTTACACCCATCAGCACATTGTTATCCCCCAGGTGCTGCACGGCAGCCCATTTGCCAACCATGGGCCCTGACAACTCCCCTGCAAGTAATACTCATTCCCACCCACTCTACCACCAAGCTCAGAGAACTGGGAGGCCTGACAGCAAATCTTGCTAGTAAAAAACAGAGCAAAAAAAAGCCTTTTCCATGTGCATTACAACTTATTGTTTGTCCTTACTGATGATCCTTGCACACTTGGTAAATATGACAATGTATACATGTTTTCAGACAAACAAAACAGACCATAGCACAAAATTTCAACACTAAGTTTTCCAGAGTTTCATGTCCATATTTTCAAATACATTTCAATCCTACTTTCCTTTACTTTCATGGGGTTCTTCAGTCCTTTTATTTTCTGAAAAAAGTCCAATCGACAAATTCTGCTTATCACCTAAAACTTGAAAGCTAAGCAGAAATTAACTACAGACTCTGAAATGAATGTGCATTGCCAGGAGAAGGAAAAAAAGGAATCTTTCATGCAGTTTTAATGAAGATACGATCTCTGAACTTAATTCTTGACCAAAATTCCCTCTTCAAACTCTGTGTTTACATTTTCTGTTTCAACTTTAGAAGTCGATGTGGCAAAGGTTTTGCCTGAGAAAGCTACAAAAGTTTGCTAGAAAATGAGAGAGACTCACAGAAACCTGGAAGTAGACACAGAAAAGAGTTATTAAACTACTACCCTTATAGTATTGGACTGTTCTCTGCAATGTGTTGTCCTGTCCAGTCACTAACATTAGCAATGATGAGGCTTCCATCAGGTGTCTTGATAGACCACACTACTGCCTAAAAAGCATCATGGAGATAGCATGGCAGGGACAAGATCAAGAAATAGCCAAGAACATTGTTATAACTAGAGCTGGTGACACTGATGATCATTAAGGTTGCCTGACACAGCAGCACAAAACTGCTTTCTGTTGTGAGTTAAATCATTTTAAATTCTCATGAGCACCTTCCATTTTTGAAGCAATGGCCACTGCCATCTTGCCAGTCATTGTGCTCACTGAGAGGGGTCAAGACACCAGCTTTGACTGCTAATGTCCAGGGGTGCTGCCAGCCCCATATGGGACTCACCTGAGAATACACAGAAGTAGTTTTTTCAGGTATGTGCTGGAAGTGACCCAAGTACAGCCAAACAGAATCAGCCATTAAAATGTAACTTTTCCACAAGCAGCAAGCTCTTCCTCCTGAGGCTGCTCAGCCTTATCCACCTATGTTTCATATTCCAGTTCGCAGGTGCAGCTCTTCCCTCCTGGTTAGCCTCATGAGGTCCCCACAGGTTTCTGCCCCTGGACCTGTCTGAAACAACTGGCAAGATAACCATTTTGCTCTTTTAAAAACTCAGGAAACAAAACTCTACATTAAAAGTAAGTTAAGTTTGAAAAGATAAATATTCAAAAGTTAAAAAATACCAGAATTACAAGCTGCCTCTGAAACCTTGTCTCAATCCCCCTGTGCATTACCTAATGATCTTTTAATTTATTGATTTTGTGTTGTTTTTCCCATCAGGTCTTGTTATTTCTACTGATGCTCCTTAACATAACTAAAATTGCCTTCTCTGTCCTGGTGTTTACCCTGTATTTGTGGACCTATAACTCCCATACATCCCCATCATTCCCATAACTTCTGAATGATGGTACCACACATCAACAGAGACTACAGTCCACAGACTGTTACCAACTTCCTTCATACTTGTAGACTGGCACATCACATAGTCTCTAATCTGACCTCATCATTCAAAATTTTCCCTCTTGCTCCTTTATCATTTTAGTTGTTCAACTGTGAAACCTACCACAGAAACAAACTGGAACTACAGAAAGGAGTTTCTTACCTTTCTGCTCTGTGGAGTCAGAACCTTGTTGCTACCCTGAACTGAAATGCAGGTCTCCAAGTACCAGACCAGCACATGTTAAGAAGTCTGCCCCCACAGCATCAGACTGAGAGACCACCGATGCCAGCATCTTGCTCCTGACAGTGGCTAAAAGTGGATGGTTAGGGAAGAATGTAAGAATAGTGCTGCTGTCATACCGTGCTCTCCTAGCTTCTGGCAATCAACAGCTCAGAAGCTTTAAAGCCAGAGGTGGTACCTCTGCATTTAATTGCCCACAAAGGATTTCTCATCCATGAATTTGTCCCATCAATTTTTTAAGCCATTCAAATATCTAAAATTAACAGTTTCTTGCCATAACATATTCCACAGTTTAGTCATATGTTTAGTGAAAATAAAGTAAAGAATACTAGAAAGAAATTCTTTACAGTGAGGGTGGTGAGACACTGGAACAGGTTGCCCAGGGAAGTCGTGGATGCCCCA
>JAOXNO010000024.1:37143877-37208119 GCA_028565335.1 Limnodromus scolopaceus
AAGGCCAGACTGGATGGGGCTTTGAGCAACCTGCTCTAGTGGGAGGTGTCCCTGCCCATGGCAGGGGGGTTGGAACTCGATGATATTTAAAGTCCCTTCCAATCCAAACAATTCTATGATTCTATGAAAAGTCATCTTTCTATTGTTATTGTCTTGAACTAGCACCCAGTTAACTTAATATCTCTTAAAATTTGGGGTTTTTTTAATGAGAAACAGTTAATATCCATTCCTATTCATCTTGTGCTACTCATAATTACAGATCTCTCCCTTCTTCCTCACCAATCTCAATGAGCATTAGTTTATGTGGTCCTTTCCTGTACAGAAGTAAATCCATACTTTTGATCACGTTCTCTTCTCTGTATACTTTTGCAGCTGTAGTTCATAGAACTCAAAGTGTGGGTGCTCTACAGATTTAGAAAATGGCATAATTATTTCTTTCTGCTCTATTTTTTTAGCTCTTTTATCGTATTTCCTCACATTCAGTTTGCATTTTTGTTTGCTGTTGAAAGCACAATTTGACACTTTTCATAGGATCATAACTATTAGGAAATCTCTTTGTTAGGTGGCCTTAGAATTTATTACTGTGCATTTGAAGTTCAGATTATTTTTCCACAGATTAATCATTTTACACATTCACACTAAACTTCATCAGTCACTCTACAGTCAATACGGTGAGATATTTCTGCACATCTTTGATGTCAGTTTTCTTTTTTATTACCCTGACTATCTGAATGCCATCAAACAACTTTATCCTCATCCCTTTTCCGTGCTATTTAGAAATACACCATACAGCACAGGACCTCATCTGTATCCAGTAGCGGCAGGTTTCTGCTGAGAAAACTAACTTTGCTTCTACCTTATTTCCTATGCTAAGTTCACATTAGTTACCATATCACAGTTATATATGGGAGGTCATTAGTGTTCCCAGGATGCCCTAAGCACATTCTTGTAAAAGTACATTGAGCACAACAGTAGCTGAACCTTTATCCCTTCTCATGGGTTGTGGGATGCTTTTTTCCACTTCCATTCCACACGACAGGCTAAAGTTCCACTTTCAGTGGCACTCTGAAATGCCTATGAACTTAATATAATGTCCATTCTTCTCTGGTAATTTTTTAATTCTAGGGAAATAACTTGGTTTCTATAAACTCATTCTGCTTATTTCACAGGAATTATGCCTTATATGACACTTGTTCCACCGTTTTACCAAACAGAAGAGATAGCTAAAAAATATATCCCTCTTTGTAAATGTTAAGTGTGTACCTCTTTAGGCTTAAATCAAGAAAAACAAAATTGTTACGCATTTTGCTACCAGATTTCTTTTCTGTTGGATTAGTGTTAGCAGTCTTTCCCTCACACAAAAATCAGGAGGAAAACATCTCAGCCTATTGCATACCTATAACATCTCAAAATCAACTGCTATTTACAATTTTGCATCAAAGTGTCAATATTAGTGCAGAAAAATATAGTCTCTAAATACCAAGAAAATTAATTCTTTCAAGGCTGAAGCCAAAATCATCTCTTAATATTAACAGAGTTTATCCAGTCCTCTACCAGAAACAAAGCTTTGAATCAGTTACCCTGTCTAGGCTTTTGACTCAATAGTCATCTCTTTCTTTTTTTTTTTTAAGTTAAAAACTTCCATTTTGAATATTTTTGAGAGTGATACAAGCTAAAAATCTCAAAAACACTTATGTGACCTGAAAGACCAGTTCTCATTTTAAAAATGGCAGGCGTGCAAATGTCTAACCGTCACTGAGGCCTTTCAAAGGTGTGGAAGTATGTTAACCTTTTGAAAAGGACCCGCATGGTCCTAAATCTCTTCCAGCTCCTTTCAAAAACAGTGGCAAGCCAAGCATGTTATAGCCCTAGTCTCACTTCTTCACACATGAAGTCACTGTTGGGGAAATAAAGTTGTCAAAACCAGTGCATCAACCATGACAAATAAGGTTTGCAGGAGGGGTGCTATGTTGTACTAGGTAGTTGCACAGTGTTTTAACATCCAGTTCACATGCAGATAAAGTTCTGGAGGCATACAGAGAAGTAAGTTTTCTCTCGTTATTGGAAAAAGTGAACTAAAGAAAACTGACATTATTCCTCTTGGGGGTTTTTTGTCAGAAATTTTAACTTCTGAAAATAAAAACATTATACTGCTTAACCCTGGGTCTTTGGAATCAAGACCCAAACTGACAGACTTCTTAGCTTGGTCTACTCTTCACTGACTTGACTTGTTGAGAAAGAAGTGGAGGTATAAAGCATACCAGAACAAATAATCTCTGAACTCTTTTAACTATCTAATTGGAACAGATTGGAAAAAAATTGTTCAATCACTACACAGCCAACATGCATTTTTAAAAACATCATAGAGAAGAGGATAAGGAGGAGGGGGAAAAATCAAACCAAAAAAAGGATAAAACCCATGTCCCATATACCTTGGCTATAATTGTCATTGTATACCAAAGAGTTTCAATTGCGTAACTTTTAAAAGGGGAAAATCGCCATAGAAATGACAACAGAAGTGGAGGGGAGAAACTTAACCTTGCATCTCAGAATGTCATTTTAGTATTGGTTGATCTTGTTTAAAAGATCTGAATGTATTAATTCTTGGGGCTCCTTTATACTGATATATATCTAAACAAATTCACTATATGAGATTAACCCATAAGCAAGTGCATTTTAGAGTGCACTTAAATAGGCCAAACATTCAGATTTCTTTTTCAGGCACTTGGATGAATTTGGCTCAACAATACTTTATTGGCAAGCCATGAGAGTAACCACAAATGCACCATTTTCCTAATACATGCCTACTAGCCTTTAAAATTGTACCTTATAGTAGTCATCAACACTACTGCAATAGTAGGATCTAAAGCCAGACTTTGCAGCAGTAGCACACTGATAAATAGTTAACAAAGCTTAAAGTGATTAATAGATATTTCAATAATGTTTCAATAATTGATTATTAATATTGAACCCAAAAATGAATCTCATGTGCTTATAAGCTATAACAAATTGTATATCTAAAATACTAGTAAAAGTTAATTACCATTTATTAACACTGGAAACTTTCAATGTGCTGTTTATAGATGGCTTCAGCAGATATTGAGGAGTTTTTCACATCATTTTGCATACCAGACATCTTTTAAAAGTAAATTCTTCATCTTAGAATGGCTTGGAGTGGTGATAAGTTGCTAACCGGAAAGCCCAGCACTATGGCTTTACAACAGAGCACAACACAGAAATGAACTTTCAGGTTCATTTTCACAAAGTTTTTGTGAAAATCAGTATCATTCATCAAAGGATACTTGTTTGCCAGCTATTCCGGCACCTACAACAAATTTTCTTTGGTTTCTAGGAAGGAAGAGTTGGTTATGTTGTGGCATTACAAACTCATTTGTCTTGAATCAAGCCTGTCTCAGGCTCCACAAACCTGACACAATGCAGAGAAGAATAAACTATGCATTGCTTTACCTGGTAGAAAATATACAACGTACACCAAGGTAGAAGAAAGAGGCGAAAAAGTATACCCGTCTACCACACTGCCTGGGAGTTTTACTCACAGTAACATTTGGGAAAAGTGTATATTATTGCCAGTGTGTACGCTTGCACATAAATCCGCATGCTGACATAAAGACACATTTGCAAGACAATCTGTTACAGTTTTCCCAGAGAGAGAACAGAAGCAATGTAAAATAATTCCAATGACCAAGTATACAGCTTGAAGAGCGTGCAAGAAATACCATTCATGCACATACAGTCCCCAGTAGAATATACATTAGCTCTCAGAATTTTAAAGACACAGGGCTGTCCAGCAGAAAACCCTGGTGCCACATTTGGGATAGCCAGTTGTTACTACAATGACAGAGAGAGGCAGCCAAGACAAAGGGTGAGAGAAGACAGACAGACTGTCAAAATAATCATCTACAGAGGAAAATCAAAGCTTTGGAGAGTGTAAGATCACAAAACGAAAAATCAAATGTATGTCTGGATCTGCAGTAGAAGGGACTCAACATTGCCAGCCTAACTTTTTAACTCCTAACTTTCCATTGAAAGACAATTTCTGTTCTCTAGGCTTCAGTTTCATTGCCTCAGTTCCTGTCTTTGCTGTGTTGTTACTAGAAGATCTAAAATAACTACAAACATAATGCAAATCTGGCATAAGCACATGACTATATTTCTGTCAAATTAGCCACAGCAGGCACTGTGGGCAAGCCATTTGGTGTGTAGCTCTGCATTGCTTGCCACTGTTCATATTCACTGCAGGATGTCTGCTATGTTCCATCATAAAGATATTTGGGGGTGGCTCCTTGATAAGAATATTCTTTCTTTTTGTGATATGAATCACCACTTCAGAAAAAAAACAGTTGACTGTCTTTACACTATGGAGAAGTGCTTCATTTCTCAACACAGCAAAGACACCAGAAATACACCTTAGCATTTCCTGGATAGTTTTGCAAGCTGCAATGAGCAAAAGTCCACATCTGAGCCTCACAACAGCACTGCCTTCCTGTGGCAGCACAGCCATACTAAAAACTGATTTATTTCATGTTCAGCATGGGCTTCCTATACCAAGGTAGCCTATAAGCAGAAGTGGGGATGCATATGCAATTCATTGCATTGTTAGATACTCTGTCATGATGTCAACATTCTTACAGGAGTAATGACTGCCATTCCTTCGCAACATCTCTGACCTGAGAAGAGGTATACTGCAAATGGAAGAGGTTTAGCAGTGAAGGAAGCACTACAGAATGAGGAACATTCATTACTTGACAAGTGATCCTCAGACAACTACTATTGAGAAGTGCTGGCCACTGTGAGGCCCCATGCTTCTCCTCTCCAGCTGGCCGGTCATAAACTTTGTTGTCTTCCTCTTCACCAGCAGAAATGGCCTACTCTCATACAAAATGGCATCCCAGACCTTCATGTAGAGGATCCCAGAAGTAATTAGGGATTAGGCTTGTGTAGTATCTTAAAAGTGAGCCTCCCCTATGAACAGAAAACCATCCCCGTGTTCACCGTAGTTTTTGGCTTTCTTGTAGCTTCATCTCAGATCCTTAAGCTTGTTTTGCAGTTATCAAAGTCAGTAAAGTATCCAGGTAGATACGTTTGCTGCAGCCAGTGGCACTGTCCCTTGAGTTCCCAAAAGAGAGACTCCCCCTCCCCATAATCACACCATGTCCAGTGCTCCAGCCCACACTGGGTGAGGGTTACAGAACTGGGGAAATGTGATTGTCGAGTGTATATGTGGCTCTGGGTGGTTCTGGCTCTGGGTCAGATGCTGGTGCTGCCTCTGGTGACTTGGCTGATCAATGGGCAGCTCAATGTGCATGAGTCAAGTTATTAGGAACCGAGACAGGCAGAAAAGAAAGATTAAAGTCCAACAAGAATTCAGATGAAAGACACTGTGCCTTGGGCTTATATAAGGATGGCAGCATCTGCAATAAATCCATGGACTGAAGCACTGAGATTTGAAATGGGGACTGGAAAATATTGGTGTTTTCTTATACAAGATCCAGTCTTCAAAAGAGACAGGAAAAGGCTATCCAATCTAGCCAGAAATTCTCAAGATTAATGCCTCCCCTCCAGAATTCGTTGAAAACCATGAGCTGGTGTTTTTTTTCTGTTGCTTGCTGATTTTGTTGCTATGAAAGACCCTTAGACCAGACTGACACAAGACTCGGTGTAATAAGCACAGAGTCATACTCAGGAGCTAGCAAGCAGAGGAACGCCTCAGAAGAGCAAGTATCCAGGGCCTTTTGTATGTCTGACAGACCACAGAGTTAACGCAGAAAAGCCTGAGTGTCCCACACTAAGCTGAAGAAAAGGTCAGTGCAGATTTGGCTGCAGGTTAGGGAAAAATGGATTTCTATCCCTGAAAGATACACATTGGGAAATGTTCGTAACCAACACAAAAGGAATCATCTACCACCATGGTGCAGGAAGAAATCATTGCATTTTATGGTGGAAGGGATACATGACTGTAATAAGAAACTGGATTTTGTTCCATTTTTCTAGTCCATTGTTGTATATTCCTACAGTCATATGACTCTGAAACAGGTCGAGTATGATAGAGATCATGGGATAGCCACGCACAGCCTCCAACAGCAGCTGAAAATGAGACTGTGGGAGACTAAATCAGCAAGAAATACAGCCCTTTAACATCTCTCAGCCAAGGTCAGACTAGAGAGAGCTTTCTCTACCAAAAGTCCTAAAGAAAATCTCTTTCCTCTCCACTGGCCTATCGCAGGAGACCAAGTTAAGAAATCAATCATATCATTTTCATTATGTCTATGAGACCTTCCATACACAAAATGGCATTTTTACATTGGCAAGACAGCTGAGCAGGGCACACAGCCTTGCTTGCTGGAGCCCAGCAAGTATGGGAGACTGTAGAGTGAATTTAGCAGCTAATACACAATATTTCTGAACTTCAGTCCCTTTCTGATACCTGTCTCTTAGCAACTTTTTATTCATGACAGTATTTCTCCTCACAATTCAAAAGACACATCAACAAGATTTTCTAAAAGTCTTCAAACATAAAAAAGTGCCCTATTTTAATACACTTAGAACTACAGCACATCTGACAAGTTTTATTTTCCTTTATACATTAACTATTCTACTTTATATCTGTTATATATTATACTAAGTCTTCTATTAGTCTCCCTAGTTTCAAGTAATTTACTATGTGCTAAGAAAGACAAGGTCATGGTCTGTAAATCCCAAAATCATCACAAGTGCCTTTTTAAAACATAAGCCTGGCATTTGCTATTCATCAGTACTGCAAAATAATAGCTGATTTAAAAGCTAAGACATTTCATTCATTCTAAAAGGAAAAATAATACAAAGGAAATTTAACCAGACTTTCTTTGTTTTTCAAATGCGGTTACTCTCTCATTTGATCTTAGGACTACATAATGTATTTATGCTGGGTTTTCTTATTTTCTTTCACAAGATTTGCCCAACCTATACATTATAATAAATTCTATATAAACATCTTCAAGGCCAGGCACTTAGAATACTCTTTCTTTGAGGGTTGTACTTTTAACCTCATTCATTCTTTCTTTTCTGTTCCATTTACGTTTCCATTCCGTTTACTCTAAGTTTAAATGTGTTTGTCTAGTTTAACCAACACTTCTGTTTTATTTCAGAGATAAAAAAAAAAACATTCCCTAAAAGTCTGATGCAAGCGGGCTATAAATTGTATATTTATTGTATTTTTTCCTCTAAATTCCCTCACCCATTACACAATAGCTCTTGATTTGCTTTTCTCTTTGTTCTCTCTGTGCTGCCTTTCAGTTCTCTCTCCTAAGAGAAACACCAGTAATATAGCAGCAATGCCTGAGGTGGAGTCAAACGCATGCTGTCCCAGTGGGTTCAAAGCTAACCAAAATTAGTATGCACTAAACAGACTCTAGAAATAGCATCTTCCTACCCAATAGACCTCCTTCCTAGGAGCATTCAGTCATAGCTGTGCAATTTAGCTACTTCCTATAGGGTTTTACTGTTTTCCACTCCACATCTCACTGACAGGACATTCATGAGCCTCTTCTCACTGAAGAGGAAAAGACGACAATTGTCTTCTTTCTTGTAGATCCCACCCCCTGCTCCTAGAATTGTGTGCTCCATACAATCCAGTCGCACCTGTACAAAGGTGCTAGGAATGAAGAGGTCTGCCCCAGACACCCCTGCATGCGCAGCTGGGGATCCTTTGGCAAGGACTGAAGAGGAAAGGAGCCAATGCAACAGCCACACCACAGGGTCGCGCCCAGAACAAATAGCGGATGTTCACTTCTAAACAGAACATTTTACAAACAGGTATGGAAAATGCTTAGAAACAGCAACTGTACTGGGAAACAGTGACATTAATAAAACTATTTTAACATTTTTTAAACGTATGTCCTTCAGCACTTGGCCGGTTTGTAAAATACAGTGATCTGCAGTCTAGCATTTCAGAATTTTTAACGTCATTTCCTGCAGATACAATACTGATATAATTCACACTGATATAATAACAATATATGTTGCCAACCGCATTTATTTTTTTAACGGTTAACAAACTTCAACAAAACCTAACAGATACACAGAGGACTCAAAAATCATTCTGTTCTTCAAGGTTTCTTCGAAAGACATAGCCACATAGAAGAAAGCATCCTGCAACAAGACACCAGCTTAGTGCAGAGGCTCAGGTACTGCTGGACCCTAAGGACTCCACATGAGATAAAGTTTCTGCTGAAGGGGAAGTTGCACAGACTTTACACTTGCCCATGGGACAGAAATCATCACAAATTCATGGCCACAGAAATGCTTGTTATTATCTCACAAATATTGGCATCAGCCCCCAACACAAAGGATGTTAAAACCATTACATAGACAGTTTTAGGCAGGGGCTAGTTTTCTCATCTTAATTTTATGACCAAATTTATGAGTCCTCAGGAAAAACTCTGGCAACCTTAACTTTTCTGGCAGTTCAAAAGAAAAAAAAAATCCCACAAAATAATGGCAGAGAAAAGAGAGTTTAAACTTTATTCTAAGTGCAGGGTCTATTACACAGCAGTATAGCATACCTGTGGTTAGGCTGTTATGAGAATACTGCACTCCACTGCCTGCATATCTTTACATTTATGTAGGGGATGATCTTTATTTCTTAGTGCTGTACTATACAATGCCATAAACAGCTGCTGAGATTAATAACTGATGTTAAATCAACCTCCAGAGCTGTATATAGAGCGCATACCACAGTGCCACTGAGGGAACCTAACTGTATTTTAAAGCAAACCATCGCATTGTAGGAGACAGCAATATTTTTCTCTACTTGGGAAAATGGGGGGGTGCAGATCTGAACTCTTTCTTGAGCTTTCTGGTGACATACAGTATGCACTGGGTGGTGGGCAGGATGCATAAAACCTGAAGTTTGCACTGATTAAGGGACATGGGGAAAGGAAAGACTAATTAAAGACTGCTGCAAAGTGAAAGCCCATTAGCTAAAGCTCATTAGATTCCTGTATGGGTACTTTGCTTCTGAATGTAAGGGTCCACACAGAGCTGAATGCACTTCAGCTAACATAGTTTTACATCACACTCTAACTTATTATATCTTGACTCTACTGGGCACATGCTTTAAAACTAATGCTTCCACCGTGAGGTAAAATAGACATCCAAACAAATGAAGAAGGTGCCCCAAATGCCAGATTACAACAGACAATGAGGACCTTCAAGAGATAGCAAGCAATCTTATTAAAGCTCCTAAGGCCAGACACTTCTAAGCACCATCATTCTCAGTAGCAGCTGACAGCCGTAGCTGTAGGCACCTGTTTGTCCCACCCCATTATCTGTTCTTTGTGCCACAGCAGAGGCTGCAGAACAGGCAACTCACATTCAACACAAAACACAGCCCAACACATTAACATAAAATTGAAGCAATGATAACCTAAGTTAATGTGCTGGTCCATGGCTGCATCTGCCGAGGCTCTTATTTCCAGTTCCCATGACATCAGCTGCAGAGGGCTGAAGCTGTCTCTGTTGGTATGAAGGCAAGAAACTTAACCCACCACAGCCCACAGGTGCACTGGAAGAAGGTGCACTTGGAGCCCGGTGCCAGGCACGTGAGCTCACAATAAGCATTCCTACTCTTCATTTGTTTTCATAAATTCATAAATTTCATAAATTCAAATGAGAAATAAAATCCAAACCTGTCTGAAACAGGAACACCCTTTTTCAGAAGGGCTACAAGGTACTTCATGAAAGCTCAGCGTCTTATTTTTGCCAGATTAGTTTGTCCTTATTATAATTATATCTAACTGCTTTATCATTCCTTAAATTTATGCATGTTCACAATGTTTGACTGTGACCAAAAGTTGTAAGATTTGGCAGAGTTTCAAACTTTTATCACATCTAGAACACCCCACTGACATGAACAGATGCAAAACTAGTATTAAATATTGATTTCTTTCACTTTACTACACCATTTGTGCAATGATACATTTTCAGCTTTGGACTTCGTATTAAAAAGGCTAGTATTTTCACTTGCTTTTTTTTAACAAATTTTGTGAAAATATCATCGTAAACATTCAAGATTCTTCCATATCTAAGGAAATGGATTTTAAGAGGAAAAGTAGCTTAACCAAAATAATGCTTTGCGCCATTTAAAAGAGTCACTGTCAGCTACAGCTATTATGTGGATACAATAATCTAGGTTGGTTATATTAATAAATCAATAGTGGTTTTAATAATTCAGTAATCAACAGGACACTGCATTAACTTATTTTGGAAAAAGGGTAAATCTCTGAAGTCAAAGTGCAGAATTATGCATTCAGTGGTCTTATTCTCCTTAGTGTTTAGCAGTTGGTTTTTGATTTAGTTCACTGAAAGAATTTTCTGCTATGAATCATTCTAGTTACTTCACAAATAAAAAGAAAGTCATAAAATAATTCTAATAAACTAGGTGACAGAATAAAATATACAAGGACTCCAAAGAGGAGATTTTGGATTATTTCAAACCTGAAAAAAAAGTACATCTGTACTCTGCCCTTTCAATTTTGCAGTGTAACAGACTGAGAGTCATTGCAAAAGCTAGCTCTCCATTAATCCTGGGAGAAGAGTCTCTGAACTGCTGATTCTTCTACATGGTAATTGTCCCATTTGCCAAAATTAGATGAAAAACAATCTGATTACACACCTGTGAGTATGCAACTGTCCACCAAGTTGGCAGTAGTATATATCAATTACTCAAATTCTTCTTAGTGTTATGCACACAGATCACATGGATGCCCTGTGTAGTCAGGCTGCCTTGGTCTTAGACATGAAAATGAAAGTCGTTCCAGATGTGGAAATGAGTAATCAAGGTCAAAGAGTACAGGTAGGATAAAGGACTTTGTGTACTGAGAGATGCTCATATCTTGGCAACTTATGTGGGCACTGTAGAGAAAAATCAATTCTTCTTTGTTTTCTTCAGACTACAACACTACTGAAGCAGCTGAGTCAGAGATTTGGAGCTAGAGCTATTTTTCCCAGCAATCGTCCTTCAAGCATTTTGAGAACATGAGACTTCTAAAAGCAAACATGCTGACTAAATTAGAAAAAGAAATCTTTAAGATGACTGAAGGGGATGGGGCAGGGGGGGAGGGGGGTTAATAAGTAAAACAGTCTTCCTGCAAGGATAAAACGGACAAGGAATGCCTGTGCAGTATCAACAGCCAGCATTTATAAATGAGCAGAAATTGGAAAGAGCAGCTCTCATTGCTGGCACGGTCTTTTTAAAGAGAAAGAGTTGAACCCTGCTAGGAGCTCCTCCTCCCAGCAGTGCCAGGAGAGCCAAAGGTAGGAAATGGAATAAATAATGTTAAACCTGAACACATGATGCAATTGAAAAGGTCAGTACAGGACAGTGAGATAGTTATTGGACCTATCAGCAGTCCCTGCTGGAGGGTCTTCTCTACAGGAGTGGGACACTTTTCCCCAGCACCCTCCTGGAATACCAAGCACTGCTGCCCTACAGAAATCACAGTTTACTGCAGTCACTTCTTCCTAAGCACTAAAAATTACATTCTCAATCAACAAAAGCAAATGTTTATGGCCAATATAGCCAAAGCTTGGAAATGAGTAATAAGCACCAGTCTCAAAATCAATTCCACAGATGATGTGATGGAGGCTTCCAGATCAAATGGATCTTCTTCATTTGCAGTAAAAGCAGATCTTTCTCTACTTCAGTTTCTCTTTTACATGGCAATCTGTGACTCAAGGTGGAGTCCAAAGACAGATAAGTGTTTATTAATGGAGAATGTAGAGAGTTCATTAATGATGATTTGGATTTGATCTCTCTTTACTATATGGTCTAAAGAAAACAAAATATGTGCTAGTCTTGATTAAACTAACTTCTGTTAACTTTTAATGTAACAAGTGAAAATTTAAACCACTCTTGTTTCTGTCACTTCAAGGTTTATTTGTTCTGAATATTGTTATTTTTAAGTAGTGTGGTGAACACAATATAACAGCAAGAGGATTAGTGTAGTCTTGGTATTTGAAAATTGTCAAAGCTAGAATTATTGGTGCACTTATGCAGATACATTATCATGTGATTTATTTTAACCAATCATGGAAAAAATGTTGATGTTTTGCTAAAAATGTTGGTGTTTTGCTAAAGATATTAGATAATGTTTAGAGCAAACTCTAAAGTGTTAGGCCAGAAATATAAACTTAGTTATAAAAAAAAAAAAAAACAAAGTTAGTGCTAATTAGAAATATGTTTGATTAAATTATGATTTTTTCATGGATAAACTACATTAAAAATTGATTAAATGTTCAGAATTTTTTTTTAACAAATTAGCCACTTCTACTGAAATAAATCAGGAAATACCACAATAAGACTGACACACACAAAATTCATGTATATCTGTGGGTAAGCATAGTAATACAAACTTTTGTAATAAAAAAAAAATACTATTTTGCTAATAATAGTTTCAAATTCAGAAATCAGTTCTCAAAAGGATTAGGACCAGCAGTGGTACGGTGTTTCTTTGACTCCAGCCACTCATTTCACCCACACTCATTAAAGAGTAAGTAGAACTTAGTCAGAAATTTAAAAACTGTATTTTTGTCCTTCACTGAAATGGCAAAATAATACTTCCTCTCCAAATCAAAGACAATGAGCTTCTTCCAGGCTAAGTGACTGTACTGTAAGCCTGCTGAAATCACCAAACTGCAAAGATATAATTTTAGGACAGTGTAGCCTAGTAATTACTGCATTTTTACAGCTTCTTTAACCTCCGCGTTTTCTTTCCACCTTGCTTGGTTTCTTAAGAACCTCTTACTTAAATAAATGGTAGTACGAATGTGGTTTTAGGGCTTTTTAATGAGAACAGACTAATGTACAGTTTCCCTCTGTTCTCTCCATTTTCTGTGTAGGAACAGATCAGTGTGCTGTCATTTCCCTGCTGCTTCTTATCTCTAGATGTTGTGATTACGCCTACCTATTGTCAGAGATATATATCGTCTTAGTAAACACCTCATCATAGGGATATCAGCTTTTGCCCTTGATGCTGGAGCAGGCAGTACTGATTTCTACATATGTACATCATTACCATAAAGACTTAGCAAAAGATAGCTACTACCCCACAGAAAGAGTCCTGTGGTTATGCGAAGTTTAAGCTAGAAACACTAAAGATTCTGAGAGCACTTTCCAAGGGAAAACATCAAAGAGGATTTAGTCAGTCTACCAATCTTCCCCAAAAGAAACTCCTGCAAATTGTTTGAAGAAAGTGTACTCTATGTTAAATAGATTGGCATAAACAATAAAAACAGATTAGGAAACACTTAATTTACAAGTAACTTCATAGTAAATACTGATCGTATGCCTATTTTCCAGGTAACAGGCAGCTGTCGGTGCCACAGCAAGTGGAGTTGCAGGCAGGCAAAGAAATACTGCTCCTTGCTGAGGCCTGTTGGTTCCTTGTGCATTTAAGGCTTTGCTTATCTCTGTCTGCCCTCACACTAGCCTAAGCTTTGTTATGTTGTGCATTTGGAAACTGTGACTTCAGTCTCTGCCTCGGCTGTTTTTATGTCCCCCAGCCAATTTGATCTTAGGCATCTGAGCTTGTCATAGGAAAGGAACAACGTGGCAAAACTTTCCTGCCCAGACCTGCGATAAAGATCATAAAAACCCGCATTTGCTTTATCACATACTTGGTTTTGCAGAGCAAAACAGAGCAGACTAAATTTTTTAAAGCTTTTTCAGTGCAATTTAACAAATATTTCTAACAGCAAAACTCTGGATTAAATTTAAAACTGCAAAACTTTGGAAACCAAAGCTCCCCCATAAAGTTTTTGTTTTGTCAAGTAGGCACCTTTCAACAGGAAATAAATGCACCGGCAAGCTCCTGAGCAGCTCTACTCTCCTGCCGTATACTGATGATTGAGTTATAATGTAATTGTATCAGTAGTAAAACAGCAAGATGGAAGAAGTAAAGGTGGCAGCTGTCACATTAAGCAACACAGGTTTGCCTTGCGCTGCACACTGGAAGAACATAGAAAATGAGCTGCCAATATAATATCTGCTTCAGCACCTGCCTTTCACACAACGACAAGAAGAAATAGAGTGTGTTGATCCACAGGAGAAATTCAGAACTTTTAATAAGACTGTAAAGACTGCCTGGTTGGCACTGCGCTACGTGCATTTCTGGGAGAGTGCTGGCAGCGCAGGCTGCTGCCATTTGCATTCAGCTCATATCTCACCTGCTGGAACAGTGGGTCTCTAACAGAGATTTAGCCCTCTGACTTCCCTTATTCTGTTTATAAGCAATGAAGACCATTGTTGACACTGAAAATACACAGTTGCTCTTTGTGTGCAGTATTAATTTTTCCAGTGGCACACGCAGTGACTAATTCACTTGTCAAACTTCAGCCAAAAGACAAAGTTTCATCTGTCTTTATGATGACACCTGGAGGCTCTGTTATAAAGTATTGACTCTTTGCTCCTCTCCTGGACACTCTGCCTTCACTTCTTTTTACTTCTTCCAATGACTTGTTAAAAGTGAGAGTTTCAAAATAAAGACTTGTAGGAGACTTTAGAAGGCAAAAGATTAGCTATGTATTTTTTAAAAACTCCTCACCTTGCCACTTATGGCACACTACTTCACTCCTAACTCGCTAAATCGATTTGCTCAAATAGAAAAGCATACCTTTGCTCAAATATCAAAAGTATTACCTTTTTCTGCAGCACAGTCAGTCTGGGGACAGCCACCCCATTATCTCCACCTTGCTACGCTTGTTTAGAACTTGCCCAAATATACCTTCACATCATTTAATCATGCCACATACCCTCACCTATTATTTGCACAAAGTCTATGCAAGGTTTAAAAGCGGTTTTGTTTTTCACTACTTTGATCTCTCAGTAAAAATCAGTCTAATCCTTGATGCAGTGTTGGGTTTGCTCATTTTCCCTTTGAATACACTGTTGGCCCACAACACTGCCGAACTGCTGCTCTCTATTGGCAGAGCCTTATCAAAGGAGCATCTGTTCCCAGAAACTGGATTTACTTTTTAGTTAAGGGAAAAATATCCATATGGCTCTCCATGACTAACACAGACTTGGGAGAGTCAGTGCGTAGATAAAGATCACTAACCTCCAAGTTTGGATACTTTCAAAAGTTCTATTGTTCCTGCTTGTATTAGCAAACTCCAGTAAAAACACAAAAAGATTCAAAATATTAAGTCTGTTGAGAAATCGATGCTCCCTTCCTTCTCTCATCCAGCAATCTGCACTTAAAAAAATTGCAACAGAGTAACTACAGTAAAAATAGTTGGAATATGAATTTTCTTAACAATCTCCCATGTTGCTTTCATTTTTCCAAACTGAAGAAGTGACAGAAGTAAGAGGGATATGGAAAACTGTAAGCTACATTGCTACTTTACCAATTATAAATATCAAATGCTGAAATACATTCACTCTAGTGCCTCACGGGTCAATAGCAGGGTTTAGCCCTCTACTATATGCTGTTAATGTTCTAGTGACCTGCATGAAGCTATTCACATTGCACAACCAAAAATGGAGAGAAACATCACATGAATGCACCATCCCTATTACATGATTTCTCATTATAATGGAGCTAAACTAAGAGTTTGCTGCCAAAAGCAGGATTTATTCTTCCTCTCGAACAACACTGTTCTTTTCTTCTTGCTGTATTCCTCTTTCTCAGTCTTCCCTAATCACTCAGAACAGCTTTCCCAGACCACTGTCATGCTGGCACTAAAAATATTCTTTTTTTTTTCCATCCCCCGGATTACTTTTTTGCTGATTTAGCACGTTCTAAACACACAATTAGATAGCTGCCAAAGCTGGCAAAAAATAAGTGACACATGGCAGTGTCTGGACCACAGAGAAGAGAAGAAAAAAAGATGTTAGTGATCAGCAACAACAATCTGTTAATTTGGATCAAATCCTAACACAAATCCACAGCATAACAGTTCCTGGAGTCCTCAGCTGAGATTCTCAATCTGCCATAATCAGTAATCAGCCTTACAAATTCCTTATAGTCCTGACCCCCAAAGGTTATACTCTAAACAGATACACAGCAAACAGCAGGCAGGAAGACAGAGAGTCTACTCAAAATTCATGCAACGTTTCAGTTGTAGGGTCAATAGCAGGATTTAGTTTTTTCCTTCTCAGATCAGCATCAAACTCTAAAGACACTCTGATCTGAAACTTGGCGTCAATTTTCCCGTTACAAGGGTCCTGATAGTTTTTTGGTCCGACACTACTCCAGCAGCACCCAGGTCTTCAACTCAAGAGTATATACACTAAAAGATATATAAACGAGGTTCAGTCTTAAGTATCCGTTTATATCAGTACTCTTACTGTTCCATTATCCTGATCAGATAAGCATTAGCAAAAAGATGAATCACAACAGAATAAATTCAAGATGCTCATGAAAAAAAATAATATTTTGTTAAGGTTGTACCTTATTAGCACAATAAGCTGTAGGGACTCAAGCAGCCTTGTTCATAAAAACCTAAATCGAAAGGCAATCTTAGGTTATGGATCAGCCTGCTAAGAGGTCTATATCCAGAGTAATAAATTTAGGTATACAAAAATAAGTGATACTAGACAGATTTCCTATATCATTCCCACTTCATAAGTTTTACACCAAGAAAAGTGGAATATTTAATCACGGAATATAAAGATGCTATAAATCCTCTAACATAAAACCTGTGCATTGCTATTCAGCCATGGAAATTTTACAACGTAACACAGCAGCTATTCTCTTCTTAAACAAACTTGTCTGGAACAATGGCCGTTGCAAGCAGAAAAGCACAGAAGCCAAAAGGTATGTCTAAAACTAAAGCAAAGAAATGAAAAAAAACTTCCAAGGTGAGCCCCTCTCAAATACCTGGAGATACTAGTACCACCCCCAGTACTTTTCTTCAACAAGTGCACTAAAAGAACAGTTACACCATGGCTCAACCTCTCCCTTCTTGAAGGTTGAGTTAATTAAGCAGGTTTATTGTCTTCAACTAGGAGCTCGGAGCTCAGCCTGAAAGCTCTGTAACATATTGGTATCCTTAACATACTCTGAAGAAAGGAAGTTCATTTCTATTTTGTGGACTTGAGAAACAAGTTCTCTTTCATTTTTTCCCTACACACAGAAACGAACAGCTGTATGGCAGCTGTAGACAGTGACCACCAGCCTAGATCATCAACACCTGCTAAGCCTAGCAGTAACCAACCCACGGTAGCCTTGATAATAATTATAGTACTAACACACTCTGTATCATTAGTCCTACCGTCCCACTAGTCACACAGTTGTGTTCACCCATCAGCCCCAGCTCTAGCTCAGGAACCCCTTGGTACCACAACCTACAGTCTATTATAGACCAGTAACAGTTTTGTAGCAATTCATAATTAAGTCTAGAAACCCTATAAAACCTTGTCATAGTTAACAAAGTAATAAGAACTTCAGGTAAGGGCTCCACACCTTACCAACCTGATTACCTGGACTTTTTTTTATGGTTTTAGGTTTAAAAATAAACCTGAAAGCCCTGAAATTTGAAAGTTAAAATTTCAGTGTTAAATCCTTTGTTGCTTTTGGATGAATTTATCAGTCTTTGCTAGCTCCCAGCAAACACTGTATTTCTGTTTTTAAAAAATTTACAACTACCCTGGGAGAATGAAAACATGAACTCTAAAAGGTCCAGCAGACTCATTAAAAATATTGGCTTTCTGGCACACTGCCAGCAAAAAACAGCAACACAAGTGAAAGATGTACAAGATTTTCAGAATAGCATTTCTGCCCCATCTGTTTTAAACTCTTACTTCCAAACAACAGAATCTCTTCCTTGATGAGCACATATAGAATAATAACTGAAAATCCACAGCCTGTTCTTATGCAGCCCTCCTCTGCATTACACTTTTGAGATCAGTATATTTCTATTAATGTATACCCTTTTTTATAACACCTCTCAGCTTATTAGTTTACTAGATGACCACCAAAAGGATATAAACCTTTCCAACTTGTTAAATAGAATTTTTTTTTTTAAAGCCAGAAATGGAAGTATAGCCATAGAGTAAGTTTGAGGTAGAAAAAGCAGTAATTGCTTTTTTGCCTTCTGTGACATTTTTATGTGTATTTATACATAACAACCTGCATGCAAATACTGAACCCAGCAATTCTTTTTTTCTGATGTGGGAAAAAAGTGCACGTTTTCCCTCTAATTGGATTAATAGATTTGTATTACTAAATTTGCTGTCAGCAATGCATTACTATAATAAAGCAGTAATTTCAGAGACCTATGAAAACCTTTTGTGAATAATTGTACATTTTTTCCATTTAGAAACACAAAAAAATCCATTTTGCCAACTTAATGTCAGATGAAAGTAAAATTCTCCACTCAGAATACAGTCTCCTTCAAAGTTTCTTTAGCAGTGTTTTTGACAAGTAGAATTAATTGCTGAGAATAATTTATTCAGGGGTTTACCTATTTGTTCTTTGTAAATTCTATATCAACAAATTGCAATTTGCATTAGTAAGTCTTCCATGGAGAGTTTTATGAGCACTTAGGCAACTGATTATGTGTCACATGAAATTTCTTCTTACAGTCCTAGGACACATCATCTCAATCATCTGCTGTTGTTCCTAACTTCTTAGTAGACGACTTCACTTCACAGAACTCTGTTTTAATTCATTATAATTATTTCATTAAAAATTAAATTTTATTTCTTGCTCTAGCAAATCTCATACAAGAAGTTGCAATAGACAGGCTCTGTGTATAATAGACAATTTTGCACTTGCCCAGGTACTCATGGTCTGTGAATGCCAGAGAAGCACAAACAGACTGAGTCCTGCTTTCAGCTCAACGGACAGTTCATGACACATTTTTATGCTGTTGCTCATTTATTGTCATGGGATTTGTTCTTTAAGGAATTGAATGTAGTCACAACATTTCAAAGCTGCATTCTCTTTCAAATCAGAAAGAAAATTTTAAAAGTTTAAGGGATGACAAAAGCTAAAGAAAAGCAGCATGAAGCCACCAAAGTTTGATTCTGCAAGAGAACTAAATCTCTCTAACTTTCACAAAATTAAGTTGATGCATTTGGTTCACAAAGCTAGGGTTGGGTGCAGATCAGCGACAGTTCTTTTCAGCCTGGTCCTTGTGAAACAGTATTTTTTTTCACTTGGGATAGGAAATCCTTTTCACCACAGCATTGGAGTAATTGTCTCCGTCAACACCGTGTACACAGCCACATGAAACCCACAATTACTGTGTCACAGGCCTCATGACAGAAGGCATGGCCCATTGGGGAACGCAGACACCAGAAGGGATCAGACTGTTGAAGAAAAGTACAACTGATAGACAGCTTTATTCTAATTATTATAAACATTCAACTAAATTACGTAGTCCAATTTGAATCAAATATACTGAAAATATCCATTTTTAATTCTTTTAAGTAAAATTGAAAATATGAGTGAAGAGACCTCCAAGATTCATTCCACTAACTATCTCAACTTTGAAGAAATTGCATTTTTCATGAGAAATCTTTACAGAAAAGTAATTTATAGACATCTTTATCTCTTTATTTCTCAATTCTTCTACTCACTGCTCTTCTTACATTCTACTATGGGATTTCTCATCATTGTCTTTGTTTCCTCTGAATTTGCTTCTATGCTTTTAGAACCAGCAATTTTATCATTTTCCTGAGGATAAAGTTTTTCAAATGCCACGCTTAATGACCAGATCTCATTATCTGGAATTTTGGAATATATGTCTAAGAATATTTCCTGACATTCCTGTCATAAGAAATTCTGCATTTTCATATTGTACCTGTTTGAGAATAATGGGAGCTTTTCCACCAATGTTTCCAATGCTTGAAGCCAAGCTTCCTTTTATTGTTTCCACACAGACTCTTCACTTTCCCTCATTTCCAATTTATCTAATGGTGATATGAATTTAATCCTGAGGTTGCTGGTATTAACACCACAAAGTATTATGTACTCCATAAACATTATCATCTAAATAGACAATGCAAACCACAGCAAAGAAAGGCTGAAGAAATTAAGTGAGTTGACTGGATTTCTGCATTATCTGTTTATTACTTTTCTTCCTCCTACTCCTATAGCCTGCAAAATATTTATAACATTTTTTACTGAAACTTTTTGAGATCCTAAATGGGAAGTAGAAAGGATGGAATTTATTGTCGCTCTTAAACCTAATAGAAAGTCAAAAAAAAAAAAATCGCACTATGATTAACTATTGTAATTATATGTCTATTGCTCAATCCTCAAATCTTCTGGGGCATGAAATTAAACAATTTTGTAGTATCTATGCCTTTGCAATGTCTTGGAAGTCATTTCTTTCCAGAGAGCCACTGGTACATCAATGTTATGAAGGGAGGAGCAATAGTGTGGATCCAAAACACTGACCCACAGCACCTTTGAAGACTCACTAGGAAGCTTAACCATGAGAGCTTGAGAGGAAGAAATCAGATGTGGAACTGTCTGTGAGAAAGGAGGACATCTATCTGGAAACAGAAAGAAATACAGAGCTGAATTTCTCTAATACCTTTTCTGGTAGAAAAAGGTATGACAGACAAATTGGTGAGAAGCAGTGGGAGAATGAACTGGAGGGAAGGATAAGTTGGTGATCCAATTGCAGTGAGCGAAAGGAGACCTTTTTGATGGAAGCTTCCAACTGTAACTTAAACCACACAAACAGTGGTTTGCAGTAACTAGAGCTTTGGGTACTGCTTGACACTACAGTAACAAGTTAACATTAGATTCTTGTTCCTTCACAAACTTTTATTCACAGCACCTATTTAAACAATTGACCATACCATCCCATTACCTAAAATCTGTCCCCTAGCTGCCACCCTGCCTCTTATCATGAGAAAACAAGAGTAATAGCCCCAAAAAACGATTCTCACCATACTACCAGCTTCAATTCAACAGCCTAGAGCCACGTATTTTACTCCTAATAGAATAATACCACATTGTGTGATTCTGAAGTGGACAAACACTATTTGAAGTAAATAAACACTGATTGCTAGCACGGGGAGGATTTGGTTCATTAAAAAAAATCATAGCTTTTCAGCTCGAGTCACAAGAATGTATGTACACACACCACCATAACCAAGGTCATACCATTTCAAAAGTTTTAGCACCACTTCGTACAGCACAGTATTCCTTTCCCAGATGTGTCTAGTCTGCAGGCAATCAATTTTAACTTTTCCCCATGTTAACTTTCTCTTTCTGAAACTCATTGAAAGATTTCTTAAACAAATATCTGACTTTAATCCCAGAAAACCATATGTTAGACCCTAAGGGTAGTCAAAGACAACAGCAGAGCTGCCTGAAAAGTTACTAGATACTATAATCCGCACAGTTGGGTTGCTGAAACCTGCAGATCATGCTAATTAATGGGGAAAAGGGAAGAGGTTGAGAAAAAAAGTCTAAGTAAACCTACTACTAACAAATTTTCAGTCTGAACATACTAGGTTTTTCTAAGTAGAGAGAAGCTAAGGTAAAATAAAGAGAAGAAATTACTTAAATGTAACATACCAAATGAATCCATTTTCCCGACTACATTTAAAGGATTTTTTTTGTTGCCCAAAGCTATTTTTCACTCTCAATAAATTCTAGGCAATGCGTAAGGAGCCAAGCTAGACTCTGTGCAACAACCCAGTCTTATTTTGAGGATTTTAAATCAGTGGTCCCTGCTAGCTCTCCCTAGAAACGAGTTTCACCCAACAGAATATGCTTCAGTGGTGTCAAGACCCACTCCTATAGTAGCAGAGGGTGGTGACAATACAATTAGCACACAGATCTTTATTCAGGTTTCCTTCCTAAAGGAAGGAACTCAAGAAGGCTGCTTTTGATACATCAATGTCTATGAAGGTTGGAAGGATATTTCTGAACATAACATGCCTAATAGGTTTACGTCTAAAGCTTTAGCTGGTTTGTTTCATATTTCAACCTTTTTGACTTAATAGGGTTAAGGCTTCAGAGATTTGATGTGGCTGCTAGCATACTAACAGGATGGAGCTGCATAGCCTCAAACTGGAAGATGCTATACATCTCATATTCAGAAAAATACAAATGTGACAAACTTCCTGGCAAGCCTCAAAGGCCAGGAAGGATCCCTCCCTCTCTCCCATTTCCCTAAATATGAAGGAGTTGCCACCAGTGACTCAAAGACACTTATTCCTTCCAGCATTACCAGCCTTTAACCAATAATCTCATGCAGTCCTCAGTACATACAGCTTCTATGAGAGCATGGCCTGTTACACCCTGGACTCAAGTAATTTTTATAGTGTTCTCCATGCCTCAGGTTATAAATACACCACAGCCTTCAAAAAATCTTCATATGGCCAAATTATCATGAAGTAATCCTTAATTTTAGTTGGACTGAAGAAAAAATATTAATACTTATTTCCTCTGTAAAAACAAAAAAATTAAAAAATATAATAATCTATAGTAATAAACTCTAAGTAGCAGGTAAAAAAAACTAAAAGGAAAGGCCACACTTGTTCTAGTTTCAGTCTACCTGCTGTCTATGGTTGCTTGCATTACTGAAATCTCTTTGTTGGTGGAACATGTTTAAAGTACCCAGACGCACTGACCCAAGTTCATCATTCTTCCTGAAAGCTCCTCACTTCCCCTCACCCCAAAATCCATCTAGAAAACAGTGTTCCTCCCTCTCCCCTAGCTAAAACAGATATGTCTCACTTAGACATGCAGGCCTTAGACACTTAGACATTGATAAGACCTCATGCCCTCTCCTGCTATCCTGGTTTGAGATAAAACAGAACCAACATTCTGTTCAGTAATTTTACTCTTCTAACTCTCTGAAATTAACAGCATATTGTGCAGAAAACTGTCCGTTCTCAGAGTGATAAGGCATGTGTTTGTAGTCAATGCCCAGAGATTGTATGCAAAGAGGCTCTTGCTCATCCCTCTTTCTTCAACAGCCGGCCAACATCCAAGGAAGACCCTGTCTGTTTGTCTGCCTTTGATCCCAATCCGTGTGTTCCTGACTCCAGAGATGGAATCCAGTTTCCATCGCTGAGTCCAGTCTGGGACTTCCCCAGTGCCTGCCAGTGACATCATCCTGGGACCTTGATACAGTTTTGTATATATCATATCTATTTCATTATTTTGTTTTTATTTTATTATTAATATTTCATTAAAGTAGTTTAGTCCATTCTAAACTCAAAAATCTCCTTGTCTCTCCCTCTCCTCTCCTCGGAGCAAGAGGTGGGGGGAGAGCATGTGTCATCTCCTCGTTGTCCAACCCAGCCTAAACCATGACACCTGCACATAACAGATTCAGTCAAAAACTTAAGAGAAGCACATCTTTCCATGTAATATATCTCCAGGCACTGAACTCACATTTTACAATTTATACATTAGGAAAAATACTTAATATGTAATTGGGATCCATGTTCTTACATTATAACCAACCTTCTGTCTAAGACTAGACACAACAGTAAGCAACCACTTCAGACTGACAGTATTTTGGGGGGGTTACACCTCAACTTTTTCTCATAATAGCTCTTTCCTTCAAAAATGATTGCATATGTATAAATATTATCAGCCACGTACTTACACTCACAGGTCATGTCTTGCAGAATCACATAAAAAGTCCTCAAGGTAAATTGCCCCATCTGAAAATTACATGCTAGATTTCTTGAATTTCCAATTAAATTTCTTCAGCACATGCCAAGAAGCAAAGCCTATCACCCCATCGTTAGTTTAGTACTTGGATAAAGCTACTTTTACCAGAACTAGTTCTCTTATTGCTGAGATCTCTGCACTGCATTGTAGCCTGCAGTCCAGGAATACCCTTGGCCTGAAAAACACCTATCGAGTCAGGTGAGGTTTAGGCTAGTAAAACACTGTGCTACTTAACTCAGTGGACAGAAAATCTCATTTCTATGAGATTATATTTCAGCAGAAGATCATTGTGTTCTTGTTCTCATCCCTCTGCAATTGTGTTAGCTCTTAGTACTTACAGGGCTTTTTGGTATTTGTTTTGAGGGGAGTTTCTTAGTTTAGTGGAGCCAGGGGGAGTGTTTTATTCTGATTTTGGTTGGTTTTTGTTTTGGTTGATTGCCAAAGCACTTGATCCTGTATTATTTTTGTTCTTGCCTTTATTTGAAATGCCTAAATGTGAATCTAAGAGTCTTATTAGTTCAGCTTTGAAAAAAAGAAAAAAAAAAGATAAATAAATATTCTTCAACCAGTGAGGGGAAGATAAAAGTATATCTGAAACTGAGGCTGGTGCCTGGTGACAGGACAAGGGGCAATGGGCACAGGTTGGAACACAGGAAGTTCCACCTGAACATGTGGAAAAACTTGTTTACTTTGAGGGTGACAGAGCACTGGAACAGGCTGCCCAGAGAGGTTGTAGAGTCTCCTTCTCTGGAGATACTCAAAACCTACCTAGATGCGTTCCTGTCTAGCCTGTTCTAGGTGAACCTGCTTCAGCAGAGGGGTCGGACTAGATGATCTCTGAAGGTCCCTTCCAACCCCTAAAACACTGTGATTTTGTGAAACCAGTTTTAAAGGTGAACTTCAAAAAGTTAAAGAAAAAACCTAAAAAAAACGAACAAAAAAATCCTAAGAAACAGAACTATTACTTTAAAGGAAAGAATAATTTCAGATGTTTGAATGTTGCTCCTGGTTTAAGGCATCTTTTGATGGGCAGTCCAGCAGAAGATTACACCATTACAGGGTACATGAATGCGTTGAGAGGCACTGAACACAATGTATTTTCAAAGGAATTAGCGAAAGCAACCCAGTCATCTCTAAAGAGATTTGAGGAACCACATATCTACTTTGAGTAGGTAAGAAGTTCCACCCTTGGACTAGAATAAAGAAGTTAATCAAAGTCCCTTTGACGGAGCGGGAAAGGCTTCCCTTGGCTTCAGTGAGCTTTGAATCATGATTGCAGGACAGTAATCTTCAATTTTCCATTTGCAATAGCACTGAAACTGTGAAGTAGTTCATACTCTTCAGGAAAAAGAACACTAGCAGCTTTTTAAGCCATTGTGATTATTTTCCTCCTGGGCCTAATTAATGTGTTTCCATTAGCTGTTATTGCTTTTCTTCACACCAAAATGCTATCATCATTTGGGAAAAAGAATGCAGGGGAGAATCCCACTGCTGAAGCATAGGATCGCAGGGGAGAATCCTACTGCTGAAGCATAGGATCTCAGGGTTTTCTTTCTTTGCTTGTTTTTTTGATGTGGGTACCTGTGAAGCTCTCATACTCATATTCTTGGTGAAGAAAAATCTTGCATCCTCCCCACAAATGAATAGAAATATGCAGTTTTGCACAGCAGTCTCATTAAACCCATACCCTAGTCCATTCCACTGAAATTCAGCCCAGCTACACCTTTGATATATGGAACTACAAACAACATATGCAATCCAGCATTTGGATGCTTGGTTCAATTTTGGGGTACCCAGTACAAAAGAGACATAGAAAAACTGGAAAATATCAGCAGAGGATCCCGACATGGATGGTCAGGACTGGAGCACCTGACCTGTGAGGAGAAGCTGAAGAAGCTGGGCTCAGTCACCTCAAAGGAGAAGGCCTAGGACAGTCCTAAAAGTAGTTCCCAGTAACTATGAGGAGGGTATCAAGCTGACAAAGCCAGGAAATTCTATGAGTCTGATCGTATAATTCAGTCTTTGGACCCTCATCTTTCACCAGTTTCTCCTGAACCCATTTCTTTTTCCATAACAGATGGTGGTCATTACTTTCAAACCACAATTCTGTGTATTTTCTGACCACTTATACTACCCTAATTTCATTTACTTTTACAGAAAACCATGTCACTATAGCAATGCAGTAGTAAAGTATTAGGCAGATGATACATGAATAATCTTATCAAAAATAGCATCAGTAAAAGAAAGATGACAGTACTACATTTCGCCAAAAAAAAAAATTTGAATACTTACCTTTTCTGGTGTAAACACAGATATGTTAACACTCAATACCTAAATCATTGTAAATTAAAGCAGAATGATAGTTGATGGAATTGTAATGGGAGGAACCTGAATGCAAAAACCTAAGGCAACACAACAAAGTTATTTCTTCAAACAATAGACAGATTCCAGCTATAACAACGTCCTTTTGGGAAAGGCAACTTTCAGTAGTATACTGCCTTGAGGCAAACTGTCAGCATATCCCTTTCCTGGTTACTAACCAGCAATTTGCCACTGGGAAGGCACAACCCACTAACCCAAGCCAGTAATTTGTCACAAAAAATCACAGACATTCTTACTAGATGTCAGCACATAGTCCATTGATTTCATTATTTATGAGAGGGAGCCCCCACCAGGAAAAGGAAAATCCAGGAACGACGCCACGTGTCAGACATTGCCCAGGACTGAGCAATTCCCCATAGTGCCATCTTGAAGTCAACCCAGGTTTTCTCACTCTAAACAATTACAAAGTGGTTCCTCCAAATTACTCACAACTGACTTAAGTCAAAGTGGATTCTAAGAACATGTCGTTATGAGGTCATTCTTCAGCAAATGGATGAAATGTGAAGAGAAACTCTCCTGTGAACAAATCTTTTCTCACCTTTGTCCCCCAGAAAAATTCCTATTCCCAATAAAGATAGCATTATCAGAAATGGTGTGTGTGGTAAAAAAAAAAAAAAAATACAGACAGAAAATTGCAGGGATTGGGATTTCTGCTTCAGTTTTCTGAAATATCACATTGCCCTTCTTCATGGCAATCATTTTTAAGCAAATAAGACCAGGTCATCACAGATGATTCAGTACTTAAAGGTATAGGGAAAAGTTTGGTGGGATTTTTTTGAAAGTAGCCATCTGCAATTCCATCAACTTCAGTGTTCCTTAAACGTAAATGTTTCTTAAACCTTTGCAAGAATGGGTCTGGAATATTAAAAAAAAAATTTTATAAAAAAATTAAAAACCAGACACTTTTATTAACATTTAAGCTAAGATTTGTATGATTGTGCACATAAGGTTGAGCACACCTATATCTTTTCAGGATTGGGGTCATAGTGAGGAAGCTGACATGAAAACAGTGTTTTGTAATTTACATTCAATAGAATACAACAAACCCCAGGATCATGGTACTCATCTTCCCCAGTTATAAGCAAACAGAAAAAAAAAATCTTTAAGAGTAATATATAATCATTGCACTCATCTTCTCACTCTGAAATAGCCCTTCCATCTGCATTGGCAAATTAAGCCTGAACAAAAAACAATTAATGTGAAAATACTTAAAATAACATCACTGAAGCTATATTCCAAGTATTTTGCTCAGATGCATTACAATTCTGTTTACACACAAAATTTTGAAAAAAAAAATTTTTACTTCTCAGATTGCCTATTTATTCTCTTCATAGCTCACACACATAGCCCTGTGTGCTAAAACACACTATTTAAATATTTGCACCAATATGCGTGCAAGTAGAATCTCATGAATGTTGTTATCTGTATATAGGGAATTATTCATCAATATACAAAATATACAGTTTTATATTTCATTAGTATAAGAACATTCAACATACCATCATAGCACTCCATCTTCTTCTGCTCTCTGGGTACATAATAATTTGAAACTGAAGACTTTCTCTTGCCCTGTGTAAGTCCTCTCATTATACCTAAAGATACAGCCTGGATATGTGTAATGCTACTGCTTTAATGCACTGTGGAATGAGATAGAACAATCCCCTCACTTGCAGTGTAGTGTGTTCAAGCTGTCAGTAAATCCAAAGGAAATTAGACAAGGTCACACAGCAGTACTTTTGTGGAAGATTTATCACTTTCTGGTTTTCTTCCTGCAACATTCTGCTCTCTTTTTGCTACTATTTACATCCCCTGAATCCTGCATTGCCCATATAAATGTTAAAATATCGAGGAGCCAAATCTGACACTCCCAAGTACTGTGTAGCTCAGATGCCATTCAGAGCAAGGAGCCATGCTGAGTTTGCCTGCCCACCTGAAAAACACTGAGTAGTCCTAATCAGCAGTAATTCAAACCAACATCCCAGAAAAAGATTAGAGGCCTCAACTTTGTTTTAGGTCACTAAGCAAGTTTAGTATCAGCAAATACTGTTCACACTGACCTTAGGTCCTCAGCAGTGACCTGAACAACTCTGCTGAGCAAAAGGCACTGCTGAAGCTCCAAAAGGAGCTGCATTTCATTACAGCTGACTTAAAGCAGGTGCAAAGTGTGAGGTCTTAAAGGAAAGGATCTGTCAAGATAGGAGTCCTTCATACATCTCATCAGCTGTACCTAGATTCTCTGTGTACACTTTGCTGCTTGCCCTAACTCTAGTACCAAGTAAATTTTGTCTGCGAGCAGCCTTTCTATGCAATGATGGGGAAAGGGGCTATTGGCCTCAGATGCTCCCTCCACAATCAAGTAGCCCGAGCACCTCCTAGGACCAAGCATGAAAAAGCTGATCAAGGGAACCCTACGTGAGCCCATGTGAGGGGATGTAGAAAGGCCATTGGCACACAAACCCTCCCAAGCAGTCAGGTCAGCAGCAGCCAGAGAGCATAGCTCCAATGGATACTAAATCTAGGCCAATTTTACTCTCTGAAACAAAGCATCCGGCTTCTTCTGTTAAAGATAATTTTTCAGAAATTAAGGTGCTGAAGTTCACAGAACTTGTTAGGTGTGGCAAATGTACTTGTTTTTTCTCCAGAAAGCTGAAGTCTTAAGACTGCATCTTACAGCTCTGCAACGAGAAAAGTTTTGGGGATTTTCACTCTGAACTGCAGCCTTGGGCCACAGGGACACTTATTCTTTTAATACTTAATAAACTGGATTAGAGTGATTTTCAAACAGAACAAGAAAAACCACGTTAGCTGAAGTCAGCAGGTGATGTGTTGAATGAGTGGATAGTTTGCAACATAAGACATTTTTATACCTAAATGACGTTTCTGCTTAGTAGAGTAAACAAAGAAAGATCTACTTAAATCCCAAGCATATTTAATTAAAATAAGGTAATTACTGTAGAGCTATATTTGAACAGACAATACAGTTGCAGCAATTATCTGTAATTATGCAGCTCCAATCACAGAATAATAGAGGTTTCAATGTCACTAAGCACAATAAGGATAACTACTCTTTCCATTATTCTGTTAGGCACATAATTAGCAACTTTAGAAAAAAATCTTCATGGGGACATAATAACCACACTTTAACTACAAGCTGATTGAGAATGATCAAGGTATTCAGCGTAAAAAGAAAAATCAGCATCCTCAGTTCCAACCCCGCTGAATTGTCATGTACTTAACACAGAAATAGCATTTATTCCATGGTCACAACGAAGGGACTCAATCATACTTGAATAAAACGTGGTGCTTACTGAACTGGACCTTAAGATAGTATTATTTAATAACTCAATTGAAAAAACCTTTGATAGAAACCTATTCTGGATACCCAGATACGGAACAGCAGTGAAGCTGAACATATAAACTGGTTCTTAAATATTACATCCTCAGTCTGAGGAGATTTGAGCCAAAGCATACAGTTTCTTTAAACTTGTAACTGAAAACCAGATGGCAAAGAGACCAGAAACTCTGGTGGCAGTACTAACAGAGTGTACTCTGGGGATAATGTAACTGCTCCTCACAAACTTCTCTATTCACTGTCTCCATATTGTCAGTTTTTCTGTAGTCCACCTTCAGTGCCACACAGCAACTGCTGCCTTCAGAGAACAGGTACATCTAAGAGCTACACACCACTTCACACTTCAGTCTATTCCTTGATCTGCAGCACTTGGCATTACCAATTTTGCAACATACTGAAAATGAGACTTTACTTCTGCTGGAGAGGCATGGTATATCTTGGCCACACCAAACAAAACAGTCACATTCAACCAGTTGGCCATGACCATGACACCACCTGAGAGCTGCCAAGCAAGTCTGGCATTTCAGCACCTATCATCTATGTTGACATGACAGAACACTGCTCAGATCACCTGCTTCCTGCCTGACAAGAATGACCAAGAGATGTCCTCTCCACATACTCTTCCCAGTCACCAATGACCCCTCTGGTACCCCGGCTAACTCTCAGATTGGTTCCCTCTTTCTTCAGGCATATTGCTGACTCACGTAAGCCAAGAAGTAAAGTTATCCTGGGTTTTCTGTTCAGTCAAACAGGGGAAGGGAGGTGTCTCTAGGTGAGGTCTGGTGGACTGAATTACCCCTTGGAAAGGTTTGTTCTACTTCACTGCCTCCTGCAGCTCAACTGCCAGAGAGTAATTCAGCTGCATCCCTGAAGCCAGACAGGATGAGTCAACCTAAGAGGAGAGCAAACTTCCCTTCTTTGCTGTCCATCCTTAGGCAAGGGTGGCACAGCAAAGAGGCTGTCTGGGCAGGGTTGCCATGGCATCACACTATTCCTCACGTAGCACATAGTACAAAGCATCAGGAAATCAAACAAATGTGTTGCTCTTCCCAAACCCAAGCTGGAATTTTTTTTATCTCTTTTGATGCTGTATCTGTGGGACCCAAAAGACACGCCACAAACAGCTCCTTGCTCCTTGGCCAAGCCCTTAGAAAAATACAGCTCCCTCATTAGCAAGGAGTATGTGGATAAAATCCAGAAGCTCCAATCATAGAAATTATTTCCAATGGAAGTAATGTGGTTTTAAAGGGGGATTGTTTTAAATGACAATCAATTCTAGACAAGCTCCCAGATTTTCCCTTTTATGAGTAGTATAATCTTTTCTGCCCATTTTCAGAACCAGAAGTCCATCTAAGAATCAAAACAGAGGCTTTCAAGCACAAACATTTTAGTGTGAACTGGAATAAAAAATACTAAAAATCTCATTTTTCTCTTCCCAGCCTAGGCAGAAATTATATACAACATAGAAAATACATTTGTTGGGGAAAAAAAAGTACCTCTCTTATATAGTTGCAGTTATCAGACCTGAAAAGATTAATGCTCCATTTTGTGGTGTTGAAAGAAGTAAAAGCTTTAGAAGCCTCTTTCCGTGTTTTCCCTCAGTGTTTAGGTTTAAAAGAAAATGGAGGAAACATCATGCTTTTAAGAGAGACTGTTAAAACCTTCTGCCAGGCTAATGACTTTGCCTCCACAATATGTATTTGGATTTCAGACTTGACAAATACCACGTGTTGATTGCTAGGTTCAAACGACAGCCTCCCCCCAGCCATGGTCCTCTGCCCACAGGCTGTTCATCATGTATCTACAGCCCAGAGCCAAAGCATCTCTCTCTCACTCAGGTAGAGTTGCAACCTGATGGCCAGTAAGGTGGCCAGGTACCTTCAGGACCCCAAAGAACATGCTCCAGCTCTCCAGTCAGCAGAGCCCCACAGAAAGGCACAATCCCTGCCAGCATATTGTGCTTGCCAGCACCTGCTCCCCTCCAGACATCTGGTGTGTTCTCACCACAAGGCCTTCATACATGAGGTCTCATAACCTGGTAGAAAAGGCAGCTAGAAGGAGACAGGATTTTTAAAAAAGCAAATCCCTAACATTAAGTGCTACCATTGTTACAGAGCAAAACACACTAATTTTATCTCTTAACAGATTTCAGCCATTTTGAACTAAAAGGTAGAAGCAAACCAAAAATATACCATGTGCTTGCCCCTCACAACTCAATCCACCCCCACTTCACTTACAGTAAAAAGAGGAGCTGTGCAGTTTTCTCATTCAGCCAGCACTTTTTTGGCAATCCAAGATGAAGAGAAGAACACTTTCTGCATTCGAGGAAGGTCCCCTCCCAGCAAATGCTTGATCAGTCATTGTGCCATGTGAAAGGGGCTGTAGCTTAATCAAGGCTACTGACTCGCATGGTGCTTAGACAGCACAGAGAGGCCCAAAGTCTCCCAAAGAGATAGCCTGCATCCATGCAGGGAAAAAATGTCCTCAATATGTTCAGAAGCAAAATTGCAATGACATCTGCACGTTACTGGTCAGACTTTGCTTATTACATAGTATAAAAATGTCTTCTTGTATTAGGTTTTGTGACAAGTGCCCATTGCTTGAGTGGATTACAAACATCTCCCCGGAACTGAATACCAGTTGTTGCCTTTCCATTTGTAGCATTTCAGTAACTATGCATTCTTCAGAATAATGAAAAAAATGGATAGCAACTTCAGATTTTGTTTACAGCAATATATTTTCCCTCTATGTTTGTTTTACATAGCTTCCAGTTTCTTGTTTAAATATGTTGGTGCTGTTTGTGCACTTCTGAGAAGACTGTGATTCATCTAAGAAGACCGAATTATTTTTTTCTCCCAGTAGTTCTTCCATCATACGTGGTACGGTTTTTTTGAGGGCAAAGATGTTTTCACAAGTCTATTGATACACATTCATCACTGGTATGTTCGCACTCATCTTTCACTTTCTCCCCTATTCCCCCCCAAAAAAGAATGTGCTATTGCAGTGAGTGCTCCAGTTTTCACTTTCTGTGATTTTTTAATTCAGTTTTGAACTCCAGTCTTCCTTTTGAAGCAGACTCTAGTAAGTTCTCTTATTGTTATTTGCCAGATTTGTCATAATGTTGACTAGCTTTGTATTTACAGAAGTTAGTACTCATTTCCATTCCACTGGCATTATATAGATGGCTTTCAATGTCAACACTCTCTTCACCTTTCTTTGTGCCTCTGGGTGTGTCATGTACGGACCATTTGGGGTTAAAAAATAAGCCACCAAAAAAAAAAACAAACCAAAAAAAACAAACAAACAAACAAAAAAGAACAGAAAAACAACCAAAACACACCAACACATTGACCTACTCTGTAAGCTGTTCGAAACCCTGCCAGAGAAAAATGCAGCAACAGAGAGCTCTAGAGGCCCTGTCCAGCACTGCACTGAGTGACTCCCACGCATAGAGATACTTTCACATAAGCAGAATGCATGTCCTATCTCTTCTGTACATCTGATGCACAGAAAGCTTATAACACACTTCAGACATAAGCTGCAATTATATGACATCCATCACTTTGTTCAGTTACTAGCTGGAGGTTCATTTAGTTTTGAAAACAAATGAGGCAGAAGAGTGTTTTACTTGCTCTTTCTTTGTTTGGAAAAATAGATGGCGATGTTTGATGACTGCAAAGGGCTGTTCATTGCATTGTTCATTCCTATTCCACAAATAACAGACCTGATTCAATGCCTATAAAGTAGGAAAAGTGTCATTACAGTAGATTCTGGACCAGCTCTGTAGTCCAATTTTCCTAAAATTTTAGGAAATCGCAAGACCCACAATACTTTTTCGGTTCAGATGAGGAGCATGTGGTTGCAGCAACTGCCCTCATTAAAATTTCTTTGAGGTAAGCTTTAAGTGGTAAACAGAAATAAAAGCCTTTAAAAAAAAAAAATCCCAAACTCATTACTACATGTAATACAAGCATCATCAGGTATCACTGAAATTTATCTTTCCAAAGTACTGTTGAGCTATCTGGCAGAAGGCAAGTGAAGAGCTTGTGTGAAGCAGCCTGTACCACACTCATGCTCTGAGGATGAAAACCACTCCACCCTGTACCTGACCATTAACCATGGCTCTTCCACAAAGCAAATCCAGAATAAAAGCTAAAATAGTCTTCCTACTACCAAAGATCAGAGACTGAACTTGCTGTACCTCAAACACGTCTGTTTCACGAGGACCGTTTTATCTCAGCTCCTGACGTTTTGTGATTACTTCTGAACCAGAGCTTGCCTTTCTAATGGGACAAGTTCCCAAGCAGGTGTATCCCAGCTCAGTGACTGCCCCAGGGCACCTCTCCAGTACCTTCCCACTACCTCTGGGAGCCTCTTTCCCTGCTGCTCCTGAAGGAAGATAGCTGTGGGCACACCTGCCAGCTCCCAAAGCAACGCTTCCTCTTTGAAAGGGTCAGGATGTCTCGGGCACTCTTGCCATGAAAAGCTAAGCCAAAGGCTTAATTACAGAACATGAATTTGTTCGGTGCCCAGAGACATAAAAATGTTTAAATCCATCCCCATCTGCAACCTCTCCCCCAGGCTGTTCAAATCACGTTATTCCACAAAAACTTAGATAGGAGCCACACAGAGATCTTTTCTGTGGCATACAAATGGTTTGCTCCTTATTTTTACCCTACCTAAATCAAAGAGCATATTTCTTAATGTCTGCCAGTTTTTTCACTTTTCTTTAACTCATTCAATTCCATGGTAAAACAAAACTGTGTTCACAGCCTTGAGAAGAAATAAAACCATAGGGGTCTCACAAAGAGGCCTCAACACGATAAGCAAAATGTCATTTCCTGGCACACTTATCGACAGGGATGATATGGGTAGGAGAAAGGACTAAATTCTGGCCATCCTTAAATCTATACTGCATGTGGGATCACAGCACTACAAATTGTCAGATTCTCTTCCTGTTTCACTCATATATGTGCACATTAAGTTATTTTATAACCTTAACAAGCTTCTTAGCTACATTCTATTTTAAATACAAGACATCACCATAGAGAGTGTATACCATACGAATCAGCAGGAAAGCTCTGCAATGAGAATTATTTGACTGTTATTAATTACATCAAGACACACACAGATGCAGAAAAAAATTAAAAACAAAACAAATCAAAACAAACAAACTAGCTTAGATACACAGCCACCTCAGCTAGACAGACCACACAAAACATCTTGTTTCTGCAACTTCCCCCACACTTGTGGTGACTGCAAAATGGAGACCTGTCTTTAAATTGGCTGTCCTCAACCCTCAGCTGCCAGGGACAAGGTAGTTTGCTGGAATCCTCCTCCTTTGTCAGTCTCCTTCCACTTTGAGGTCAGCTCCTAAGATGTAGGTGAATTTTTCCCTCCCCAGCTTTAACCAACCCTTTTCTTCAAAGCCTCTCTCTTTTCTTGACTATTTCCCCTCCAGAATACCTACTAGCAGACTCCTTCAGAGTCCACATCTTTCTCTCAAATCTTTCCTGCATTTCTTTCTATTGGCAGCTCTCAGATTGCTACCCCCAAAATCCACAAACTATGGATCATGCTCTAAATACCATGAAACATGAACTACACAAAGCTTAAAAATTACAGGTGTAGTTTGGGGGTGTTTCCTGCTTGCTGTCAATATAGGTGCATGGTGCTTATAGCACTGTAAACCTCACAGAGCAGAGAGCTTGGCTACTGCTGTGGTACCCTCAGCAGAAGCCCCCCTGTGGAAATCAGACCCCTTTGGGATAGATACAGCACCTATGCATAGTAAGAGAATGTCCCCATGCCATACAGCACCCACAGGGCTGACCCACCATTAGGTGAGAACATCATTGAACTGGACAAGACAGGACTCAGACTGGTGATCTACCCGTTAAAGACTCCACAGTTTACTTAGCTGGGACCTAAGGCAGAGCATTGCAACTGAAGTTCCAATGACCCGCCCCGTCCTCTGCTGAGCCTCATGGGGACAGAGAGGGGGCAGAGAGGGAACAGGGTTTCTGGCACTGTGTGTGTCTGAAGCTTCCTAGTTTTTGAGGGCTTCCTGCAATTGTCAACAGTGAATCTCACGAGCTCCCCAGTCAGTTCTACAAAAGAAGAGGTGACTGTACTGATCCAAAGACCGATGCTGCTGAGCAGTGCTCAATTATCTTTTTGGATGAAGGAGCCTCCTAACTGATATATTATCCATTCTACCATGTTACAAAGGTTGGACAACCTCATGTCCATACATATAAACAAGGTGCGTGCTGTGTAGATTGGTTAAAGAGTCCCAAAAACAGTGCCAAAAACCTAGGGGGGCGGAAATCATCCAGCACACAAACTTGAAAAAGGTCAGTAACAGTCAGTCTGACAGTTAAAAGGAGTACCTAGAAATATAACCAAAACACGTGGATGCATTCTCATCTAAGCACCAGAAAATGATTCATATGAGTCTAATTACATGTGAAACAGCCTGTATTTATCTAGTTAAAAGTAAAAAATCCCAAAGGAAACTTAGAAAAGATCTTAATTCAGTCTGATGTATTTATGTATTTGGGAAAATATTGCTTACAAAAATTAAACTCTATAGTCAGAACCAAAATTAATGCAGAGAAATGGCTGTGTATATATATGAGTCTATTAAGGAAAAGGAACATATTTCCAGTAACTGAAGTATTACTTTTCATTCTGAAATTAAGGGGAAAATCTAAATACTCAGATGTTTAATAATCACAGGAAGCAGTGTCATGGCCAAACAGAAAAAGAACATAATTTTTTGCTGAAAATACGCCAAGAGGAAATAAACAGCTTTCTAGGTAAGTAATAATCAACAGCAAGCTGCAACGCCATTATATTTTACAAAGGACAGAGTGGAATGTGTGGAAAAGTTAGAACAAAAAGAAATAAAGCAAGCTTTAAAAAGCCCAGATACATGACAGAAGAATGAGAAAAGGACGTGGTCTAGTGTTCCTCAAAAAGGATTCAAATAAATTTGTACTTTGACAAATAAGAAAAGGAAACAGAAAACATGTAGTAGAATCTATTTTTCCTTGCTATTTCATTTGACAGCAATAATATCTAAGGTCATCTCCCATAAATTTACCCTAAACAGAAACATTTTGCTTCTGTTTGCATGGAGATTGGATAGTAAAGTCAGTATAGTTTGTTCACATGGTGTTTTTCTTTAAATTGTACAGTTCCTCACAAAGTAAAGTAATACATTTTGTAATTGGAAAGAAAAAAAAAAAAGCTTGTATAACACCAATGACTATTATAGGTAGTGAAGACAGTTTTACTGGCTTATAAAATTTGAAACAGGAAGACAGCCACAAAAAACTCCATGAAACTTTCCCAATGAGATCATATTATTCACAGGAATACAAAACTCTCAGGATACTAACTTTAAAACATCATCTCTATCTCCTACTATACCATATTTTTGGCAAGGCTTACGAGGAATGTTTCCATGTCTCAAAACTGTTGGGGTCCCATAACATACTGCCAGCCAGGTTTCTTGAAAGAAAGTAGCCTTTACAACTTTTACTATTTTTCAAAAGTTTCCATTAGTCTGCAAATAAAAATCACATAGCAGGGTGCTTTTACAGGCTGCATAATGGATGTTTTCACAGGAGTCTTTATACATATATAATTGTGTGCAAGTGTATATATATATATACACACACACATAGAAATAGTTCGAAAGCGTTTTTTTCCTGAAAAGAAAGGAGAAACACCCTAAAATTTTTCAAGGGTTAGGTGCTATCCAGTTTTGGATTTACAGTACCATTTCCTGAGTTACAAAATATATTCATGTCAGAAAGACCTTAGAGTAATCACCCTAAAAGTTTGACTGCAGGTATAAAATACTGTATCTGATCGTTTCCATGATGTATTCAAGAAATTGTGCCCTACACCTTATGTTGTCCTTTCCTCTTTCTTTTTTCCATATATTGATGGTGCCACTAATAACGTCAATTATATTCATGCATCAGTCTCATACAATATATGTTGCCATTCTCTGTATCATGTTAAGAGCAGGAAAGAAGGTGCTGATCTCTGGCAAAAACATTCTTTTAGCCAAAATTCAGATCAAAGTGTTAGCACTTATAAATGAAGTGCCACCATTAGAATGAAAAGAAGTCTAGGTAATTGCTGTGACAATAAGTAGAGTAAGACTGTATTTAATGTCCCCCTTCATTATAAATCCATTTGGCATCCATTCTAATTACCAGCATGTTCTCAAAAAAGAAAAAAAAAATTATTTGATGTTCCGGTGGATGTCATATATGCCTTATAGTTTTATAGCACTTCTATTGTAATTCAACATTAATTATATTTCACATTGATGTACTACATAATGCCTGCAATATGAAATGCTCGCATTTTGTAAATGAGAAAATGAAGCTCATTTTTGTCTGTTCTAATCCCATTTTACCCTTATTAAACTTCAGTACCAGAACTCTCCTCTTGTGTTGTATTACCAACACCACAAACACGTGAAGTGCAGCTCTTTAACGCTGAAGAGGTAAAACTTTACTTTTTTACTTTACTTTTTTCAAAAAAAAAAAAAAAAAGAAAGAAAAACATCCAAAACCACAGAAAAAACCCACCACCCCACCAACCTAGTGCCATATCACTTTAATATATTTTCCTGCTTTTGAATTCTTACTGGGATTATAAAATGCAAGTAGGCAGAAAAAGGGGATAATGGAGCACTAGATTCTGGTCATCGCAGTTGTAGAAATAATAAACATCCATGACAGCAGACTGCTGGTGAATGATTTTAAGAAACGTATACCCTGACCTCTTCTCTGTTAGTATGACATTTACTCAGAGATTTCTAATGTTTATTTTCCCATGGCTGTGTTTATCACAGGAACATAGGATAAAAGACAAAAAAAAAAAAAAGCAGTCAGAAGTTTGAGTTTTTTTTTTTCTATCCCTGCTAAAGTGAACGTGATTGGTATAGATTAAGGAAATTAAAAAGGGAATAGTACAGTGGACAATACACATATATTTGTAGGAAAAATATTTTTTTAAATATCAGGACAGTTTTTTAACTTTTGCTGAAGACCCATCATTGACATACTTAGTAGAGGGGAGTCTTACCTATCCTCCACCTAGGAACTTGTGTTGGTTTATTTCATTTCACCAGTACACCAGACGGCCTTTGTAGGGAGCCTGTGCATGTGTGAATGCCTTAGATGCTTAGTGTGGTCAGACAGGTTGAAAACCCAAGTATGTTCTTTAAACAATTCAGCTAAGCAGTCCTTCTGTCAAGTATTTATGTCAAATGTGATGCTTCTCAAACAGAAGCTAAAAATAACAACATGAAGAAACAGAAGAAAAGGAAAAAAATAAGAATGCATGAACAAGAGGTGAGATTTAAGGACACCCACACTCCTTTAGTCAGAGAAGCCATTCTTGTCCTCCCTTCATGACCTTCTGAACTAGGGTCTCCAGAGGCCTTCTAACAAATGAGAGATAGGTTAGTGCTTCCTGTGTGCTAACAACCACTCTCTCAGAATAGACACAGGTTTGGAAAGGACTGTACAAGTCTTTATTTCAAGAAAAGCTGTCAGAATATCAGACCAATTATTTCTGTACCTGTGAGAAGGTGTTGCAGCATCTGACTTACTACACTTTTAGAGTAGAGCCTCATGAGACATTGCTTGACTCTGTGGGAAGATTGTCCATGCTAGATCAGTAGACCTGATCTCATCTTCATCAGTGAAAGTGGGAAAAACTATACTTCCACATGTAATTGATTATGTTAGGTTGCTAGTCTTATCCACATTGAGGAACCAAAGGATGTGTTGACTCACGGGAGACCCCAGATACAGCCCCCTAAGGCACTTAGACTGTGAGCACCTAGATGGGCACTCTACAGTCTTTCCTTGAGAATTCAGTTGATTTGTCTATTTCCCTTTAACAGAAACAGGCCTTTTCTGTATAGGGTCTTGAAATTTATATAAGCAACCACAGTCTTTATCCAATTTCCATGGGGCTTGCAACCTTACTCATAAGTGCTGGAATCGTATTTCTTTACATGCTGTTTGAGAGGGGAGGTCTCGATTTTCTAAGGCCAAGTTACTTACAACTCTTTAAGACACATCACACTGACCAGCTAAATGCACAGACTTACAAAATCCTTCCTCACTTTTGAGCCTGTAATGAAAAAATTGCATAAAGGAATATTTTGGAGGAAACTGGAAAATAAAACTCCAACAGGGGAGAGGAAAAGAGAGAAAGGATGAAAGGGGTGATAACTCAGGTTGAAGTTTTAAGACATAAGACAAAGTTTTATGGACCTCATTCATTTTTGCTTTTCAAGCAAGGCAAGGGGCGCATACAGCAAGCTCCTCCAGAGCTAGACATGAGCAGCTATGTCCCAAATTGAAAAACCACAGCTGTCTAGCCCAAAATGATGCCGTTATACAGCATGTTTTTACTCAGTAGCAATTTAGCCGTATCATTTCCCAGCGAGAAAAGTAGCAAGGAAGATATTCCTACATTTTACACAAGCACACACTCCATAACAGTGTACCATATGCTGAAAGTATCAACCAGAGCCAAAAAAATTTGGAACAAATTGGGGACACCTCTGGGGGAAAGACCCAGAACAGATACTGTACAACAGCTATTTAACAGAAGTTTTCTGAAGGCACTCCAAATGTAATATCGGACATTCCTTATAAATCTTAGAAACTATTAGAAAGTTGAACCTTGGGGTTCCCATACGAAAAACAGACAGGTAGGTGCTTATAGTTTCCAGGCCACTTTCAAAGAGAGTAGTCTACAGTTTCTCAGTAAAATAAACATTTATCGCATCCAGGAAACATAATAAATGGACTAAAGTAAATAATTTTTTAACAGTGTAAGTAAGCTTTCAGTAAAAACTGCTAACAATTCTCCTACAGTTAGTTACACCATTCCTGGATATGTTGCTGTTATTACATACTTAAATACAAGGCCTCAGTACAAGAGCCATGTTTCTACAACTTTGCACCTATAAAAGTTTCACATTGAAATTATTAGATTTTTCTGTGATTATAGTATGCATATTACATATTTCTAACAGGCATTACAGGGCTTGAGAACAGGGACAGTGCTTGCATTCTCTATCCAACACTCCAGAAATAGCTCACTAACCTTCAGCCAGGTGTCTCTGTGCATAGAAATGCTGCAGTCCTGAGGTTGGGACTTTGCCAAAAAATAAATTCCACAGCCTTTATTCAGAGGACTACAAGTATCAGCATGCCACGCACACAGTACAAATTTGTTATGCATGGATCAGTCACTGAATCCATAAGGATTTCTTTAAGATTCTCCCTCCACACTGAGAATTTCTTAGACCTTTTCAGAAACCATGATGGTGTCCTGGACCTGTACCAAGCTTCTCTAGCACAGCAGCCTACCCTAAACCGTGTTTGTACAGACCCAGAGTATCCTGTGAAGGTCTAATGAATCTCCTCTTCCCTTCTCTCTCCAAGCTAAAAATCAGATGCTGTAGTAGTAAAGCTCTTTACTTCAGCCAAAAGTCATACACAAATTAATAATACAAAAGACTGATACTCTGTAGAGACAATATTTTTGAAAGTTGTCTTCACGGCATGATAGTGTTAAAAAAAATGTTCTTTGCCAGAGTAGGTTAACCATCTGGAATACTGAAAAGGGATACAATGTCACCCTACCAGCCAATTTAAAATTTACTTGAAAGCTTCAGTTGGGTTTAACACAGATATTATTGTTGTTAGCTAAAAATGAAAAAAATAACCAATAGAATAACAACTGCAGAAGTTTTCTTTTATGGCAGCTTACACTCCTTAGTCTCTTTGCATGTAATCAAACTAGTCTTGTCAAAATTTGTCACTGAGAATTTGCAGTAAAAATTCTGGTTATGCTAATCTTTGTCCTCTATTATCCTTAATAGCATTTTCAGAGGTGGTGCCCTAGGGAGCTGCATAAGTCCTGACATTTAAAAATCAGGCATTTGACATTTTGAATTACTTAGAAATACCCTAACAGCAGCTCAAAATAAAGGTTGTGTATGTGTGGGTGTGAAAGCATGCAAGCACACCGCTTTTCTTTGAGACACCTCTACCTTAGTGCTGAGGCTTTTTCCTGAGCCACAATATGTTTGATACTTGAAGTCCAATAATAGCAAGTTCATATTCAAGATTTAACCTGTGTCAGTGAAAGAAGGCTATTTAAATGCTAATTGCTTCAAAGTTAACACTATCTGCTGGCTGTTCAACTTCTTTGTTTGCTACACATACCAATATGTGAAAACACAGATTGCAAGACAGTCCACCTCAACATCTCTGAGACCTTGCAAAGCCTATTTGGACAAAGTATTAATTCACCAGAAACTGGTCAGTTCTGGGCTTCCATTTTTTTTAGCATATGTCAAAAATAGTTTTCTAATACAGTTCAAGTCTAGCAGTGGTTTACAAGACAGTTATGCCTGTTGTACAGATCAGGAATTCAAGCCTCAGATGTATGTGATCTGTACCATAACACAAAGTAGATCAGTACTGGAATGGGAAGTCTCTTTATTCTAACCACTGCAATACTCAATGAATTATCTTGCCGCCTTTGAGTTGCTCCAAGATTTACTGTTGTCACTGCTTAGTATCCCTGTTTAGAACATCTACTTTAAATGCATTTTATGAAAGTGTAAGTAATATTAACATGAAATTGAATTATTTTTTTTTGAGGACAGAAAGAGCAATACCCTAATTATTACTTAACATCACTTTCCAGACAGAAGACAAAGACAATTGTCAAGCTTCTTATTTAGCCTTCCCTTACCAGAAACTCTCCAATTAAGCTTTCTCTTCTTTGCATAACTCTAAGATTCTTTTAAGAGGCAACAGAATTAGCACAAGGTCTCCAACTGGTATGACAATTTATGCTGACAGTTAGATACTGAGTTATTCGCGTTGTTTCACAGCTTTAAAAAAAATGGGGAAAACTGCAATAGCAAAGATAACTTCATATTATGTGAGATAAAGTGAATTATTATGCTCATGTTTTCTTTTCGGAGCACAGACCATAATACATCTTATTTTGACGTCCCAGTCACCTTGCATCGATATTAGGGCATTGCCTAATATTGCCACATTAGGGAACAAGCATTAACATCACATTTTTGTCTCTCTACTGTGCTTTGAGATCGAAAGCAATCACAGAAAGTAAGTTCACATGAAGTACCCAACTTCAGAAGAGAGCATAAGTCACCCCATATCGAGCTATTACGTGTCACAGCTAGACTAGTTTTGGTACCCAGATCAGACAGGTCAAAGCCAGCTGGTGGTGTCTGCAGTTAATGCCATGCTGCAGAGATACCCGAGTCCTCGTTCTGTGACTTCAGGCCAAAGGACAGTAGCCATAGTAGAATACACAAGAGTACAGTTGTTTTAAAGGAAATGACAATGACAAACCCTTTATTAGGCTACAGAAGAACCCAGAAAGGAAACAGAATTATACCCTAGGTAATCTTTATAGAAATACAGATCAAGATTCAACACATTAATTCTTAACAAGAGAAAAAAAAATAACTTTTATATATTTTATTGGTTGTTTTAATAACCATTGCCTCTGATTACTTGCTGAGACTGGGCTTTTTTCCTCATTATTCCTATGAGGAGAGATAAAATAAAGCCTTCAGAAAAATGACAATGCAATGGAGCAACTATGCAGTGAATACAGGCATTTCCAAAACAAACAAAGCAACTCAAAAAGAACCTCATCCTTGTCCCCACTATTTGCTGCTTTATCAAGCCCTACATAGTAAGAAGCATGAAAACACTTTTAAAGGACTATTGTTGCCAACCCCAGTTGAAGCAAAAGCAGTATCATTAAACGATCCAAGAGGAAAAAATATCCAGTTGCAATCAAACACCTTTTCAGCAACCTGAAAGCGAAGCTATTCAGAAGAATAAGAACAGCTGACACTTCCCTGTTGCCGTCCCTTGACTCATTTGTCTAGATGTGTTACGATCAAACAAATCAACATATTAGCAATGGTCTTTTTTATAAAGCTATGAACAAATTGCATGACTATACCATGGAGATTTCAGAATTCCAGCTAGGCCAAAAATTTATTTCCAATGGCCCATCTATTTTGCAAATCACTGCACCAAAACTCTGCAGCATCCCCTTAGATTCCTGCAGTACTCATTTTTCTGCTGTGCTTCAGAGAACAGCTCACCAGCTGCACCTTTCTGTGTCAGAATAAAATGAACACAGAGAAGGCTTTCAAATCATCAAAATGCAAAAAATAATTTTTCCTTTCCCCTCCATCTTTCTTTACATCCAGTGACCACCCCAAATGCTTGCAGAAACCTTGATATGTTCCTGATTGAAGTTGTTAAGTGACACAACAAAGCTACTGTAGGAGGAATTGCTTGAGTTTTTAGCTCACTGCCTCTCTCAGCTTCCACTTTTTATTTTCCTCACCACATCTTTGCTCCTTTCCCTCAGACTAGAACATAAAGCACCAAACTTTACATCTTTATTAAAAAGATAATAAAATTGTGCACATTGTGCACTAGAATGTCTTGAAGTTTTAGTGTTCCCAAAATCTATTTGGTAATTTCTTTCCAGAAGTGACAAAGTAGGATCAGTCCACAGCAGAGATGCCATGTGCGTTCACCTAGAGTGGCTGCTAGCACCTCATCAAGAGTCTGGGGCTGGCTGTATGGGTATTATCAAAGCCAGGAAATCCACCTAGTTTGTTCCTATAGGACTGAAAAATTTAAATTTCGAAAGATATTAAAGGTCCAGTAACACTTCTCCAATGCATTCAGTTCAGAAGAAAGGCATTGTGTGAAGTATCACAGAAGAGCCAAGTTGGATGTTCTTGGAAAAAGCTCTTGCCATGCTCACACAATGGAGGAGGCTTTACACCTCCCACATCTTATCACTGTAAAGAGCCTTGCATGAGAACAGGCATTCAGGAATGGAGGCACACCTAATGAAAGTATAAACAGATCATACTTTGCAAAGGGCAGTGAAGACCAGAGCTAACATGCAGCCTGAGCCCAGCACTCCTCCAGGTCTCTGTTTTCAGTCAGAGGAGAGAAAAGCAGGAAGATATGCAGAAGAATACAATCTAGATGCTTTTTCTTAATCAGATGTCTTGTTGGCAGCTTTATTGGACCCCTTAGTAAAAGGCAGTCTAGTAACTAGATACCAATCTCTATCTGGTGGGTTCTAAAGTGTATCATTCTTTCTTCTTCTCATAATCTTTCCCTAGCACACATCTTCCTTTTCCACGTTTATTTTTACAGATTTTATCATTTGAATTCTGACTTACTCTTCCGAGCACTACGCACTCACATCTGTATTTCAAAACTGCCCTGGAACTCAGCAGGATGCCAGTAGTCTGCGCAACCCCCTGAGAGCAGACGGCACAGTGAAATAACACCACTAACCGGTGACACGTTCAGGGCAAGTGGTCTTGGATGTGACTCTTACCACCTGGTTTTATCCATGAATAAGAAATCAGAAGAATAGCAGGAACTGGCCAATTTTATTGGTATCATTAAGTTGTGCCTTGAGAATTAGCCAAGCTATGGATACTATACAGAAGTATGTAATTGATCTTTCCCTCAAAGAAATATATTAATTTGATTAGTGGTGAACCCACTTTCTTTTCATTAGCTATTACTAGCAATGTGGGAAAAGGGCCTGCTGTGCACAGGTGGCTTGGACATTTCTTCATGCTTCCAGGACCTCTGTTTATGCCAGTGGGACAGTCTAGAGGCAGGGAAGTGATTCAAACTAATCTTCTCTGGGCTAGCAAAACTGTTTAATTTGGTCTTGTGAGATAAAACAAGAACGTGCAGTAATGAGAACAGCTGGGGTTTCAGAAGCTGGGTAAAGGGGTTCAGAGCTCTTTAACAAGGCTCTGTTTGGAAGAGCTCTGCTGGCTTTGATTTTACAGCCCCTATGTAAGGGAAAACAACTTCAGTCTATTTGCATATGAGCTCCTTTCCTCTGTCCTACTTCACATGGTTCCTCACCACCACCACCCCATATCCAACCTCTGGGCTGAAAGCCAACTTTTGCCAGAACTCTTTGTTTTCCAACTCTATCAGTAAAGTCAACTCAGTCCATATGTCTGGTACAAGCACAGTAGAAAAATAACATGAAGATTAAAAAAAATGTGTGCCTGCAGTCACAGTTTCTACTAAAAACTCACTGTTCTCTGGATTTTGAAATAGAGTAAAATATAAAAAAAGCTTGCAAGGCAGAAGTCATCATAGCTAGCCTTGTTCTGTGCCATCACAATCCCAAGGAGAAGTACTAACATCTGACCGTAGGCCATGGTTCACATGTATGTTCAATGCAAATACACAACAACTGCTTTCAAATCTGCCAAATCACAATGTAGCCCAGTTCTATGCAGGCCTACATTCAGGCTTCAAAACATGTTCTCCGTCTCCCACAGAAGTCTCATATTTTTAGTAATAACTCTGAAAAATTATTCTGATTCAAAGTCTGATGTCTTCCACTACTTGTAGTTCTTCTAGTGTCTCAAGCTCAAATTCTCCTTCACCTCTGGATTTATTATATCCTTCCAAACAATACCAAAAGGATCAATGCTACAGGAGAGAGCTGTGGTTGAAAGTATTCACAAAACTAAGTCCAGCTTGGGAGCTCAACTCTTAAAGAGGAAACCAGATTCTAAGTGGAAGTAAACATTAAGTGTCAGAAGGCATTGCAACAGAACATCCATGCCAACATTCTTTAGTTTAGAGTTGTAATTGTTTAGCTTTGTGTTACTTTAAAATCATATATTTCTTTTTTAAAAAAAAAAAGTTATCCTCACCCACAGAAATTATTTTTCATACAAAAATATACCAAAATAATTTAACTGGAAAAACACTTTTTCATAGAGAGAAATTGCTTGGATAAAAATGCCAATCAGCTTTGCCTCACCTCCTGCTGCAGTAGGACCTGAGGGGCCAAGGAAGTGGCCATCTCTTAAGCACAAAGCCCATTCACTCTTGTGTGCATCTGCAACGGTATCTCTGACCACGGCTTTCTGTACAATCCCTGGTCATTCCTCCTTGCTGCACTCCAGGAAGGCAGCACTGCTGGGAAAGTCTCCCTGCAAGAGCCCCCAGAACAGGGCCGATAAGCAGGAAGAACAAACCACAGTGACCTGCAGGATGGAGCCAGCTGTGCATCGCACAGAAGGGAGAACAGCACAGTGGATATTTTGACTTCCCTGAGCATGATACTCCTTTCTTTTGTGCTGGGCAAGGCCACTTTTAGTACTGCTCATACCACAAGCTGTGGCACAGAGCCCAGATACTCCCTTCTACTGCAATTGCTGCTTAAGAGGCTTCCTGGCTTCGAAAGTACATTTATACAATCCATTTAATGATTTCATTAGCAAATACTCATTTATTAGGGAATCCTAAGCTAAACAAACAAGGAAGTCATCCCGTTTGCTGAAAAATAAGCTCTTTCACAAAACTGAAGCCTCTTAATACTACTCTTTAGCATTAACCTTTTTTCCTATCTTGTTTTTGTGTTAGGGTTTCACAGTCCATTCTTAATGCTGCTGAGGTTTCATGTACCCTATTGAGAGTAAAGGAGGGCCATGAAGACTTAACACTTTGTGAAATGTGGCCTTCAATTATAGGACTATAACGTTGGGAAAGAGCACTGGGATATATTCTGGTGTTTTCTGTGTTCTGACCCATCTATGTCAGGGCTGGAAACCAAGCAGAGATACACTCCATGGAATATTATAGTATTTAAAGGTAAATACACTGAGGTAGATAACTGAATCCTGACCTCCTTTTGCACCAAGTTCTCCACTCCTCTTTTTTTCCTTTTTATCAAGATATGTTGTTGTAAAAATACCATAATGGGGAAAACTTTTCACGCAGTATTGTTTTGAAGAGACTCACCTTTTTCACATTACTGTATAGTTGCCATAACAACTTGATGCAACATCTTATTTAATAATCATTCTCTGCATCCTTTTTAGCATTTTAGTTGTCATGACAACAACATGCATTTTATTTCAGACCTATTTCCCAACACTCTTAGATGTGTTTTGGTTGCTTTGAATGAAATCAGACTCAGTCTCCACTGAAAAGATCAGAAAGAAATCTGAGGCAGTGTCTAGGAAAGAAAGCATCTTTTGGAAAAATGTTCTAAAGCTGTTGTATAACACATAACTGTGTCTTTCCTGATGTATGTATGATTACTTTAACAAAAAGCTCAATGCAAATGCTATATCTGAGAATTGAATGCACTGAATGGATCTATATAAATGTCCAACATTCTGTCTAAAAATAAGCAATAGCTATTGATTTGGAAAAAAAAAGATGACAGAGTTGTTTAAACTAAGGTAGGTATGCTTTCAATGTGTAGCATATAGTGGAATATTGGCTTCAACCTCTCCTGGCCTACAGCTAGGTCAAATATTTATTATTTATGTTAGATCAAAGTGCCATCAAAGCACAATAATATTATTTTGCACTCAAGTAAAACATTAATCTAGAATAAATTTGAGCTTCAGTGGGAAAAAAATATGTTGTGGCAATCTGGTATTGATTTAAACTATATGCTGTAGTGGTGATTTACACTATTTTATTTTTTGTTAGGAGGTGCTTGTCATGAAAAAGTAAGCTAATTTGCAAAAAACTACTCAGTCAGTGACACTTTTGCTATTGAAGGACCTTTAAGATCATCTAGTCCAAGCATCAACCTAACTCTGATTAGAAAAAAACAAAAACAAAACCAACAAAAAACCACATCACTAAACCATGTCACTAAGCACTATGTCAACCTGTCTTTTGAAAACCTCTAGGGATGGTGCCTCAACTACTTCTCTGGGAAGCCCATTCCAATGCTTAATAACCCTATCAGTGTAAAAATGTTTCCTAATATCCAAACTGAACCTGCCCTGGTGTAACCTGAGGCCATTTCCTCTTGTCCCATCACCTGTGACTTGGGAGAAGAGACCAACACCTGCCTCTCTACAACCTTTCAGGTTGTCAGAAGGGAGTTTACAAATTATAAACTGAGATTTGCAATTTACAGTATCACAACTAGTAAATTCACATTGCTCATATAGAATACACAGATCGCAAAGTTCACCATGGGAATAATTGTTCATAGAGGCGCTAGGCCAAAGACTGAGAAATCCTTGTTTCTTCCCACCACCACCTTTCCCCTCCTCCCCCCTCCACTAACACCAACACAAACTTTGTTACCTGGAAGCTACCCATTTCCTCCTGAAAGGAGTGTTACTGTCTCATCACTTGAAGTGCAGACCGCACAGATCTTCTTACAGTGCTCAGCTTTTTGCAGCTGTCCAAGTTGTAGAATATTTATGAGCTGTGAAAATTTAAGATCATCCCAAAAAGATTTCCAACTACTTCCTATTACACATCAGAATACACTTTATGCATATGCAGTCCTTACAAACGTTTTCTCAACCACGGGAAATGTTATAGCTTTCCCTAAATATTTCAAGCTTCTTCACCCGCAATGTGAAGAGTCATCCAAAGTGCAACATGTGGTTTCTAGGGTGCAGTAGCTGTAATGGTAGGAATGGTGAAGCACATGTGTAGTTAGGGAGATAGAGATTAAGAATTTTAGAGATATGAATCTTAATTTCCATTTTATTGTTTCTGTGAATTGGTACCATGTGTACTGTATGCAAGGGCAGCTTGACTCCCTCATTAACATTTTCTTCAGTTCTAATAAATCCTATTATCCAGGCATCCTACTTGGGTCTGATGTTTCTTTCTCAACATCCTACTTCAAAGTACATACCAAAAGCAAAATCATTGAAAAGAAGAGGGGTTGTTTGATTTTTAGAAACATAGAGAAATAATTTCTTTGCAAGAAAAATGTAAAAAAGACTAGAAAGGAAAAGGCATAGAAAGTAATGAACAAGATCAGATAGCTCTCCTGCTAAGAAAAAGATTAAGATATGTCAAAATCACTGAAAATTTAAACACAGAATGTTTTGTCACTTATCAGTGAATTTAGTAGACTGAAAATTAATAATTTGGCTAAAGAACTAGCTGAAATTACCTAAATAAGATGCAATAAAATAATTATAAGCCCTCATATGCTTAATTGTTAACTGTAAAACATGCAGAAATTTCCTACTGGTATTTACCAGCTTATAGACAGACAGATACATAAAGAGCATGGCAATAGACAGTGACAGAAAACAGCCTACTTTGTACAAATGCACAACATGCAATTGAGAGACAACTTAAAGATAAACTAAATTAACATCTCTTTGGAAGGGAAAGAGTGAGATAAGAGGGAAGTGAAAGCGAGTTAATATAAAAATCTTTCTAGGGAAGAGAAATCTTTCAGTTATTTAAATCTTGCTCCTTGCACTTACAAAGCTACTGCATGCAAAATCTGTACTGATTTATTGATCCTCAATTCACTCTTGACTCTCAAAATGCTCTTAACTGTTACCATTTGTACTAAGATACTCCAAAGCATCTTGCTTTTTTTCCTGTCAACAGTATTTCTTTTGTGTGAATGAAGAATTTATTTAGGAAAGAAATCAACATGAATGCTTTGTATTAAGAAATGCAGTTGCTCTAGTTATGTTTTAAAGTAAATGTAAATGCTCATATTCTTCCTGAGCTTTATATTGGGATAAAAGGTAAGTGATAAGAACCTATACTGGTACAAACGCACCTCCCTCCTCCTCAAATACATTGTATGGCTTTATTTTTCAAGTATCAGCACTTTTACCAAAGGCAATGCAGTTTCTATGCTGTTACTGTTTTAGCTAGATGATAATAATATTTCCCAAACTCAGTTTTCTTTCAAATCATGAGTATCAATGTCTGTTCAGACTTCCTTTTAGCATTTTAAATAGGAAATACTACCTCTTTAGTTTATAAAGGCACAAATATCCTTCAGTGATCACTTCTTCAAATGAATTCATGTCATAGAGCACATAAAAAGAAAGTATTAGATACTGTATTTTTTATATCTTTACGTTTCAAATATGAGCACTTTGCCTGAATATTTTTCCTCCCCTGCAATATAAAATCAGGTTGTCTGCTTTTAAAAGTACCTGACAACAGATTCTTGCATTGCTTTTACAATGCCAGCCTGTTGACTGCAGCATACCAGATGTTGGAGAAGGGAGTTTAGTTTTAGATATATCTCGTTTCATTTCATCACATTACAAACAGAATTGAGAAAACATTAGAATAAATAAAAAAAAAGACAAATTTAGAAAATCTTAATTATCTATAAACACTTACATATGTCTGTGCCTGTGGGTGCTTTCTGTATGTGTAAAGGACAGGACATCATGTCTAAGAATAAGAGGCTAACTGTCCTGCCTCCTAGAACAACCTAGTTCACTTTTAAGTGCTTATGATCACAGAACCAATACAAAACAATTGGAGGGGAGAGGGATAATGAGTAGGTGAGTCCATTATAGTAAGCAGTTGTAAACATTCAACAGGATAGCTTGACTTTCTGGTAAGATCTTCCTCTCAAATTTTAGTCTTTGGATACGAAGCATATTCATGAACATTTCAGGAAAAAAAAAATAACCATAAGGCAAGTGGAGTGGCTCTGGGAAGTAGCTTCTGCAGCTTCCTAACCTTTGCAGATGAGGTAGGTAGCCAACAAGTCTTAAAGAGCTGCCTACAGATTCACTGGGCTGACACTACATTGTGTCAGCCACAATAAGCTCCAGCACAACAGTTTGGCAGGTGGAGATTACCAGAATGTACCAGTGATACATCAATAACCCTTCTCTTTCCAATTTTCCTCAATACCTACAGCTGGAGTATACCTTAATAGCAGAAAAAAATTCACAAGTTGCCTTCTTAGCCTATCTTTATAGCAGTTTTTTGCTGCTCGAGCAGCATACAATGAACCCAGGAGGAGCCAGAGGCCGTCCCCTAAGGCAGTTTCTCAGTTATGCTGCTCTACAACTGCTCATCCAAACTGCAGGAGAAATAAAAGCATACAAAGCATACAATTCTATTCCCACTCAACCAGGACAAAACCAAACCAGTAATCTCAAAAGTCCCTAGGTTCAGGTGATGGCAAGACATCCTTGATAAAGGAAGGCAGGCATTAGCATGTGTTGAAGGTAAAAGGAAAGAAGAGGGCCACTTCATGCCTGAGGAAGTCATCTGAAGAAAAGGTGGTGCATGTGGGACAGAGTCCATATATTATTAGCCTCTACAAATAACTCCCAAAAGTGAGAACAGAAAATACAAATATGGAAAAGAGATAAGAAGGGGATTTTGTAAGTCGTTTCCCGGCATCTGGTCCTGTGTGTGTTATGCAGCAAAACTCCATCATTTCCAGGCAATGTCCACAGCAGCATCTCTGTCAATCATAATGGCCAACAAAACACAGCTCCTGGTCACATCATTTCCCAGCCAGCTAGAAAGATAACTTTCTCAGTGAGAGAAGTCTTTCCGGGGCAATTTGCTTGCATTACTTGTAATAATGTAGAACACCGTTGCATCCAGTTACATCTATTTCCATGGAAAACAATGGCTCTTGTTCGCAGTAAGCAGAGCCAACATTATTATTATGCAGAATCACATTCTGTGTCATGGCAACTGGGAATTTAATATCATAGCGTTGCCTTTTTCCAATGAAACGATTCGCTGCTTTGATAGTAGCATTAATTATACCATTGACAGAACTGCAATTAAATTAACATGATCACAATTTACCATTGACCAATATCAAGCAATTTACTTCAGACAACTGCCAATTAGTTAGCTTTCCAAAAACACCCTCCAGAAACATGATTTGAAAGTTCAGCTGTTAACCTAATTGAAGTGCAAAGAGTACTATTATTACTTATCCAAATGTTATATGGTCTAACAGGTCACTGCTGCCCTTTGGATATCTTGGAGTATTCACTGCTTACCTTTAAGCAGATATGAGGAGAGAGGGTACAATGAGTACTATCAGTACCATCTCCTTTAGAAAAGCAAAACTGATCCTCACTTATATATCCAGCCCCTGTCATGTTTTACTATAAAACACTGCAAGAGTTAAAAGGAAATGAATATAATTTTGCTGATCAAAGACCATACTAAACAAAATACTCCCTGTGAGTTTTTGTATTTATTTTGAGCCCAAGTCAAATTGAAAGGATACTGAAATTTTATAAGAATTGCATGCTTCTATGGCAGAATTTTTTCAAAAGCTAGAATTTTTTTTATCTCAGAATAGTAAGTTTTACTGCCTTCTGCTCTGTTTCATTTTTTGGTAATTTTGTATAAGCTCATCAGGGAGGTTCCAGAGCCATCCTTTCTGCAATATACTACCTAAAAACTTGATCTATACTTACTATACTTTAATCTATACTTACTGTTTAGAAGGCTTTCTCTTACTTAACTAAGCCTTTTATATTTTAAACTATTTAAACAACAATTACTAATACTATTTTTTTTTAAATCCAGAGCAAGTAAGCTTAGACTATAAAAACCTCTGTGCTCTACAGTGAACCAGCATGATCATGGCACTGGCAAAATATTCTGTCAGGTGTGAGAGCGCCTCAGTGTCCTGGGCCGGCAGACAACAGACACCTCTGTAACAGCATGGCAACACCCCAGGCACAAGCGGTATTTTGCATTTATCTGTATGTGCTAGGCAACACTGTAAGCAGAATAAACAGGCTCTAGAAGTTAAACCTAACCCATGAGAACTGCAAGAATTAGATTTGATTTGTGATCTCTATGGAAAAAGAGAAAGTTTATGGAGCAGCTTTGTTCCCTCAAAAAAAAAAAAAAAATGTTTGCAAGGATGTAAGCTGGATCAGAGCTAGTGATCTCAAAGACCTATTCCACAGTCTGACCTTTTAATTTTTTTTTCTGTGTAATTTTCAAATATTTATAGCACTCATCCAGTTTATGTCTCCTACTGAATATCAGAACAGCACATTGTAGTTATCAGTACAGAATCACATCTGCTGTAGACAGTCATCTTATATAAATATTAGTCTGAAATTTAGCACAGCTGGGTTAGGATTGATTCTAATACAGAATGAGAAATTTTTGGAGAAGCAAGTCAAGGCCCTGATTTCACCCTCCTTTGGAAGTTTCTGGGGAAAAAAAAAAAAACATCCCCAAAAAAATAAAACAAAACCCAAACCAAAGAACACCACAAAATAAACAAAAAAAAAAAACACCAAAAACCAACAAACAAACAAACAAACAGAAGACAAAGTGCCGGATGTCTTGCGAATTTGCTAAATACATTTCTCCTCTTTAATTATGAGAGGATGAAAGTACCAAAAATTTTGTGGTGCTTTAGCAATCTATAGATAACTTATCTGTTCAAGAACACAAAATTAATTTAAGAAGTCTTTTTATAGCAATAAGGGTATCTCTTTTTATTTTATAGATTCCTTTTAAAAATAAATTAATAGATAAACCCATACTATACACACTTCTCAAAACTTTCCTCTGGCGCAAAGCAGTATTGAAAAGCAAACCTTAAATACCAAGGGAGGAGATTACACCTAGCCTATTGACAGAGCCACAAAACATTTACCTTTCACTCTGATATTCCTATATGCAAACATATTTTTGGAATTTGCATTACTGACAACACTCATTCTTAAAATAGAATCTTGCACGTGTTCCTCCCTTTTCCCTTCTCTGTTGGCCCAGTGCATGCAGTCCCTACTTCTCTCGTCTGCCTCAATTTGAAAACTCACAAGAGTGACCAATTACGCAACTTTGAACAGTCCCCATACTGCAACAAAATGAAAAGCAACAGTGTTTACACATTTCATTTTTCCCAGGCCTGTCTTACTGCCCTGCACCACCCACTAATTGCCTCAGGGCTGCCTTGGTTCTCCTTTCTGGATCCCACTGGAAGAATTGCATCTCAGCAATTTTCCTCCCTTCTCCTACCCCCAGGAAGAGTTGAGGGAGGGGGAATCAGGCAAGAAGGAAAAGCCCTTCCCTGAGGTCCACTGGGAGGCAGCTGAAAGGGCACTACCTTTCCTCTTCGTTTCTCCCTTAGAAATGCATCCCTTTTCCTTGAGAGTCTTTGAAGCAAGGCAAAGCACAGTTTCTCTCCCATGCAGAGATCAGAAAATCAAAACCTAATCTAATTTTAGTCTTAAGTACAGGTTCTATTTTGAATAATACATTTTAGATGTAAAGGAAATAATATGATACTGCTAAGTTACCATAGGCAACAAAAGAAAGTACTAACTCCTGAAGCCTGGTTATTCATCTTGGGTGATTTCTGTTTAAAAGACCAGCTGATCTACTGCATTTCAGTCACCCTAGAAGAAGCACAAAGCAAAGGTGTTCTATAATGTTCTTTCTCTATTTTCTATGGTCAGTCTGAGACCACATAAACTCTTGTGTCTCAGATGAACAATTTAAAGTCTCCAATACAAAATCCAGAGAGGTTTCGGACAGTCCATAAAGCGTTCATTTCTCACTTACAGTATTAAATATTAACGATGGAATAAAAATATTATTATACCAGTTCACAGGAATTGTCAAGCTTCACTGAGGAATGAAGGACATTAACATTTGGACATGATGGATACTATTCAATCATGTCTAATAGCGATGCAGTAGCTTCACATTAGTACTGTCATCATTTAAGTAGAAAAAATCCATTTCAAATAAGTTGGCTATTTTCACACCCCAGCCAATTTCATTCAGGACACCATACCAAAGTTATAACTGCTCTGAAAGCCTTGGGACTGTGAGCAGACTAACTGTAAAGACAACCACAACAAAACCCCTAGTCCAGAAGCCACAGGAACCTGTTTAGTATCTCCAGCATTCATAACACTCTAAAAGTACTGACTATGCTTTGAGCTGCTTTACAGCTGAGAGGACAACCTCAGGATCAAAAGGAATTACTCACTTGAAAAGGGATGTTCAAACAGCTGATGCTTCAGAGTACAACTTGGTGGGAAATCCCGTTCAGGCTCTGTGTCTGCTGGAACAAATTAAGAGAGCAGCCAGCTTTAGTCTTGTGTACTTGCAAACATGAATTGAGAGCTTGTTCTGTTAAGTGGTGCCACTGAAATATACTGTCTGTAAAAGAAAATGTTGATCCGAAACCCACTGGGTCTTTCCTGTAAGTCTTTCCACTGATATTAAAAGACATCAGTTTAGGCCACAGCCTCAGGCTATTAAGTACAACTCATTAGGATTAAAATCTGATCCAAAATATATCAGTACAGACAGGAACAACTGTTACCTCAACAGATTACACATTCATCTCTCTATGATTGAATCATGTGCATTCCTGATGTGAGTTTTGTGAATGTTTATTTGGTTGGTATTTTTATTTTCTTTTGGCATTAGGCAGCGTGTCAGTTATCTTTCATCTGACACACTGGCATGAAAAACAAATAAATACATTTCCAAGCATTCAAAAAATTCTGCAATTTCCTTTAAAACAGAATCCTGCTTACAAATGAAGGGCTTATTCAAGTGACTGCCATTTAAGCTAGCACTGACAAAATTATTGCCCCAAATAAATAAGCAGCATGAGATAGGTAATCTTTTTTTCCTGTTTGCCTTCCTCACCTCTTGTAAGGTATTTGTTCATTGAAATCTGTTCTTGGGCTATGTAAAGACTATTAAATTACTTGTTGGCAAAATATTTTGATTATACTCCTTGGCTTTGGCGGGTCACACAAGGGTAACACAATATTCCTTTGCTCTCTCATACAGACACTTCCATAACAGAGAACAAAGGAAACTTGCAAAATGATGGTGGTTAACAAATGATATATTGTAATTCCCCAAATACTACTACAAAGACAGAGCAGTTTCCAAAAACATTCACTAACAACCTGGCCGCTTGGTCATCTCTTTAGAAAATGAGTGTTCAAAAAAAACTTCCAGCTACCTATGATCTTGTACTTAAAAATAATATAGCAAGCAAAAAGCAGAGGCCTTAACTGAAAACACAGGTCTGCTGTAATAAAGATTTATATGAACTCATCTGCTCTGTACATGTTACATTGCAAAATGGCTAGAAGTACAGGGGGGGGGAAAAAAGGAGAAAGTAATCTACAAGTTCATTAACATGTTTTTCAAAAGGTGCTGACTTATGCTTTCATCCATCCTTTTGATTGCATCAAAGGAAAATTGTGTAGGAAAAGAAACAACGAGGAGAAAGAGGGCAGGTTGTATTTTTCTGTTCAAGCTCTTCAGCACATCTAGCACAGATCTGCATGTTCCCCAAGGAGTTTGTCATTTGTCTAATAAAAGATGGGATTCTCATAACTTCAATGGAGCTGACTAGGGCAGTGCTCCATAAGAAGGCTCACTGAAGTGAACATGGCTATTTGTAAAGACAGTGCCCAGCCCAGCAAAAGTCAAGGCATCAGACTCAATATCCATCACTAAAGGATTGCCTCTGGTCAACAACTTTCCCAGTCAACCCAACTCACTGGCATGTGAGGTCATTCTGGGGCTGAAAGATCTCTTCCAAAGCACTGGGGGTTTGCAGGTTTTGTGTGTTGTTTCACAGTTGTTTTTAAATCTCTTGAAATGAGCAAGTTCTAAGATTTAGTGGATTTAGCTGAACTGCATACCGGACAGTACAAGTCATTCAAGGCTGTGTTCTGTTCAAAGGTGAAATACATTTCAGTCAGTACAAAGGGTGTAGGATGCCTTGGGAGGCTCATTTGGCAACAACAGTGACACATGACTTTGTTCAGTAAAAACATTTTAATTGAAAAGATGTCTGTCTACTGGAGGTTTATTTAAATTACATCAAACAATTTAAAAATTTACAGCTCAGTGATGTGTCAGAGAATACATGCTCTTACTGCAAGCCATTAAAATCACTGGTCCTAATGCTTCCTTCCATTTTCTGCCATAAATGTGAAGTAAAGTCCTTGCAGCCAGGGGAATTATCCCTCTCTGTACTGCTGAAATTGAGATCAGGATTCAACTCATTATTTGTCATTAGCGAAGAGGAGGAGGAGGACCAATGCTTTTTCAAAATAATAATCAGTGATGAGCACAATGCTCCATAACACATCTATTCTTATTTTAAATGGTTTATCCATGGCTGAAGAGCTTGAAGAAAATTAAACTTCATCAAAAATCCTATTCATGCTTTCCAAACTGGAATGGATAATCTGTCATTTTATTATGCAGCTTTTTCAATTCTGTGCTTATGGAACAGTGGTTTTCTGATTTGTTTCTTCCAGTGTGGGCTACTGATTGTGTGCTGCAGTTAAAGCTTCTTCATCTTGAAGAAAAGTTATTACTAATACATTGTGGGATGCTAGACCTACTGTTGAGTCTCCAGTAGCTTTAGCAGTTCATCAGACTGAAACTAGGAACACACAGCGGGTGGGCCATCTGCCTGGAAAGCTACAATAGCATCAGTCAAAGACACACACACAAATTATAATAATGACTCATTATAAACTCTTTGTGCCTCTAGAAGAACACACATATCACAGCTTGCCATCTTGTTATCATCAAGAAAGTTAAAATGCTGCTTAAAAAATGGGCAAAATGTACGTTCATGTAAATATCCATATTTATAGGAATAGAAGAAAGTGACAATTAAACTACATGAAAGCAGGGGCAAAACACACAACACTGATGAAAGATAAAAGCCTCTTGGAAGTATGCATGTAGCTTTTTCCAAAAAGTCATACCAAAAGCAGCTCTTTTTTTAGAGCAAACGTGATCATGGAAACCCATTTGTTTTTAAGGGAAGGGCAGTTAAAAATATTCAGTGGCCACAGGAAAACTGTGGAGTCTTTCACATTACACACCTTTTCTTCTTAAATTACTAGGGTTTTTCACCCTCTAGGTCATCATATCTGTCGTCCAGGGTCCTTCTTACAGGAATATAGGACAACCATGAAGTGAAGATGACTTCGAAAAGTATTTGGCAAGCATACACCCTGCCTTTAGCCCAGTCCTTCCACTCTCAAGACTGAGAGAGTTAAATTCTGACAGAACACATTCTGGAGGTTTGTCCAAAATGTATGCTTTTCTGGGGACTACAGCTTTTCTCAGACATAGAATCATAGAGTCATCTAGGTTGGAAGAGACCCTTGGGATTATCAAGTCCAACCATCTACCCTACTCCACACAAAAGAAAACGTGGAAAACAAAAAAATGATTAACCTAAAATTATCCTCTTTGAGGCAGCTTACACAAAACGTCAAGTTTTGAAAGTGAAGTGTCTTCAAGGCACCATTTACAAAACAAAGTTTTAGCAGCAGTCTGTCCTCTCTGACTCTGCCCCTCACCAAGGCAGCAATGTCAAAGGCTTTCCACCTCTGATATCCTATTAGCAACAGAAACATTTGCAGAAGCAGAGACACATAATCAAATTTCTTGATTGTTCTAGGCCATTGCAGCATCACTAAAAGGTAGTGCAGAGAACCCACTTTCCAAAATAATCCTTACACATAGTGTTGTAATACTTCTTTGGAAAAGAATGTTTGGTTACAAATTCTCACATACGAGTAGTGGAGTGAACCAGGAACTCCCACACTTCAGCAAGTTCTCCACACAGCGGAGTGTGAGGATGACAAAACTACTGACTGCTGCTCTGGTGTATATGAATGAACACATGCCCCAGAACAGAGGTAGTTACAGGTTATTAAAAGACTGAAATAATGCAGACACTTCTTACTTTTTATAAATACTGGCTAGTCAATAACAGAGATAAAACCAGCACCCCAACAATGGGCTTTGCCAATGGTTAGCGTTGTGGAAACACTTTTCAGTGTCCTGGCAAAGGCCATTTACCAGTATGCAGTATAAATCAACTACTTACAACTTTCACAGCTACTTTGTGCTGGATGAGAAGTGCCTCTCCCCAGCTGAGCCATCTGCATGCTATCATGAACACAGTCAGCACAGCAAAATCCCAATGCACACAATGTTAAACCCACTGTCACCTCAAGGGCAAATTTTGGCAAACACTCCCTTTTGTATTAATCCAACTTTTCCTTCAAACAAAGTGGTGATCCATTTGTCCACTGACTTTTCCCAGTTAAATTCCTCTGAATAAACTGTGCGCCAAATAAGAACTGACAATGAGCAGACATCAAAAGTGATTTGGTTCTCCAGACTGCTTAACTACTGAGTGGCGGGCACAGCAGAGGAGATGTTTGGATTCCCTACACAGCAAAGTTTGTGCTTTTAAGAAAATATCCCAATCAAGTGAACTTTACAAAATAAAAAAGGTTGAAAAAGAGAGAAGGGAGAAGGACAAAAAGGGCTGCTCTGTTGCTTTCTTAGGAGAGGAAGAGATTATGGAAATTAAGGATAGAAATAAATATTTGAATAGCAGGGAATGAGAAGATACCAAAAAAAGAAACCAATCCAAAAAGAAAAAAGGCATTAATCTGGAGATGCCTGGACACCAAAAAGGAAGCATACGAACTAAAAGAGTAAACAGTAAACGATTTACCAGTTGTATTTCTTTAACACATTGGCGAAGGAGGCTAACAGCACCAAGGACCACCTACCAACCACCAGCCTCCAGACACCACCAAGGACCATTCCTCTCACTCTAAGGAGCTGTCACAGTACCATGGAGGCTGGTAACTATTGAGGGCCACGGTGCTGGAGCCAGGACCCATCTTCACCACCTCAGCCAGAGGCACCTCCTTTGAGTGGCAGGTTCTGAGTGACAGTAAAGAAAGCACTTGAGGCAAGGCCTGACTGCTCAGGGGGTCTGTCCAGGCACATGCTGCTGTTTAGAGGAAAGCTCCCAGCTCAGCAGGCGCCAAGCTCTGTGCTCCCTGAGATTGCCTCCCAACTTCACCAAAGGCCACCCGGCGTACCAGCACCCTGCAAGCACACAGAGGTTGCATCCACTTTCAGGAGCAGCGCAGCCCAACAGCAGTGGATCTGAGCGATAAATTCCTCATACCACCTACTCTGCTCGGGTTCCAGCAGGGCCCCTGGAACCCAAATGCCCATTGGCGCCCAAGGGGCCTGTCCCAGTGCCCAGCTTGTAGCTGGGCTTCCCCCCAGAGACACTCAGCTTGTTCAGCCTGTGTTCAGCCAGGTGAGGATGCACACCAAGGCACTACAAGCAGGACTGGCAGAAGACTTGCTTCTGTAGATGCACACTCAGATACAGCTGCAGCCTATTCAAAGAAAACACAATTTCAGCCCACAGAATTCACTAGCATTCACATACTAAAAACAAACAGCACTGAATGCAGGCCTTTGAGAGGAGGTGTATAAAACCCCTTTCAAGCACTACTCCGTCACACTGACATCCCACCCACCTTCATAACTGGGAGGTAGTTTAAACCCTTATTTCCTCTTTCAGTTCTTCTTTTCTTTCTCTGGAGGTCAGAATGAAACCCAGGCACACTCATCTCCCTAGAAGAAAATGGTATTTTTATTTATGGAAACATATTTCCTGATTTACTCCACAGAAAGTCCAATCTTCTTTCTCTTCTCTCCCAGAAAACCCCTGGCATTTCAAGCCAGCGGTCCATGATATTCACACTGTACAAGACCTGCTTCAGACAGCAGGAATTGCTTTTCACCTTCATCTCACTGCATTTAACAGAAGGAGATAGTGGAGTTTTTTATTGGCAGCTCAGCCAACTACTGCACCCAGCAATACCTACCAAAAGCGGTATCCTGAGGTTACAGAACTAACAGTAAGTCATCACAGGTTGCTTATCTCCCGAGTCACAACATTTTTCTTATCACCTTTGTCAGTATCACGTAGCCTAACCCCCACTACAGGCAACTACTACTACAGGGAACAAACTGTTACTCAAATACTGTTTTGGGGGGAAAATATAAACCTAACTGAAACCTAAACAATATGCTTTTCTCTTATGCAAATATGTCTGGTAATAAGACAAGAAAAGACAAGAAAATCCATGGCAAGAAATGGGCAAAACCATAACAGTTAGAAAAGTTCTCCATGACACATCTGCTATTCTTTAAATGAGACAATCTGTTCATTGCAGGAGCTCCTTCCTGAAATCCTTTCTCATCTAATACCAACCACTTCCAGCATTACTAAAACCTTGTTCATTTCTTTTCTTCTGGCCCTTTTTGTTCAGTTTTTACAAGAGGCATTTCTACAGCCTAGAACAAAAAGGCACTTAAAACTTAGAAAAGTTCAGTGCCAGTTTCCATAAGGCATTAAACCAAACTTTTGTGATAACAGCAATAGTTAATACAGTCACAATCAAAATCCTGTTCAGTAAGCAGTATAATTTCACAGCACTGTAAAACCAGATACAAACGCAAGCTCCCTCAAGTGAGTCTTATACTTTTTCTTCACCTTTTTTTTCCACCTTTTATTCTGTTTCCAGATACATCCTCCCTGCTGGCTTCCAGCAGCACTTGACAATAACGTGAAATCAAGGTGATGTTGCCATGCTTTAACAAAGCCAGTCCAAACCACCTTACCCTGAGAAGCTGACCACAGAAGTACTCCTTCGTGTGATAGCAAAGTATTAATTGTTGCTCTCCCAATGAGTCAAAGTTAACCAGGTTCCTTATTTTCAGATAATAATTTCTAGAGAGCAGAGGACAATTTTATGAGGACAGGATCATGTATACATTCATATAACCTACTCAGACTATTCCTGTCTATCATTCTTGTCATTTTATGTCCTCTGTGGCATCATTATATCTTTTCAATAGAAAATGAAGCATTTCAATATCTTTACTTTTTCCTATTAACAGGAGAACAGTCATGGTTTGCGGTTATTTACAAAGGTGCTGTCTTTAAATAATACTAAGGGGGAAAGTTTTAAATGGATCAAGGTATTGGGAACTCATGGCTTAGACTAGCTAGTCTTTTTCTCCCTTACTAGCCCAGACTGATCAGTCAAATTTATCTCAAGTTAACAGTGCCATTAGAGTGATTCCTCTTACCCGTAAGGTCAATACATTACTACTCTCTTGAATTCTCATATTTCATAATCAGACAGGTTTTTCCAGTTAAATAAATATATATTTGTTTACTCCATTCCCAAGCAGAATCTCCAAATATTCATTTCATTCAGCATATTATCTTCTGTAGGTCCCAGAACAAAACACAGACTTCCTTCTAAGAGCAAAAGGGTCAACCTTCCAGAAGAGCGGAGATATCTCAGAAGCACGTGTAATGCCTCCTTCTCTTACAGGAGGGACTTGGATCCACCGCCTACATCACAGGCAGGAACCCCACCCAGAGTATAGAGTTGCTCTCTCCCATATTTTTAAGTACACTACACAATGTCAAGCAGCTCCCAAAAGCAAACCCTCAAGAAAACTGCACATTCTGTTCATGTCAGGTGAACACTTGAAAGACAACAAAATTCACATATAGGTCTTTTCAACTGCTATTGCTCTCGTTTTAACTCTAATACTTCATATGAGAGCGCGAGCAATAAGAATGACTGTTTCTTGATGGTTGGGACACCCGCATAATAGGAAAGAACATCACTATGCCATTCTTCAGTAAATAATTGTCTGTACAAAGCAGAAAATTCAATAGGAGAAACTAAAAAAAAAAATATTCAATCGTAAATACTCTCTGGCACATTTCTTAATATAGTCTTCTTGAAGACAAGGGACATACTGGCTTAGGTGGAATCCAAAAGAGAAAAAAAAATATATATATATTTTATCTTGGCACTGACATCCTGAATGCCTTCATTTGCAGTTACTGGATGAAGTTAGACAACTCTTCTCCGCATTTCAGTTCTGCTTCCATTATGCCACATCATTTTTAATATAGATGCAAGTCTAATACTATTTTCTTTTCTGGGAAAATATATTGGCAAATTTAAATGAACATTATGAACAGTTTTGAAACAAGGCCTGCACATTTGGAATAATTTTAAGGCTTGTCTGAAAAGGTTCACCTTTCCCAAATTGACTCAGAGGGGTTACCAGAGCTAATGTGCATTAACAGACAGCAGCACAAAAATAGCACCCACTAAACTTGAAGCAGTCATATAAGATTTACAAAGACCCAAAACGACGAGATCAGTTTGTAGTGGGTAGCAGCTTTGCTGGTACTCTGGAAAGAGCCCAGCATTTTAACAGGCTTGGTGGTTTAGCTAGCCTACAGAAGGGTGGGAAAAGGTAAATAGGCAATAATAAAAAAAAAAAAATTAGCTGATCATGGTTCATGCCAGTTAGCAAACACATCACTAATACAATTAGAAGAGGCAGTTAACCAAGTCTTCATGCTCCATGTCAAGTACAACAAAGCAAAGACCGTATCTGCTGAATTTTACTCCTACTCACATTTTTCCTGTTCAGTGAGTAAAAAGAGAAACTGGCTGTAAATCTACTGCCCCAACAGAGTTGTTTGTTTCAAGCAGTATTATTCATGAGCTGCTGAAAGTGCAGTAGAGAGAACACTGTTATTGCCCCAGGTGGTAACCAAGAAATCAAAAGATAAGGTTTTCTCAGTGGATTTCCAGACAGCACAAAGAAAGATTGCAAGGTCTTTCTTTGCATTTACTCAACCCATGCTGGAAACTGGAATGAATCTTCAAGTTGTCATTAGACTATAAGATAACCTGAAGCTTGCCATGCAAGAATTTGTGCATTATAAGAATCTTGTTACCTACAAGAAAAATTGAAGCTTACTTTTTTTTTTAAAAAAAATGGTACTGAAAAAATCTGCTGACTAGGAAAACCAATTTTGGAATAGAATGATATTTGATAAACTTCTGAAAGAACATAAAATTCAACATAATTGAGGTTGAATTCCCCCTTAAAATGGCTGAGGATCAAAAAATAGCCAATCTTTGCTAGTGTAACAGAACAAAACCAAGCTAAACACATTGAAAAAAAATCTTAAAAATCTAATTTTAAAAGCTCTGCAAAT
>JAOXNO010000024.1:37210130-37251231 GCA_028565335.1 Limnodromus scolopaceus
GACATGGTCCTCAGGAATATGGTTTAGTGATTTTTATTTCTTATTTCTTATTTATTTTTTTTGTCAGAGTTAGGTTGGTGGTTGGACTAGATGATCTTAAAGGTCCCTTCCAACCTAGACAATTCCATGATTCTACTATTGAGGGTGAAGTGAAAAGCTGTTGGCATGAATTGAAGAGTGAAGGATTCCAACACTCCCATTTTCTCAAACACATTACTCTTGGTTTTGACCTTAATGAACTTTTCTTGCTATTCAGGTTTTAAAAGCCTCTGATGAATGTAAGGGCAAAACATTTTCATTTTCAATGAGAAATCAGGCCAAACACAGTATGAGGCAAACTAAATTGAAAAGTACTCCCTGGGAACAAAGTAAAGACTAAGAACAGACACTCTGAATCACCTGATGGCGGGTCTCACTAGCAAATGTCACTGCTAAATTAGGCATCCTTTGTTATCATAGGCAAGGGATTGCATTGAAAACTGAAATCTCACAAAGGGAACCATTGATTTTTATAAGAGAAGATAAAGACCTACTAATAATGAACCCAGCAACAATATAACTTCACAGATATTTGTAGTATAAACTGCATGCCTTCCATCCTTTGGGTAAGCACAGACAGCCAAAGGTCACCCTGCTTTGTTATTCGCATTTGCATTTCACTTAAGAGGCTCTTCTACCACCAACAAGAAAGAAATGTATGTGTAGAAATCAGCATTTTGGACACAGAGTATTGTTACCACCATGCTCCTTCATTTCAGGAATGCTATAATTTTAAAGTTTCTAACCCAGCTATAAGCCGTAGACTGATTCAGCAGAGAAAAAGCAATAATTCACAATATCTTGTAGCAGGAGCAAAGACAGAATTGGTATTTACCTCTCCTCCTGCTCCCATATAACCATTAGGAAAAGCTACCGAAAGGCTACTTTTATCACCAAAAAGAAAGGTCTATATATTCCCACAGCCTGCACTATCACTTCCCCCATGGCCCTTTCAGAACCTCCCTCCAACCACTTCCACAGACGACAAGAGAGCACAGTTAGAAATCACTCCTGGCCCCTGAACTGTCTCAAGTGAATTCATCATTCCCAGAGAACACATGAAGAAGGCCATCTGTTAGACCTCCCTGCCTTCAGATTCCAGCAGCTTTCTGTCTACATTATCGATTGCACCTGCAAGTCAGAAGGGGTAAAAATGTCAAAAGTAGAACTACCCTAGCCTTTACATACAAATAATTATGTTACCCTGCCAGCTCTTTCCCTTGTTGTGCCCCTCAGCAGGAGTTACATCAAGCCCTCAGAAACAGCAGACCAGACCCAGAGATAACAAAAGTAGCATGTAAATTATATGTTTGCATCCAGGTGATGCTACAGCCACCTTCGGAACACAGTCAATGCCTTAAACTTAGGTCAGGTTAGACTGAGCTAGCTACAGCAACAAGCTCAGCACAAGGCTGAAACACCTTTCCTGGAAGCTTACGAAATTCTTGACAGCTATCCCATGCTACTGCACTCCTGTCAAGCCAGATAATTTAAAGTTAACTTGAGTACAACCCACTGTGCAGTACACAGCAGCAACTACGCAAGAGTCTACAAACCCTAAATAAGAAGTTACTATTTTTCTGGTCCAATTCCCCACTATATTTTGTCACTACGTAATTAACGAAAAATTATTACAAAATATTCCAGTTCTATCTGAAAGGATTTAATATACAATATACATGTACGCGCAATTCATATGAAACAAAGCTTTAAGTATCTTTTATAAAGATTCAAGGGAAGCCAGAATCAAATGCAAAAGCTCTAATTCAGATGTCTTTAAGAGTCTTTACATCAGTTTTCCATTTATATTAGTGCATTACTCCCAATTTACACCAATGTAAGTAAAACAGATGCAGGCCCAGATACTATAAAGAGTCCACAAAATGGCAAAAGAAAGAGCAAATTATACAAACAGAGGAACGCTTCAAGCTGTCTATATAATTCCCAAATTTGCAACATCACACATTATATATTGCTGCATTTATTTCTATTACAAAACAGGTTTTAACCAATAAAAAAAAAGTTGCCCTATTAAACAAAACTAGAACTTTGAAGATTAAAATCTGTCAGGACAGTCCTGAGAAGCAGCTAATCAGAGTTTGTTTCATGTGCAATTTGTGATCTGTCCTTGATAATCTCTAGTACTGAGGCTTTTTGCTGTAGTCTACCCTAAATTCTAAACCCAGAGCTTTATAAATTTTACAGAAATTTTTAGTTTAGAATTATTTAATGGTGTTGTCAGCTCTGTCAGACTACTGCATTCCTGTCTTCACATATGAAATAGAAGAGGTGACAGTTGCCTCTCATAGAATAAAATGCAGTGAATTACTAGAGTAAGAAAGTATATTGAAATGGAAAGTGCAGATTCATGTCAATTTATTCCAAAATTGTGCAGAAGGACATTTTTCATCATCAGTAGAACATCACACTAAAGCTTTTGGCACCTTAGTGCTCTTTTTACTGACTGCCATAATGTGTTCCACAACCCTTTTCTTGCCTGATACCAAGACAAAAAAAAGTGACACGTTCAGTGCTGTCGTCCCACTTCATGCTTTCCACAAAAACACAAAATTACTCTTGCTGAGTGGCAAAATTTTCAGTCAGTAGCTGAGCTGATCTTTGTAGTTTATCTGGACTAAAAGTATAAAGATATTATACGTTTATACTCAGTGATTTTTAATCAATTCCCCGCAGCTGTTATTTACAGCATCTTTGGGTTTGCTTACTAAGAACACAAACTGAGATTCAATACCATGAATGTTTTCTTATAGTAAACATTCAACTCAATGTTTTAAGTATTGTGAACTAGTTTCAAGTAACAAATATATATGACAAGAACAAAAAGCTGTTCACGAGCATTCTTCTAATCATAGGCAACAACAGTTGCCTCAAACAATACACTATGAATTATACTCATGTAATACATATACTGATACCAGTTAAAGTTTTTCCCCAGCTAGAAGCACAGGCCTGAATTTGCAGTGTGAGCTTCTTACCTTAACATAGTGAAGCTGAATGGTGAATATAGACCATCAATTTTCAGAAAAAATAATCTCTAGACTCAAGTCTGGAAGCCACATTTTATTACAGAATCACAAAGGATAAACTGAGATCCGGAATTTTTATCTGAAATTTAATATGGCCTGGGAAGACTCATTTCGCATTTGGATACAATTTAGCTTTAGATAGGACAAATCAGCATCAACCATTACAGATACCCATCTATAACCAATCTAAGGACTCAAACATCTACCTATAATCCATGTGAAGTGGTATTGGCAACTTCTGTTGCTAATATTCTGTGGTCTTTCTTCCTAGTTATTTGCAAGGTTATTACACATTCATATTTTGCATCCAAATCACAAACTGTGTGAAGAGCTATTTGGATATTGACAATTGACCCACACACACACTAGTCAGTAATGCTTCACCTTTTCTTAAAAGTTGTTGACCTTATGTCAAAGATTGACATATGTCATGAACAATTAGACTTACAAGATCTCAACATTTCATTGAGCATTGGTATATTAAATGTGTCATCCTAATTATGGCCTCATTCAGCAGGTTTTTCTTGTAGCATCAAATACTTCTCAAAGGGATAGTTCTGCTGAAACACGGTATTACTTACGTAAGAAATGCAGTACTTGACTGCAAGGTACTGAGATGTGCTAGGCCCAGAGAGATGAACAGTGCATGCAAGATACACTCTATAAGATCAAAAAGCTTCATGAAGGTGAAGTAAAGAACAGCAAGCAATCAATTTCCTTCTTCCAGACGCTGCACACTGCCACAGAAGATGGAGGTCACATGCCCACAGGAGAGGGCTCCTTGCCTTGGTACCACTCTGTTCATTAACACTCTCCCTGGCCGCCTGGCCTGCCACCATGCAGTGGCCACACATCTCTTTGCACATCCATATAGGGATTAACAATATCACCCCTAGACCATAAACTGTTCAGAGAAATGCCTCGCACACTAGGTAAATAAAGTATTTGTGTTCACATTTACTTCCATAAAACAGCTTCCACTTTTCTTTTCCAAGCAGTTCAATATCTCCCAGGGAACGTTCATGTCACAAATCTTGGGGACAAAAGAATATAGACCTAGCTCTAAAGCTAGGTCTATCTATCTGTGCAGCTGATTCACTACAACCCACCATGAAATGTCTCTTGGAGCATTTCCTCTAACGAAACAAAAACCCAAAAAAAGTCTCTGTTCTTACCTTGCAGTCACCTTGTAACGCAGTCTGATGTCCTGCACTTCTGGATCACAGCCTGCCATCTGGACTTTTGTCTTCCTCTGAGCTCAATCCCTGTCCTGGGCCGCCTCACAGTTGTTAATTAGTGGCACTGTCTATATGCAAAGTTCCCCACCTATCATCATTTATATTATAAATGCCTTTTCCCCCCTGATTCTCTGCTATGTTCCTGCTGCTAAATGTCCTTAATCTCAAATTCTTTATGCTAGGTTTTGCCCTTTAATAACACTTGAATGAAAAGCAATTCTAAAAACAATCCATACTGTCAGCAGGCCCCCTCAAGCAAATGTGATTTCTCTTAGCTTTGTCTTCATGTCTAGGTTAAGAAGTTTAAATCGAGTAATTTAAAAAACAAGGCAAAACAACACATGTTTAGGGTCAGTTGTTGAACAAACCACATTTTTATACATTTCCCAAACAGTTGCCCATATGCTTGTGAGTTCCTGCAGACCATCAGTTTCCACTCCATCCTATTTGCATTGTTACAAGCTTTAGCTTGTAAGAAATGTAACACGTTACACAAAAGGAAAGTTTTAGCAATGGGAAACCAACTCAAGTAAATTGGTAATGAATGCAACATCTGATTGCCAACGTGTTCTGTTCCGTTAATATTATATCAGCATGATGACATCAAGGAAAATGAGGCTTTTGAACTGAAGAATTAGGCGACTGTGAGAAGTCAGCCAAACAAATCAAAAGCTATTGCAGACACAATTAAGGAAAATATTAAGAAAGCATATTCTTACAGACAAGATCCTATACTGGGATCCAGAAAAGCAAGCTTTAGGTTTTCTGAGGTTCTTAAGTTTTCAGAGACCCATGCTATGATCCTCAAATCAGTCAACTTTGGTAGCAGCAGAGCAAAAGAATCTATCGATGCAGATAAGTGTTTTTTTGTAAACCTGGTATAATCATTAAGCACTTAGAAGCACACAAACATGCAAATGCCATCACCTTCAAATTTCCAGAAGTAATTAGGTGTCAACATATTTTTGAAAGCATCATCCCAGTGACTCTGATTCTGCTCCAATAAGAGAACTGTTTTTCTGCTCTCAACTTTCCATCTCAGCTGAGGTCTCCAGTAGCTTGTAAAGTACAAAGAATAAACTGGTCAATAACTATAGCACAGGAATTCCCTGGGACTTCATCTACCCAAAGAGGTAATAGAGCTAACAAGAAAGGATCAACACTTGTTGAGATAAAAGTTTGTCTACATACTGCAAAGCCAAACTAAACTGGAACAGCACTCACCAATTCTTTTGCATTCTTTGATGCAACTAGACACCAGTGGAGCATGAGTGTGAGGGAAGAAACAGGCAACTAAATAGAAACAACATTGAGCAGAGACATATTTCAGGGCAAAAGCACAACCAACTCTGAATTGTGCTATAAGAGGAAGAGACCTTTGTGTAATCCAGTGATAGATTTATACATCCCCTTTTTGAGACTGCCATGCTTTGCGACAAGGGAATTATCACAGCAACAAGTAATAGGCTGGGAGACAAGCCATACCAAAGTCCACAACAGTCCAACAAGATGCCTTGTTCCTCTTCTCAACAGAGGCTGAAAATAGTTTGCCCATTTGTCTTTCAGTAGCTTCATGTAAGCTACAGTCTTTTTTTTTTTTAAACTTGCAAGTTAAAAAACTTGAATACATTTCTCAGCCCTATAAAACTCATCCTTCAATTTGAAATTAAAGGTAAGCTCTTTGGTTTTCAGCATCAAAGGTCACACCTGACCTTCAGCTAAATCTCAGCCCCTCCTATTACTGTCCTTTGTTACATTTGTGCAGAACCCACCCAACGGGTTCATGTAGCAGAATCATAAGTGACCACCATCAGCAGGCTTGCACGAGAGTATGCTGACATAGCAGGCAAAGGTTGACAGTTTTCTGCTGCAATCCCATTTAGATTACTTGTACCATCATTTTTGGAAGCCATGCTGGTTGCTGCTGGGAGACAGATAGGACAGCAACAGCTCTTATGCAGAGAATGAGGGAATGGCCACTGCCACAGCAAGGGTCAATTATTCCCTTATGTCCCTGACCTAGAGAAGCAGGTCCAACAAGACTCATTCTACAGGCTTCTCATTTCTAATGACCACCCCAACACTGGCTTTTCCCTCTACCTTTTTCCCTGCTACAGTCTGGGTACCTCCCCCAAATTCAGACAAATTCAGACAAAGGCAGACAAATTCAGTACCAGCAACAACAATGAGAAACCTTGAATATGTTAAAATACATGTTCCAAACCAAGGAACTTGCTCCACTTGTAGTGCTCCCAACCAGAAGCAGAACACGCACATATGTGCTTGAGCTCAGTGCTGTGTGTGTCAGTCCTGCAGCATCTCTACTATCATGGCTGGCGTCTGACCTCACCTTCCTGCCAGATTTGAGATTGCTTTCCTGAGGAAGGTTTACGCTCGTGTTTTGTTTTTAAAAGAAACTTAGTTTTTGAGGAGCAGAACTCGGCGTCCCTCCGGAGACACAGGGAACCTCACTGTGCACCGCATGGTGTAATTGCAGCCCACATTACAAGCATTACAGAAACACCGGAAACTAGAACACCATTTAAAATTTGTCCACCATTAAATAGGAAAGAGAGAGGATGATAAGGAAATGCGAGCGTAAATTTTGAATGCCTTAAGAAGAAATTTATAATAGTATTTCTTATGGAGCTCCAAGGCAAAAAAATCCAAGCACCACAAACACCCCGCCCCCAGCAAAAAAAATACCACAACAGATCCCAAGCCAGGGGATAACAGTATGCCCACATTAACTCTTAAAATAAAATAATTCATGAAGACGTGCTAGAAAAGAGTTCTGCTGAAGTTTTAATTCTTTCCTCTCCAGCACAGACAAGCGTAATGATACAGCACTGCAAATTAAATATTCTAATGCAAATCAGGTCCCTTTCTGAAAGTCACAGTGACCTGAGCAGCCACCCAGAATAAAATCTTGCCAAAGTTCACTCAACCAAAGGACAAGTCTAACAGTTCTCACAGCACACAGAACTGTTAAAATAGATTTTCTCCATCTCGTATACAAATCCACACAACTTAAATGAATTCCTCTGCAGAAAATGAGGTGACTAGCAGTTGTATGAGAAACTAATAGGAATTTTAATAAGATACCAAAAAAAAAATATTTGTGATGGACACAGCTATTCTATATCTCTTATGTTTCATCTTGAATTTTAAATAATTAATTTTAAAAACCAAACAAACAGTAATTGGGTTTTAATAATTGAGAGAACACCAGATAAGGAAACAATATCCAACAAATAGCAAAGGAAATTAAGAAGTAATGGAAATGGTCTTAGAAGATCCAGATAACTTGAAATCACGGTTCAATGTATTTCATTTTCTCCTCCCAGAATTTCATACACCCTCAAATCTCATTCATGTTCTTGCTTAATTTCTTCTAAAGCAAGACTTCAACATTTTTATGTACTGCCGCAATACTACAGTAAGTTCTACAATTTTCAGTAGTTAACACTGCAAAAGGATGGGCTTTTAGAAGCTTTAAGAAACATTTCTGCTAATGATGTTCATGATCGGCACTGTAAAATGTATGAGTAAATATTCAAAGATGAGCTCCTGCAGATTACACCTGGAACAGCTCTTTGCATAGCATATCATTTATCACTGCCAACTCAGTTTTTGATGGATGGCTGCGGAGGAGATCTGCATACGAGAAACAAGCAAGTATGGGCAAGTTGTTTGTCTCCATTGTTTCTCTGTTTACAAGAGGGTTCAACATGGGTGGACACAGACAGGAGCAATGATCACTGATGTCCGAGAACACTTAGTTTTGCTCTGTCTTGTGACATATTTAAGAATATATACTGTATTATACATAAGGACTATGAGATAAAGGTCGGTCTTTTGTCAGCTTTTTTCATCACATGGAGGTGTCAAGGCTGAAAGGGTGCTGTGGATTTACAGTATTTGAAAGCCTGCATGTTTCTAAATGCATAAAGGAATTTCACAAGAGCCTTGTATCAACAACTCATGAGAGACCTCAAGCAACAAGTCCAGATTCTCTTCGAAAGAATAAAGAAGGACTTCAACCCATGCCAAAGGCCTTTGAAAAAAAATTGCAGTGTTTTTCCTATCCCTCACTGTCCTATACGTTTTTTTATTTAAGTGAGTCCAATAAGAGATTCACAGACACGTGGTATGTCTCTGATATGACTAAGCCAGGGGCAACTGGCTGAGCACAGAAATCCCTAGGAATGCATCTGAAGCCCCCAGCTGGGCAATAAACCCAGTGATGGTGTGTCCAAGCAGCTCTCTGGGAAGGCTTCTACCATAGAACACTCCAGTAGTGACCAAAAGGGCTACATGACTGCAAGTTTCCCAAGACCCATAACACAGCTCAAACCCAAACAAGTCACTCATGTTTAGCAAAGCTTTAAAAACATCACAGCACTTTTTTTAATTGCTCCTTCATCATGAAGCATAAAATTGAACAACGGCATTCCTATCAGTCATGAGCTAACGCTGGGTCTGGTGTGCTGAAAGTTTGCAGGATTATTCTGAATGTTGGACTATGAGTCAACAAGGATGTACAGTGATCCAGGCCCCACATGACTAACAGGGGCATTGTTATACCTTATCTCCCACAAGTCACTGTATAATTTTTGGTTTGGGAGTAGCTGTATCTCATCCCAAGACATGTTACTGCACCACTGAGCATCAACAGTTAGAGACCTTGTCAGCAAGTGAATCAGAGACAACTCAGTAGTGAAACCGCTTAACCAGCTTCACTGACTGGCCCTTATTCTTATCTCGTAGTAGCGTAAATCAATTGACTGTGACTATTCCCAATTTTTACCACTGTATCCAAGAGAAAAATCTGACTGGTTCTTCTCAGGGGATGCCCTGAGCTAGATTCTAGCCTGTACAGCATACCCCCACACCCTAGGAGAAGTCTTCCACTGTGCCTAAGGACTTTATTTTCTCTCCCTCTACCAAAAGAGAGGGGTGGGAAACCTACTATTTCCTAGGAAAACACGCTACCGTGAATAATCTGAAGTTGGATAGAGCTTAATTATAGTCCTTGAGAAAGTTAAAGAATGTGCTAAGTCAAAAAAAACCCACCCGTTTGCTGTTTGTCATATTAAGGTGGCATTTATCAAAGAACTTAATTAATTAAAAACCACTTTAAACAGCATTGATGCTATTATAAAGCAGGTTTCACTGTTTCCAATATAAAAACCAACTAACCATAAAAGACCTCACTTTTGCATCCATTATGGAACATTTACAAGGGTCTTTTCCTTGTGATTAATCTCCTTAAATAAAATTTCCAGGCTGTTTGTTAGTATAGTTTACTATTGGTCCCTTAATACCTGACTATCCCAGGTAACAATCTCTGAGAAGCTAAATCATGCTTTAAAAACTGTATCTTAAATGTCCTTTGACCTTTGCTAAACAAACATTTAGGAACTGGGAATCGTTCTTCCCCTTTAGGAGTGGTGCTTTTGAAAGAGTGATCAAGAGGGAAATGTAAATGTCAGCCTGCTCCTTTCCCTCCTGCAAAGTTGGAGATGGTGCTCCCCACTGAACTACAAGAGTAGCACAATGCTCCAGCTGCCAGAGAGAAGCCAGCCAGCCTCTGCAGGGGCAGAAGGGTTGTACCACTCTCCTGCCTCATGCTCTGACTGGAGCCAGCAGAGTCAGCAAGCAGAGCCTCTGATGGGAGGTCAGCATTGGCAACTCTCCTTTTCTTATGTTTACTTGAGTGGGTTTCAGGCAACCAGGGAGATCACTGACAGCAGAACCCATGGGACCGAAGGACTCAAAGGCCTTCTTTTCATGCATCCTTAGAAAGCACTGGCAAGCCTCCCTCCCTCGCCACTGCTGCCAAGTTCACTACTGGATGTCAGACTTACACCCTATTAAAACAAGATTACAGGAGCAAAAGCTTACCCACAACTACCTTGCAAGCTGTTTAGAGTCCTGCAGCGATGTTGGATCACCACCCTCAGGCATCTCACTCAGGTTCTTTAATGTTCTCTACACTACTGCTGCTGCTGCTTCAAAAACCTCTCTGAAACTGCCCTTTTCAGCTTCTCATCCTGCCAACATAGCCACAAGGAGCCCTAAGAAGCACACTCACAAGGCCCAGAATTTATTCCCATTTCAGAGCATGAGTCTCAGGTGATTTTAAGTCCCTCTTTTCTTGCTTCAGTCCCGTTAGCATTTTCTACCCAGCACACACATTATAATTGCACACAGATAAAAATGAGATAGGTTATCATTCTACTTTCTTGACAAGATCTGCCTTTTAAAGTCTCTCCTGGTAATAAGCAGAAGCAACTACTGCTGGAAAGCACTTGGAGAGAAATAGCATCAGCAGCACAGTGTAAATAATTAACAAAAACATTTTTTAGATTGCATTATGCTGAGAGGAATAAATCATCAGACAAGCATTAAATATTTCATGAAAGTTATTGTAAAGTTGGAGAATCAAATGTCTTTCTATATCACTTCAGAGCATGGAATAGTCATTAATACATTTAAGAACTGCCTCTTATCCCCTTTGCAGCACTGAAGGAAATAGATTCTCTTGAATTCTACACACACTAAGTTTTCTACATTCGCTGAGATTTCTAGAAGGCTGATCATCAGAATTTCAGAGGGGAGAGGACAACAAACACATCGACTTTATGGCCTCTCAAATTGGGTAGTCAGAAATTGAGGCATACAAAATTCTTAGTCATTTCTGAAAACACTGACTCACTGAGCTAGTAATGAGCAGTTGTGTTGCTGAATGACTACTGAAACAAAAGATATTATCCACCTCCCTAAGTGATACTTATTAGCAATAAATCTATTCTCCAGAGAAAGAAACAAGGCAAACCACAACCGAACTCGCTATTTATAGTGCTGCCAAATGAACACCTAATGTAGTATCACCGGAATTAATAAGTAGAAAACAATGGAACTCATCTAGCCACATAACTTACTCTCCAAATCATTTAACATTAGTTTTTCAGGAGCAACGGATGTTGTAAGTATTTTGTGATTTTTGCTAATGTTACATTTTCTTTTAATAGGCTGATAAATTCTTAGGACCACCATTGATTTTCCAAAACAGAAAATAATTTTTGCAACACACAGCTCACCTGGAACTGAAAAAGCATAAATGAGTTGCTATTTATCTGGTTTACATTTACATTTATCTATTTTAATATAGATATTTTTCAGGTTTACCTTTGTCTCCTGTGTTCATTACCAATAATAAACCTGCTCAAACTTCAGTATTTTCTGCCAAGCTTTTCCCTCTTCATCAAAATTTAGCTGCTGTTTTTCAGCCTACGCTGAAATCCCAGGTCCTCCTTAGGCCTGATAAAACTCAGGCAGTGCAGTATCTGGAGAAAAAGCAAAGGATTACAGCACCATAGTTGCCTGCTTTGCAGGAGTAGGTGTAGGAAGCCCACAGTAACTACTAATCTGAATTGAAATCATTATCTGTACGGGACCCGGACACCTTCAATTTCTAATATGCAGCCTACATTGAAGAAAGTCAGTGCAAAAAGAGTTGAAGCTCTGTAAACACAAGAGCTTTTTTGCTGGCAGAGTCGCCACACAAAAGCAAGATATGGCCAGAACATTGCATTTCTAAGCTTCTGACATTGTTTTAACTTACATGACAATACACACTAAAGCCATTAATGTGGTATTTTTACTTCACTGCACAAGATAAAGTTAGTTGTGACAGTTCTCATGTGAATAGAGATGATTTTTAAACTGCAAGAAAGAAAAATTAAGTTCTCTCTCACAGTAAAATATTTCCTTTTACTTAATTAAAGAGGATTTTTGGTGCTGGGAGAACTTGCAAAATTATGCAATATACAGAATAATAAACTCTACAAAGATAAGGTGAGTGAAGCAGTGATTATTGGGGAAAATTATTTTAAAACACACTGGCAATATGCATGCATATTAGAAACATATAAATCCACAGTCTAAAATCCTGGCTCCGAGACAAAGCTTGAATGATACAACTCTTTCCTAAAAGCATGGGAAGGGAACATCTCACAGTTTCTAAAAAACTTCAGCAGTTGTATGGAATCAGAGCACTTCAGAGATGGTATCAAAATGCAGGCTCCAAGTTCAGAACCAAATACAGCAAAATTTCCTGAAAATCCAGATGCCACAAAAATATGAAAAAAATGAAAATCTCCTCATCTTAAATAATAAATGAGTGCACACTTGAGTACAAACTCTCCCAGTTTAGCAGGTGCATCTCTAGTAGGCAGCAGGAGCAGTTTCATGGCTGGAGCACAGAGGTCCCGGGTTCTGAGCCAGAAAGTGTTACTGACTCAGGTGCAGGTGTTTCACTGCATCTTGTGTCCAGTTTTGCCTCAGACTTATTAATTTCCAAAGCAAGATGCTGATTCCAAGAGCAGGTATTACATACATAGTTACCCATGGTAACACAATGATAAATACGCACAGCTTTATATATACACAACAAAGTGTTTGGTTGCTTCTCCCCTTTTTCTTAACTAGACCAGCCCTATTGCTTTCTGCCACCTGGTCCTACCCCCTACTCTTAGACAGCTTTTGCAATGCTGAGAGCAACAAAATAAAGCCCAGCTGCGCCAGTTGTACTGGGAGGGAATAGGTGTGGGTTTTTTTCCTCTTGTCAGGTCAGACACGAATGGGCAGCCTGGCACAGCCCAGCCCAGAGGACACAACATCAGGTTTTACCTGAGCTAATGGGCTATAGCTAGTGCCTCACGTGTTCTATAGTAGGGCCAGATGCATTCAAACAAAATGCATTTCAGTCTCGGGTGCTGTTGTTTTAATCAGACTTGTTATTTTCACTTCTCCTAAAGCAAATTAGTCAAACCGCCATTATTTTATGCAGTATCTTGTCAACCTCTGCTATGCCATAATCAAAATATACCCAATCAATACCTTTGAAAAATTTCATTTTATTTATTTAGCCTATATCATGCTGCCCCATATCAAATCCAGTAGCCTGATTAACAAATTAATAATCATCTTCACACAACATCCAGCATAACACAACACTACTCTGCTGCTTTCTTTTAGTAAGCAAAACAGAAATCCACATGATGACATAATGAAACACCAGTGAGATACAAAGCACCAAGCATATTATTTGATATTCGTCTACAGAGAGCATGCGTGTTCTGTTGTCTTCCCACCAACAAAGCAGGGTTGTTGTGTCTGACTTGCGTTATCCTATAACATTGCATAATTCTAACAGCAAACTTGAGATTTAAATAGGCAAGCAAGGAACTGGACCATTTCCCAGAAAGGTCTCTGAAGGCAATCTATCCTTCTTAGCAACTAGTTAGCAACCAAGAGAAGATTACTGTGGATTAAAGAATTAGATAATAAAACAAAAAGTCTAATCAGAAACACTATTGCCAGCATTTTACTGTCACAGGGCCTGTTGGAACAAAATAAAAACCAAAAAGCTCTGAAATTATTTTCATTTTGTCACAAAGTTAACTAAAGGAATAGAAAAAGAGAGGTTTAGAGACACATGACAAAGATGGAAGAAATCCAGGCTACTGAAAATCTTTCAACAAACATGAAGGGAAAAAACATCAGTATTTTTTACCAGCTTTAATGACTTGGCCAAGCTTAAACTAGACAAATCTCCTGGCCCTACACTTTCTTGGACACACTGTAACAACTCAGCCCTGTAGAAGAGCTGGGGAAAATTCAGATCTGGTTTAAGCAAGCACAGTTCTCCTAGAGTTAGAACATTCTTGTTCCCCTGTACTATGGGCAATTCCAGGCTGTTGGTCACACAAGATCCGGAAGAGATGAGCGAGTGAATAAATTCTGAACCTTAAGATCTTACATGCTACTCAAGTTTTCTAGACAACTGGCAACGCAGTCAGCAGGAAAGATTAGTTGAGCCATGTAATCCAGTAGAGAAGACCAAAGGAGACACTGCATTAAAAAAATGCATTTATGCAGATGATATAACACCTATACTCCCCTATTATTCCACTCCATAGGATGGAGCAGCAAAGGCCAGAATGGTAGTCCAGAAATCTTGACTTTGGGTTCACATGGGATAAACACTTGAGATTTCTAGGTAGAGTGAATATTAGTCTGTCTGAAACAAGGAAAATTCCACCGCCGTTTCAAACACTGGTAGCAAAATTCAAGAGGTACCTAACCAAATAGTCTTAGGACTGAAGAATTTGTCAGGTTCCCTCTGAATTTTTTTCTTCTGGCATTCCAGCATCCCATGAAAGCTCCAGAGGCTTTCTTTAAAGTTTTCCTTCACTGTTTCTTCCTTCCACGTGAAAAACAGTAAAAGATTACATTAATGACAAACTAAGGAGGCTCCATGATAAACCCACAGACTCCAGGAAATTCCAGATTTAAGGCTAACCTAGCTTTCACTGTGCCCTTACACATGCATGTTTTCACATAGTTTATAATGTGAACACAGTGACCACAAACTGTTAGATCCAGTAGTTTTTAGGGGGGGTTATGCAAATTCATACACTTCCAAGGAACTATACCATATATTTATTCAGTTTTAATAGGTGGTTGAATAATAGTCACTACAAACCTAAAATTTTTCTTTTGGTCTTTCGACGTAATGCTAATTTATTTTAACTATTTCCTTTCAGCTTCATCTTAAAAGGGATTTTGTAACAATGATTAGTTTAGGTTATTACATATACAACGTGACATATCAGCTATTTGCATCCCTTTGGGTACTACTGTAATTAAAAAACATATAAATTTATTTCAGCAGAATAACTTTTGTTTATATTTCCACTAGGAACAGAAGTCAGGCTTCTTGTATGCTACCATTTCTTCTAGACTCACTGTGATATGAGCTAGTATTCACTAACCTTCCTAAATTATCAGGTAGGATGTCAATAGCTACATAACTCATTCACCTTCTAAAAACCTTAGAAAAATTGTACACTGGCTGAAATAAACTGTTTAAAATTACAAAACACACTGTCACTATTACAAACACATAGGACACAAGAGTTTATTAGCTTACAGACTACACTATCTACTGTCTGTGTTCAGTTTTGGGTCCCTTGCTACAAGAAAGACATTGAAGTACTAGAGCATGTTCAGAGAAGGGCAACAAAACTGGTAAGGGGTCTAGAACACAAGTCTTATGAGGAGCAGCTGAGGGAACTGGGGTTGTTTAGCCTGGAGAAAAGGAGGCTGACAAGTGACCTTATCAGTCTCTACAACTACCTGAAAGGAGGCTGTAGCAAGGTGAGGATTGGTTTCTTTTCCAAAGTAACGGGTGATAGAAAAAGGGCAAACAGCCTCAAGTTGCACCACAGGAAGTTTAGATTGGATATTAGGAAAAATTTATTCACAGATGGGGTTGTCAACCATTGGAATAGGCTGCCCAGGGAAGTGGTTGAGGCACCATCCCTGGAGGGATTTAAGAGATGGGTAGATGTAGTGCTAAGCGACATGGTTTAGTGGTGGACTTGGCAGTGCTGCGTTAATGGTTGGAGTCTTCCAGTCAAAACAATTCTATGATTCTATGATCTAAATTCTGTCTAAGGTAGCATGATAAGCAAGAAGCATTATAAAAGCAAGATATTTTTCAGAAAGACTAATCCCTTTCCCAAGATCAATAGACACTAAGTAAGGAGTTTATGAAATTCACTTGAAAAATAAATTAATAAATAAATAAAACCCCATACCTTCCAGCTTGGAGCTTTGTCCAAAGTTGACAATTGCAAGCCAAAAATCTTCAAACTCTGAGTCAAACCCAGAAAGCTAACAACCCTAAATTTTTTTTCTTTTCCCTTCAGCCAGCATCAATATGTCAAATCTTGTTCCAAACCCATACAAATTTCTGATCACTTTTGATTATTTGAAACTAAAGCACCAAAAAATGCTTATGTTCTCCACCACCAGAAAGCCACCATTAGTTCAGGACAATATGAATAAACATATCTACACAGGTAGGCCAATTATTTTTCTTATATAAAATAATTAGATTCCCAATTACTTTTGCACCAAACATGCTCACCATACTAGCTTTTACAAAATAAATTTGGAAAATGTGTTTGTTTTCTTGTTTCTTGCCCATCTTTCAAAGCTCTGTAAGGTACCTCAGCATTTTTCCCACAACCAGCTCATGCATTCACAAAGGCTTCTGCGTTTATCATCATCTGTATATTTAATTAATATGCTGTTTACTTGACTTTTCAGATCATTAATAAAGATGTTAAGGAAAATGCACTCACAACTTATCTCCACGGCACTATTAGACATCTCTCCACAATCCATTGCTTTTCCATTTATCTCTTTATAAAGATTCTTTCCTGTACAAATCAAATTGGAGTTGAGTTCCTGGTAAAAACCCAGATTTTCATTCAAAATGAACTAGTCTGACTAGAATATGTTTCATCTGACCCACCATAATAATTAAGCTGTAATAAGAATATATAGTTGAGAACATTAAGTGTCAAACTTAATCAAACTTGATCAAATTTACTCTGGATTACTTCAGGAACTGGCCAGGGCAAATCTGAAAGCTCCTCAAGATCACTTCCATGAATTCATGGAAGTTGACCAAGAACTCTGAAGTTTAAAGTTTTAAGAGCTGTGGGTAGGACAGGAGTGGAAGCCCCAATATCATTCATTCGTCTATAAAATACATTGTAAATAATAATAAAACAAGCTTTTTAATTATATCATAGCTGCCTACAAAGTTCAGCATGGATTTGCCAAAAGCATTGTAGTTTCTTCCAGAGTATAAAACCAATAAGAACATGAGAGTGATCAAGCATGCGAGAGATGTTGCAATGGCTTTGCAAAATGCTGGTATGAAAACAAAAGCACACCAAGATAAAGATATGCGAGTGAAATCTAAGATTAAGTACTACCAAGTTTGGGGCACCATACATTAAGAAACTTGTAGCCTGATCACAGGTGAATCCGTAAGAGAGCAGGAAGAAAGTTCAGAAATCTAGAAAAACTCTTATTGAGTGGCTACCTCCTGTGGCCCTGATATATTGCAATACTGCATTTTCAAATAAAAGGTTGAAAACTACTCTTTACAGAGACACCTGACAGCTAGGAAAGAACAGGCAATTTTAACACCTACACTATCACATCTACTTCAGTCAGTTGTGCACCACATGCACACAACCAGTGTTACTGAAAACAATCTGACATATTGCAAAGAAAGGAATTCTAGATGTAGCTACTAAATACTTTGCTATAAAATTCCGGAACTTTTAATTAATAGTAAACATTTGCCAAATTTCAGAGGGCTAAATAACCAGAGCCTCATTTAAATCACAGCCCTTAAAAATTGATCCATCATGGACTGACCTGGCTCCAAATGTTCTTTTCCACATACTAATTAAACTAAGTTGAGAGCTTACACTGAGCAAGGCACTGGAAAAAACACTGCAAACTGCTAATCTCTCAACCCCTGCAAAAAGTTAGCAAATTATCTTAATTGACTGCTGCCCCAAAGCTACGCTGGTATTTAAAATGATAGCATAAGTGTTATTCCAATAACACTGTTTACCAGGAAACACATGCCACTGGCACCATCCCAAACAGTTTGAGGTAATTGCACTTGTGGGCCACGGAGAGGAGTAGAAGACTTGGCACCTCAGGGCAAAAGTCTCATTCGCATCAACTCCCCATACCAAGTCAAATAATGGCGCAAATTAGCCCTAATGCATCCCCCTTTTCTCGCCAGCATTACACACAGACTGCACACAGACCCGCAGCAACAGCTGAAGGATAATCACGCCAAGTTTATAAAAAATAGTTCATACTACAAGCAGTTAAATGATTTCGGCTTGCAGCCTCTCCGTGGAGAGAAGCACTCAGCTACACAGCTTCCACGAAGCCAGTACGCCTCTAGCAGTAAAAGCATCCCAGAGCACCTATAGAAGGCTTACACCAGAGAGATTACAGTGCATGCAATTGCACACTCACATCCAGCTCAGTCTGACGGCCAATGAGGAAGGACAAGCAACCTGTCAACTTGTCTTCCAAACAGTTTGTAATTAGCCATTACCCAGACTCTAGAGGGACTTCATGCTTTCCACTGCCTCCTCTCCATTGTGCAAAGAGAAGAGAGAAGGATGAATGTTCCCGTCTCCCCTGCTGAGCCAAGCCTAGCAAATACCCTGAATCCCTCCCAGCAACTGCACAGGAGCAAGCGTGCCCAAAGGCGCTGCTCAGACATCTTTTTGTCACACAACTGAGCTGTTTACCACTTTTGATACAAAATGAATTAAGTTAAGCACAACACTCTCAGACAGGACCCTTGCCAGAAAATGGTTAGGTTCAACAGCACGCAAGGCAGTGCTACAGCTTTCAACCGACTATCACCAAAGGGTTGAAGTGGGATACTTTTCTATCTCACTGGTAAAGAAATGAACATGAGACACATGCTGCTCCCTCCACCCATCTTTTTATCACTTATACAGATTTTAAATGATTGAGACAACCAAAAAGAGCTCTCTACCAGCCTCAAAGAACACAGTACGACCTGGATGTCCACAAAGGGGAGAGATGGCAAAGGCAAGTCTATGCCCTGAGGACTCAAGGCCATAGCAACTCAACCATAAGTTTAATCTTGCATATGCAGAAGGTAGGTTTCACATGTAGTAGTCCAACTGAGTAGAAATATTAAAACTTATTAGCCACCTTCTTCTGCACATAAAGATAAAATAATAGGACTTTCTGAGACTGTAGGTGGATGTATTTGGGATCATTATCTACAGGCCAGTCAGTCTCACCTCGGCACCCAGTGGGATCATGGAACAGATCCCCCTGGAAACTCTGCTAAGGCACACAGAAAATAAGGAGGTGATTGGTGACAGCCAACATGGCTTAACTAAGGGAAATAATGCCTCACAAATTCGGTGGCATTCTACAACAGGTTACAGCATTGGTGGATAAGGGGAGAGCAACCGACATCATTTACCTGGACCTGTGCAAAGCATTTGACACTGTCCCACACGATATCCTTGTCTCTAAATTGGAGAGACATGGATTTGACAGATGAGCCACTTGGTGGATAAGGAACTAGCTGGATGGCCGCACTCAAAGACTTGCAGTCAATGTCTCGATGTCCAAGTGGTGACCAGTGATGAGTGGTGTGCCTCGGGGGTCAGTACTCAGACTGATACTATTTAACATACCTTTGTCAGCAACATGGACAGTGGGACTAAGTGCACCCTCAGCAAGTTTGCCAACACCACCAAGCTGTGTGGTCAACACACTGGAGTTAAAGGATGCCCATTCAGAGGGACCTGGACAGGCTTGAGAGGTGGGCCTATGCAAACCTCAAGAAGTTCAACAAGGCCAAGTGCAAGGTCCAGCACGTCAGTCACAGCAATCCCAAGCACAAATACAGGTTGGGCAGAGAATGGATTGAGAACAGCCCTGAGGGTGCTGGTGAATGAGAAGCTCAACATGACCCGACAACGTGCACTCACAGCCCTGAAAGCCAACTGCATCCTGGGCTGCACCAAAAGAAGCATTGCCAGGATGTTGAGGGAGGTGATTCTGTCCCTCTGTTCTGCTCTGGTGAGATTCCACCTGGCATACTGCGTCCAGCTCTGGAGCTCTGGGGCCCCCAACATAAGAAGGACATGGACCTGTTGGAGAAGGTTCAGCAGAGGGCTGTGAACATGATCAGAGGGTTGGAGCACCCCTCCCATGAAGACAGGCTGAGAGAGTTGGTATCATTCAGCCTGGAAAAGAAGGCTCCGGGGATACCTTATAAGCAGCCTTCCAGTACCTAAAAGTGGACCCACTAGAAAAAATGGGGAGGCACTTTCTATCAGGGAGTGCAGCAATAGAATGAGGGGTAACAGTCTTAAACTGAAAGAGGAGAGATTTAGGTTAGATATTAGGAAAAAATTCTTTACTCCAAGGGTGGTGAGAAATTAGAACAGTTCGCCCAGAGAAGTTGTGGATGCCCCTTCACTGGAAGTGTTCAAGGCAAGGTTGGACGGGGCTTTGAGCAATCTAGTCTAGTGGGAGGTGTGCCTGCTCATGGCGAGGGGGTTGGAATTAGTTGGTCTTTAAGGTAACTTCCAACCCTAACCATTATATGGTTCTATGATTATCCCCCTTAAATTGCAGAAATGGAGATAATAAAAAGAGCAACTGAGACAGTTCCCATGGGGCAGCCTCTTACCCATCACATCAGGTCAAAGTGGGTTTTGCAACAACACAGTCAGCTCTGCTGTAGTGTAGGGTACAGGATGAGTTCAGGGCCTTTTGTCACTACACAAGATAGCCTTAAGCAGCACAAGACGCGCTCAGCAATGGAAAAATATGGTTAAAATACTCTTCCCTTATTCAGGGGAGCTCTAACATTAGAAATCAGCTAAAGAAAAACAAGAAAGGAACTGCAGAGTTGGAATTAGCCTTATCTAACGGAACATCAGAAAAATGTCAAGGAAACAATCAAGAGTCAGGTGTCGGGATTTGGTATAACATGCCGTTGACTGACACTGATTTTCTGGAGAAAATAAAATTGTATATTCAACCTCTCTGCACTTCGGAAAAGCATTTGATGTGGTGCCACATGAGATCAGCTAAAACATAGAAGAGAGGAATTAGTGTGGTGGAGTAGGGACTGGCTGAAAAGAGTTGTACTGAAAAGTAGAAATAAAGGGCTGGAAAGAGATCAGCAATGGACTAAGGCTAGTCCATTCTCAGGCTCAGACTTGGGACTGATATTGCTTACTATATTCACTATCAGCCTTACAAAAGCAGTCTTGCCACAACCCACACATTTCTCTTTCTCAAGCAACCACTTGGATAAATAAATGATCTTTTCTATGTGCCCCAAAAGTCAGCAAAATTTCCCTTCAGAAAGCCTAAAAAATGATGTGTTTCTGTCACTATGTAAAAACTGTCACTTGTTCTGGTTATTTTTGAAAGCAAACTCCGTACAGACACGACTCCTTACATGGCTAAAATGTTTACATATAGTACAGGAGGAAATCGCAACAAACTCTGAGGTACCCAAGGTCTTCAAGACTAAAGCTAACTGAACATTAATGGTTAAATTAAAATTGAAAACATTTAGAATTAGAACTGAAAAGTTGCTTTACACTTTAAAAGTTCAACACAATTTATAAAGTTAAAAAAACCTGTTTGTGGTAATTTATAAATGAAGCACAAGTCCCAATGTTATTGACAAACTTTCCAGCTCGAGATGCCTGAAAACTAAGGTTTACAACAAGAACGTTAACAGAATTTTAAGGTAATTGAACAATCCTAGTCAGTGCAATGATAAACAAATTCATAAAACTGTCATGTGTTATTTCACAGGAAACAGTTTTCAAATAATATATATTTTGTTTTCATGCTTAGAGTCAAATAGGAAAACTGATAAAAACACAGATAGAGTTGTTATATCAGGTATCAAGAATGCCAAAACAAGCTGTTAAAAGCTATGAGAAGAGGAAGGCTGGAGTAGCTCAAACTGTTCTGCAGCACATAAGCTCTGCAGAGAAAAAATTGCAGACTAAATTCAGTTCATTTAATTCTTTTCTTATTTTATCAAGTGAAGAAAAGTAAACTGTTAATCCCCTGGTATACTTTTACTTTTCCTTATTGTTCCAAACTGTGTATGTCAACCTCATAGGTAAGCTTGAATCATTAATTCATGACCAGAAAAATGATTGCAAAGAACTGTTATACCATTTCTAAAAGTAAAATACTAATTATGAAATACATGTAGAGTAGGAATAATAGATAAAGAAGAAGTTGCTAATCAAAGCTTTGCCTGCTCTCCAGATACTATTTCGAAGAATAAGTTTCAACTCAGATTTACTGACAAATCATGTGTTAAAGACAATTATCTCTTTTTCATCCTCTGTATTTACTTATAACTTTTAAGCTGACTTGACCTTTTCCTTTTCCCACAGAATAAATGAAACACATTTTTCCTATCACTTAGCAAAATAGTTAAGTAATCAGAAATTCAACAGTATGTTTTTTCTGGCAAATGTGGCTGTTGACACAAGGAACTAAGTTATCATAAGTGCATGGACAGAGCATTACGGGACCGGTTCTCACATGTCTTCTCAGACCCAGGACTCTGCAAGGATGATTTATCTCCTGACTGGCATACTCTGCTTGAGATCATGGTAACATGCACTGGTATGGTGACATAGATTTGATGCAGATCCTGATCAGGCAAGGACATGCAGTTGCTTTTTTGGTGAGCAAGTCAGTATATATGCTTCCTTTACTCAAGAAGCTGAAAAGACAGGCTCAGTAAAGTTCAAGTGATGCACACAGACAATATCTAATGCAGAAATCCTGGTACATATTACAGACTCACCCCATTAAAATTTTTGAACAGTTGAATTGGCGGAGCAAGTTAACATAAGTGCTTTTCATTATGTAGCTCTGCAGTTTTGAACCTTAGTCGGTACCCTTAATCCAGACTTAATATATCTGGGAAAGACAGCCTTGGGACCATATCCCACAGAATTTACAACGATCTTAGGCAAGTTGAATTTTAGACAAAAACTCTGCGACAGCACTTTTCTCCATCAAACATGCTATTTCTTTTCTGTCCCAGCTAGGCTTTGAGGAAGCCACAATGGAATTTTCAATCAGTGCAAGAAACCTCACAATTCTTCCCCAAAACCTAAATCTTCTACCCGCTCTACCACTCAGTATTTCAACTGCTCTGGTGGGTGGCGTTTGCTTGCTAGGAAGGGTTTGATAAAAGGTTTGGTTTCACTCATTTCACAACAGAACTAAACCAGATCTTAAACTTTTTTGATTTTTTTTCAAAAAAGGCTGTTTCAAAGTATCCACTAGTTTTGAGTCCTGCTGTGCTGCACATATGACAACCAGCTACTACCACATCCAGCACATTTAGGATCAGAGCAGAAGTGAATGATGAGTAGCACAAAATAGACCAAAACTGTTCAAAGCTGATCAATGAAGAATTCCCATTACCCTGAAAAGTCTTCTGTACCAGGCCAGGAGAGCCATTTTTGCCATCCTGCCTCACAGTTAGTCTACATGAGAAAAGACCAGAGTAGAATAAAAGTGAGAACCCTTATGCATCTGCATGCCAGCTGTGTATAGTCATGAGGTGCCCTGGGAACACACTCAGAGGGCTACTGCCAGTTCCTCTGACTTCCTCCAACCTCCTCCATTTCAGCCCCCAGTACATACCAGCAGGATAGCCCTGTGTTGTTTGTCTGACTTGAGCTATACCTGAAGATTTTCCATTGCAAACACAGTAATTGATCTTTTATTTTCAAATTCAGAAAATTCCAATGCAAAAGGAGCTCTCAAGGTTTAGTGATATTCCAGATTATGCATCTCAAATATCCCCATGTATAATGAGCTATTCACTGTTAGTTAAAAATAAATTGGCTAAATATTCCTCTTAGAGTTGTTTAGTAGCTGTGTAATTTACATAATTTTAAATTACATAACCAATAAAGTACTAATTATTGTGCTTTTCTGTTATACTTGAATTTGCAATAAAAAGGTCTAAGGCTTTAATTAGTATAAAATCAAGTCATTCAATTGCTATTTTTGAACACGGTATAATTACAATAACAAAATCAAACTACAAAGTACTTTCAATAGGTGGTTAGGTACATTAAAGCAGGTCTTTAAGAGCTATGCTGATTTAATTGCAAATGAACAGAACTTTTTATTAATATGGACATATTAAGAATCCATATACTGTCTGGAGGGAGAAATATATTTTATGATTTAATAGAAGTGTGAAACTTTTGGCTACAATATCTGAAGCAGTATGTTTTTAAAAGAAATTGATTTGGCCCAGGTCCGGGAAAAGATTTTCTGTCTGAAAGCCTGATTTTGCTTTGCTCAACTCCTGGATGTGTAGACCCAGAGCAGAAGTAAGGATTGGTACAAGCAGCTAGTCTTTTTCTATGCTATGTAGCCTTGGCATCTCTTCTTAAAGCTCTCACTTCCAGGGTTAGACACAGCCTAGCAAAGGATTTTCACAACAATAGTACTGGTGACAATACTCCCTCTCACCCCTACTTTCCATTTAAGTTTCTGTATTTTAAAAAAAATTACCAGTGAGTGCTCTGCACTAGTTCATGCCTCAATAGACCTACAAGAGAAGTCTAGCAGAAAGGTCAGGCTCTCTGCCAGCCGTGTCTCTCAGTACACCTTACGTGAGCAGAGAACACCAACGAATGACACAGAGGGCAGGACCCCCAGAGAGAAGGGCTCCCATGATTTGGGAAAACACAGCTCTCCACAGTGAACGGAGACTTTTCCTTAAACTGTAATTGCTGGATTTATAAAAGTTTAAGACCATGCCATTTACATTCTGAATTCTGGTGTTATCTAGATTTCCAGCCAGCTGAATACTTCACTTCATTACTCTTAATTTCTGTCCCCACTTCTTTGAAATTCTACTATATCTATGCATCAAAAACATTGAGAATAGCTGTGCCTCTCTTTCTGTAGATAGACACCGTTTTATTTGATCGGTAAGCCTTACAGAGGTGTTCGCCTGTGCAGCAACAACTATAGCTGGTTTTCCTAAAAGTGGTGAAACCAACCACCCCCCGAACATGTTTAAAAGCTCAGAGGGAAGGCAGGAAGGTTATTGACAGAGCAACAATCTAACAGTTCAGTCGATTTTGTTTATTTTGTTTTTTAAGTAAGAAGGGTTTATTAGTATCACACTGACAGGTATTTTTATTCATTTGTAAGCCACTTCTCAGCAGTAGCAATTAATGCTATTGCATATGTAGTCTGCTGTGAAGTACATTCTGAAATGGTTTCTAAAAACAGTCTAGCTAATTTTCCTAGCAAAATCTTGAACAGCCCTGCCAAAACACCCAGACATAAAGCAATCTTGTTCAGACAGGTCTTAAATATCTGTCCCTTCACTCTGAAGTATTCCTTTCAGCCATGTCATTACACTTGGATTGTGCAGATGAACACGGACTGCAGTGCTGTTTACAGTTCCATAACTGCAATGATGTAATATTAATTTACAAAAAGATACTAATCTGTAAATTGAATTGCTCTTCTTGTTAGCAAGTCTTATCCTAGTCCATTGGCTGATTATAAAATAGTGGTGTAGGCTGAAATTAAGCTCCATTGTTAAATGCAGACTCATTTACCATTTACATACAGCCAGGACTGATGAGTTCGTTTATTTTCCAAATTTCCTTCTGTGGCATCCCAATGGCCATGAACACTTAACTTCCTGAGGAGAACTTTGCTCTCAGCAGTAAAAGACCAAAACTACAAATTTTATGAACCATGGCAACAGATTAAAAGAAGAGCATCACTAGTGTCCCCAGTCAAGTCCCATGCAATAGCAAAGAATTTATTAGGTAAATACCCAGCTATCCCACATGGTCTACTGTCATTAATAGATCTACTCACAGTAGTTTTAATGAGCTTAAGCAGAGCTTTAAGAGCTTAAGATAGGAAATCAGGTCATATTCAAACTTTTCAAAAAAGCAATAGTCTGATTTGTCAGTTTGTTTATTTGGCAAACTTTTTTATGTCATATATAAAGTACTCACATGTAGCAGAGGAGAAAACGCATGTAGATGAAAGGAGATCACATAGACTGACAACTGGTAAGCTGATGTTCTCTGATGCAACTCAGTCTCCTGAGTTGCCTCATTGAGCAACTGAGGTGTACCCTCCTCATTTTTGGAGGGTACACCAATTCTGCTGTGCCCCTGAGGCTTAAGCAGATAAATTACAAATTATGAGGGCCTAAATATTATCCTAATAGAGGCCAAACAAGTACAGACTGAGTGGTATTGTATCAGGCTGATATTCACATAATTAGCCCCTAAAAATAAATTTTTTTTTTTTTTTTTTGCTCTGTGCCTACATTTCATCTTCTCCTCTTCAAGGGGTACAAAGGAATTTTAATCATCCTAAAGGCTGAAGAGGCTGAGAGTAAATATTCTCAGGCACTGAAGAGCCCTCTGTGGAGAAACACCACAGAGCTGACTAACCTCTTCAGAGCACAGGATCATCTCTTCCATAATGTAGCACAATTAATACTCACCATTCTTAACCTCAATCTGACAAGGGAAACTAACACATTTAACCTTCATGGCTTCTTTTTTATATCTCTCCTAGAGAATTTGCACTCCTTACTGCAAAATAATGCCAGCACCTCATGCAAGTTGCACAGCATCAGATTCTGACAGAGAGAAAAAAAGAATTCTCTTTTAAGTTATTGAAGAGCCAAGGCCAGAAAAAGTCCACAGAGGGGAAAAGGGGGTGGGGAAAGAAAGAAGGAAAGAAATCGCCATACAGATGTCCACTGGTCACTAGGCATCTTCTTTATAAAGACGACACCTCTTCTGGTAATTACTGACTCTTGTTTCTCTACAAGTTGCAGACATACCACTCTAACCACCAAAGTAGACTTCTCATTAAATTTCTCCAATGACTCCAAAGAGAATTTGCCATATAACGCACATAACACATGTGCTTGAGAAACAGGGAAGGTGGCAGCAATCAAGGGCACATGCTAACCTTTTTCAAAAGCTGTCTAGTCTTAGGGATGGATAGTACCACCAAGAACATCTTCAGTCTCCCAGCAATTTGGGCAGAGAAGTGCAGAACCATGAAACACAACCTCCATGAACTTTAAAGGGTCCTTTTGAGAGGAACACAGAAAATTTTATCTTCATTTTTTTCACATCCACACTTAAAGCTAAGGCGATCCTTTGCAAGAAGGTCTCTTCTCTGACCTGCACTGATGCATTCAAGGGCATTCTGGGAATTCATCAGCCCATGGTCAATAGGCACAGAAGACACCCTACCCACAAAACCAGAGTGAGAAAGCAAGTTTTGTGACAGATAGCAGCAACCTGGGTCTCATTAAAACAAATTAGAATTTTTGTCTAATTAAGTTTGAGACACCTTCTATTTAGCTGGCACATGAGACTATGGAGATATGTAGCGATCACTTTCTCTCTCTCTGCCCGTCAACTTGTCACTCGAGCTTAATAGTTTAGCAAAACCAATGTTTCACTCCCTTAATCAGAATTTCTAATTAAACCAAGTATATTGGGTTTCACATAGCACTTCTTACACTGACTTGAAACTTGCATGCCTGGACATTCCCAATTAGTTTTTTGCCCGCCTTTCTCACATCCAATTTTAGTCTGCATCATGGCGGCCTTTCTATAATAGACATAAGAGTTTTGGCTCAGCACTACATAATTATCATTATGTAAGAAATAACTTAAAGGAGAAATGCAAAACTAAGAACACAAGACAATTTGACAAAGAGAAAAAAAAAAATCAGCAAGAGGTCAGGACCCCAAAACCACATTATGTGCTCTCTGGAAATAGAGGAGTGTTTGCACTGCAGTTACGCTGTCCAGAACAAGCATATCCTTCTGCCATGTATTCATTTGTGCATGAGCACACATATGTAGTCTATAAGCAAAACTCAAATACATAGCAAAAAAAAAGATTTCCTTTCTATTAAGGCCAGAAACAGTCAGCCTCTCACATTTTACCTCCCTTTGATTATCTGAGCTTTAGATTACTGTTCCTCAAACCTTTGTATACTGTTTACCAAGCGGAGTATCATATTGTTAATTTCTGCCTTCACTAACATGCTTTATCCTTCTACTCCTACTTTCAGTGATGTATGCAATTCCCTTAAATTTGATATTATCTGTTAATGTCATTAGTATGTGCTTACACCCACTCTGAGGTTATTAAAGACGACAACTTACTGAAAACATTAAGACGCCAGGAACGCACACAAAACACACACATCAATGATTGAGGGGAAAGAAGTCCAATTCTGCTCCAATTCTCCAACATTTAATCACAATAATTATTATTGTAACTACTACATCATTTCTTCTTATCCTAATAGGGAAGTAATATAAGGACAGAACTAATTTTATGCATCTTATAAAGGCCTGGCTGTGGAGAAATGAATCCTTACCTTTATTCCAAATCTCTGAGGAAGTTTTCAGTCTGAATATTCAGATCTCCATTGGATATCCACCCTAATTTACATTAATCAAGGAAATATTACTTTATGAGTCACTTGATAAAGTGTTGCACTAAAACCCAAATATTAGAGTAGCTACAGTATATCATCGTTCCTTGCTTTCCCTTCAGCTTCTCTTTTTATGGTTTTATCGAGGAGTATAACCTGGTTTGCCTGGAAACGTTAGTTCTTTACAAAGAGACACTGATTGTCACTAATAGCTCCATTATCCTCTGGAACAGACATGTTTATGAAATTCCCCTAAGCTAGGAAAAGGCTGCATCTCACTGCTAGAGTAGGATTTGCACCAGTGCATAGTATTACAGAATAATATGCCACAGAATATGACCTCTGGAAGTCACCTAGTCCAGCACCTCACCCAAAAGGCCAGCAAGATTAGGTCACTCATGGCTTTGTCAAGGAAAGTTTTAAAATTCCAAGGAGTAGAGACTGCACAACCTCTATGGGCCATTGTTCCAATGTTTTGACCACTCTTTTTTTTTTTTTAATAAAAATCCCAAACAGAAAAAAAAAACCCACACCACAAAAACCCAACAACAACCACCACCTCTTAATATCTAATTGGATTTTCCTATGTTGCAATTTAATTCCATTGTCCCTTTTCTTATCACTGCATATCTGCAAGTTTCTGATTCTATCTCCTCCATACCCTGTCCATTAGGTAGCCAGCTGAAAACAGCCCTTTTAACCTTTGCTCTTTCTTCTCGAGGCTGAACCAACCCAGGTCTCAGCCTCTTCCCCGTGCCATAATCTCCAGAGCTCTGACCAGCTTGGTAGCCTGCACTGGACTTGCTCCAGTTCAATGGGACTGCCTCAGCTGCCCAGGGAGGTGGTTGAGGCACCATCCCTGGAGGTATTCAAGAGACAAGTCGACATGGTGCTCGGGGATATGGATTAGTGTTGGGTGGTGTTTTGTGTGGTGGGTGTGGTGTGGTGGTGTGTGGGGTTTTTTGGGGTTTTTTTGGGTTTTTTTGTTTTTTTTATTTCTGTTGGTTGGACTAGATGATCTTAAAAGGTCCCTTCCAACCTAGGTGATTCTGTGATTCTGTAATGGCTGTCTTGTATTGGGGAGCCCCAAACAGCAATCATTACTGCAAATGTAGTCTCACAAGTGGCAGGGTAGAATAATACTTTTTCTCAATCTGCTACCTACACTCTTGTAGCCCATGGGATGGCTAGTTTCCTTTAATCCTTACCTGCTGCATGTTCAGCTCCCTGTCCACCAGGCCAAAGAGATCCCACACGATCTGGAAGATGATGGGGTTTCCCTTGTTTTGGGCAAAAAGCAAGCATTGCCTACGTACAATCAGCTTCCACAGGGTTACGTTGAGTCAGGTCCAGCTATTTCTCTGTTTCTCCTGGCCTACCATTCACTGCTGAAGACATTCCCAGCTATCCCTTACCCTGAATATGATTGGAATAAAGTGGAACACCTATCAAATTAATATTTTGTTAGCACATAGACACAGGACTGCGAAACACCACCAATTTCTAGACCATGAAGGTCGAAGTAAACCAATGGTTTTGCATGCCCAGAGGAAAAACTGTTCCTCTCTCTCTCCTGTTGCCTCTTACCTGCACAGCAGTCTCTTCAACCTCACGTTTCCTCTTTCTGGAATTAGCTTACATTCTACCATTCTGCTTTAGCTTCAGGTTTTACTCTTGTGATTTTTTTTTTCTGATTTTTTTTTTAAAGCAGCTACTTCTGCTTGGTGAGCACAGATGAAGATGGTAATTAGGCCATTTATTAACCCTTTCCAGATTTTGGAGTTGTGGGAAACGAACAGAGCAAATTACTAGCAGTTCAGTCAGGGGAAACTACCAATATACTATTAATGCATTCATTTGGTGTTTCAGAAGAGTTACAAAGAATTAGAGCCTGTAAACACAGCTAGACTGAACAGAGTTTTTCTCTCTCTGTGCCTGGAAAGTGGGATTTTTTTTTAAAGAAATATTTTGTACTAATAGCAATTTTTGGCACTATTTTTCATAACCATAGCTGGCTCATATACGGGCTCCTACTCCACTCAATCTCCTCTAAAACTCAAAAAAAGAGTCCTCCGCCTCCCAAAAAAAAAAAAACCCAAAACACTTTCCCAGATTCTCAAACCGACAATTTGTTGGGTTAGGTTTTTTTGTTGGTTTGTTTTTGTTTTTTTTTTTTTTTTGTTTTGTTTTTTTTTTTAACTCCTTCAAATAATCAATGAGCCCATCCAGACCCAAAGGTAACCTACCATGTTCCTCTTTCTCCCGATATCCTATTAACATTTCCTGGTTACCCATTGTCACTTAAATTCACATCAAATCTTTCCCATTCTTCCCCTCGCTACTACACTTACAGCCATGGGAAAACTCAGCTAAAAAGCCACAACAGTTCTCAACAAAAAATAACACCAGCAAGCAAAGAGTGGAGCAGAAAGTCTTCCTTCCAAAGGGAGACTTTTTTTTGTTTTCAATTGAGGCACACCAAACCCAGATGCCCAGGCAGGACACATCAACCTGTGGAGAGGTCCAGTACCTGTTAGTACCTAGACTCGTTCATTTGGATAATCATCACATCCCTTATTGTAAGCATGTTTGTAGGCAATTTGAGACTCACAGATTAAAGCCACCAGGAGAAAGGAAGGTACAGAAAGGAGATGAAAGTGTTTCAACTGCACCAAAGCCTCCAGGCCAGAAAAGAAGAGGTGACAGGCTACAAAGATGGACGACAGGCTATGAAGGTAGAAAAATGCGTTCACCAACACATCAAGCCAGAGTTTGCAGTAAGCTGCTTTATACTGTCTGGATCTAGGACCCTGGAGGGACAATTGGATACACAACTTCTTTTTAAAATGCAGTCTGATTTCTAAATCACCACTAAATATTTTAAATATTAGCCTAATCCTAATTCTTGTTCCTATTGCTTTTATAATATGTTATAACAAAAATTATGAAGACAATCAACAGATACGTTCTTTTCTTTTTAATGACTTTTCATGAGTCAAAGAGTCCTAAAAAGGGGTTTCTACACATAAAAAAAAAACCTCACACACCTTAAGAGAAAATGGGAGCTGCTTGGGCTGCACACAACTGTCTTGTGGTCCACTGGAAAGAACACATGAATGAGTTCATTTCCAATGTTACAATGTTCATGGTCCCAGCCCAGAAGAGGTCTGGGATAAGGTACTTTAAAACCGTGACATTTTTGGAAGGAAATGTTGTTTTGAGTTACTTCTAAAGGTATTCATTTCTTTAGCGATGCTCAGTACCTTCATGTTCATGGTGACTAAAGAGCCTAGCTTTCATACAGTGGTCCCAGAGCTACATACTTTTGCCCCCAATACCTGACTATCTCTAAAAAAGCTTTTCACATGTGGCATATATAGAATACATGATGTGTGATGTGACAGAAAGATTTTATGGTTATTTTTCAGGCTCTACTTGCCTAAATCCTTTGGGTCTTTACCCACTTTTAGGTATGTAATAAGGCTATTCCCATGGTTATTCTGAACAAACCTTTATCAGGAAACCTTTGACATCAATGGGACTACAATCACTTGGGCTAGCCACAAATTTCCCATGATATAAGAAAAAGTGGTTAATACAGTAGAGCTGTATTTTTACATTCAGTCACAATTTTTTAGTAAGCTTTTTAATCTCAGTTGTTGAATCAGTCCCAATTTGTATGTATAGAGAGAAAGACAAATAGTGTTGATATTCTAAAAATAATAAATACATCAATTCCACATATAAGCTGATGGTACTAAATGCATTCTTTTAGAAGAAAGAGATGAAGCTTTTTTAACAGGATATCTGCACCAAAAATACTACTGTATAGGGGAAGCATCTTCCATTCCAAACTCTTACTTCAGAATTCCATTACTAGAGTATATAACTTCTTATTTGACACTGCTGTTACTAACTTTCCTTTCATCTGATGGAATATTCGTACTGCAGTGTGCCACCCATTTAGTGCAGCTAACTAGATTCCATTTGTTTCGCCTCACATGACAGCAGTCAAAACTGTTGTGATATTTCCCTTTATAAATATTGCTGACCTCTTTGAGGAGTGAAGAAAAATATAATGCATGCCTGAAAGTACTGTCAATTTACATCCAATCCAATTAATTTATTTTTTTTTCTTCATGTCCCTAACCTTTTGTGTTAACTATGCCAGTTCTGTTCTTCAGATCAGGAAGATTATGTTTACTTGCTTCTTTTGGGCATTTACCACAGCTTTCTATCAGAATTCTAACTACTACCTTAAAACATATTTCCTACCACAAGATCCATACATCTATTTATGTAGTTAAAATGTAATTTTCCAAATGGTTTCAGCCATAAGTGTTTTTCAAAAGTGTTATCCACTACTAGTATATTAAAATGCCATTTTGTGCAATACGACATATGTGTATAACAAATGGTGGGCAATGAAAAGGAAGTAAAACTATCACATTTTCTCTTGAAATTACAATAGACTCAACTCAAATATTGTGCTTTTTCTACCCATCAATGCACTCAATTTGAGTAAATTCAGCTTAATACTCAAAATCTCTCTATAACCCCAGTTATGGTGAGAAGCTTCTTAACCACATTTAGCCTACATCCCAAACTCTATCCATTTACTTTTTCTAAAGAAAACCAGCCATTCGTCAGTTCTTTTTTAAATTTAAAACACAGCTCCTAAATTCATTAGGCAATCTTTCTAGCTAGACCAGACACAGAATTGCTTCAAAAGCAGGCAGATCCTCCTTGTCCTTCTCAGCATACTGAGCCACTGAAGCCTTTAGAGCAAGAGCTCCTACCACACTGTGCGGGCAGGATATGGGAAACATACACGTGATGCATCCTGCAAAGAACATCAGGCCATTTATACGGTTCTTAGAAATAAAGAAGTAAAAACTGAGCCATACACAAAAACAGCTAATATTATCGTGGGAGGAGTGGCAGGTTTTGACAAAGGCCTCTCTTCTGCTACACTACAGACTTTTTTCCTGAGTCAGGCAGGAACCATCAATGGATGACTTCCATCAAACTTCTGTTTTCTACAGAGTTTCTGCTTCTAACTGTGTTACCATTGCTCTATATACGCTTTCAGATGGGCTGCCTTTTCACTCCCCTCCAAAATGTTGATACCCAACTGCAAGAATGCAAAAGGGCTAACTTTTGCTTCATTTTAAGTTGACTTTATTGAAAGATTATTCTTCAATTCAGGAAGGAGTTCTGTTGAGCTGTTTTAATCAGCACAGACACTTCAAGAGCAAGTGTCAAGCTGAGAGAGTTGCCTGTAGCACTAGGTAAATTAAGGGAGGAATGCACCGCTTCAGATCACAGCTCCACTATAAATTCCCAGCTGGGATGGCATCCTCTCTAAAATAATATTAGAAGACACAGACAGCAAAGACTGTAACTTCAGCTCCTTCCATCTTCATTACAAGGGCCTCATAATACATTTTTGTGACATCCTGGTAAGCTTCACGCTGTTCCCCTGGCTGTTTCACACTCTGTTATAGCTTTGTTGTAACACCTTCTGATCACAGCCTAGATATTTGAAGGATTGTGTTGCTCTTTTTAGTCCTGAAAGGCAAGCTTGACCTACTCGTGCACTGCCCCTCCAATTAGCAAAAACATCAGATGAAGACATTTCTCAGTGAATTCTTATGCCTTGCATTATGCAATTAATAGAAAAGACCGTTCAGTAGCTTATTCACTTAAACCTAAAAAGGTGGTTTGCTTTTTTTTTTCCTTTTCCACGCCATTAGCTGGAAAATTCAAAGAGCAAACTCACAGTAAGTCAGACCGTGAGCTTCAAAATGTTAACATGCTCTTTTTCATCAGAGGATTTCTTGTCTGTTTTGCAGGTGAAAGATTACAACACTCAATAAGAGATGAAGGGATGAGCAAGAAGATAAAAGACAACAGTGCTGCAGCCTCCTGGTCTCATACGTTGATCTGCTTTAACATGAATCTTAGGATCACAGATTTCAAGACTCAGCTGAAGAACTGGGTAGCACATCATAGCAAACAAATATAATCTCAAGCAACCTCCCTCAAGTGGAAAACTTATCCTAAGAGCAGATTACAAGAAGTGGAAAATTATTACAAAGACTAATCCTAGCTCTCAGCATTGGTGTTAGAGAAAGCTTAGTAAAACAGAATATAGCTTAAGAAGGTAATTACTGGACAATGTTCAGTATCACTGCATTTCTGTGAGTGTTTTCCCCAGCGGTCTACATTTAAAAATAGACAACATAAGCAGAAACTCTAGACCCAGACTAGGTGTCCTAGCTTTTCAGCAGGCTCAGCCAACAGTCTGGAAACTAGCACTGAAATACCAAAGCTGCATAAGCCTGCTGTTGGATATGTTATGGTCAAGAGTGAAGTGTAAGCTGCAGACTAAGAAGGAAATGCAAACCTGGACCCAAATACAAATCTTCTTTGGATATATCTGTGTTACTGAGAAATTCAGCACAACAGAAGCAAATCAGTAGATGTAAGCAGGTAGTGCTCAGACCCCTCTTCAATACTTCTTTGAGGACTCCACAGGCAAAGTAGCCCACACACTGGTTCAGCACCTAAGCTCTCAGTTAAGCATAGGCGAGCACATGGGAGCATGTCCTAATGTTCTCAGAAGGGAACATTGGGACAACTGCTTTGACAAGCATGTACCAAAACCACTCTGCATATCAGAGTGACATGCAAGAAATAGTGGGCAACTTAGATTTGGTTAAAAAGAAAAAAATTTACAGAATTCGTGAAAGCTCAGGGGTTATGGACCATGTCCAGTACCAACAGTTTCTGGCTTGAAAGTTTCCACTGACACCTATGAAGAATAAATTCTGAAATTATTGGTTTTTTAAAACAATAGAGAGCTTCTCTTCATTTATTTAAATGTTTCATCTTCTTCAGATTAATTCTCATGAGAAACTTTGTTCTGCTTTCCAAGACAGTTGTCAGAGGCAGGACACAAGTTCATGCATTAAAATTATACGTGCAGCTGACACAAGCCACTCTCATGTCCTCCCTTTCATTAAACAACGTTGAAGCAAAGACCCTGTCAGACACGACTAAAATTAATTTCATGAAGTTATTTTCATGAAATTTGGGTTATTTTTTTTCCTTCGGTGTATTAGAACAATCACAAAAATATCTTCACAGTGAATAGTTGAGACACACATTTTAATTTTGAAATCATAACCATGCAGAAATGCTTGAATTTGCTTTTCAATATCTACAATTTGTGAGGCTAATTTCTCAGGGTAGTATTTTTGATGGCAGGCAACTACATATCACTGACTTTCAAATGGGGCCTGAATATTTGAAGCTTTTAAAAACCTACTATTGAAATCCATATTGTTAAACTAACTTACTAGAAGTTAGTCACTTCTAGCAAAATCCCATTATCCTCACTTCAGTTGATTAGTAGTGCACAAAGCTGCTGTTACAAGGGCAAATTTGGTTTAAAGACAAGTCTGGGCAGGGACTTATAGGAATTCATAGACTTTACCACCACCAGACTTTTCTTTGTCCTTAACCTCGCTTTCCAAGTCCTCTACCCAATAAATATTCAGGAATTTTAGACCAGCCTCCACAGAATGGCATGGAGTAGCACAACAATGCCAGTGCATGTCTTCAAGCAGTTGAAGTCAAGCCTGAGGCTTGAGTATGGTAAATCTCAGTGTCAGTGATTCCATTCAGGCATCAGGTGACAGCCCAGTGCTAACAATTCACTTACCTGCTATCTCCACAGTAAACTGCTGACGAGTTTTCCTAGTTGTCCTCTGAAAATAGCAGTCAAAAGTATACAAACATATGAAGTATCATTTAAAGTCAAGCCCTCAGAAAAACTAACATGCAACTCTATTGTAGAAAGTGAGTTACAAACACACCACTTTCACTCACTACAGGCTTTATGCTCAAGTTCTGAAGCAGGAAGGATGAGGTTTCCCTATAAGCATTTAAAGCACTGCTTGTTGGAAATGAAATGGTAGTCATGTCTTTAAACAGCTTTCTTGTGAATGAAAGCACGATTAGGGGACACAAGTCCCCGGCTGCTGCTTGTTTCCTGTGTCCACAAGGTGCTGCACAATGTATCAGGTCTCTACAGCTGAGTAACTATTCCAGTAATCCAAAGAGGCTAGAGCTCAAGCACTGGATTTCAGTGCTTAGATGACATGTAGCTTTAAGGAGGTTTAAACACATCCTGCAGGGTAAGCATAGCAAGTAGCCAAGGCAGAAAGCAATACTCACTGGGGACCAAGTCCTGAGCCCACCTTATGTTCCATCATGGCTGCGCAACTTTACTGTTCTGACATCTGCTCTGGATGGACAGCTCTGCCTGCCATTTGCCTGTCTGTTCTTACTCTCTGGTATTATTTTACTTTTTCTTAGCTGCCTTTTCTCCAAGGCATACACGTACCCCATCTTGTCTTCCAGCTGCTAATCCCCATCTCTTTTTGCAAGCTTATCTTTGCAACCTATTTTCTAGCTTCCAAGTCACTTTATCTTTAGTGTGACTTGTCTTCTACTTGTCAAAATCTCTTCCTCAGATCCCAGGCAGTTAACCACATCCATCATGTCTATTGCCCTTAACCACCATTGCATTCAGCTTCCTCTTTGGAAGCTATGCACTGGGTTCGATTAACGTACACTGATGAAGTCACAAAATTTGACATTGTAAATATTGACTGCATGCTACAACAATTGCAAACACATGAAAATAATCAGCCACTGGTGACACTAGGGAATCTATGCAAGTGGCAGCTTGAAAGCAGCATGCAGCTGTTTCTGTGGTTGTTTCCCTTAGAACCAACTCAGTGCAATGCATTCAAGTACCCTACAGACAGGATTACTGATGTGCAACTGCTTTTGGCTGCTACTTACCTGTCAATTCACTCACAGATGTTGAAATCTTAATTTTTATTAGCATAAGTTTCCTGCTAAGGCACACTTCTGCTCTTTTCATGCTGCCTTCCCACTCTCACAGGAAGGCACTCTCCCATTGCCACATATACCCAATATAGGGTTCAAAAGTGGTCTAGGGGCAAACGGCACCAAATATTTGAAATGTGCTGTAATGATCCATTTCCCACCAAACCTTTTCACCATGTTTGCTAATTATCGCTAACAAGAGCATTAAAGAGGGCATAGAAGTCCTATGGATACAAGAGGAAAGACATTCATGTAACAGATTCAAAAATTACATAACAAATTATCAGATCCTGAATATACTGCTAATTTTAAAGGATAAAAGTCAACATAAATTCACCTGGAAGCAAAGGTTTGTGGAAGTCGTCACCAACACTCCAAAAAATAACTATGCCAAGACACACATTATATTCTATTGATCTTCTCGTGTGATAACCAACCATCAAAACCACAAATTTAACACTTGTAAGAAGAACACAGCTGTACACCATACTAAACAGTAGCTGCAGAAAGGAAAGTCAATGTTTGTTATGCTTCAGAGAGTGGCCAGTTCTAATGCAGGAGCATAAACATTTTCTGACGGTTGGAGAACTGGATGGTCAAATGCTGCTACTTTTCTTTTTTTTTTTTTAATAAAGGACAACACAAGCAAAATAAGAGCAATGAAAGAAAGCAAAATAAGCAGTATAATGTTGCCATTTTTAAGACAGAACTTTTGTCACAGAATCTTGTCTAGAAGTCTGTCACTGTTCTTTCTCTCTAGAAATAGTTTCTGTTCTGTCTGCGTGAAACTCAAAGGAGGAAGAGGTCAAGCAAGCTGCATGACTGTCACTTCAAGGAGATAGAGTCCTCAAAATATTCTTTGTTAGCATGGGTAAAGCAGCACTAAGTAATAATTCTTCCAAACACTTCCCCACAACACTAGTTACACTCATCCACTTACTGATGAAAGGCTGCTCCAAGGCACGATGCAGCTGTATATAAGAGGGCAGCAGCAACAGGTTTGGTCCCATAGCTGGGTTAAGGCCCACCATCCCCTTCCTGCTCCCAGGGGACCTATGTGGACTGCTCCATTCTAACTCCTTTTTGGTAGGACATAAGCACTGAAAGGGTTTGACTATCCAGACTCAAAGGCTAATTTGACTATAACAAGAAGAGTTAAACAGTAAGAAAATGGAACAGAATAGACTATTTCAGTTGAAAGGGATCTACAATGATCATCTAGCCCAACTGCCTGACCAATCTAGGGCTGACCAAGTTAAAGCATGTTATTAAGGACATTGTTCAAATTCCCCTTCAACACCAACAAGCCTGGGGCATCGCCCACCACCTCAGTAAAGAAACGTTTCCTAATGTTCAGTCTAAACCTCCCTTGGTACAGCTTTGAACCATTCCTATGTGTCCTATCACTGGATACCAGGGAGAAGAGATCAGCACCTACAGCATTTCCCCTCCTCGAAAGCTGTAGGGAGCAATGAGGTCACCTCTCAGTCTCCTTTTCTTCAAACCAGCCAAGCCCAAAGTCCTTAGCTGCTCCTTATAGGATATTCCTTCCAGCCTACCTTTCACAAGCTTTGTTGCCCTCCTCTGGGCACATGGAAAAAAGTCCATGGGATTGACGTAATTAGACTTAATGATCTCAAACACACCTATATACCCTTTAACAAATTTTCTTAAACTGACAAAGCTCTGGAATGGAGCAACTGTCAACTTTTAGACTCTTGTCCTGGAAAGCATAAATAAAAAACTTACTTTGGAATTATAGTGCTAATCTTTGTTACACTGATTTTGTCAGAGCTGCACAATTAGATCAGTATAGTTTGCTGATAAGTTTCCCTTCTGTCAAAGCTCTGGTTTACTGAAAGCTCATTTTGTATCCAACATGAAAGGGGTTTTTACAGCTATCCTCCAGCTATACTAAATCTTCCTTTCAAGGTCAATTTGTTTTCCCAACAATAACTAATTTAGCATTGCAATATCACAGTGAGGCAGGCAAAATTGTCACCTCCATACTGCAGATTAGGACACAGAAGCACAAAGCAATTTTCCCATGTTCACACAGGTAGTCATCAGGGAACACGAACCGCACCTCCTTAGCTCCATTTGCTGCAAGACCACACTTAATCCATTTTACAGTCAAGAATACTACTGCATTCATTTTCACTCAAACATATTTAATTATTAAGGTATTTTTAATACTCTGATTTTCTTTATTGATCTCTATCATTTAACTTCTAATCTTATTACTGCCAAGTAGGTTTTTTTTTATTTAATTAAAGATGTTCCATGATCAAAGTATTTTTTTAATTGATTTGATTCTTTAATGTCTAAGGCCCGAGTACCACTCCTGACTTTAATTTTTATATTTGGGAACAACAAGATTTCTATCCTATTCTTTACGTCCAATAGTGTTAACAAATACTGTGGCCCTTCTTTCAGGAGAAAAACTAATAGAATCAACTTGGTCACCTGTTTTTTATGAAAATTCCGGTACCTTTGTATTTTATGTCTCGAAATTTGAGAGGGCTGTAAGGTTCAAAAGTTGCTACACGGGGATTTACATCTACATACCTACAAAGAGTACAGTCATAAACCCCTTTGCTTTAGAAAACCCAACAAAACAGGTTTTCAACAGTTACTCCTCTGTCCGCCACAGTATTTTCTCCAGTACTGACACCAGCTTTCATTCATTTTTACAAACACCCAGAGTCAGAGTTCCTAAATAGTATGCAAACTTGCACTTCCCACTTCTTAAAGGAAGGGAATGTCTTCTCTGCCCCAATTTTTGGCTCAACTATTCTAAATGGACTTGCATCTTTGCAAAGAGTTTGTTGAATCTTCTTAGGAGACAGTTAAGCATTAATTATCCAGACTTTCCATATCTAACACTAGAGGTCCATAGGAGCAACACCACTTTTTCCACTTATGAAAGTACTTAAAAGGATGGGGGGAGGAAGAAAGCAAAAAAAAAAAAACCAACAAACAAAAAACCAAACAAAAACCCCCACACACTGCAACACCTCCCTTAAAATTATGACTAAAACAACTCAATGACCACTTCTCTGGAACTACTTTAAGACAGCTAATGACTCATATGCATAACTACTATGAATTGAAATCTGCTGCCCAAAGAACACAAACACAGCCCAGAAAAAGCCTTTCCTCTCTCTTTTGTATCATTAGTTCATTTTTTACATCATAAAAGCAACAGTTCCACATTCCTGGAAAAGGCAGGAAAAAAAACCAATTACAGAGTAACTACTGATGTTTGCAGTGCCCTTGTGATTTTGATGTTGAGAGAGTAACTACCTATGTATGCGTATTAGGACCACACTGCAAAGGTCATAAGGATAGGACTTCAATATAAGCTTTCCAGGTACATCCTATTTTCCCACTGAAAAATTTGCCTCGTGTTGATATCAGAGCCACCAGCTATCCTAAAACTAGGATACTACCAACAGTGCACAAGCTGTAGAGCTATTAGATACACACATTATAGTCTTCTCACTATCACTAGATGGTCCCAGAATACACAAAGAAAAGGAGATGCATGCTTAGGCTAAGCATCTATTGGACTTATGCATGCTATTGCCAATGGTTCTGCACGTGCAGAGGGAATCAAATACTTCCAGGACACGAGACTTACTACATACACAGTTTTTGTGTAGGTACCCTGTAAGGTCCCTGAACCACTTCTAAAAGCATTACATTTATTTGCACATCCATGAAGCAACCGCACAGCAAAGGCACAAAAATTCTGACAGTCACAGTACATGTTGGAGTTGGTGTCCATGCTCTACATAAGGCATGCACATATTTCTGTATATTTCTGTCTGAAAATTGCAGCTAGCTGGATAGGA
>JAOXNO010000024.1:37256225-37311504 GCA_028565335.1 Limnodromus scolopaceus
TCTACCTGTAACATATCATTGAAATACTCCTCTACAGAAAGCCGACTCGGAACACCTCCTTCCCCTCCCCCTCCCCCCCCCCAGCCCCTTGTCTGTCTTTTGTTGCAGTTGGAGGAGTCATTTGGGTTTGTTTTTTTAAATATACACACCAGTAGAGATGACAAGCCCTGCTGCATCCCCATGGGAGTTTCACTGAGAAGGTGTTCCTGGTTCAAGACTTCTCAATTCAAAGGCTATCTTGCCCAGCTAACTGTAGCCTCCCTCAGTGACTTCTGCTGCTGCACAGCTTCACTGCATTTTGTCTGCCCTTCTGTAGTCTGCTGAAGGGAATCAGTAATACAGTCAATGATTTAAAATTAGGACGAGCTAGAGTTAATTTATAGCCTGTTTCACTCCTCCCCAAAGAGACACAAAATGGAGAAAAGCAGCTTATAATACCACAAAATTTCTTAATATCCCAGACAGAAAATGAGGTCTTGTTTTCTTAGCCTGAAAATGTATCCCTTTCAAAAAGAAAGGAATAAATTTAAAAAGAAAAGAAGTGTTCCATTAATCTCTCTTTGATACAATCAGTTAAAACAGACATCTTGAACTATTTAGGTATATTATTGATCTTCTGCACTTGAGGTTTCATTCTCTGTTACTCAAGAATTAGTCTTCAAACACTTTTTGACCAGAAAAAAGTGTCTCTTCTCTCCAGTGCCCTAATGATCACAGAAGCAGCTGGTAAGATGGTAGCCAGAATTTGAACTGTTCTACCCTGCAGGTCACTCACTGATTCTCTTTCAAAATACACAGCAAAGAAAGTAAAAGTCAGTAGTAACTACGCAAATAAAGAAGGCCATCATTTTTCTTTTTGGTGACTTCAGAGCAGCAATATTATTATTTTTTTTAGAAATTTATGTTTACAAAATAATTTGAAGATCTGAGGTGCACCTAGATTTACAAACTATTGCAGCATGACTCTTACAGTAAACTGGTTTGGCATGATACAGGCTACACAGACATGTCACTCTGAGTTTCCACAACTGGCCATACAGCCACTGACCTCTGGTTTAAGCCTACCATGCCTGAGAGAGTTGTGTCTACTACTTGGTCTTCATGCCTCTCTCTCCCTTGTAGAAAGACTACACAACTTCCCATTCTGAGGTGTCATCCACCCCTGCTTAAGCCACTGTTGTGCTTAGGTCTGAGAAGTTCAGCACTGATCTCTTTCCTTTGGGAGTCTGTAGCAAAGGAAGATGGCAGTGACAAGGCAGCTTTCTGAAAGCTTTGAAATCACAGCACACTTGGAGAAGCTTCTGTGCTTTCTCCAAGGCTATCACCTGATCTAGTTAAATGGATCCTACAAATCTCATTTCCTTTAAAATCTTAGCTCACCCCATGTTACCCCAGTACTGCTACAGCAGAAAGTATACGTTTACAGTAAGCAGCAGTACACATGCCCACGTGACCTGGAGGTCTGCTGTTCCCAGTGATAGCCCAGTAGACCATCCAAAAGTCCCATTCACAAGAACTCCAGTCTAAACATCTTCCCTGTAACAGCTGTGTCAAGAGGGGGAAGCAATAGGGATGAAGTCTTGCTTAACTGCTACAGCTATTTTGATGCCCAGATTGCAAAAGAAACACCTAGTTTTAAATTCTTAAACCCTTTGCGGTTAGTAAATTTGGTGTTGTCCCTTAACAATCTTGAAGAGCTTTTCAACTAATTTCTCACAATCTCCCTTATATCCTGCTACTACCTGGGAAATATGAAAGGATTCTCCTTGACTGCTGTCTACTGTTTACATTTGTTTGCATCACATTTATTACTGCATGTATTAATTGCATACTCCAAGGATGCTGATGCAGGAAGAGTTTTTCTTTCCCCTCGAGATACAGTTTGGCAACCAGAGAGAAGTAAACAGAGTTAACCTTCCTCTGAAACACTGAAAACTGATTCTATCATATGCTCAGCTTTCATGTAAAAATAAGTACTCTGGGCAGGCATTCCTTATTTTGTAGGATATCCTATGTCTCAGTCAATCCAAAAAACTTAGGAAGGTTCCATCCTGATTTTCCATGTGTTGGTGTGCCAGCACTGTCTTACAACATACGCTGTTCTAAAACTTCCTGTCACAAGTGAGCTATGCATGTAATTTTAAACAGCTATCTACTAAAACTTTTATATTACATGTTATCACCATGAGAATCTCCCCTGTAGTGAAGGTGCTTTTCTGTATTCAGGTGCACAGATACTTAAAAATACCCACATGTATAGGTTCTCAGAACGTTTCTATGCTTTTTATTCTGTAAGCTTCTCCTTGGATGGTTGAGTCAAGCATGATGGATTAGAGTTGCTGTGCAAATACAAAGTCATTCAATGATAGTCTGACAGAGGGCATTTGCTTAAAAAAATACTCCGTGAACAAGCGTTTTGGGCATTACTGCTTCAAATAAATCAACTAAAGTATTTTCTGTTGCTTTTCTCAATAATATTTTGTTAAAACTTCCACATAGCATCTTAAATGTCATCTTGATTAACTGCTGTACCTGATGTCTGAAATTGAGCAGCAGCTGAGAAAAAGTAGCACAGAAGAGTGTTATGTATGTCACAGCCAACTCTTGAATGTTATTTCTCCTAGTTAGCTATAAGGCCAGTGTAACTACACCCTTCTTTATATGTGTAGCTAATACGAGCAACACATGAAAAACCCTGACCATGACAGCTGTTATCCCTCTTAGAAAACTTACTGTGTTTTATATTACCAATACAAAAGCTTGAGGAAGCAAGCTGAATTTCTAGCTAGAAGTTATACCAATATCTGATAAGGCTTTTAGTGATTATCTGTCTGCATTCCTTTTGGCTGTTTCCAAGAAGATGGAAGTGCTCTTCCATTTACATAGATGTTCTTTTCCCATTACGTTTCAGACAAATGGCTACTAAAACTAACAGAATAACTGCTTTTGGAGTCAGGTCCTCGGATGCAAAGCAGCTCCTCAGCAAGGTTGACTCTGACCAGAACCATTCAAAAATATTTTTATCTGAAACACAATGAAGCTTGTGGAATCCACAATGGTATGCCAGCATATACCTTCATTATTTTCACTTACACAAACCAAAGTTTGTCTGATTTTTATTATTTTATAGAAGATTATTATTATAGAAGAAAAAAAGAAATCCCACAATGCAGCAGTAACACAAGTTATAGAGATACAGGAATAACAAAAGGACCTTACTCCAGATTCCCTCTTTTTTCAGTAGCCTACTCTCCTGCCATTACTCATTCTGAATTCTGGCGAGTTTCCTAAAAAAGAGAGAGAGTTGAAGTCACTGTTCCTCAAAGTAAAGGCCATGCTTATGAAATCATGCTAATCTTTGAAACACAACCAATACTAACCAGTACTCAAGACTACCACTTAAGTGTCTGATCTTTCACTTTTTCAAAATAGCCATTGATTACAGTTGGGCTAGGCAAAGCACACATCACTACCATGAATCTATTTAATGAGAATTTGAGTTAAGAAAATTTAATCCATATATCAGGAATATCCTTATTACAAAAAAAAAATATATACCTTAGACAAAGGCAGATATTCTCCTCTCAATTACTCAAGGACATCCACATTTATATTACTTTAATTTGTGTCCATATAACTGAGACCATAAATTAGACTGCTCTTTGCTAACCAGCCTGGGATAAGGAAATATGCATATGCAGATTATATGCACCTAATGCACGATAGCTCAGAAAGCCTAAACTGCAGACATAGCCTAAGGGGCAGGTGCACACAGCCTGTCTTTTGGCATGGGAGAGAAAGAACATTGAGAGCACTGGAGCTGTGACATCCTAACCATTCAGGAGGTACCTATGAAGGCTATTCATCCAATATCACCACATGAGCCACTTGGGACATACAGATCATGAGAGCTGTAGTCCTTTCACATAGAGCAACACAAACCCCTTTTTGCTGTGGCACAGGTCAGATCGCAGTACTAACTCCACAAACAGAAAAAAGTACCTTACCCTGCCTGTCAAGTGTGATTGTCCAAGGCCTAGAGATAATCAAGGAATGAATGGCCAACTCCAGCACAGCAGGCTCCCAACCCACTAAGTGCTCACTGGAGACTTGTCCTATAAAAACATCCCAAAACGTGTCCTATACTTGAAGAAAAATATTTCTCCTCATGAGACATTGTAATGTGTAACGTGGCATTTCAACAGTTTCGTCATAGCTTTGCCTGAACTAAGACAGTTACATTCTGCCAACATGTGATAGATCACTGTGGTCAGTTCATTATCTGAGGTGGTGGCGCTGGATTTCATGGCCAGCTAAAAGCTGCTCAGAAACATTCCTGGCAATCTGTTGAGAAGTATTTCTGTTTCTCACAGGAATCAAAGCTTTACAAGAGTGACTGATGCACCTGGTTATTGTTAATATTAGATACTGGTGGCACTTTATTTTGTGTTTTCCTTCTCATGCTATCTGCAATTATGTCTTTCATTTTGCTCTAAATGGTGTTGTTGCACCCAGCTGCTACTTTTCCCCAGGACCTCAATGACCTTGGTAGAGAAGAGGCTAGAATTAAAGACAAAGCAATCATGGGACACTTATAAGCTCTTTGTATTTGAGTCTGAAGCGACTATTGATTTCTTCAAGTAATGATAGCATATATTAGAGATTTCACTGTATCTAGGTATATAATGGCAATTTTGTTTGTTCAAAAGTGTCTGTTCCCAAATATTGCAAGAATTAATGAGTTTTACTAGCACTGAAAAGCAGAAAAAACATTTTAAACCAAAAGGTTTTCACTAAGTTACATTTCAACAGAAAAATCTAGCTAAAATGCTCAAATAAACTTTAGACGCTCTTAAGTTTTTCAATAAAGAACGAAAATCTCAAATGAAAGTTAAAAACTTCTTAAATTGGGGGGGTATCTAAATATTTCCATTTAAAATAACAAAATGAAGATAATTTTTTATTTTAGGGTTCCCCCTCCAAAAAAATAGAAAATAAGCAGTTTGGAGAAGTAACCACATATTCATAAAGCAACGCTGCATTGTCAATTTTTGTGGTTAAAGAGGTTGTCAATGAAAAAAAACATCACCCATAAATATTATAATTTGAAGCTATGTTTCTTGCAACTGTACTAGCCTCAGTAAAAGTGCGATATAGGGTGAATATATTAGAATAAGAAAGGCTCTAGGAACATGGGATTTGCAATGATATTCTTTTTATCTCACCTCCCAGAAAAAAAACACTCCCAGGAATCTAACGACACTTGTCAGCATGGTCCTCCCCCCTCACCCATGTCACAGGTTTCCCTTTCTTGAACCGGATCCAGGCAATTGCTAACCACTTCAGTAATGAACAGTTAACTTGAAGAGGCATAAGCAAATTCTGTGATTTGAGGTAAGATTAAAGCCATCTTTTAAAATCCACTTGACTAAATACTTAAAAAGATGTCGTGGAACAATTTTTAGGTCACCGAGGTAAAGACTGCAATTCAGCGCTGCACAGATATGGCTCCTGATTTGATTGCCAGGAAGCCCAAGTGCCAGGCTTCATATGGTTTAATGGCCTGCACTGACAGCAGCTTAGTCACTGCGCTGCTTGTGGCAGCAATGAGTTTTCTAAGCGCCTGTAGCAGAGAATTCAGTTCCACATACCCAGTGCACAAAATATGAATATCCGCTGTGATGAAGGAACACTCGCAGCAATTCAAGGAAAATGTTCTTTCCCTTTGATGCCCCCAGTTGGCTAAACTGGGATCATTCCTCCCTGCATGAACAATTACTGGCCACCTCACAAAGCCTCCGAGATGAACTCAGCTAAAGAAACCGCCTTTACATTCTTAAAGACAAAGGTGGGAATGCATGGGGCAACCAGTTCAAGGGAACCTTAACTGGCAATTTAGCGAGGGAGACAAGGTCACCAAGCAACCATCAGTGCTACAGTAATAATCAGTGCTTTTCATGCATCTTATCTACCTCTTTGCCATTGAAAAAAATACAGAAAACAAATGCACAATTGATAACTGCCCTGATAGCTTGAATGGAGTAAGCAATGAACAAATGTCTATTGAACCTGACACCTGAAGAAGCCATGCAACACAAACATCTCCTCTACCTTCAAATATACACGTGATTGTAGATCACATTCCAGCTATGCATTTTTGGGCAGATATTAGAGATTTCATTCTGCTATTGGATATCCGATTCTGGCCACACTTATTCATACAGAGGTTACAGAAGCTCATACTTACTGCAAAGAGATTGTTAGAGTAGTAAGTAGTACTACATCATCCCTTCAACAATGGCAATGGAAAAATGCTTCTTTCTTTCTCTCTGGTAGTGGAAGGAGTACACACTCTGCCTTCTTTAGTGAGTTTTGGCGTTTTTTGGGTTTTGGGGAGTGTTTTCCTTTGGTTTTTTGTGTTTTGTTGTTTGTTTTTTAATATGAAATATTTCTAGCCCACCTCTACTAGCCCTAAAGGTCTAGTAATCAGGTCTTCAGGGCACACAAGTAGTATTCACAGTAATAGAAGAGGCAATGGTCTGAGGTTCTTTGCTCAGTTATGGTCTCTAAATACTTGGCTTTAACTCTCCCTCGGCTCACGTGAAAGATAGTCTTGCTGCTTGCTTCTTCATGTCCTGGCTTAGCCACAAGGTAATACACAAAACACAGAAATCAGACTTCTTGCTGGTGTCACACAACTCATCCATTTTCCTCAGCGGACAGATGAGAGTATAGCATCCATCTGTGGGTCAGCAGGTGCGTGACCACAAACAAGTCGGCCCCATGGGCTGTTTAAGCAGTTACAAATAGCCAGTCTTTAAAAATATCAATGCCTGGTAGTTCCAGTTTGAAACAAGGCTGCCAATACAAATGGAAAGTGTCACAGCATCTTTCAGATTTGACCAGTGGTCATTTAATACATTTCAGTTACTTAAAGGCAGGATGTCCTGTTAGCATTGTATAACAAGGTGCCAGTATCATGGAAGTACTCACTATTTAATCAGCTGTGAGTAATTTGGAGTTTTCCACAGAAAACTAACCCTCAATTCAAAATTACCTTGCAGACTGCCCTCATGGGAGATGTCCAGTTCAAATGTTGTACTCTGCAACTCAATGTGGCATAGGAGATTGCAGAAGGATATAATTTAGGGATTGCATTTCCTTTCCCTCCATTTAAAAAATATTTTACAGTTTCAACCTTATGCTAATGCAAATGTCATTACTATAAGCCCAGGAACTTTTACTGTTGAGTCTGGGTAAATGTAATGGGCTGTAACAAAGTATCATGGAAAAACTATGCAAATCACCATGTACAGTAAATCAAGCTAATAGGCAGACTTCAGCTTTCTTCCACAAAGGTCAAACATAGCCTGCAGTCAGGAGGAAAAAAGGGGACACTAGAATCATAGAATTGCCTGGGTTGGAAGGGACTTTTCAGATCACGTAGTCCAACCATCAACCTAACACTAACAAAAACCATCACTAAACCATATCGCTAAGCACTACCTCCACCCACATTTTAAGTACCTCCAGGGATAGTGACTCAACCACTTCCCTGGTCTGCCTGCTTAATAACTCAAGCAAAGAAAATTTAGTGAAAATCCATTCACAAAACGTAAGTACAGAAATACTAAATATTAGTGGTACATCTGCCTTTGTCAATAGCACAAACAAGAATCTTACAAAAAAAAAAAAAACTTCTTTGACACTATTTCATGCACCTAGTCTGCCCATTTCTGGTGTCTCTACTCTAAACTCTTACTTTTGTCAGTATGCCAAAGAAAGGAAAAGTGGAATCATGCAAAACTGCCAAAAAAAAGTTTGACACAAAATATCCAAAACTGAAACCAAAAGGCAACTGAATCAAGCTCTGTTAGTACCCACACCATGAAGTGATTTCTGACAATAGAGGGTCCCTTACCACAAACAACAATCATAAAGCAAAACACCACACCTGGAAGCTGAAGCTAGACCAATTCAAACTAGAAATAAGTTTTCCCTGAGTACAAAAAAATACAGCATGAACCCTGAATTACTTGAACTCTTTTTTAAAAATAATGGACACCTTTCCAAGACAACACATTACATCTGATTTAGACACTAAAGACTTTATTTATTAGATTACCAAATGAAATTCAAGATAGGTATCTACCTAGTATTAGTTGGTAATACTAAATTATTATAAAAGTCCTACAGTTCTAAAATATGACTCCTCATTATTTTCAATATTTCATAAGTTAATGTAAACATCACTCCTGCACCACATAAGGAGACCATTTTTCTTAAGAGTGTGATCCTTTTCCAATTTGCCTAGGCTAAAGCTTTGGCCTCTTTCCTTTGCTTTCAACACTACAAATCCCCATGCAAAGTCCAGCTTTCCCTATAGCTGCGCAGCAGAAAACCTTCGGTATCCTGTTCATTGAGCTACCTCAGGCAATTGTTCATATAGAGATTTCCACAGAGAATCAACATGAGACTAATACTTGCTCCCTGGAATCAATTGCGCACATCCCCTCCATTTTGCCTTGGGCAGCATTCCTTTTCCTGACTTTACAGAAAAAAAAAAAGCCTTCTGTTTACATCAGCCTTCTCTCCTCCTTGCTTGGCTGCCCATCAAAAATAGGAAGCTTCCACATGCTCAGTACTCCAAACCTCCTCAATTCAATGTCTACTTCAAAACAAAAAAAACCAAACATACACACACACAGATACCTCTTTAGAGTCAATTACAATTTACTTAAACCAAGTGTGTAGGTTCAGCTTTTTTACAACTTGGTTATCTGCCCTGGCATATTCATACAGTCATATGTCACTACAGTATGTAGGTTAAAATAATTATATAACTCTCTCCCATTATCTTAAAATCCTATAATATGCACAGCTCATCTATTGAGACCACAAAAAAGTCGAGTCACTTAGTGCAGTTTTCAAAACAATAGAATTTTAGAAATTTATACCAACATTTTCAGTCATTTATAAAGACTAAGTGGTAGAAATACTGCATAACTTTTTATTCCAAAAGGATCATAACAACATGGATAAAATACTAGGCAATTTGTCAAGATAATTAAAGACTGTTTTGAAAGGTAGGAATTCTCTTCAGTTTTCACTGAAGTCAGTGGAAGTTGGGGAGAAAAAGCTACACAGCTCACAAGACCAGATTGTACTTGAATTCTCCTCTTACCTCTGTTCATGTTCTATTGTACAGTAATGAATTTTAAAATTAAGCAAAAGAAAAGTGTTAAAGCTACCTATCCCATCTATTTCTAAGCACCAGCTACAACAATGCTAGATAAAACGCATTGGCTTCAGTAAGATACTTTCTTAAAAGCTGGCATTGCTTAGGCTCAGCCTTCTCACACCACAGGTTTTCAGCTGGAACAATACCATTTCCCAGTTGCCTTGTGCTTCCTTCCCTCACTGTGTTAGTCTTTCCCCAGTCTTAGATGAAGAGCTTTCAAGCAAAAGATAATCTGTTCTGTGTGTCACAGTTCACAGAACAGCATGGCTCATGATTTTCTCCAAAATCAATGTACTTTATCACAGACGTGTTTTTCCTGCTTTTTCCCCTCTGAATACTTTTGACAGGGCAGAAGGAATGCTCTGTCCAGGTTGGAATTAAAAGGAAAATGCTATTCCCTGTTCTGTCTCATTTTTTGAGTCTTTATGCAATAAAATCGAAAATCAATGATATTTTATAGCCAGTTTTAGTAGCCATTGAACTCTGAGAAATAATTTAATCAAATCCTTAATGTCAGGAAGAATAATCATCTCATATAAAACACTTTCACAGACTCTAGTATTCTCCTAGAGGTTGTACTTAGTTGTTAAACCAAGATTCAATATGTAAAGGATAAGATTCCAACCACTTTCCCGCAGAAGTTTAGAAAGTCTATAGATTGCTCATCTTCATTATGTGGAAGCAGTCACAGCAGATTACTAGAAGATGAGTATTAGCCTAAATAAGCACAACTGTGGCTCAGAGGGAAAGTGAACATTATTTTAGTAAATTTACAACAGCACAGGTGTTTAACAACATTCAACATTGATTTTCTTTCCATGGCTCCATGGAAGTCAGTAGAGTTTTTTTACCCACTAAAACTCAAGACAACAGTGCTTCTAAAAATCCTCTTAAGGCATGCATAAGGAATTTCAAAAGATTGTTGGGAAAGTCAGGTGCATTATGGTGAAACATACAGCTGTACAGAATTCTCAGACACTAAAAGTTTTTCAGGTTTTTTATGGAATACTATGCCATTCTTTTGCTCATCTTTAAAAAAAAAATTCTGAGCTGAGCTACAACGTAAGCACCACAGTGCCCTAAATCTCCTGGCTTCCCAGAAGCCTGGTGCTCCCTTTCCTCAATTAAATTATTTCTAACCACTCTGAGCTGTCAGAAAATACTTTAGGGACAGTTACAACCAGAGAGTAAACTACAGCAGACCTTGGAGATATGATGTGGTCACACCACACTTTATGGACAAAGCCTCAAACAGTTTAACAGGTTAACAGATGTATTGCAGCCTGCAATACATCCCATCCACAACCAAGAACTTAGTTGTCTATGAATATGCCCTCCACTCACAAGAAGATTTATATTCATCAGTGCTGCTCTTCCTGCTCAAAGATATTCAAGTACATAGGTATAAAGTTTTAAGCAGATGTGTTTACAATAGCTTAGCACCTGCCTAATTCAGTTCATCTGAATTAATAACACACCAGGTTTTACAGATTTAAGGAATGTTTAAAGGAATAGACCCTTAAGGGTTTGCAACTGTAGATCAGTGGTGGACACATACTAAACCTTTCACATAGCAGAGGATTAAATTGCATGCTTCATACCTGGTATTCAGGAAAAGCACCATATTCCTGCTGTGTTCTTCCCCTTCCTGATGTACCCAGTTATGACCACTGTTTGAGGCAAGCAACCAAGTTAGAGACCTTCACGTGTTTCAGCATGGCCACTTTCACAAGTAGAAGTTAGGCACACATTTTGTTCCAAACCCATGAGTGTTTGTATTGGCAGTCTGAGTGAGCTTGGTTGTTGAGATTTGATCTAATCAGCATCTCCTCACATAACTCTAGTGTCAGTCCCATACTGTGGTCCCAATATGGGAGTTTTACTTGAACAACTCAAATGCCACAGGCTGGATGCTGCAGACCTAATCCATTCTAAAATCCATCGTATGACTTCCGCTAAAAAAAAAAAAAAAAAACAAACCACCAGCCACAAAACAGGATAATTAAGCCTTTCTGGTTTCATAAGCCAGCATTACCCTCACAAAAGCCCTGAGCTAGTATCTAGTTCTGCCTCTTCTCCCCTAGGTTTGTGGTGGCTTGTACACTTAGTAATTACTCTGGTTGATCCCTCCTAAGACTGACTTTGCAAGTCCAAAAATGAGCCCCAAATACAGCAGGTAGAACAACTGAATGATTGGTATCAATTCATACAGACTACGTATTACTTAGAACCTTTATCTCTCTCTCTCCCTCCTGTCTCGCTGCTTTACTCCATCAGCCAGCACATTTAGTAAAGCTTATGCATAAAGATTGAGTTGTGACCATAACTTCTGAAACATCTAGCAATGATGTGCAGGTTAGAAGGGAAGAAAACAACACTGCAGATGAACAGGATAGACAAGTACAGTACACATAATAAGTATATATCATTTGCTTCCCTCATCTTGTAGCTTCCTGTAGGCTCCATCCTACAACTGCTGAAGCCAAAGGAGTTTGCAATTGACCCTAAAGGCCTGTGTCTAACACCTACCCCTCTTTTCACATTTGATGCCTAGCACAAGGAGATTAGGGAGAGGTCCTACTAATAATCAGGTTGTGTTAGAAGTAATCCTAAAATAACGCAGAAGCCTCAATCAGCAGCCTTGAAGCAATAGCAAAAACTTAAACATAATGTAAACACAGCCGCTCAGCCAGATCCATCACACAGGTCAAGTAAGCATGGACTTACCTGGGGGTCTCCTCATTTAGTTCTCTGCCATATGGCTCAAAGCCTTCCTGCCACAGCTGTGACCAGCCAGCCCTACCATGTACTAGGATTTTCCTCTGTCTAGAATCAGAACTATTTCTGTATTTAACAGTGTTATTCATTATTAGTAAACATCGCCAACAGGTAAAAGACATGAAGTTAAAAAACATGCAGAAGCAAACTGTATGCATTATTACAAAGAGAGAAAGGAAAATAGTCTTGCAATTAAAGGGAGAGAGTTCAGAAGCTGACTCAGGCTTTTCAAATCACTTGAAGAAGCAAGCAAGGAGCTACCTTCGCACATTTAAAAATATTCACTTATTTCACATAAATACGTAAGTCTATAGTGGTTCAGATATTACACTAACTGAGGAATTATAAATACCTAAATAAATATAACCATATCCACTAGCACTGAGGACACATTGAGAAAAATTAAGAGTCTGATTCCACCATATTGTGAAGCACAAGCTATGGAGCAACACTGAAACATTACTTACCAAGAATGAGTCTTAAACTAAAATATCATTCCCACTTGGAAGTACTAGGTCAGTAATACATATTTATGGAATTCTAGCCTAATTAACTGCCAGTAATTAAATCTATAAATAAATGGAAAAAGAATAGATCACATTTTGTTTAATTGCCTTAATTAAAGCTGGAAGTTATTTTAAGTCAGACATATTGCCTGTTTTCAGTGAGTTAATAAAGCTGGCTATGAGGTTAGTGTTCTTGATTCTGGCACATTACCACACTTCCTATTAGTGAGGACGAGGTGCCCTTCAACCAACTATCATGACATTATTCATAATACATTAATCTTCCTCTAGGTGCTTAACAGCAATTGCTGATTCAGCAGAGAAAGACTCAATACAGTTCATTTAGGTAGGCTGGAACAGACCTTGGGAGAAAAAACAAACTAATATTAAAAAAAAATCACAGCAATTAGGTTTCAGTGATTTGAATGCCACAACCTTCTCTTTAATCTGCTCCCTCCAGCTAAATTCCAGGCATGAATGCCTGGAGGTGATAGAGCGAAAATTTAGAAAAACACACTTACATTCCTGACCAGTAACCCAAAAACACAAGTTGTGTCCGAGCCAATTTCTAATGTCTTGGAAAAATCAACATTCATCAGTCTTAAAGAAAGAACGATAAAGGAATCTCCAATTAAATTATAACACCAGATCCTTTAACTAAAGTTGTTTGAGTTTTTTGTTTGTTTTAAATGGAACAGATCTGATGGATAAAGTTAGGTACAACAAAGCAAAGTTACTCCACACCATAGCCTTGTCAGACATGCACAAAAGTAGCAAGATTGTTTTTATGACTGGCTGGAATAAGGCCCTAGAGATACTCAGCTGTCATGAAAGCTCTGCATGCCATTATCAGAAGAGTGAAAAGCAAATGAAGCAGTCATCTGAAGGATAGATACAGTAAGAAATAATTGAACATCCAGTAAACAAAGGAAGAGAAGGGATCTAATGAGGTTTTGGTAGTAACAGCCACTGGAGACGTTCATCGGATAATGAGGAGAAGCAATAACAGGTCAAGAAAAACAGGAGGGCAACTTGTTCAGCTGGCAGCAGCTCTGAGGTGCTATGGCTGCAAGACAGAGCAGCTAGAGAGACAGAGAGAAGCCTGTGTTTATTTTATTTTTCTTGCATAATGAAAACACCTGAATTAGGATACAGCTTAAAAGAAAAGCAACCAATTTATTAATTAATAAATCTGTGTTTATTTTATTTTTCTTGCATAATGAAAACACCTGAATTAGGATATAGCTTAAAATAAAAGCAACCAACCAATCTGTTAATTGTAAAGCACAGCCCCATACAGCTAATAATCTGTGCACATCACGCACGTAGTCGGAGTCAAAGGAATATGCTGTTTTCCATGACTCATCAGCACTGGGCACACAGACTCTTGTAAACATCACCAAGCAGAGTTTTATTCATTCTGAACTATGCATTAGGGAGTTGAGTGGACTCTGTTAAAATTCTTCAAGCAGTGGTCTGGAAAATCATGCTAACAAATAACCTACCTTTGTAATCTGCTGTGCATTGAACATAACAATAAGTCACAACAGGCTGTGCATCAATAGGCTATTGGCACATGCTTCAGAGGCATTCTGAGGACCAAAGCAGAAGCTTGAGTGCCTCCATCCAAGAAGAGCACCAGCAGCCTACTAATGCACACCCTGGTCTAGCTAATTGTTATAGCAACATGACTCAGATTTCAAATTTGGGGTTTTCAAAAATATGTCTCAAAGCACTTGGAGGTAACATTTATCTCTCTTTAAAAACAGTAGATAAGAGATACCTGGTTTTCTTTCTTTTTTTTTTTTTTAAAGTATGACTTGTCTTGGGGGTTGATTTTCAAAAGGTAGTATCAGTGTAGATACTGTTATTACAGTAAACACTTAAAGTCTATACACTTACAGCCCCTGAGACTGGTAAGGACCATTATAGCAGAAACGTAATGGGGATGGATCGGTGAAGGTTTCCTAAACCTTGTATAACCCTTGTCTCTTCTCCATATAGCTAATCTCCTACTAAAACACTGAGAAGATAATTTATGGTGACAAAAAAAGGGACAGACTGGTGAGGAGGGGGTACTGCTGGCAGAGGCAGGAGGCGCATACACTTCAGAAACTCTTTATTCATTTTCTTCATCCTTAAGTTCTGACTAAAAAGCTGTATTCCTGGTGGGAAAATAGAAGCAGAAGCAATGAGCTTTTTAAGGAATGCTATGCAAGAACAAGATTAAAGGCATAGAATTACAGAAAATGCAACAGATCAAGCTACTTGCTCCAAAGAGATTCATACATGAACAAGTAACAAGCAGCATCCAGTTACCATTGTATCAGAGAATTACTGCACATATACAAATATGCTTCATCAGTGTAACTGGGAATTTTCTGGGTCCTCAGCTATTCTCAATTTTTCTACAGGCTGGAACAGGCACAAGAATTCTGGCTTGGTGTAGAACTGGTAAGAATTTACCCATCTTACCTTCCCACTGCAGACCTGAATCTGCAGGGTATCCTTTCTTTGGAGGAGAGATGGTTTCCACAGAAAATAACCTCCACAAGCAAATTTACTTAGAGAAAAGGGAGGCAGGGGAATTCAAAAAGGGGATGCATCTCAGAGACCTTTAAATTCCCAGGGCTGTTAAATGGGATAATTTATCAAAACAGCGGAGCTGACATTTGTTTAATAAAATCATCCCTGGACATAAGACAATTATTCTTTTCTGGACTTGCTAGCTCTCAGAGGAGTGCTGGTTTTATTTTAGGATACTGTACTCAAAAGAACCTGGAGAAATATTACAGGATGAGAGGTATTGTTTGCCAAAGAAAATCTTAATACCAAAAAGAAACAAGAAACTAGCACATTGTATAAATATGTCAGATGATGTTATAAAGAAGATTAAAGCAACTCTAGCCATTAATCCCAATACTCAAAAAAGAAACAGAAACCTTAAAAGTATCAGGGAAATTTTAAAGTATTAGGAGCCTCTCGTAACCACTACAAGCAGACAATAAGACAAGCTACTAAGAAAAATGCTGGAATCAGTTATGAGCAATAGACTGGACACTTGTTCTTCTTAGAGAGCTTAAGTATAATTAGTTCTGCTTTGCCACGGCCACAGAGAAATGAACACATGGCCTTTCTCCATCTCAACAATGGTACACACAATTGCCTTCTCCAGAGCTCATCTACTGAGAGAAGTCTTCTATAAAATACTTTGTTCCCCTGTAGGGAAAAAAGGAAAAAAAAAAAGAAAAAAACCACAAAAAAAAACCCACAAACCACACACAAACACACCACACAAAAAAGTTGCACAGTGTCACCATCTGCACAGAAGCTTGCACACAAGAGTAAGTGCCCCTCGTTAAGGCAAAAGTTCTGTGGTTCTATGAACTCAGTCCATTAAACTTTGTTTTTTATTTATCTCAGTCTGACAACTGGGCAACTGCCTACAGCAGTGAAGAGGGAATCTCCCATGTAATAAGTTTTCTAAAATCTGGAATACATTATGCATACTACACCTCCTCTCCAAAATGACTGTTTCAACTGGTTTTAGCTTCCACACGTCAATGCTCACTAGTATTAAGTTCCTTGATTTTGTCCAGGTTTTTTAAGAAAAAAAAAAAAAGCCAGGTTAGCTGCAAATCTAGCTTCACATCTAGAATTGAATGCTACAGTCAGGGAGGAGATTTGTGTCTACCTTGTACCCCAAAACAAGGACTTCCCAAAAGTTCATCTTGATTTCTTTTACTATATTTCTACCTTAACTATTTATATTGGCATGATGCAAGACATCTAATCTAATTTCTTGGCATAAGAACTTGGCCCTGTACTTGTGGCAAGATGATGTTTCTCATACTGTTGAGAATCAGGACAGGAAAGACTTTAGGCCACCTTCATAGTTCCTAGATGTGGAAATTAATAAGAGCATAAATGACCAGCCCAAACGAGAGCAGGCCAAAAGATATTCCAACTTATTTCAGCCATACATGGACCTAAAGAGCCCACACAAAGTGCAAAAACAGCTGTAGCTTAGATGAATGCGAGCCACACCTCCTCCAAGCATATGGTACCACAGCACTGCTGGTGGCCCTCTGCCACCCACAGGGAATTCCCAGGCAGCTGGCTAAGATGGAAGCGGTGGGATGGACTGAAGAGATGCCAAATCTTCACTAAAAGATAGAAACTATGCTTCTGTCTCTCAGCCTAAAGTCTTCCAGATTTCCTTCTAACAACACTTCAGACCACCAGACTGCTATTTGTTCATGCAACCATACACACTCTTCAGCTAGTTTTCTGGCTGTCTACTTTTTAGGACATTTCCCTCATTTGTCTCCATGACAGAGTACATAAACCCTCTAGGTGGTGTATCAAACTGCAAGATCTGTTGAAAATTGTCCACAAAACAAGTTGTGGAAATAAAATATGTTCAGCTCCTTTCAGTGGACCAGTTGGATCATGACTGCAGTTCACAGAATCTGATCAGATGCTCCATCACCAGTAGTGTATTTTACTGCAGGCACAGGCTCAGCTCTACATCAAGAAACCTGGTGAGGTAGCTAACTCTCCTCCTGACCTTGTCCAGTTCGCAAAACATTCACTTCAGAGGGTGAGCCAGCTGACCACAGGTGCTAGGAGAGAAAGCCACAAGGCAGACAGGAACCACTTTCATGGCTCGGTATCACTAAGTTTACATAGGTAACAGGAAAAGAAATAAGGAGGGGACAGTGAAAGTCTCTCCTTTACTTCATTTCCCTCATCTTCTCTTCTTTTCCTCTCACTTAATTTCCCATTCTCTTTTTTGCTTGTTGCATCTTCCAGGTGTCCTGGAAGAGTTTGGTCTTAAACAGCAAGTTAAAGCTACACTGAAAGTTTTAGATGCATCTATGTTTACACTAAACAGTTGAATCTTCTACCTTGGTGTCTTTTACTTGCAGTAGAAAGTTTCTCCAGCATAAACAGATGCCACTTTTGGAGGAGTGCAAGAGAAATGCTTTTCTCCTGTGAGCCAGCAGCTTCACAGGCAGGGTGGAAAGGGCTACAAAAGTGAAGCAACCACAAGCAGCCTGTGTAAGAATAGATACAGCTCCCTAATGCTGCTATGGGCTTCCGCCAGTATGACATGAAGGAGGAGACATTTGATGTAAGAGAGGTCTGTCTATTCCTCCACTAGGGCATAAAGCCACCCAGACCCTTTGCTGGAAAAAAGCAGCAAGATATGGGACTTGGCTTGTACTTCAGAAGTAATTTCGGACTGCTCATTGCCTTGAAACACCCAGAGGATTGGAAATTGGGCAGCAATAGCATCTTGGAGCTGGACTAGAGATGATTAGCCTTTATATTTATGCTTATCCATCATCTAATTTATTTTCTTTTGGGTAAAAATAATTCTAAGCACCTTTGAAAAACTTTACTGGGAAAGTGCCCCAAATGTCCATTAGCTGTGTGTATTTTCAGAAGCAGCAAGAACACCTTTCAGGAGAAAACTTTACCTAATGGACAATGCAAACCTTTCTCCCCAGTGTAACAGGGCTCATGATGCGAAAGAATTCAGCTCTGAAGTGAAAAGATTAGGATGATTTAATCCCAGGCAGCTGCTGTGAATCTCAGGTTATAAAAGCAGACACTTCTGGATTGATTCCCTCATTCCTTCATCTGGCAGCATGTGGCAGTTTCACCCAAACTTGTTAGATGGCTCCAGGCCTGCCAATGCTTTCTAAAATGGCACTTCTTCCTAATCTCTTGAGTTTTAAAACCCAGCAGCTTCCCTTTTGGCCTAGGGAGTCTGAGGGAGGTGCAAAGCAGTCTTGATTTTGCTTTAAGGCAACATCATTCTATCCTTTGTCATAAAATGCCAGCATTCATTATACATTCATCCCCTAAATATGAAAGGGCAATGGATTACTGCATGTGAACCTTAAGGGCGTCAAGGAGCAATACAAATGTAACTGTCATTAGGCTTTAAGTAGCTCTTGTTACAAAAAAAGTTCATACTTCCTCCACCAACTAGCCTTCTCTCCTCAAAGCCTGCACGCAAACCTACACATCTTATTTTGGTTGTGTACTGGAAAGAAAAAGATCTCTTTTGGAAGACCTGATGTTCCCAACTTGAGGGCAGAAGGTCACCAAATGATATCTCTGGTCATTCTACTGACTTCTCTACCTGCAGAAAAACAGTAGGGATGCTGGCTTCTAGACTAGACAAAAGCACTTGCAGTCCTCATTTGCTGCAGGTTGATTTGGTTAAGATATCTAGCTGCAAGTCATATACTTGCAGCTAGCTTCCATACTCATAAGGAATTCATTGTTTCATGAAACGGGAACAGTTCTTGACCATTGCTCCTTATCTATTCTGCATTTGAGGGCAATCAAGTCTGTGCCCAGTGCTGATGAGTCCAGGTCTGGAGCCCTCAATACAGGAAAGACACGGACCTGATGGAGCAGGTCCAGAAGAGGACCACGAGGATGATCAGGGGGTTGGAGCACCTCTGCTACGAGGACAAGCTCCAGGGAGACCCAATAGCAGCCTTCCAGTACCTGAGGGGGGCCTACAGGAAGGCTGGGGAGAGTCTGTTTACAAAGGCTTGTAGTGACAGGACGAGGGGCAATGGCTTTAAGCTGGAGGGGAGCAGATTTAGATTGGAGATCATGAGAAAGTTCTTTACAATGAGGGTGGCGGAGCACTGGAACAGGTTGCCCAGGGAGGCGGTTGAGGCCCCATCCCTGGAGATATTCAAGGTGAGGCTCAATGAGGCCGTGGGCAACCTGGTCTAGTTGGGGGTGTCCCTGCTGACTGCAGAGAGGTTGGACTAGATGACCTTTGGAGGTCCCTTCCGGCCTGGACAATTCTATGATTAACATAAATAAGCTCTGCAGTCACACATCACAGGATACAAGGAGGAGGCAGGGAAGCACAAGTGACAGGGAAAGCATCTGGTCAGAATCAACCTGTGCTACTAGCAAGCAGACTCATCTGCAAGATTTTGCACAGACAGTACTTGCTCACAGCAGCCAGTCCCATGTGGTTAAATTGTTGCTTGTGCACTGAACACCTTCTCATAGAACCTGCTTTACTCTGCTGTCTCCTCATTCACATTTTAAATAATTCCTCTATGTTTCTTCCAGCACCAACCCCCAACACAGAAAATTAATGTGTTTATAGATGCAGCATTACTAACCACTGCAAAAAAGACTCTGTTGAAGGTAAATTACAGCACACAGATTAGCCACAAACATGGACAAGGACAAGACCTCACCCACCCACCAAGCTCCATCACACTTACTAAAACCAGGATGGACAAGGATTACACCTATGTAATGCTGATCCTTGTCACCAGCAAGAAGGTGTCTTCCTGCAACTTTGCTGGCACCTTACTTTAGAAAACAGAAAACAGAAAACTTTTTGTCAAATTGATCAACTGTCAGGTCTACTACACAAACCTTTTATTTGAGCTCCAAGTTGGGCTGGAAGTTCTGTTCTTATATGATCTCTTTTTCTAGCCATAAACATCATCCTGACAGAGGCGGACCTTGCATGCAACCAGGGTGTCACGTTGGCTATTTCTGAGGCCACTTTAGTATCTCCCAGTAAATGCCCAAGGAAATGGGTACCATGCAAGCATCTTTTGTCCCACTTTTCCCATATCCTCTGCTCCCACCCCCTTATTTTTGTCATAGCAGCAGTTTAATCCTGCTAAGGAAGGTTATTACCCTCAGTAATTCAACTTAAAGTTTTGTCCTTGCCAGAAAACTGAATGGCATGTTTTTTCTTTCTTGCCAAAGACCAATTATAGCAAGGTTTTGCTAATACAATTTAAGCCTCCATGCCCCCTTTACATTTTTCATGCTGGGAATATCGTATGTTTTGATAGCTTTGTATTATGCAGTTTTTCACGGCTGGAGATTTCAAACACTGTGATTGTCCTGCCAGGAATCACATAGGGGGCTTTCCTTTAGAAATTCAGCTGCTATAATTGTCCTGCCAAGATTCATATAGCTGTGTCCTGATGTGGAATGCCCTACAATTTTACAGTGCTAAGAATTTAACTTGTATGCTTACCTTGAGGGGAATATGGGAACACCAGCAGTGAACTATTTCACTTTGACTTGTCCAAGTTCCAGGATGTGATTTCACCTCACTTTGCAGGGTTTGTACTAATTAGCAGGCACTGAGGAACCTCCTTTCTGAATAGGCACACAACAGCTCAAATGGGACTCAGTTCATTTTTCCAAGTGAGTTATTTACATGAAATTCTCTTACAGTCCTTCAGGCTTCAGCTCCCTTCTCAGAGCAGCCAAGGTGCTTACCTGAGTGAAGATCCTGTATACACGCCTGAATCATGTTTCTCCTGCTCCTCTGACTGTAGTTGCCACAACACTGGGACATAAGGAACACATCCCAAGCAAGCTGGATTGCAGAAAAGAGCGATTGCATTGAGGGCCCTTTTGCAACAAGTCAGCATGTCAACAGGCTTGACTCAACTCTCTCCTTCCAGCGCAGGGCTGCATTATACTAAACAGCTGCACTTAGAGTTAGATGAAGTGCCTTTGCCATGAGGGACAAAGAGAAGCAGAAGCCAAGGAAACAGCAGCTATTGCTGCAATGTACACCAATTTCTGATTACTATGAGAAGGGAAACATTCTCCTAAATGGAAGTAGATGTACTGTTAGGAGACTCATTTTTCAATTCCTTGCATTTTGGGAGTAAGACAGGAGCTGTACGTGTGAGATGTCTATGACCAAAAAGCAACTTGAATGTTTTTGTGTATTCTTTCTATCTAGCAACTCAGTTGCATTGTAAAAAGGGATTGAGATTCCTCTGGCTGTACCCACACCATGGGATGCCTCTCTGCCATCTGCTCTTAGAAGAGAGTGCCTATTTGAGCCAGCTAGAGGGCTTTCCCATCTAGAGAAGACACCTGCCCAGCAATCACTACATTATCCTTTTTGTAAGTAAGTAAACAAAAGTTGCAAGTAAACAAAAGACCACAAGTAAAGCAAACGTAAAATACAACCTGAAATTAGACTTATCAGCAGGAATCCTTCCCAGCTTTTAGTGCCCTTCCTCTAGCTCTTCTTCAATGAGAGCTCAGACCACCACATCCCACCAAGGTGTGCACTAGGCTTCTCTGGGCATACTCAGGACAACTAGGGGGTTAAATTTCGCATTCAAATCCAAATGTCCAAGACAACCTTCTGGAACCACACACCAGAGATATCTGAAGCTGGCTTCCTAGCCTGTGCCAGTCTCTGGGTACTGAAAGGGTCAGCCATCAATGACTCTTTTGGAAATCAGTCACAGATGACAGCTTAGAAATATTTTCTTTTTGCTCCTGACCTGTGGCCTAATACATTCATATAAAAATATTACACAATATATATATAAATATATAGTCATCTTCATGATTTCTGAGATGCTGGCTGATTTCTAGGGAGACTGCATGCAACACCACAACCAGCAGAGAGACTCAAGTTATTTTGTCAGAGGCAGTTTCCCACTTCCATATCTTCCTATAAAATTCAAAATTGTGAGCTTGGCTACAGCTTTTACTGTAAACTTAGCAAGCTTGTGCTTCATCTTCTGCATCTCCTTATTTCTGAACATAGCTCTACCTGACAGACAGCTACTTGCTCTGCCTGGTGGCCTCTGAGTGCTGCGTTCCACAAGCAACTGGGATTGTGGAACCTCAAGAGGAGCTTACATGTGTGCGAGATAAAGCTTGTCAAGAAAGAAGATATAAACCATGAAAAATTTTGCAATCATTAAAGGCAATTACAGACACCATGATTTTCATATTTTTCTAAAGTATTTTTAACTCTGCTCCCACCTCCCCTCCCCCAAAGATTTCTTTTTCTTTTCTCAGAAAAGATCATAAATTATGAAACAGACTTAAAACCAAATCTCTGTCAGCTTTTATAGCTTGTTCAAAATAGTAATGTATTTTCTGGCATAAAACCACCAGCTCCACATATATCTTTCTTATTGACCATAGCTGTTGGGAGATCTTGCCTGTTTGGCAGTATTGTCAATTTATTGATAGCATACATGCACAAACAGGACATTCAAGTATGGGATAAGATAATCAAAGATGTCATTTGTAGTTCTTTCAAATAGGTTGGAGGGATTTTCCCCCCTTCAAGCATACAGAAACAAGTGATAATGCTTTATCCTATTTAAACAGCAGTACTTTCAAAATTCCTCCAACAATATTCTCCCCTCTGCAGATTTATTCATCTACAATGCAGATTCATGCAGATCCTGCCATCCTCAAGAGTTTGCCAGTTCTAAGTGAGGTAATATATTTTTCTAAGCTGGGTAACACCAAGACCTTTGCTTTTAGGACACCCTTTGGTGTTTCCAGAATGGAAAGTTTAAGTTATCCTGAATAAATCTTGAAATGTGGAACCTTAGTGACAAATATTTTGGCTAAGAACCTTCAGACCTCTCATCTATAGAATTTCATTTGCATTTTAGTCACAAAAACACCTCTAAATGAAAAATGCAATTGAATACCATCCAGTTTACATCTAGGTACAGTACTGCAGAGACAGGAATCTAACCTTATTTAGTAGGGGTATACATGTCATAAAATGCCTGCTAATTGCTCTTCAACCCAAGCTATTTTACTCAGCAATGAAATAACATCTTAAGGACTTCCAGAAATGCCACTTCAGCCCCACTTAATCAATTCATGTTCCAAAGCACTGTATGTCATTCAGAGGGCAGAGCATACACCATTCAGAGTGGGCAAGAAAACTATTCATTCTCAGCAGCAAGAAAGGGCTCTTGTGAAGTAACATCAGGGTGCTGATATGCTTAGTATTTGTAGTCAGTGTCACCATACGGTCTCACATCCCTGGGCACATGGCAACTTTCACAAACACACAGCCCACTGCGCTGCTGTTTGTGCTCACAATATAAAGATAAGCAACTGTTCACACTGTTATTCAAAGACGAATTTCAAGATTATGCATAGCAGATTCAGGGTGTTCCTACTATTGTTTGTAATAAGAATACAGATGCTTGCTTGCAGCACTGAACATTCCCCTCTTTCAATCAGTTGTCAAATCACAAGACCATAGCTCATCACTAAACTTAATGATTGAAAGGCACTATTTGTAATGCTATCCATGTAATATTTCCCAGCACCACGCTGTCTAACTTCTTCTATAAAGACCCGACTGGAAATGTCTCCTGCTACAGGGATGTGTGATACATCATGTATTCATTCCTGATCACACAGGAACACCTATACATAGGCCAACAAGCACAGGTTTATTCAGGTTTATTTAGACTCAAAAAAAAAAAAAAAAAACAACCTGTTTTGATAACTTCAATGAAGAGTGGTGTGGACTTCAGGAGAGACTTACATTTGAGCTCCCCAGCTTTAAATTTCCTCTCAACTGTGCTATGCCAGATTCTATGCTCAATATAGCATTCAGGAGCTTTTGCACCCAAATCATTTTGTAAAGCATTAGCTTCCCCCCCAGCGACTCTGAGCTCTCTCTAAACTACATTGGGGCAGTGATGAAGGAGCATATAAATACTCTCATACATTGCCTGGGGCTGTTGCAAAGCAAGATATTATTTTCAACGCAGGGTCCATGGTCTGCCCATGGGATAGAAGGAATAATTGGAAATAAGTTAAATAATTAGTTTTAAGTTTATAATCAATAAGATAATTAAGCAGCATAACACCCAAATAATCCCATGAAGTACAAAGTCAGAACTATCAGCAAATACTATTAAGCTTTTTAAAGGATGGCTATTGATTTCAAAGGTTCTTTATGTCAGTAATGGTCCATCTCATGGAAAACACAGTACATACACTTTAGAAATGACTACTTTTGTATATTGCTAACATTTGATAAACACCAGTACTACAATAATATTATAAATACATAAATGCTAGCACTTGCTCAAAATTGGATAAAAGAAAAATCATAACCTTCTGAGTCAGCTTTCTCATTTTCAGAGGAAGTTTTTTTTACATTAGTACTATAAGAAGTCAAATTCATTGCCTTCATAATAACGCAGACAGAACCAAGCTCCTCTTTTTATCTGCCTTTCCTAGGGGCATAAATTATGGGACAGCTGGGTTCTTTCGTCTATCATCTTTCATCACAGTGCCATCAATTGAAAACTTCACCATTACCCTTTTATGTCCCAACTCTTCTTCAGTTCCCTTCTTTTCACAAGGCAAAGTGCTTGACTTTCTTTTCTTAAGCCTAATAATGGTTAAATAATTTTTTTCTGCAGCTATAATTGCAGCATGCATCTTTTTCAATCTGTTATTTATCCGTATGTTTATTTACATACTTGCTTGCTGAAGATGGCCAACATTGCCTCTTCTACCTCAGACCTGTCCCAGACTCTTCTAAGACATTGTTTTCTTTTTATCTGGGGGGGGGGGCCAAGGGGGAATGCATTGCTCATTTACTCATCCGTCCCAGTGCCTAGGGCCCTTTGCTCAGTGCTGACATCACTATTTCTAGCACAGGGGCTTGTGCCCAAATTAAAAAGAACAAACATAGGTCCAGATAATTGCATTCAGGCTAGTAGTTTGTTCATCATTTTTATCATAGTGACAAATGAGAGTGCAGAAGTGCTCCAGCACTGAGAACATCATCTCCTTTGTCCTCACTATGTGCTCTCTCCTAGTGCTTAGCATTTGTTGTGGTTTTCCATGTTATTGTCTTGCCTGGTCTTATGTGCCACAATACACATTGCCGAGTTTCAGCCTCTTTTCTGCCTTTAAACTCCTATTCTGTGCTATTTGGGATTCCCTGCAGTTTCCACGTTATGAAAAAAAACCTCTCTCTAGTGTACACTAAATTACTCTTCTGCTTAGTTAATAACAGTGATAACTGCTAGTTTTTGGTCTTTCAGCAACTGTATTTGAGTCCCAAAGCCCTGCCATGATCTAGTTTTTTTCCATAGCTCAAGCAATCCAGGTATTTCTCAGTACACACAGATATGGTTCCCTTTGCACACTCAGCCACCAAGACAAATGCCATAATTTTAAAAGGTATGTGACAAGATACTAATGCTATTTATTCACAGAAAATAGCATCTGGCCCTGGGGGCTGAAGATCCCCATGTATGACTTTGAAGATAGGGAGGCAAGAAGGATTTTTACTCCAAAATTCAAATGCCACTCTAAGCTTCTAACAAGTATCTAAAGGTGGCATACATCTGCCTCAAACCTAACGTTTTACAGCCCTCCACAACTACTTTTTTCTTTGCAGATACTGACAAAACTTGCTTCCCTATTTAGTAGGTCTTCTAGAACAATTAAGATCTTGCAATTAAACTCACTGGGCCATGATTCCCACATCCGTCTTTTCTTTCCTGCAAGTATATTTGTCCTTTTGAAACCCCACCTGTCCTATGAGGTTTTTAAATTAACTGAAAATGGATCAAATTAACCAGTTCACTGAGCACACTATGTTAAATTTCATCTGTCTGCTGATTTGAATATGCTCAGATTCTCCAGAAATTCTTTAACAAGCATTTTCCTGATCTGTGACTTTCTTTCCTGTCAGCTCTAACAAAGCTCCTGCAGAGTTCATTTTTAAAGTCAGTTCATTTGCTCAATAGGCAAAAATAACAGTTAAGCACTTCAATCTCCAGAAGTTTCTCCCAAAGGACAAACTGGACACACACTTCCATCATTCCCCAAAATCAGCATGTTGCTTACATAAAAACACATAGTCATTCCCCACCCCCCTCCACAAATGGCATCCGATGACTGATGAGGAACAAATATGACTCTTTCCATACAGCCATGAGTTTTTGTTTAGTTGCATTACTGGCTTTCATAGTGGAGTTTTCCACTATAGTGACCCTTAAGTGAAACACGAAGCACATGCCCATCTATAACCAAGTTCACAGACTTAAGGCTGCTACTGGTAAGTTGACACTCAGGCCTGTTAGATGTACATGGTTCTCAGATGGTTATCCAGAGTTATCAATGTGTTTAGCTCTGGACAAGTGCTTAATTACAGCCGAGATCTTTTTGAGTTTCCTTTTTATGTACTCCTTCCTAGTTTATACCTGTTGTTAGTCCTTTATATCCTTATAGGATAAGGACTGATGGACCGTTATTATGCTTAATTGTAAAAATACCATCAGCTTACCAAAATGCTTCACTGCTTCAATCTTATCAGCACTTTCTCTCTCAAGAACATCTTTCAGATTTATTTCAAAGATAAATACATCAGAATACAAACACAGCCATAATCTCAGTAAAGCACCATACATCAAAAGAACAGCCCTACCCTGTCAAAAAAACCCAATCTCATCAAAATTCTGTCAAACCTTCTTGATAAAGGAGAAAAAAGTACTTCAAGTATATCAGTGTGAGTACATTTGTATATCAAATGACAGCACATGTCCTGAACAATATAAACAGGACTACTGCAGTAAACAATATTTCTGTTTCAAAAAAAAAAACCCCACTTGCACTGCTTGCTGAGAGTTGGACAGTGTTGCGTCTGAAATAATTTCTTATTTAAGGGCAAAATTTTGCTAATAGCTTCCCGAGAATTCAAATACATTTACAATCATGTAACCACAAAGTAGATAGTCCAAAAATGATGGCAATTAAATGAACAAGACTCTGCTGCAGTAAATGGAAGTATGACTAAATGTCATAAGCACCAGCAAAGTATTTCAGCCACACAACTCTTTCTCTGAAAAGCTTATTTTTCGCAGACAAGTGAACAGGAATAGCAACGCTAATAAAAAAAAGTCAGCATGAAATACTGACAGCCTTTTGGCTTGAGTAGTTTTGGAAATGTCTGGGAAATTATATAAATTGTACTTCTCTAAGTTTTATTTTCTTTTCCCCGAATACCTGCATCGCACTGCCACTTTTTTCCTTTTTTTGGTAGTTGAAGGTATTATGAAAGCAACAGCTGAAGATTACCAAACTTAACTGAAAGCAAAGTTTGAGATTTTCATTAAGAAACTGACCAGAAAAAAAACAAACACACACACAAAGATTTTCCAAGAAATTATGAAAAACTGAGTAGAACCACAAATCCCACCACCAAATAGGAAATGTTGCCACTGGTTTTCCAGAATTTGTCATTGCATGCGAAGTGTTCCTGTTAATGAGAAGATAAGATTTCATTACATTGTTCTTGCAGAGCACATACTTCAGCTCAAACTACTATTTCTGTAGTTCATTCACCTTATGACAGAACATATTGTAGCCACATACACTGCCCGAATTTCAGGACTACATTGTCAAGACTGGTCTCCTTGGAGAAAATCCTATTTAAATCAATAGCAAATCCCTACCAACTGCAGCAGAGAAGAATTTATTTCTTCTTTATAAAAAAACTTGACGCTCTTGTAAAAGCCAGAATCCACCCGATGCAACACATTGTTCCAACTTTGCAATTTATCAACAATACTCAAATTCCCATTTCTCTAACCAACCACTAAGCAAAGTCATAGGACACAGACTTCATTAAAATGGCACAATATTTAACAAAAATATTTTTCATATAGTTTTATCACTTCTTACTCTGCATATGCACTTCTATCCTTTCTAGCCCAGGATTTTATTAAACTTCTTGGAGCCAGGTCAGGAGCTGGGGGTGTGTTCAAGGAAAAATTACAAACCCCTATTAAATGAAGTCCCTACCTTATCTGCATATTTAGAAACTCACTGCAGACAAAGGCAAAAAAAATGTTAAAGACAATGGAAATATTTGCAGATAACTAATCATAAGGAACTGACACATCCTCAACTTCATTATTTCTTTAAATACAACTAATAGCACAGAAGTAACTACTCAGCTGATACAGTGACTAACTACTAGCCCTAACTCTGCACTACACATTAAGATAGATAGATATGTAAAATAATTCCTTTTCAGGCTCTTTAGAGAAGTTTATTAGCCAAGTCACATTAAACTAAGCACTGACTTTTCTCTGGTAGGCTTTCACCATGTGTTCAGAGTCCGCATATTTGCTCACATGACAAAAACATGGTTTTATTTCCTATTATTTCTTGCATATTAGCCTTCACATTTTGTAATCATCAACATAACATTTTACTATATTAATAAGGAAAGAGACATGACATTCCCCCTTCCCTATAATGCAGAGTTCTTTTTTCCCCGCTTTGTCTAATAGTTAACTAAACAGCCTATTAACCAACTGCTAATCTCCTGTGACAGTCTCCCATGAGCTGGATAGGTGTGCATACAGTATGACTAATTACAGTACAGTGTTAACCTGATGGAGAGAAAATAAACAGACATCAGAGGCTGAGCAATCTCTGAAGCTGATTTGTTGCGAATCCTAGAGCCCTGCTGTACAAAACGCTAAGTACACAGAGCATTGGCAGACATCAGGTAATCTTTTCAGCCATACAGCCACTTCCATGAATTCAAGATGGGGAAGTCAGAGATGCAGCAGTCACGCACAAACTGTGGAGAGCTACAGTGACTTGCATATTATCAGAAATCATCTTTATAAAGCTGGATAATTTTCCTAGGTCAAGAGTTTCATTACGAAGGAGAACTGCGCCAGACCTAACTGGCACTGCCTCTGAGTGAATATAGAAAAATGGTCTCAGGGAAGAGGGTGAGTTGCTTATAATCTCCCATTATTCATGGGTGCTTTACCAGCTGGCAGCAACGGATTAACACGTATTCACTGCTAACACTGATCTTTAGGATTCACCGAGGTGAAAACAAAGGGATGAGCCATGGATTTCTGACTCCCCTGCATCAAAAAGTTAAATACATTTAATAGCAGCTGTACTAACATACTGAGCCCAGCTACAGCCTACCCTCACTGCACTTGGTCATGATCAGTCATTCAGCTGCGTTAACTGAAAGGTTTAATTGGTAAGAACAACAGCTCACAAAGGGGTCTGGGCTGTGGCTTTTTTTTAATAGATAAAGGTTAAAGCACATGGGAGAAGTGTAAACAGTAGATGTCTGTATTTTATACTAAAACCTGCTGTTTAAAAACAACAGTCCCTCTCTACCAACACAGGGGCCCTGAAATACATGAGGGAGATCTGCATTTGGTCTTGAACTCCACTTTGGGCTCAGTGTAGGGAAAAAACAATACCCCACACACTTCTAAACAAGCCATTACAGAACATAAATATTCAAAACCCCATAGAATAAGCTGGAATTTCAACACAAGTCAGTGCCATCTAGGATGGGAGCTCTAATTACAAAAAAACCCAACTCTCCCAAAAAACATTACCAATCAAAAAACAGATTTCGTAAGGCAGATCTCTTTACACTACTTCACAGAAAAATACTTAAAGCATAGAAAGCAATCTTTAAGTAGCATATATATAAGCTTGCTTTCAGGAAAGAATACTGTAAACTTTATTCTTTAATTATGCTCTTTGATGAGGCCAGTCTCCAAGGAACATTTAAACATGGATCTGTGGTAGAAAGGCAACATACTGTAGAGGGAGTAAATTAATTAGGTTTTTCATTGCTAAACTACCAATTGACATGGGGTAAGAATGGGAATTGAAATATAATTGACCATAGCAGTCTTTCAAAAAAGCCACAGAATGTTTTAAATTCCTAGTTGATTAGCACAAATTACATTTACAATAAAAGAAGATACTACTTTATGCTATTCACATAAGAGAGTCTGAACATTAATCCACAGTAAATGTAAGTATGCCAAAAATAGCAGTATAAAAAAAGATAATCTCAGGCATTGACAAAATCATAAGTAGGCCCCACAAAACAATGAGATTACCTTTAAACCCATGAGACTTTCCAACCTGCACAATTTAGGTTATTTTTTTATGGTGTGATGGCACAGAAGGACATAGAGAGTGAATTTTTAAGTTTTCGCTACTAGAAATACAGTTTTTGAAGAAAGTCTAGGATCCCCCAGTCTTACTAGAATGAGTAATTTTGCATTGCCCTAGCTGGACTGTGCTCAGATCTTTCGGTTAAATTAAGACTCCTGTAAGTATGATCAAATTGGTATCCCCAGTGGCCATTTCATTGGCTTCCATTTTGGGACTTTTAAAGAGCTGAACAAGCATATGACTTTCAATTGCTGTTAATCCTGCTGAGCTTCATCAGCAGTCACACCATGTTTTAGGCACTTACCCAGCATAAGACCAGAAGTCACTTCTGCAGTTGGTGGGAGTTTTGCCACTAGTTGCAGTGGCAGGAGGCTCCCACTCCACACACTCCATTTTCACCTTAGCAGAATCCCTTTTTTCATATGCAAAACATGGGCATTCAAGTTCAGCAGTCTGCAACACCAGGCTCTCCAAAGGCACCTCAGCAAGGCCTGAGCACTCAGTCCTCCAAAGTTCACAGATCTGCGAGGTACACAACCCTACAGCCCCTCCAAACCAACCAACCACAAGGCTCCAGAACTGGAAGAACTCCCTTTGTCTCTTTTTCAAACGCAGCTTTGTTTAATCTCAACAAAGGAAATCAAGGAGCAATAGGATACAGGTTATCACTCATCAAGCAGTGCACATACACCTGTTTTACCTAATGCTCAATCAGGCTCAGCTGATACAAATACCAGGAGAAGGCAGGGCAACCTGCTTGCCACTGAGCCTCTTTACTACCATACTAGAGCCTAAAAAGAAAGCAATAAAACAAACCAATTAACCTGCAATATTAATTTTTTCCACATTTCCTATATATCATTATCTATGAAAAAAATAAGCATTGAATATTAACTGTAACTGCATGGAAAATTGAAGCAGATCAGGCAGAGAAGAAAAGCAGAGGCAATGAAAGCATTTGTATTTCATCTCCTTTCAACAAGTTTGTTAACAAATTAGAATGGAAAGGTGTAAATTCCACAGTTCGTGAGAGTCCCCATAATGAAATCTTCATAAATAGCATTAACATAATTGCAGACTATTGACCAGAAGAAATTTGGGATTAATCTGGCATGGGTGGATAAAGAACTGCTTCTAATCTTCGCAAGATGTAATTCCAGCAAGTCACACTCCCTAAAACATTAATTGGATCATATGAAATCCAGGACATAACAAGAAATTGTCTCCTCCCCTCTGGTGTGAATGCAGAATTATTTCTTACTGCATATTCTCAGTAGTTTTAAATTAATCTGGCAATGGGATCCAGAGCTTAACAGCCCTCACTGATAAAAAGAAAAATAAAAGAAGTGGGTTTAAATTTTCCTTTGCTCAATTTCACCTCCTAAGAGCAGCCTCTCAGTATCTACAAAGCAGTTATCAAGAAGACAGAGCCAAGACTCCTTCCAGAGGATGGCAGACAAAGGACACACAGTGAAAGAAGAAAGGTTCAAAGGCTGTGCAGTCAGCATCCTCAGAGACAATCAAGACCTGATTGAGCATCCTGGTCTGACCTTGCCTTAATCGGGGTGAGGTGGACTAGAGACCTCCCTAAGGTCCTTCCCAGCCTGAATTATTTTATTATTTTCTTACATCTTGTCACACTCATGGACCACCTGAAATAATTGTGCCTATTTTCTTGCATTTTTGCTAAATATCCTGCAGGCAGTGGCCGGGACAGAGATCTGTGTGGATTTGCAGGATTCACAGAGGAGAATCCATCTGGATGGCCCGTTTCATTTGTTCACCTGCCTGGTTTCCATCTTCCCTACAGACAACTTTGTAGTAAGGCCAACTGCTCATTTCAGCAGTCATCCATGGCTGAAATTTGTCCTTGTCAGGAATGAATTAGATGTGTTCAGTGTTTCCAATTCTCGGTTAAAGCCTGAGCCCCTAAATACACTTGAATTTCTTAATGTCCATTTTCTTTTCTTTTTTTTTTTTACACAGCATATTTGTAAAGCCACAAAGCTCTAACATGTCCCAGATATAACATATCATCTCAGATCCCAGAAGACATATCCAGCATGCACTGATTCTTGTTTGCGTCTTACAATTTTAGTGCCTGACTTGCAAATACCTAGGGTTAGTAGTAGTGACATTTCCCATACATTTTGGGCTAGTAGTCACACCTAGCACAACATCTGCAGCTAGAAATGTAAAGGAGAACGGACAGAAGGGAAAGAAACTCAGGCAATAAGAAGTATGCGTAACTGCAGATGGACAGGGGAGGCATAATTCATATGCAAAATGTAACATTATAGCAACTTCATTTGGCTTTTAGTTTATGAGGCAATAAACAAGCCATGCAAAAGTCTTTTGAGAAGCATCACCACTCCCTTGGGCTGAGGTCCTGGCATTTATTTGCCAGAGGACTTTATTGCCTCATAAAGCAAAAGCCAAGCGAAGCACAAGCAAACTATTTCTTGCTTTGTAAGACTGGAATATCACACACGGTTATTTACTGTATGGTAGCCCCATTATTTTCAGTCTCTTTGTTATGTTAGGTCTTGACATTTGAGGAAAAGAGCGTTGCTGTCCCAATTAAAAAGGAACTGCCTCTTTCCCTTTCCAAAAAAGAATTGTTGGGAGCTTCTCACTGGTACACAATTTTGACACTCTGGCCACTTCATTGAGGTGCTGTGAATGGGAGAAGACAATATTACCAACTTTCAAACTTTGACATAATCAAAAATCAAGCATTTTAAATTTGATAGATTAATTCAAGAGCATGATCAAGCTAAGGAGATGAAGTGGTCTGTGTGGGTAGAGAAACCAGTTCTTAAGTCAAAATTACTGTCTCAGACAAAGATATCAAGTTACGAGAATTACATCATCAGAACAAAATTTAACTGGTGGACTTTAGGGCAGGACATGCTTGCATACAAAAGTTTGTATAAGGATTGCAGTTTTTATTTTTTTCTGTGGGCACCACTGGGTTTGTATCCGTATTAGTGTATTAATAAATGTTTTACGTTATCTTCTATAACTGATAATGTGGGAAAGATAAAGATCCATCAGCAAAAACAGTTATGAGGGCCATCTTTTATCTTTAATAATGCACCTTCCTCTCATTCTGTGCCTGCATGCGTGCGTGCACACCTGAGGGAGAGGGATGGACAACCCTTCTCTCCACATACAGTACATGCGTTCATTACAACCAAATCTCAGATTTTGGAGGCCATACCAGGGAAAGAAAAGACAGGAACGGATGTGAAAATAAAGCAAAATCAGAAACACAGGAAATAGGGGAAATCCTAGAGAAGGAATGACTGAAAGAGCACAGATGACAAACAACATGTCAAAGGCACAAACACTGTCATTAGGGAAGCCTGTGTTGCAGGCAATAGACCATCCTGGGGCCAGGCTGGTTTCCCATCCATGAATGGGACGGGAATGGTTCAACATCCATGAAAGAAGCCAGTTCTGTTTCAAACGATTGAACTGAAACAGTTTGCTGGACCTTTGTTCCCATAACAACAGCAATTCCCTTCCCTCAATTCTGTGGTTTTGGCACTGTGATGAGAAATACCCCATCCTTTCATCAAAACACTGGATGAAGCACAGCAAGATACTGAGAAACATTTGATCAATTTACTGTACTTCAAAAATAGTCATTTTAATTTTTCTTTGAGAAATACATTAAAGAGAACTTCTGCCCTGATCAATAGCAGTGAATTCTTGTTGGTACTATTATAAGTTCACACAAACAGATCATTATAACATAGACATACATTATGACTAATAATCTCTGGCCAGAAGAGACTAACAAAGAAAAGAGAAGAGAAGAGAAATGCTGTTATCTCCTTTTCATAGAAAGCCTTCCCTGAGAGAAGAGTTTCCAGTTCTCTGTGGTGAGGCCTGAGTTTTTCGTCTCCCCTGGAAGGTTTGCATATTGCTTAAGCCTTTCAGCTTCCATAGCCATACTACATACAGAATATTAATTTTGAAACTCCATTTTAACATCTGGTACTAACTATACATATTTTTCCATTTGCAGTATCCCAGTGCCAGTAGTCTCTTAATAATTTATTCCTTTAGCTCATATCCCATCAACAGATCCTGTGGCATATTAACTGAGAAACCATACACCTTTTATTCAATAGGTACATACGTAACTCTTTAGGCCTGCTTTCATGTGCAGCCATAATAAAAAGTACATACCTTGCCCTTTATGAACACAGAACAACTGTAAAATAAAAGGGATAAAATTTTAGCTTCATTGATGTTAGTGCCAAAACTTCTCACTGATTTCAATATGATCAGGATTTCATCTACATTCTCAAATTTTCCCAAGAGAATGTTTGCAGGTAAAGGCTTCCAAGCTGTGGTCCCAAGCCCACAGAGCCGGGTCTGCAGAGAGGACACTCCTATTATTTCCACATGATAAACTGCTCGAAATTCTTACACTTTCCTTTTGTCTTATTCCTCTGGAAAAACAGTGAATTACCTCCTTTTCTATACAATTCCATTTACTTCCCTGTGCAGCCAATGCCAGTAATTGTCTAAAGGATGCAACCTGTCTCAGTAAAGCACAGATTATATAACTCTTCAAAAATAAGATTTTAGTTCTGCAAGTTTTGAGAAGAAATAAATCTTCATCTGTTTTTCTCAAATTCTTTTCCAAAATCATCCCCAAGTTATCAGGTTAGCCTTTACTTGTGTCAGCAATGCACTGTTTAAGGAGTCAGGGTGTTCTGGGTTTTTGCACTTTGGTACCAGGACTGGAGAGAGGGAAGGAGAGAAAGGGATAGCAGCATTAGAAAAACAATCATTCCAGATTTTACCAAGAACTAAAAGATATAAGTGAAAATCAACTGTATCTATAAACATGGATTTTAAAATAAAATTTCATTATAGTAAGCCAAAACAGTTTGAGCAGTTGTAATGCAAGTAAATGGGGCCAGATCAGATTTCTCCTTCTCCTTTCCTTTCCTTTCTCCTCCCAACCAATTTGCTCACAAAAGTGAGCAAAATAATAGGTAAATGGCCCTCCCTGTATGGGGCTAAGGAGAGGATTAAGAAATTTAGAGCTCAGTAAGAGATAATGCAGTGTAACCTACTTCTTGGGGTGCTAAGTATGAAATGATTTATACAGAAAAGGATTAAGCTCTCCACAGAAATACAACACTGGAAAGGACCTCCAGAGTTAGAGTCTAATCTCCTACTATTGTATATCTTCTACTACTAAATTTATTAACATCCATCTCAAAGTGTTTTCCATTTTCTTCTCCCACACACAGTATGGAAATGTCCCAGAAACTCACTTCTTTGAAGGTTTGAAGCGTTCTCCTTCTGTTAGCATCAACAGATTAAATAGTGGGAGATTAAATAGTGGGAGAGAGAAAAGAGCTGCAACATCTGCTAACACAGACCACAATCCCTCCTTGCATTTTCTGGGCAAACCGAGATTTTGGATCCCCTCCTTGTAAAGCAGTACTCCACTCCTCTGCTCCTTCTAAAATCTCTTGTCCTGTTCACACAGCTGGATGTGGGCGGCCAACTCTATAGGCAACATTTCAGGAGAATCTCACTAATGCTTCACACCGTGGTGCAAATCTATTGCAGCTACCTCATGAACTGCAGTATATCAGAAACATGTCCTAGCCCCCCCTATTAAGATCAGGTTATCTCAGAAAATAAAAGGTAGTGAGCAGACAGACAACCCGGCCCTGAGTTCTAACTCTCTAAAGTAGTCAAATAGATAATAGGCTCACAATACTCAATAGTATCATGGTGGGGGGGGGTTGGAACTCGATGATCTTTAAGGTCCCTTCCAACTCTAACCATTCTATGATTCTATGATTTCTTTTGACATCTGTATTATGAAAGATTCAAGCGTATCCTGGTTTGAGCAACACAGGACTACTTTCTCTTCTAATGCTTGGGAAAACTACACTTTTAGAAAACTCTAGTGCCTGAATTTGTGAAAATATTTACTTTATAGCCAGCTATGCTATGTGGGTTTCAAGGTCTCAGTGTTTTTGAGCCTTGCCAGGTGCAGGGATGAGGAGAAGCAAGACCTAGGCACTTGACCCAAGCTAGCCAACAGGATTATTTCATACTATGAATGTCACATTCAATATAGATTAGACAGTTTGCTGCGTAGTGCACACTCTCTCTCTCTCCCCCTGCCCTTCGTGGCAGTGGTCCAGAGAACTTCTTGACCCAGCGCTGGAGCCCTGAGTCCTTCCCTTCCTCCTGAACCTGAAGCGCTCACGCTACTGGGAGTGCACAGCTTCCTACTGATAGACTTGGCTGAGTAAAATCTTTGTATATTTTATATTGGTATCAGGATCAATACTGGTTCTTAATATTATTAATGTTAATTATTTAGTCTTATCCTATTAAATCTATTTATATTTCAACCCTCAGGTTTCCTTGTTTTCCTCAATTCCCTTTCCCAGATGGGGAGGGGTCACGGCGTGATAGAATAATTGTCTAAACAACAATAAATTCTTGTGGGTTTCTCATACCATAACGAAGTGGTACCTCCCAAGATCACTGTATTTTTACTAAGAGTTGCTTATAGAAATTTTTAGCACCCATTTAGTAGTGTCCAGGCAGACACACAAATGCCTTTTAAATCTGAGAAGAAGAGCAGTACATAAGAATTTGATCATATCATAAAAATTATTTTGCCTGAAAAGACTGTGAGAGGAAACCAGCATGTTCACCTAGTTTGAAATTTCACAAAACACAGGAGATCGATTCTCAACCAGTAACCTGTATCAAGTCTATAGGTAACTAGTTCTCTGCTAGATTATACACAAAACCCAAGTTCAGCATCACAGTTTTAATGAATAAGGAAAAAAAGTCACTTACAGTTTTGATAATGATGCACAGACAAATGGGACACACTACAAGAGCAAAGCAGTTTTTAATGGCAACAAACTCTTGCAAGCTTTATTCATGTTCCTATGGCTGTCTAAGGGTATAAGCAAGGTTGAGGAGTAGAGGTTACATCTTCTTTAGACCAGCTGATAAGCCAGAATAAACCATCAGACACATAAACCCTTATTTGCGTCTGAGAACACAGTTTAAAAAGTATATAAAGTCTGCTTAAAGTTTACAAGAGAGAAAAATGTAAAACGACAATGAGGCCTAACAATCTTGGCAGCACCTCTTCAAAACGGCAAGTAGCATCAGACAGGAAATTCCTTTTCCTTTTGAAAGGAAAAACAGCATCTCAGTTTGTTATGCAATTCCCTATAAGGGTCTTCCTCAATAAATCTGGTCACTGTGGAATTCAGAAAGGAATGTAGGGACCTGCCAGGCAGCAAAGTTTATTTCTTTACTGGGCCAAGGGAAAAGAGAATACAAAACAAATTTCATTACATTTTCTTTTTTTTTTTTTTGCATCTCAACACCAATAGGGAAATGCTCTGGGCTTGGCTGCAATCATACTGATGCTACAAGAGGCAAAGTACAACATCTTTTGCCTTTCCTTCACTGCACAAGTTCCGTAGCAGCAAAACCTTGTTTTCTAAGCAAACAGGAGCTCAGAAAACACTAGAGCATACAATATAATAATGCATCACACTCAGAGTATCACTTTTCTGAATGCAGCCATTCTTTCATGTTTCCCATTTCCCTCTCTCAGAATGAGAAAATTCCTGATCAACACAGGGTATCAAAGGGTCTCTTCCTTATTGACAAGCAGACACCTTCATTTCTGCCAATCAAGAGTATTATGCCAAGTTAGAAAACAGACTCTTCAAAAATGAACATGAATTGGCTGCCAGGAAAAACAGTAGGAAGGAAGAATATCAAAATATATCATTTTTCTGTCAGAATTCCTGCAAACCGGTCCAGCATTTCAGCTTTCTCCAGCTGATGTGTTACAAGTTCCTCCTTTGATAAGGAACTGCATTAAAAGTGCATGGCTTTGCTTCCCCCACTGAGGTGAGAAGACAGACAAGATTGCAGACTGCCAAGACACCTTCAAAATACAACATTTTTGCAAAGAAAGGGAATTCAAAAGTTGAAATTATTACTCTTCGTTATGGCAGTGTACAAAAGCTCTCACTGTGCTTAGAATCCCACCACACTGTGTGTCGTACAAAGATGGTAAGAGACACTTCCTTGAGGAAGAGCTGACGAAAAGGTCTTCAAAGTTCACCCAGCAAGGCACTAACGGAGTTAATGTTGTTTGCTTTTACAAACTGCAACTTCTTAACGAAAAATACTACAAATTAAATCCTAATTGCAGAGATCTGCTATAGACATATCAAGTGAGATCAAGATTCCTTTATTCCTGTGCATTCCTTTATATTCAGAAAAATCATTACTACTTGGACAGGGTCCATAGACCATCTTTTTCACCTTTCCCTCTATGAAGTTTCAGACCTGGTTGTGCGACCTGCCATACATTCAGCCCTTTGGCACTATGTCAACACACATAAACAGCTATCTTAATAGTGCTGGCATAAAAGGTGTATTCATTCTATTATACTATACCACAGACATAACACGATCATGTCACAAACTGCTCTGTGAGAGAAGAAAACCAAACAGAATAGAAAATGGCTTAACTGATGGATGGATTTGGGACCTTCGTGTGTATCAGTGATAAGAATGATGATTTTACTGCTGTATAAATATTTTAATATGCACAATCAATTAATAATTTCCAATATTTTCTTAGAGAGCTGATAAAAATTATTAAGCTTCAGGCTCATTTCAGCAATGTTTAAATGAAGGTGGAAACCTACAGCACAAATCAATCTACTGGCATAGTCACCTAGGATTTAGAAATATAACTCAAGTAATTTTTTTCTTATCTTACGGAGAACAGTGTGAAAGGTATTTCAATTTATTGTGGATAACAATCTATCAAAATAAACCAGCTCAGGATATGCCCTGAATACAAATGAGGCAAGATGAAAATAAGAAGGAAATCATGAGTTTTAATTAACCCTGTAATAGTTTGCAAATCCTGAAGCGTTCAGTTTGAAAACAAAGATCTTCTAAAGCTTATAATCAATTTATAAGCTTCTATAACAGAAACATCACAGGAAAATTGTAGATTAGGAAAGTATAGAGAAGAAACTCTTCTGGCACTGTATAGAGCTACAAACTCCTGGATCAATAATACCATCTCAAACCAGGTATTGCATGCCAGTTCCTCAAGGTACAACTCCAGCTGCTTTTTTATCACATCAAGTTTAAATCTTCCACTCTGAACCTCATATTATAATCCTGCCATGAAGTAGCTTGGTGTGTGGCCACAGGCTATTTAGTGTTTTACTTTCAGCTCCACAATTCATCTAATAACTTGAGGACCTCCAGCTCTCATATCCTTGGGTGGCAGAGACAGCATATTCTGAAGAACCAAAAGCAAAGAGAAGGAGAAACAATAAAGAAAACCCTTAGGATTTTTTAAGACACACTTGTATTTGGGCTGACAAAGCAGGATCTAAGTAATGACTTTTTTTAATGCTTTGAATGCTAATAACGTCAATGAATTTTGAAGAGCACACAAGAGCTTGAACTGTAGGAACATTAGCATTGCCTCTTATCACACCATCTGTAGTGGGCTGCCTGAGAGCAGGCAGTGTGAACACCACCCCTTATCACGCCATGTGATTCCTATAACAGGACAAACCTCCAGTTGGCCAAGGCTCAACTGATCTAATAAGTGAGCCAATGCACAATATGGATTTATTCTTTAGATACCAAACTGCTACAGCTCTTAGTCCTCTTCACCTCATGGTTTCCTCAGCTCATTCTGTCAGCCAAAGGCAGTGGCTGATAACTGCTTCCTTCAGTTCAACAGCAAAATTCCCATGGAGAAAAGCACAATCCAGGATTTGGGCTTCATTCTGCAGCCGTAAGACTTCCTGAGAAGCACTTTGTGCCAGCCACGGGGGCTGCCCAAAGCTGGGAAGCCTGATGTACACTGATAAGGACACAAAAAGCACATGAATGTTGCCTTTCTGTGTTGCTAGTTCTCACATCCAGAGCATGCATCAACTTGTGAACAGCAGCATTTCTGTCTTGTAGCCGTCAGTTTTCACCTGCAAAAGGCTAAAGCCAATGACCAGAGGTCAAGGAAATCGGGAATTTCTCAGTGCCTGTGCTCTGAAGAAAGATTTCCACAAGCCAACCAAAAGGATTCATTGAAGCAGTACAGCAAGACATGGTCTTAGGAGAAAGCAGGAGGCAGTAGAAAGGCTGCCAGAGAGCTCAGAATAGCTTTCTGCAGAGAGGTAGCTTAGAGAGCACTGAAGCCACTGGTACAACAGCCATGAATGTGTTGCCTTTGTTCTTTATTTCCAAATAGAAACACCTTGGTAAGGGCCCTGAGATCATCCCCCTCCTGGAGGCTTGGCTGCCTGTGCTCCAAGCCAACCTGGAGACAGCACAGCTGGGCTGCCCCTTCCTCCTGGTGCCTCTGGAGAGGCTCCAGAGTGTGCTGCGGGGAGACCCCCTTCATATGAGAGCTGCTTTAACGCAACCCTCTACCCCTCGGCCCCCACCAGCGCCGCAGCTCCCACTGTACTACAGCCACAACTGTACCTGCGCTGTTGGCCCAGACATGGACCCCCACCTGCAGGCCCACCTCCAGACCCGGCCTCAGCCCAGCACTGTCCCCAGGGAGGTGCCTCGCACCCAGGGCGGGGGATGCCCATGGCCGCCTTGCTTCTGGCTGGGGCGGTGGGAGGGTGCCAGGCCCCAACAGAGCCCCCATAGTACCTGGACCTCCAGCCCCATGGAGACACCAGCCCTGCAGAACTCTGACACCCAGCATTTTTTGAAGATTGGCAGAGAAACCTATTCACAAAACATGGGGTATTTAGCCTAATAAGAACTCCAGCACCGATATATTAAGCTACTGTTCCTCCTCTGCCCGTTAGCAGCAGTAATCCCCTGAAAAATGAAAGACTTTTAAACATTAAAGTAATTAGCTGATAAATAGGTGGTTACAAACTATTATTTCTGGCTAAAAGTAATGTAGCAGCAGTACTTTGATAAATTCTAATAGGAAAAAATTGGAAGCCTCCTCATAGTATTTAACATAAGGCAAATTAAATTGCTGACATTTTTATAGTGTTTTAATTAATGAGAATCTAGAGTGGAATTCTCATGCAAATACTGTATGTATTGTATGACAACCCTATTAATACCAGAGGAGTTAATTATGATTAGTGCTATTACACTGAGTGCTAAATGAATTAACAATAATGAGGCACTCCTAATACTATCATCACATTTCTGCATACATTTTAATGGATAGGTTTCACCCTGATTAGAGCTGATAAATTATTAGCAGCAAACAAAATTATCCCTTCCATTTATTGCTTTTTCTCTCCACCCTGTATTCAGAAATCAAAGCTCATTTCTGAGAAAGAACTGTTACTTGTGAATTTCTGCCTTTATCAAACTGTTCTCACAACTGTTTGTTACAATAGACTTCCATCACAGGGCATTATTTCTACTCCTAAACAATTTAAGCAGGTAATATCAACTTCTCTGAGCTTATTTACTAGGATGTCAGCTATCCAGAGCTTTTCTCTAAGTCACTGGGCAATAGATAACTGTGTTGCCATCACTTAGCAACCTGAACTGCTAAAAGCAAATGCAAAGAACTGAACTTACTGGAAAAATTTAAAGATGAAGGGATCAGTTTTAGATGCTGTGGTGGGCAAGTAAATCCCAAATGAAAAAGGTACCAGAGCAGTCAGAAAGGACCCTGGCTGTACTTCCACACTTCTGTCATAGTTCCTAGTCAGAAATAGGTATGTATATGCTGTGGGCTTTGAGCACAGCAAATCCAACATTGCCAGGGCATATCACATACAGAACATGTTCTGCATTTGCGCAATAAATCTAGTGGGTAGGGAGAAGGGAAAGGAGATGTGAAGAGAAGCAATGAATTTACTGCAAAGGTGAGAACACCTGGGCAGCACGTACATAGTGAACGCAATGCTTCCTGCAAATTGTCAGCACAAGCGCAGCACGCCAGCCCATCCCTGCACAGGCGTGTGAGCACGGCGTGGCTGCAGCGTACAACACGTGCGCTCCGGTCGTTTCTGGGAGTTCAACACGCAGGAGCAGTGCCGGGCTTGGCCAGGCTAGAAGACATTCTCAAATCTTACACCTATATAAAAAGTCCTCACAATCCACTTTTGCACCATTTCTGACTAGAAGAGGAGACATATCCAGGAAAACCCTGCCAATTGCTATCCTCAACCTTTGATGGAGGAACTGACTGGCACCATTAAGAAATGTTTTAATCAACTTTGTCTTAGTTGATTCCTCTATTCCTGCCAACTGCCATGGTTTTCTCTTCCAAGAACAGGCTCTGATGGGGTGGCACTCAAAAAAAAAAAAAAAAAAAAAAAAAAAAAGAAAGGAAAAGAAATTGCTTTTAGACAGGTAGAAAGGGCTGGTGAGGAAAAAAGCAGGAAACCATTAGAAGCAGAAATCTATACAAAACAAAAGAATAAATCTGAACTTCAGAAGACTGTTTTTATAATGCCAGCCAGGTGAAAAATACGTCATAAAGGACAACTTTTGTGTGATTTATCTTATTTCCTGATGTTCATTTCTGCTTATGTCTATTTATCTGTATTATCTCTGGTTGCTGTACGTTGTTTCAATTGTTATCACAAAGTAAACTAATTTTGTGTGCTCATGAGATCTCTTTTGGATCCTCTCACTGCTGTAGCACTCTCAAAACTCAATAGCCAGAGTACAACTAAATGCTTTTTTAAAATCAGTTCAAAACCAATGTAACCAAGTGGCTTGTGATAATTTAGTCCATTGGTCTAGGGAAGAAATCAAATTGTTTCTTATGGTGAGCATTCAAAATCTATCTACTAACTCTATGGAAACAGCCATAAATACTCTTTGAGAGGAGGTTCTCTATCATCTAAACCCTATTACAGCAAGGCAGTTACCAAAGCAGTACTTGCCTAGCAGTACCTAGTATATAAAAGTATATAAAAAATCATGCAAAGTAATAATTTATTTTTTTAAAAGACAGAAGTAGTTGGATAGCATTCTTTCACTGCTCACGTTTCTGATTTATGTTGACAAAGGCACTCAGGACACAAATAAGTTTTTCCTGTTCACTGTGAAACACTGTTCTTCTTGCTGACTTTTAATTTTATAGAATTATAGAACTGTTTAGCTTGGAAAAGACCTTTAAGATCATCAAGTCCAACTGTTAACCTGGTACTGCCAAGTCTACCACTAAATCATGTCCCTAAGCACCATCTCTACATGTCTTTTATATACCTCCAGGAATGGTGACACAACCACCTCTTTCGGCAGCTCATTCCAATGGCTGACAACCTTTTCTGTGAAGAAATTTTTCCTAATATCCAATCTAAACCTCCCCTGGCAAAACTTCAGGCTGTTTCCTCTCGTCCTATTGCCTGTTACCTGGGAGAAGAGACCGACCCCCACCTCACTACAACCTCCTTTCAGGTAGTTGTAGAGAGCGATAGTCTCCCCTCAGCCTCCTTTTCTCCAGGCTAAACAAACCCAGTCCCTTCAGCCTCTCCTCAGAAGACTTGTGCTCCAGACCCCTCACCAGCTTCATTGCCCTTCTCTGGACCCGCTCCAGCACCTCAATGTCTTTTTTGTGGTAAAGGGCCCAAAACTGAACACAGTACTCATGAGGTGGGGCCTCACCAGTGCCGAGCGCAGGGGCGTGATCACTTGTCAGTACACGTTGTGGTTATGGTCATAAATTTGGATCAATTATAGTAGCATAGTTTCAGGTAAAACTTATGTTTTTCCTTGCACTGTTTGGGAAGGCAGGATTAGAGCCCTGCTGGTCTGGGTTCGTGTCCTGTTCAGCATCCAGGCACAGCTTGAAACTAATGCATGGTATTAAACAGGCAGCAGCCAACAGGAGAAACAAATGGAGTATACCTTTTTGAAGCACACTTTCAGAGGGGAGAGGAAATGTTACCCTGGAATAGATCTATACATTTCTGTTTCTCTCCAAAAACACCTAACATTAAATTCTTGTGAAAAACCCTTCCCCACTACACCTAGCTACTTAGTGCCTACCATTCCACAGTTCTTGTGAGGGAGTGGTCAATGATCTGCTGCTCTGCAGGCTGAGGTCTGAGGTTCAGACTTTCTTAAACACTCCTCCTGACACTGCTTTTAGTATCTTTCTTCACGTAGTTTCCTACTAAGTTAAACAGCATTTTGCAAGTACCTCCTCCAGTTATTCCTTGCTCCTGAATGCTTTCCAAAAGGAATTACCTTTATAAAGAAAGGCAGAAGCACAGATAGCTAGAGGTGTGAGGGAGGGTGAGTAATTTAGGTGCACAGCTTTAAAACTGCATTAATTTTTTTCTTAAACACTAGAAAGATTTGATGTTTCTGCATTGAGAATTCCAACTGATAATGGAATGTGGAAAAAATAAGGGTGGCAGGGTAGAAGAGAAATGAAGAATAAATCAGACAGATGGGAAACAATGAAGAGAGGATAGACGGCAAAGTTGTAGCAAAAGAAAAGTTCAGCTCTTTCTCTACATGGTTCAGCTCATTTCCTCACCCTTTTCCCCAAATATGTTTGTCCTCCTGGTAACTTTCTTTCCTTCTCCCCTTTCATTGAAAAATTAGTTCTCCAGTAGACTTGCTAAGCTATTTGATACTTTTAACTGTTAAACTATATGCAAGTAGCTCTATTTGTAAAGCAAGGCAGATTCTGGAAAGCTCTAGAAGGCCCTCACTATGACATCTACAAACGATCATCAAAAATCATAAAAAATATAATACAGTAAAAAAAGATATTATCAACATTGACCATTAACAATGGCATAAAGTCCGCAGTGAGAAAGTCCCATATAGTTCAGTATTTTAAGATTTCTGATTCTTAAACCCAAGCATTTATCAAGCTGATTACAGCATTATTCTTGAAGGTTCAATTAAGCACATGCTGTTGAGACATTATGTCCACTCTGGATGTCCAATTTTTAAGGTAGAGGTTGAGAAAAAGTTTTGGACTCTGGGAAGACACAACAGAATGATGCAAAGTCTGTAAAACATTATTTGAAAAGTGAGCGACTGACAGAAGCTTTGACTGTTTCATTTTTACCTGACAAATGTAAAAACCTGATGAGATCACAGTCTTGCACGGAGACACAGTGTTTATACAGACAGGAGCTTAGAACAGAGCTGTTAAGAACAAGGTTTGCTTCAATCTTTCACAAAAAGGCATTGCAGGATGCAGTGGTAACAGATTATTTTAACAGATTATTAACAAAACATCATTAACTCAGATTCCTTGTAGATTCTTCTATCATTACAATATTTTATATCAAGGTTGGATGCCTTTCCAAAAAATGCTGCTGATTGTATAGATGAAACAACATGCCCTACACTGTACAGGAGGTCAGATTAGATTTTCCCAATGGTCCTTTCTAGCCTTCAAAACTAAGAGTAAAGTTAATAACTCAGTGGGACCAAGAGAAGCTCCCTTATAAGGAAAAATGTTATTAAGTCCCAATCCAGCACAGCAAATAAATATGTATTTAACTGTACAGTTCCAATAATCTCAGTCAAAATACTGTCAAGCTGCTCTTCCAACAGCTCAGTATCTTACATGCTGGACAGTCATATTTTAAGAGACCAAAGGAGCTTACAATTTAAGCTGAAAAAACAGATGCAGCATGGCAGAAATGAAGTATAATCTTGTACCGCTCATCAGGAAGCAGAGTGACATGGAAGCCAGAGAGGGACCATGCAGGAAACTAGTATCGAGCTGGTAACAAAACGTGGCTCTTAAGACATTCCTGTTCCCAGTCACACAGCCTCTTTTCCCATGGCACAAGTAGTGGGAGAGAATCCCCAGTACACACACTGGCACAGTGGTAATGCCCTCATAGGGAAGATGTTGTTTTAAGCAATACACTTCTGAGAAGACTGTTTATATTCTGAACCTTATGAGAGAGAACAAACATTATTCAAGAGAGAAAAAAAAATATTGGTGTGCTCCTCTTTCTTATACAAAATTAACTGGTTGCGATTTGTGCAGGAGACTTTCAGTTGGAAGAGGTCTATTTCACCTAAAAACAAAAGACAAATCAAAAGACAATAATTTGTATGTGGAGGATGATACAGATCGCTCTCAGAAGTACAGAGTGCATACAGTGCATACAGTATTCATCCAAATCTTTTAGACAAAATACTGAGTGCGTAGCTAGTGTGCTTCCGTCCAGAAAAGTGTAGAGTATTTGAGCAGAAAAGAATGGCAACGTCCCTCTCTTCAGTCATGTGTACAGGATGCAGTCTAACACACCCATAATACCCTTACTAAGTCTTTTTTTGTGCAAGCGATTCCTTTACATACACATCTGGTACCAAACACAAAATACATCTTCAATTGCGTTTCACCCTAGCTTCAGCTTATACACGGGTCATGCTAAGTCTTATTACAACAGATTATCTCCTATGATGATGATAAAGGCTTAAACTACAACAGAAATACTAGTAATATGATTAGTTTTTATCACAGTGTGAACCTAAGTCAGCATTGCCTTCTAGCTCTGCATTTATAAAAGTATGAATCTCAAAACTATGTCAAGGTACCTGGCAGCTGCTGAAAAAATATAGTTAGATGTATTTAGCCTACAAAAATTGCCATCACATCATCAGTTTAATGTATATAAAATGTAAACTAAGACATTATGACTTATGATGGAAAAATTAATGGCCAGTTACATGTACACTGGTCCATCTGTAAGGACAGTACAGTTGCCTGTATTTAGTCCTCGTCCAGGTACTTCTTACAAACACATTGACGTGCGGAGACACTGCATATCTTTGCTTCCCAATAAAATCATGAAGATAGCACAGTTCCTGGTATGACAAGTGCTACACGCTTCCATTTGTATCAACTGTCCCTATCTATTGAGACAATCAACACAAGCACGCAAACACCAAGAGTATATTTACTACTACAGAACTTTCTTTGTATGCATCTCTTCATATCTTCATAAATGGCCAATACAATTCCTTTAAGGACCAACAGACCATCAGTACTCTTCCCAAATTTATGGAAACTTTCTGAACCCGGAGATTACGGTGGGAGAACTTAGCAATTAGCTCACCACACTCACTGACAGATAATGATTTATCAAGGAAGACGGGCCACCCATCTCTCGCTCATGTTCTGTCCAAGCTTCTATCTAAGACATTGTTCAGGTAGTATCTCACACTTCATCAGCAATTCAGGCACCCATAGATTTAAGATATTTCTTATTCAGGATCTTTACCTGTGGCAATAAGGAGATGCTGTGCAGCTGATCTTCTTTCTGGAGATTCTGAGTAGCAAGTTGCCTCCTCCATTAATAGCTGTACACTTCTAGTATGCTATAAAGGTAGATCAGTTTGTCATTCTAGTAAGACTGTGGATGACCTGGCCGCTGAAATACATTCTGTGAGGCATCTATCAATTCTTTGGTTCCTAATATTCCTGAAGTATTGTATTTGCAAATACATTAAGACTTTGATAAAGTCCTTTTAATGTAAAAAAAACAACTATAAATTGGTAGAGAATATTGAAAAAAATTAATCATTTTTATCCATGAAACTGCATTACATTCTATAATTGTTGACCTATATTTAAAGTTCATTTCTTAATTTTTCAGCAGTGTATTCATTTCTTGGTCAAGGTATTCATTCATTGCTTTGCTTTTCTGGAACAAGTTTGAGTCTCCACAGCATCACAGTATCATTTTATCCAAATGTTTAAAATCAAAGTTTAGGCAATTTCCCTTTTAGCCTTTTAATGACTTATGAAATCACATTCTCTGTTGATAATGATACTTCTTTTAACATATCAAATACAATACGTATGCATTCCATTGTTCTGTATTTAAAATCAAGCACATGAAGGTAATTCTGTCTTATTTCAACTTTTCACTTTTATAAAAGAACTAGCTCTTTATAAACTTTTTAACTCATTAAAATTTTACAAAAATCCATTAGAAGAGTTTCTCATTTTATCCAAATACTATTCATCAGTATATCTAATTTCATTTTAATAACTCCTCTTTTTAACATTATAAGAGTAATGTCATACATATCTTTTACATTATCATTTAAAAAGCCTGAAATGGAGGATAGCTAGGGGCTTTTTTCTGTTCTATAAATATATTGGAAGAAAAATAACCTCATTGTAGTGTAATATATTACTCCACATTAAACAAGGAATTTTTCTTCCAAACACTTAACTTGTACAACAGTCAGTCTTAGTTTTAGATGATTAAAAAGAAGCAAAATATATTATTAGCTTGCATTGTATATACTTTGAAATGCATAATTTGGAAAATTAAAACTTCCTTCTCATCTTTACAGAAGAGAAAAAAAGAAAGATGAAACATCTCTTCCTTGCAGGTGTTTCATTAAAAACAAGCTGTGACCTTGGAAACAACACTTTAGTGAACCAATACAGTCATAATTCACTATTTCACGGTGCACCCTTTAAACATATGTTAATTCAAAACTACAGCCTCTGTTTCTCTTCACAGGAAAAGCTATTTAACTCACAGTAAGTCTTTGTTTCACTTATTTTTTTTTTAGTTCTATCATAATATAGGCATCACAAGGACACAAAATCTTGCAGATACAGTTAGAACATACCAATCCTGAAATCAATCGATCCTTACAAGTATCTGGGAACAAATTTCACTGGACAATGTCAAGCAGTACTGGATGTTAGAGAATTGTTTCTTGGAACGTGCAAACTACGCTAAACAACAAAATACTGCATTGCTATGGAAGATGCACAAAACCACATACCAAAATTGCCTTCCATTACACCACCACTGAGTGAGAATTAATAGAGTAGCACATAACAGTTTAGCTGCATCAGGTGCTTGTGGTGATACTGGATTGTTCCAATGCCAAAACAGCCTTATCTTTTTTTTTTCTTTTTTTAATAAGAAATGAACACTGTAAAAACAAAATCCTGCAGTCAATTCCATGCAAACCATGACACCCATTTTTAAACTGCAAAAACAGATTTTTTTCCTGTCAGATAGTCAGGCTCAGTTTTTAAAAATGTATGGGTTTGTTGCAATTTCTGGATTAGAATAAATGCATGATATGTCTTGTCATAAAACTTGAAGAGATTGTACATGAATAAGGAATAATTTTGAACTTTAATATTAATAGACCACCAACACACTTCTCATTCCTGTTACAACTTCATGGTTATAAGACTATGGCTTCCTATAAATCAATTATTAATGAGAGCTATCACTATTATTTGTTCTTTTCTCCAGCAGTGCCAGCATGTGTGTGATAATATTATACATGTAGCTAGTTAAACTTCCACCTCTGAAGTTCTTGCTTGGTTTCAGCGGAACATAAAAGGGCAATGTATACGGCTGTGTTTGAATAAGTTTCATTACAAGACACAAAGAAAAAGTGACTGGATCTTGCAAGCTTAAATGAAGTTAATTGACTCAAATTAAAAACAAACAGAGCTCCACTATATTGTATTCAGAGACTGTTGAATAAGTATTTTGCTTTGATTTTTACTGTAGTTCAGCTTTAAGTATTTTTTATTGTATTTTATATTACAGAGATTTATAAAGTTGATTTTGAAGCATAATAAGGTCCCAATAGTATAAGACCTTTTACAGGATTGCACTGTAAAATCATAGCTGGGAAATGGTAGGATAGCACAGATATATGTGTGAAACAGAATTATACAGTAGTAAATTAATAAACTTCAGCTCCATTTATTGGTTTAGTTCTGCTCAAGGACAGAGGAAAATGAAGTAAGAATGGGGGGAGTAGAAGATGGATAACTACTACAGAACGACTGCCTGTGAGGATACAGTATCTCCCTGGAAAGAGAGGAAAACCAGGGAACATTACAAATTCACAGCCACCCTGCAGCTGACATCAAGCAACAGGTACAGATAGTCTCTCTGAAAGCCATGCACTGCCCTCATCAAAGATCATAGTCTGGGTCAACAAATAAAAGCAAAAATTAAGCAGCCATCAGAAGAAGTAACATAATCTTTCTGGATTACCTCTGTCACTAAGTGTTCCGCATATTACTTCCAGCCTTATGTTTAACGGATCCACTACTTCAAAAATATGCCAAGCAAGAGCAAGCCTATAATGAGGTGCGCTCTGGGTTCTGCCACCGCAGAGGGCTAGCGCAGGGCTTGCATAGAAACTTTGGAGGCAGCAGACCTGAGCAAGAAAATGCTGACTAGCAGAATATCAGAGGTTCAGCTCAGAGAAAGTCACTCCTTAGAAAATGGTATGTTTCTTACCTCTCGGAGACCTTGAGTTCTACCAACCACATTTTCTAACACCTCTGACTTATACAAGAATAGCTATGTTTGGTCAGTGTTTTTCTCAATGACCTTGATAAACAAAATCTAGAGATATTTTGGTCATCATCTGTGTTCAAAATTAAACATTGCTGCAGCTTATTTCCTGATGTTTTCCATTTTTTGATAGTACAATATTATTCTTCAAAGCAAGGTAAAAATTGCATTACTTGTCTACCTTGCTTTATTAAGGAGTTCCAAATTAATTTAACATTATTTAATGAGATTCTAAAAGAAAGTGTTATTTGGTAATTGTTTTCACTTCTTTCAGACACATTCTTAGATTAGCTACATTTAGCAGTTATCCTGGTTTTTGGTTTTTTTAGGACCTACTCATTTAGTTTTCACAGCTTTTTGGTAAAATACTGCTGTCAATTAGCATGTGACTGTTAAACCTTTCCCTTGTTGTTTTGATAATTTAGTAAGAGAGTCAGATTCTGTTGTCAATGAAGTCACTGCAAAAAACCTTATAGATTTAAATGGGAGTAGGAATGGTCCCTCCAAAGGTGAGTTATTCAGGCTTGAAGTTGTTGGGTAGGTATGTAGCTAGTTAACCAGCAACCTTATTAAAAGCCAGGATAAAGAAGGAAAGCTCAAGTTCTTCACCACAAACTCCATGCAGGTCTCAATGAGCAACTCTGAGTGAAGTTTTCTTAGTCCTTGTATTCCAAAGTGTTGCATAACTGTAGGATGAGAGTTTTCTTATTCAATAAGGCTTATTGATGAAAAGAAAACCAATTTCACCAAGATCAGATGTTTGCACTGGGATTATCCAGAGCCTAGCAAGGGAGTCAGTAAGCATTGGTCACTCTGATATGATAAACTGGAAAGCAGCCTGTCCACATCATGTCATTCAGCACACTGCACCCTCCTGTTCTGTCTTCAGCCCCTCATCTATTTCTGAACAAGAACTGCTCCTTTTCAGGTAATGCGACAGGGCCATACTTTTCAAGGTAGGAAGTGTTGACTTCATTAATGTTCTATACCACAGGCAGAAAAATCTGAATGCTAGGTACCCACTTAATTAGGATTTTTGCTACTTGGCATTGAAAAATGAATTATGGGCAGGAGGATCCATGGGGTAGTTTGATTTTGACTCAGAATGAATTATCCCAGTCTGTATTAACTGGAAAATAGGAACTGACTTTGTATTACCTGAGGTAGAGACTATAAAGCCATGATAATCAGCTTTATTAGGTGGAAAAATGTATAGAGTTATGAGATTTTTATTTTACCTGAGGTTAAATGGTAATAATGTAACCATGATAAAGCTGTTAGTGCAGAAAGGACATAAATGTAAATGAGTCAATGTTTAATTAACAGGGTAAACCCCCCAACGCAATATGAAGCAAACTACCATATATGGTTTATAGCAATATGTAAAATATTTGACTAAAAAAAAGGCATGGTCTCTGGAGCTGTTTTTTAAATTTCTTCAACATGGATCATTTTATCCAGCTACAAAAAGGAGGTTGAGTTTGAAAAAGATAACAAAGTGCTAACAGACTTTGCTTTTTCAAGGTGTTTATTTTAATGTTGTCAATAATAACTGTTAGCTAGTGTTTTGTTTGGCTCCTGGTCAGGATCCCCAAACACACAGGCACTGGAGCAAAGCTGACCCATCTCTACCCTTCCAGAAATACATCTTGACAGCTCTTACAGCAGGTGTGGAACTGTCAGGTTTAAACATTATGGCAACAGATTTCAGCCAGATCAAAAGTATCGCTGTTTCCATCTAATCCAGCAATGCTCATGTCTGCAAATTTCCACTGATTTTTATTGCAAAAATCTGGCCCAGTAACTACTACATAAGAGATGGGCAGCAGCATTTCAGTTTCAGTTTCTTCATGATACTTTAAATACATTAATGCAGGGTAGGTACAATTAATTGCTCGATCCTGCAAACACTTCCCATCAGGTACAGTTACCACTGGCATAGTCAGGCACAAATCCAAATGGACAGTGTTTACTCATTAAACTTGGGTAATATAGAGCTTTCCTCACTGTTACTGGAAGAGGTGAGTGTTCTCACTCGTTGTTTAGTAATTCCATAATTAGAAATACAGTAAGTACACGAGACATTCATACAATAGCACTCAGTCCTGCTAACATGTTCAGATACTGTCTGGCAGGAGGGAGGGAGGGATTACTAACAAGCCAGCATCACCCAGCTCCACAGGGAGTGTTTGTAGGGCCAGACCTTTTTCTTCCTAAGTCATCTTCCTGTCCAAGGTGACAATCAACACATACTCACAACCAAAATTACTTTGGACCTGAACAGAAATTTTGCATGATTTGCCAGTACTACTGTGCAGGGAAGTGAATGTATTATCACACTAGTAGGAATGAGACTAGCAAGGATGAAGAAATCACAGAATAATTAAATAACTGGCATTTAAATAGATAATTCGAGTTCTACATCTCATATCTCCATTGTTTTACAATGCTGCAAATCTCTTTGTTTAATTATTGCTTCTAAAGATATGGGAAAAAAACTCTGTGGGTTATAAAAATATTTCATCATCCTTCCAGCAGTATCAGAACTAGAATTCGTAGCAGTCCCACAGGTTTGATACTATTCATGCATCAGTGGAACAACACTGGGAGAGGAAATGGGCAGAAGAATGAGCATGTCAATTTAATTTAGAGTTCAGCTCTGCCAACACTGTTCATGCTGAGTGCTACCTCAGTCAGTGAGAAATCCTACCAATTTTAATGTGATTATTCCTTAGGCAAAGTACTCCTGGAGAGAAGGAGGCGGCGGGAAGGTTCATTCCTAGGTTATGAAGCAATGAACAATAACTCTTGCATATTGTATTGCCATGAGGCCCAAATTTGAAAATAAACAATGATGAACTAAGTGTGAACTAGACTTTCCAATAATTATACTATGCACTTTAAAAGAAAAGACCATTAACTACCCTTTCTGAATGTTTTTGGCTTTATTGGCATCTCAACACCTGGAATCATTGTCTTAGTTTGAACTATGACAATTTTGTTATCAAGTTCAAAAGAATCAGAATTCTACCTCTAAATTTTTATTGAATGGTGATAATTTTACAGTAAGCCACTGCTTACCTTATATAGTATTTTTTCTATACAATTCTTTACGCTGTGTTCCTCACATAAAATAAACCTTATCATATCAGAAATTGGGTGTTACTACACTACTTGCCATAAAACTCTCGTTGTGATTGTCTGTCTCATTTTGGAAGAGATCAGAATCCCACAGATGAGAGGCATAAATAGTTAGGTCTGTGGTATATGCATAGCTGTAATCATGGCTATTTTACTTCTTCGTACTGCTCCTTCACAGCACAAATAAAAATCAGAAAGTTCAACCATGTTACTGGAAAATGCAAGTCAGCAATCCCAAATTTTAAAAGCATTTTTTGGGTGCAGGGAAGGTAAGTGGTAAGCTTTCAAGAGGATTTAATTTCAACATCAACATATTTTAACAAGGGAATGTGATTCAAGAAATTCTGCTCAGCTTTGTTTTTTGTTTGCTACAAAGTAAAAGAATAAAGAACTGTGATTGATATAGTTCTGCAATCTAGCAAGTTTATTTTTCTTCAGAATGCGTTTATAGTGGTCTTTGTCTTCCAATCTTAGTAAATTAACATTGATTATAAGAAACAATGTTCAAGCAAGACAACCATCAGAATCTCTCTTTGTATATGCTCTGTAAGATTAAGGTATCCATCATCTTCACACAATGAAAAGTTGCTCACAAAATTGAAATGGATCTACTAGAGCATTTGCGAGGCATTTCAGATGCAGGTTGTAGACTGTCATTGATAAACTAGCTTAGGAAGCAGCAATCTTTTTCCAAACTAAAAGACTATTAATCAAGTAGAAATCCCTATTTATTTTAATATGAACATATTTCTTTGCATTGGCATCTTCTCTCCCACTCACTTTGATTTTAGAGATCAGAGTAAACTGTTGTCAGTGTACTTTATTTCCAACAGTGAGCTTTCAGTTTATCTTCGCCTTGAAGCAGGAGGGAGGAACAGGGAACAGTTCTCTAGGTAATTCCTGTTCTTCTGGGGTACTTCAGACCTGGCAAAGCATTAAGTGACACTGCTCAGATTGAAGAAGGGAGACAGAAATGGAGAGCTGTGTAGACCATCTTTTTGTGTAAGGCTTAGGATTACCTGATTTGCTCTTCTTGTGCGCTTGTCTGGGTCATTTCTGCAAATTCAGAGAACCTGCAATTTCTTTCTACTGTTTGAGATGGAATCTGTGCAAAGCTATCTAATTAAATTTAAGGGCAATCATCTTTCTGAGGAGAGAAAACATCCTCTGCTTCGACTCTGTTTTGAAGCAAAAGCTTAGTATATGGTGTATCCATTGATTCTTGCTGATGTACATGCCTGTATGTGATATACATGTAAGGACATTTCATTTGCAGGGTAAATATTATCGCTGGGTACTATAAATGAATTCAGCATAAGGAGAAAGTGAATAAATCAAGAATTGCTTTGCCAAAATCACTGTCAGATACTGTCGCGACGGAGGGAAGTCGAGCGCACTCAATGTGAGTGATCAGCAAGCTTCCGTTTATTGATTCACACAGTCGC